>CM066740.1:75094116-75807241 GCA_033961575.1 Aselliscus stoliczkanus
CACCCCACGAATCGGCTCTTAATGCTTTCAGCAGCTGGACGAGAGGAGGTGTCCTGTGTATTTGACAAGAATGAGCCTCCCCTAACTCCTGTCTTCAGTTTGAGGCAACTTGTGGGAACTATTTCTCTGGGCCTCCAGTGTCTCTAGTATGATGTACCTTATGGGGAAAATACATGTGTTAGGTAAGCGTTATTCTGGCATGAGTTACAGTGCTGTTGGCCGTGCGTTCAGTGTTGATGAATCATCTGTATAGTAAATCAGGCGTCTTTAAACAGAAGCACATATAGAAGAGGGTGATGTATTGATAAGATGACCAGAAAATGTGGCCAGATCCCACAGGGACCTAAGCCTCTGTTTCCTCAAGGAGCAGTGGCTGTGGATTCGCTAGTTCAGTGTTTGCAGTGACGAGAGAACAAGAATCGACTATATCTATAGCTATGAGTGTGTATTCACACTGTTTAATTAAGAAAATATCAGAAAATTTGAGTCTCAAAATTGAACAGAGAAGTGAAGTGTATAGATGGGAACTCACGTAATGTTATAGTTCAAGCCACAAATTCCTGGCAACCCGGTATGAAAAAGAAACATGAGGAGGGGTGAGCACTTATAACAGCCTGGCTGTGGCCTGCTCAGCCCTCTGCTTGCTCCCCCAGACTCCCGGAGCTAGGGAAGAGTTAGTACTCTGACCTTCAGATGGGATTCCATATGCCCATCCCAGCTTGGGCGTGTGCGGAAGGGTAGACACAGGCCCAGGGCTTGGCTGGAGAGCCCAGAAGCCAAGGGCCTCAGAAGCAGCAGGGCCCCTAGCCCAGCCCCCCTTCCCCTGAGTGCCTTTGTCTGAGAAATTACTGGTTGTGGCAGCTGTAATAAAAGGGGAAGGAGAGACCTGGGACAACTGCTTTATCTCCCTCTATAACCGAGATGGATGTGTGGCAGCATGGCTCCCTAGGCCAGAGATTTCTTTCCTCTGCATCTGTTGTCGAGCCCAAGTGAGTGGATCGATTGCAGGATGGGAGGGGCTGGGTAAGCGCCAAGTCGCTGCTCACCTGCCAGGAGAGAGCCTGGCTGCTCCCCGGCAGCACTGGCCCCAGGTGTGGCTACTGCGCTGCGCTCTCCTTCTGATGTGAGGCCTGAGAGGCCCACTTCTGATCAGTGGCCCCACGAGGTGCGAATCGGGGCTTTGCCATGTGGAGTCAGGTCTAAGTGTGGGCACCTTACAGGGATCCTACCTGCCCTGCTGTTGACTTTGCGGTCCATCTCTGAGGTTCTTGCGTCCGTCCCAGCAATCTGGTGCCCACGAAAGTGGTGCGGTGACCATCAGCTTCTTGGCACAGCCTCACCAGCCCACCGTGAGCCACTTGGGGCTGGAGAGAGGCCTTGTGCTCAAGCAGGGCAGCCGTCCTCGATTTTAGGGAAAGGACGCTTAGCAGCTAACAGGGTGGAAGACAAGAGGGCAAGGAATGGGGAACTGGGATGGGGCTGGGCTCAGTGTTTAACTGGGAACTCTGCCAGCTTCACTGCTTTCAGCTGGGCATACGCAGGTCTCTCATGAGCCCCTAAACACAAGGAGCCCAGTGGTTCAGCCAGCATCAGCCACGCCCTGCTCTACCTGTTGTCTCAGCCCCCAAACACAGGGCAAGCAGCCTCTGGCCTTCCTCCTGCTTCCCGGGATTCCTCTGGGGCCTGCTGCTTCTTGGCCTTAGCATGTTCGCCAAAGCTTAGCCAGTTAAGATAAGAGATGGACTTCCCATGTATCTTTTTTAAAACATAGTTGACATACAATATTACGTTTCAGGTATACAACATAGTGATTCAACATTTATATAGCTTACAATGTAATCACCACGATGAGACTTACAAAGTTATTATATTTGACTGTATTCCCTACACCGTATATTACATCCCTGTGACATATTTAGGTTATAGCTGGAAGTTTTTACCTCTTGACCTGTCACGTTGCCCATCTCTGATCTCACCTGACCGCCGTAAGCGTGGCAGCCTCTATCCTTAGCCCTCCTGCTGCAGGAGCGGCGCCCATGCTCCGAAGCCTGGGCATTTGCAAGGTGGCAAAGGCTCTTCAGGAAGTCTGTCGAGGAATTTAGGTGCCTTACTCGCTGGTGAGCTCCTGGGGCACCTGTTTTTAGCAGAGCACCATTTTGCCCACTTGCCCTTCTCGCGACAAGTGCAGGTCCCCAGAAAAGTAACTGCCGGAACTAGAGACAGGAGAAAATTGATTTGAACCTACAGGTCCTAGGTGCTGGTTCTGCCTGCCGCCGCCCCGCAGCAGTGTGTAGAGGTGTCAGGTAGACCCAGCCCAGTGGATCCCAGCGCTTCCCCCCTGCCTCTACCAGTGAGGTACAGGGTCCCCTGGTCTTGGCGGTGGAGGGAGCCGGCTCTGGGGCGGTGGGAAGCGAGGCAGGGGGCTCCAAGGCGGGACTGAGGGAAGAAAGGAGACTGCCTCCTGAAACAAAGGGCTGTGGGAAACCGAAGGAGGCAAAGGAGGGTCTTTTCTGCTCTCAGCTCCACCCCTTGCTCTGTGCCTCAGTTTCCCCACCTACAATATCAAGTTGGATTTGGATCTATATAGTACCCTTTTTCCCTGATTCTAATAAACTGCCTATCCCCTCTGTACCACACGCCAACTTCAGGCATTGTTGAACCTGCATTTATACTTTGAAGCGTTAACTATGGGCCTCAAGTAGGAAGAGGGGGTCCAAGAATGGGAAGAGCCTGGCCTGCCCCTCCCACTCTCCCTGCTGAGTCCGAACCCCCTCCCGCCTCGCCCCAGCCTGCAGCTCTCTGCCCTAGGTGCTGCCACCAGCTCCGGCCTGGGCTTCAGAGAATTCCCAGGTATTTAGACATTCATTTTATTGCTTAATCGAGCTTGAAGCCATTTAAATTAATACAAGTTTTTACATTTGGCAGCAAAAGCTTTCACAGTCCCCTTTAACAGGGGAAGAAAGAGGTTGGGAGAGAATCGAAGAAGTAATTTTTCTTGGGCCATTGCCTCCTTGGGGCGAGAACAGATGGGCCTCGATGCGGGCCATGGCGGTGAGGCTACCCTCTCGCAGTCAGTGCCGGGTCTGGGTCCTGCGTCTTCCAGGGGACGCCCAGGTGCCTTGAGCCCTGTGGGGATCGCTGAGGGTTCCGGGGTTCAGCCCCAGCACACGGCCTCAGGGCAGGGGCCTCTGTCCCAGTTGTTCTTGCTCAGGGGTGGCCTCCTGCTGACGTCCTTCCCTAACTGTCCCCGGATGTTAATGTACTCCTGCCCACCTGTCCCCTCCTTCCTCTCCTCGCCAAACTCTCATGCACCCACTTTCTTTACCTTCTTTAATTCATTCATTCAGCTTCCAGGAAGGACCCAGGCTCCCCTCTCCCCAGGATTGCCTGTCTTCCTGGCAGAACTGCGGGCGGGTGCTGAAGAAGAATGGGATGTACCAGTGTCTGCTTATCTCACGAGTGACCCCCAGACACGTGCGCGCGCGCACACACACACACACACACACACACACCCTAACTAGGACTCCCTCACTTAAGCTAAGGAAGGGGAGTTTCAAAGTGGCTTTGTCACTGGTGTATCCATCGAGGATGATTCTGGGGTGTGCACGGCTAGAAAGCATAGACCCAGCTTACGGAGCCGAAGCGAAGGCTTCTAACAGGGTCAGCAGCGGGGCTCTCTCAAGCCCTGCTTTTCTCCCTTCCCCCTCCGAGGCCTAGCTGCTCCTGTCACCTGGAATGAACGTGGTGGCAGCTGCCCAGGGCCTGTGAGCCCCGGGCCTCTGCACCCCCAGGGCCACCCCCTTGCAGGCTGACGCCCTGTCTCTGCTCCCCAGGTGGAGGTGGAGGTGGAGAGCATGGACAAGGCTGGCAACTTCATCGGCTGGCTGCACATGGACGGCGCCAACCTGTCCGTCTTGCTGGTGGAGCACGCACTCTCCAAGGTCCACTTCACCGCGGAGCGCAGCTCCTACTGCAAATCCCTCCTGTCCGCCGAGGAGGCCGCCAAGCAGAAGAAGGAGAAGGTACGTGCGGCACCGGGCCTGGCAGGCGGGAGCCGGGGCCTGCTCTCTCCCGCAGCTCCCCCTACACACTGACACCACTGCCTCCGTACCCCAGACGGAAGTGGCTCTGTCGTCCCCCACGTCAGGGACCACACATGACGCTTAGGCACCCTCGGCTGTAAGCCTGTTGCAGACCGGAGGTGGGCCCAGGCCTGCTCTGGTGGACCTGGAGCAGAGAGCTGCCTGGGAGGTGACCTTGGAGTGATGAAAGGATGAAACGACTCGGGGAGCCGCTGGGAGCAGGAGGTGGGGGGCACTCCTTCGCCAGCCCTGACCCTTCCTTCATTTTCCTCAGGGGCAGGGAGCCTGCAGCCCTCCTCTGAGTTTCCTTCACATGGCCCTGCAGGGAAGCCCGTCTTGGAAGCAGGGTCCCCAGGAGACGCATAAAGCTGTTAGGACAGCAGATTTACAGCTCATCAGTCTCTGCAGACTCTGCTTTGAAGAGACAAGGGGGGTGGGTCTGAAAGCAGCTTTTGGAAACAAATGGACAATTAAGGAACCCAGTGGGCTCGGTGGTGGGAGCCAGGCTCAGCACTCTCCCCCACCTCCCCCTCCACACACAGCCCCGCCCTGATAATTGGGATAAATCAGCCAGCCACCAATTTGTCAGAGCTTCCCTGAGCTTGAGGAGGATTTCATGGGACAGCCGTGCTGAGCCATAAATTTGTTCCAGGAATAAACGTTTCCTTCCCCATGGGGCAGCCATCTGGCTTGCCACTTGCCTCCCAGAGCCAAGGCCCAGACACCTGCCACAAGGAGTGGGGGCTTCGGGGCCCACAAATCTCCGTTCTCCTGATCCCCAAGCAGCCACCTCCTCACTCAGTCTCTCTTCCCACCTTTCTTCCAGGAGACAATATATCACTTTTCCTGCGGTTAGGGCTGGGAACCAACCCACTAATGGAGGTGAAAGGACTCCCGGGAGGGGTAGCCCAAAAGGCTAGAACAGGGGAAAGGCCGGCCACGCCTTGGAGGAGCAGGCCACCTTGAAACTCCAAGGAGGTTTCTACCTTGCCTTGTCCCAGGTCCGCGCACGTTATACCTTATCTTCCAGAGCGATGGGGAAGCAGGCAGGCTCGGCTCCTCCCGCCAAGGAGCTCCCTCTTGGAGTTCCTGTTTGTGACAGCTGAGCTTAAGCCTGCCCCACCCCCACCCCCCCACCCCACCCCCGCCTCTGCCCGCTTCAGGGAAGTTGGGGAGACGGGTGGGATGCCTCCTGTGCAAAGAGCTGGACCTCACTCAGGAGTCGGCAGCGGGGGATCGAGTGCCGAGCACCAGCCTCTGAGGCCCAGGCTCTGAAAGCATCTTTGCCCCCCGCCCTTCTCCCCGCCTGTCAGCATGTGAGCCTAGTAGCTACCTCCTCAGATCTGTGGTCCTGAGAGGAGGGTCCCCAAAGCCACCCAGGAGAGGACAGAGCGGGCAACCTGGCCTGGGATTGCCACATGCTGAACTCGGCATTGCTGTGTACGACACAGCAGATTTGTCTGACAGACCCCAAGTCATCTTTTCACTGGTGCCACATGATGACGCTGAGGAGTAATTACCAGTGATTAATTACTTACCGAGGCTGCGCAATTAAAATGCAGTGCCGTGCTCGCAGCGCGAGGGCCTGCCTGCGTCCTGGGCCCTTCTGCACATGCCATCCTCGTCAGGGACCCTTGGAGAGCCTGGCATGGCCCCGTCCTGGTGGGCTGGTTCCCAGGAGCCGCATGGGCAGAGCTTTGCAGCAGCCCTCAGAGTTGACTGGACAGAGATGAGAAATTTGGTGGCCAGCTGAGGGGCAGTAAACTGCATATCTGAGGTATCCCCAGGATCCCCGATCTTGCCCCACTTGTGACCCCATGAGGGCTGCCTTAGCTGTGGAGAGACAGGCACATCTGAGATGCAGAGCTCATGGTGTTGCCTTTGAGCTAACTGAGGAAAGGTCATCTGTGCCCAGAGACTGTGTGAGGCCAGGAGCGAGCAGAAGTCTCCAGCGAGTGTGATCGTGTGTGCGTGTGCGAGCGGGTCCATCTGACTGCTGCTCCCCAGCCACGAGAAAGGGCCGTATTCCTCCCTGCGCCCTTCTGACTCCTCTGCAGGAGGGATTCTGGGCAGCTCTGAGGACCAAGGGTAGAACCACTGGTGGCAGCCGCATGGACTGTCCCCCTAACCCCCACCACTCATGCCCTAGCGGGACCCTGGACAGGGCTGGATTGGCCATCGATCTGCTTTTGTTAAGCTTGGCTTCCCCTCTGCAGGTGTGAAGGTCTCCACCACCCTGGCCCCATGCCAGCCCCACCCCTGGAGCCTTCTGAGCAGCAGTATTAAACAGGATTTAGAAAGGAAAGCCTCCAGGCAGTGGAGCCTCAGTCCGCATTGCCCATCTCCTGCCGGAAAGAGGACCTGGGGTTCCCTAGGGAGGAAGTGCCGAGAAGAGAGAGGGCCGGGGTGGGACGAGGTCAAGAGCAGAGACAGCCTCTGCTCCTGAGCTGGGCTCCCTCCCTAGGGCAGCCACAGCCACAGGGGACAGTCAGGAGCCCCGCAATGTAGCAGGGGGACCGGAGCAGGACAGGAACTGGCATGACAGACGTGAGGGAGGAGGGAGGTGCTTCTCGCCCGTTCCCCACCTGGGTCTGTAGCCAGGGCCACCACGGAGGGGTCACAGGGACCCCGCCTCGGACAGGACTCCATCCTGGCCCTGCCTTAAAGCAGGAGAGCTGCCACCAGCCGGGCCACAAACCCTGCCGTGCATCAGAGGAGGCGGGTCGGGCCTCTGCACACTACTGGTCTGAGAGCAGAGCAGCCCCATGCTGCAGGTGGCTCTCCCAGCACCACGGGCCCTGCCACCCCGGCCTGACTCAGGCTTGTCTGCACCAAAGGCCCAGCGCGTTCTCAGCTCCCAGACCCGCCTCCTGCCCGGCGTCTTAGCCCAGCCCCTGGGGGCAGAGCCATAAGGCACTGGTGGCATTTCCGGGTGCACAATCACTGTTCTTTCTGGGGGGCACAGGGGTCTTTGGGTTTTTCTTGTCAGGGATCTGAGCTGTAAGAGGGCTGGGGGTGGCTGTGGGAAAGTGGCATGTGTCTTGCCAGTGTGTTTGCCCCCTCCCTGTTCAGTTCTGCCGAAGGGCAACATAAGTCAATATGGCCAAACGCACCCATGTTTAAGGGTGCGAAGGTGGGCAGCCAAGCGTGTGCCATCGCCTCCTTCCTGCCAAGAGGCCCCCTGGTCAGGTTGTATTTACCAGCTTGCCGAAGGCCTCCGGCGGCCAAGTCCCAGGGAATAGCTGGTTGCCTCCATTCCACAAGGGGAAGAGGGAACAGCAAGACTCCGCCATTCAAAGGGCCGAAGCAGCCCTCTCTTAGAAATCAGGCCCTTTTGTCTGCCCTTTGGCAGCCTCATGCTTCTGATGTCTTCATCTCAGGAGGCAGCAGCGTACACCCCACTGCTCCCCCACCTACCACCCCGTGAGCTGTGGGACCTTATAGGACTGGCCCCTTTGCTGCCCCTCAGGCTTTCGTTTATATCACCAGTGACCTCACGCTTGCTGCCACCTGAGCTGCCCCGAGAGAAGCTCCACCCACCCTCCCCGCAGAGGAAACCTGACGCTGTCGCCTGAGGCTCCCTTACTTGAGTCATTAGCAGTTTCTGCTCTCACCCTCTCAGTCTGTTCCCAATTCATCACCTCCGCTGAGGAGCCTGCCTCCCCCACAGCGGAGGGAAGGAGGGTGGGGTTAGGATGGGAGCCCAGACCGGCTCCCAGGCTCAGGGCCCACTCGGGAGCCAGCCTCTCTCAGCGGCAGTGGGAGTCCTATGCTCCTCTGAGCCGCAGGGATCTCGGAGGGGCTGAGGAGTTAGTCACTCTCCCAGGAACTTCCAGTGAGGGGGCCCAGGAGGAAAGTCCCAGCCTCAACAGAATGGAGGGAACTGTGGTTTCCCCCGCGTGCTCGGTGGTCTGTGCCATGACCTGATGGAGAGGCCCTTTCCCAAGAACATCCAAAGGCTACAGACCCCCTTCCTCATACAGCCAGGTGGGCCCTGGAGGGATCAGGCCAGGAGTCTCTGATCTGACTGACAGGTCCTGTGGCGGCCAGGCCTGGGGGTGCTGGTGATGAGGGGAGCGGCCGTGGTGATGGGACCGGGGTCGGGGGAAGTGAGAGGGGCCCACAGGCTCAGCCTCAGGAGGCGGAGGACACAGCTCTGTGTGGGGGACGGAACCTGGGGCCTGGGTGATGTCTCTCCCTCTGCCTCGGCCACTCCCTAGTGGACCCCCTCTGGGCTCAGAAAGTCCCTGCTGCTCATTCCAGCTCTCAAAGCCCTTTCCTCCCCTTCGAGTGGCAGGACACACACTTGTGTCACGTTAAAGGCGGGTGTGACCCAAGGTGACTCAGGACCTCCAGCCTTTCTGCCCTTGAGCTGCTGCTTGATGCCACCCAGGCATGTCCGCCAAGGGATCACGTGGTCAAACTGCCCTATTTCAAAAGGGAAAGAAAGGAGACCTGCAGAGGACACGTGGCTTGACCAAAGCCAGAGAGCCCACTAAAGGGCCAATGAAAGCACGAAGCCATATCTGCCACCTACAGCTCTCCCCACCGCTCAGTGCTGCCTGCTGTCTCCAGAGGCCCCTCAGAACCAAAAGCCCCTTGAAGGCTCTAGAGCCAGGCTGCCTGCACTCTAGCAAGTGGTGCCTCAGTGTTCTCTGTAAAGCAGGAGTAATGTTAACCCCTGCTCAAAGGGTTGTAGTGAGGATTAAATGAATTAATACCCGGAAACTAGTTTAGAACGCGCCTGGCACCTAAGTAAGCCAATAAGTTTGGGGCTGACACTTGCGTCACCCCTTGTTCCTACGCGTCCCTGTCTGTGGGACCCCGTGTGCGGTCCAGGCCCCCGCCCTCCTGCTGCTCAGCTGGGAAGCCACGCCCCTTCCCTGCTCTGACAGGCCTCACTGCTGCGATCATCTCCCGGCTGCAGGATTGGACTTGACGCGCTGTCACATAGAGTCAGCTCCTGAGTTGCTGCAGCCCTGACTGCGCAGGGCTGAGGGAAGAAGGGACGGGGAGGGGTGGAGGGGAGTGGCCCGGCTTCCGAGCTGGGGCCACAGCAACCTACTTGAGGTGAAGAGGGCAGAGAAGTCGCCCAGAAGAGACATTCTTGCACAGTGATCCCAGGGCTGTCACTTGCACAGCCTCAGGAGTGCCAGTGGCCCTGTGACAATTCAGAGTGACCCTTCCAGAGTGGTATGGGGAGGGACATGGGGACCAAGGTTCTCACACTCTGGAATGCATGCGAACCGCCAGGGAGCCTGCTTTTTGGTGTTACTTTCTCTGGGACCCTGTAACAGATGGTAGCTTGGCAGACGTGGGGCGGGACCCAGGCCCCTGCATGTTTAACAAACCTCCCAGTTGCTTCTGATGCCTGCCAGACTTTAAGCACCCCTGGGCAGAGCGCGCTCTTCCCTCCCCGGCCCAGGTCGGCGGGCTCCAGGGGCTCAGCCCAGCGAGGTGGGAGTGGCCTGGGGTGACCCGCTCGCCCCGAAACCCCTTCCTGGCCTCCTTTCTGATTTCACTTCCTCGCCCGCCCTCCCCCGTGCTGGCCACGCGCAGGTCTGGGCCCATTACGAGGAGCAGCCCGTGGAGGAAGTGGCGCCTGTGCTGGAGGAGAAGGAGCGCTCGGCCAGCTACAAGCCCGTGTTTGTGACCGAGATCACTGGCGACCTGCACTTCTACGTTCAGGACGTGGAGACCGGTGAGCTGAGGCCCTGCCCAGGCAGGGCTGCCCCATGGAGGAGGGAAGGGCGTGACCTCGGGGCTCCCGGGGGCTCCCCAAGTAGTTCACGGTGGCTGCCCACCCCGCAGTACCGGTCTCGTTTCATGACCTGCAAGTGAGCCGTGGCGTGGGCGGGCTGAGCAGGTCCTCTGAGGACCGGCGAGGTAACCAGCTTCGTTTGGGTGATGCTCTGAGACCCTCAGGGAATGGCTTTGCTCCCAGACACCCCTGGCTGCACTGGACACGAGGATTTGTGACCCTCAGAGTCTGTCAAAAAGCAATGAACAGATTGTCTCAATGGGGTTAGGAAGCACGAACAGGCACCGCTCGGCCCTCTCCCCGTCAGCTTCCTTGGAAAGGCGCGTGGGGGAGGGGAGCCTGGGCCTGTCCCTGCTGGGCTTCTCCTTCTAGAGGTTGCCACAGCCCTGAGTGGTAGCCAGTTCCCATGGAAACAGGCGGCACTCTAGAGGAAGTCATCCCCGGGCAGCCTGTTTGAAGGACCCTCTCTCCATCCTCCTCCTCCTTCCTGCCCTCCAGCGGTGTGTCCTGGGGCCGGGGTGTGTCCTGGGGCCGGGGTGGGGGCCAGCAGAGGGCAATAAAGACAGCTCTCCGGCAGCTGCACCAGGGCTCCTCCCACCCAGCTTCCCACCTCCGCTCCCTTCCCCGACCTCCCTCTCCCGCCACGCTGCACACAGGAGCACTCTGGTTGAAAGCAAAGAAAGATGCTCATAGAGCACCTCTGGGGCCTAGGAGGCAGCCCCTCTGAAGGCAGCCCCACGGGGTCTGCCAGCCTCCTCCGCCCCACCCCCAGGCCCACTCCAGATCCCCAACAGCCGTGTCTCAGCCACTTCCTCTCTAATGATATTTCCCGGGCAGCTGCTTTTGTGGCAATGTCATTTCATCAAGGAAAACAGACCGTTTCGAGTCCTGGGCCGACTAGACGTGGGAGGGAAATAAAGCTGGGGAGGGGTAGAGATGGAGCTGGAGCCTTCTGGTTAGGTCAGCTGCAGTCCTGGCAAAAGCCAGGCCAGCCATTGCCTTGGGGATGAAGCTGAGAGGGTCCGGCCTCCAGGTCTGGGCGGCATGACCGGAAGCAGGGCTGGTCCAGGTACAGATGCAGCAGGAGGGGCCCTCGGGGAGCTTGGAGGAAGGAAGCTCAGAGACCCTGCCCAGGGCACAGCGCCCGGTCAGACGCTCCACCTGGCCGCTGGGTCCTGCTGGGGAGGACTCCCCTGGAGTAAGAATAGGACCCTGCAGCCTCCAGGGCACAGCTCGAGGGTTCAGGGCTTCCAGGGCCTGCCCCGTGCCCCACCTGGCCATCCCTGGCAGCTCCTGGAAGCCATGACGCTGCAGCGCAGGGGCCAAGGCAGACAAGAAAGAGAGCTAAGGAGAAACCGTGTATCAGAATGTTGGGGAAGGGAGTGAGACGCTTCATGGCACGCTGCCTGGAGGGTCGAGGTGGGCTCCTGACCAAACCCTGTCCTCGGGTGACTCGAGGGATCCCAGGAAAAGAAACCTCAGCGCACTCAGCCTTACGTCCCTTCCTGGGGTCATGCTGTCGCCCTGTCTCCCTTCTCGTTAAAGGCTGCCTTCGAGAAGGAGTGATGAAATGATGAAAACATTGTCATTAGCTGTAAATGACCCACCAGGCCTCTATATAAGGACCTCCCTGAGGGCCTTTTGCAGGAGGCAAAGTCGGCTTCCGTTGCCTTGGAGCAAAAAACAAACAAAAATAAACGTAGACTAAGTCTTATGTAGAGGTTCCCCCTTATTCCCTGAAATGATACTGTCTGGGCGAGAAACCCTGTTTCAGGAGAATTGTGGGTGTTTACCGCTGGGTGGGGGGAAGGGCAGCTGCACCCTGAAAGTCCCTGCTGGGCAGTGGCCCATGCAGAGGCCCAGGAGTGGACATACCGCCTCCTGTGCGTACGCAGAGGTCATCTGCAGTGCACTGGAACTCTTAAGCACCGTGCATGTCGGGGCTTCTGCTAGGCCTTGTGAGAGAAACAACCGTCTGTGCCCTGAGGAGCTCACCGTGTAGGGCAGAAACATAAACCCAGACAAGGAACTTACAACACCAACTGACAAGTGTGCCAACAGCTGACATGCGTTAGGCACCAGTTACGGTGTGAGTGGCTTTGGGCCCTGAAGATGGAGGGAGTGATCCACACACACCAGCCGCCTCAGAGAGCGAGGAGCGTACGGAGAAGCCGCTGGGGATGCTTAGCGGGTGCCGGGGGGAGTGGGGGGGGCGCTGAGAGGACCTGGCGAAAGACAAAAGCAGCAGGGCCCTGAGGCCAGAGTGAGACAAGGCAGGGAGACTCCACTCCCCCATCTGAGGAGGGCACCCCAGCCTGGCAGCACAGGGTGACTGGGGTCTGAGTGGCCAAGTTTGATTATGCTGAGACTGGACCCTGCTCTCAGACTCGCCCTCCATCTTTCATGGCTCACATTCTGAGGCCATTTCCCCGTCCAGGGTTGTATGGGGCCCATCCTTCATCTCCACTGTAGCCCCTGGGAGACTTTGCGAAGAGCGGCTGTGGTCGGTCGCCACCCCTGTGGCCCTGCCCGGGCTGGCCCCTGTAGGAATGGGGTGTGGGCTGGCCAGCTCCCACCCTACAGGAGGTCAGTGGGCCCTGGCCGTGCTCCACACCCACTCGCTTTCTCCATCTCCTTGACCAAAGAACGTTCCCAAAGGCAGCCGCGGTCAGTAGATTGGAGGTCTGGGATTGGAAGACTGTGTGTGCCTCTGAAGCCTGGGGTGTCAGCAAGTCACCGCCCTGCTTTTGAAGATACACAGTATGAAACCTCTAGAGCAGGAACCAAAGAGGACCTCCCTGCAGGATAGGGGTCAGAGCCAGGGCCGCGGGCGGGCACTGGACAGAGCCCCGCAGCCCATCCAGAGATGAGGCTCCTTAGAACCTGACACCCTGGCCTCGCTCCCTCTTCCTCCCCATCAGGCACCCAGCTGGAGAAACTGATGGAGAACATGCGGAACGATATTGCCAGCCACCCCCCTGTCGAGGGCTCCTACGCGCCCCGCCGGGGAGAATTCTGCATTGCCAAATTCGAAGACGGAGACTGGTAAGCCGCCGGGACCCCGAGCAGCAGGAGCAGCGCAGGTCCGTCCTCAGGCGACAGGCCTGCAGAGCTACCAGCCCGGCCTCGGGCGTTTGCCTCTGCAGTCTGGTTTCCACTGGGGTGCTGTTGACCTTGGCCCGCTCTCCAGGGGGGCCCTCTTCATTGCCCACAGCCCATCTGGGGCCTGTGCGTCAGCCCGGGATTTTCCTGCAGTCTGGCCAGCCTCTGGAGTGCAGACGCGGTGCCTGTCCTCCCCGCCCCTGGGAAACTCTGTTGGGGGAGCCCTGGCTGCCTGGGGCTCTCCGACACACACACCCCCACACACCCTACCCAGGAAAAATGATGTCTCAGTGAGCCCAGACCAGCCGCCCAACCCTACACCCCGACTGTCTGGGACGTGAGGAGCAGCCCTCGCAGGCCACAAGGTCACTATGTCTGATCTAGCAAGGGTAGGGCCCATGGCCTTCCAGGGTGACGAAGTGATTTGGATGTGTTCCCTGCTGCGGCCTCCCAGACAGATCTGCCGGCTAATTACAGCTGCTGTTTAGTGTGCTGGGTTTAAACAGCAGACATCAATCCAGTCATTAGTCTTGGTGCTTTATGCCCCAAGGACGCATTAATCTGCTTCCCCACACCCCCTCCTCCTCCCTCTGCTCCCAGCTGTGCTCTGACTCCATTAAGTGGCGACCACAGTAGCCCGAAGCCGGGCCTTGGTCGAACCCCAGAACTGCCCTCTGTGACACCCACGGGTGTGCTCCCTGGGCAGGGAAGTGCCCCGCCCTACATGTCTCCAGTCTCCTGGGGCCTCTGGGGCTTGTCCCTGATGGCCCCATCAGGAGCCCCATCACGAGTCCTGCCCGTGACGCCATTGCAGGTACCGGGCCCGCGTGGAGAAAGTCGAGTCTCCTGCCAAAGTGCACGTCTTCTACATTGACTACGGCAACGTGAGTTGGGGTGCCGGGAGGTGGGGCTGCCAGGGGCCCATTCAGCACAAAAGCCCCAGCTCAGGGCCATCCAGGCTCTCGAAGACCCCTCTGAGCTTTGGACTCCCTCACTGACAGATCTGTGGGCATCGCTGCTATGTGGGTAACGGGCCGTGACCCCGCAGTGAGCGCTGAGAGGTCCCTGTGCAGAGCAGGCCCCGGAAGGCCTTCGCCCCCAGCTCCTGGTCCTCACGCTCGACGTGGTGTGTGTCCCATCTGCCCATCTCCAGCACAGCCCCAAACCAAGGCTTGCTGGGAAGGGACAGTCATGAGGTGGCCAAGTGACTGGGAGAAAAGCCCCTTGGGCTGGGCCTGGACGCCTGTTGATAGACAGTTCCTAGGGGATTCACTGTGGGCGCAGCAGCAAGCAGGAGCGGGCGCTGTGGTGCAGAACCGTGCTGCTCCTGGGCTGTGTCTGGCTGGCTGTGGTTGTCACTTTCCTCAAGGACTAGAGTTGAGGGTCAGTAGCAGAAAGCCCAGACCGGGACGTGCTCCCAGTTTTCTAACCGGGAATACACAGAGGAAGAGGTCCTACCAGGCTGGGGTTGCCCCACACACCTGGGCCAGAACCACCGGCACGCCAGGGGGCTCCCGGGACGCTCGTCTTGTGTGTTCTCCCAACTGGAGCACCCTCTGGCCTGTAGAAAGCCGTCAGGGAACCCATCTCACAGAGGGAAGGCAGTGGGAAGACATGGAAACAGCGATCAGAGTCCAGTTATCAAATTGAGTATTTTAGTGGCGCCACCAGGTGTGCCAACACCAAGCCCAAGGTGGAGAGGGTGAGTCACAGCCACCATCTACTGCAGGGGCCTGTGCACATGGCTCAGTGGAACCGAGTCGTGGGTAAGTGGGAGTCCCTGAGTTAGCATTCACAGACCTGACCCCGGGGAGTTACCCTCTGTGAGCGAGAGCGCATCGAGTGTGTGATGCTGTTGGCCTGGTGTGTCCTCTGCAGAGAGAGATCCTGCCTTCCACCCGCCTGGGTGTCCTGCCACCTGCCTTTAGCACTCGCGTGCTGCCACCTCAAGCCACGGAGTACGCCTTCGCCTTCATCCAGGTGCCCCAAGATGTGAGTCGATGTATCTTCCCTCCTTCCGAAGGGGACTGTCCAGTGACACTTAGCCACTCCTGCGGCTCTCACAGGCTGACGGGAGAAGATGGAAACAGAGATGGGGAGTGGGGGGAGAAACGGTGCTGTTGGTGACAGGACTCAAGAAATGGGAGTGACCAAGGAAGTGCAGGGAAGGTGCCACAGAGGGGGTCGCATTAGAGTGCCTGCATCCTGAGAAATGGGTTGGCCTGGCAGGCCACGCTTTGCGTGGGCAGACGTCCTCCATAGTCGGGGCCCAGGGCCCTTGGAGGCAGTGACAGGACATGAGAAGGGAAAGGTAAGTCAGGGCCTGGGGACCAAGGCCTTGTCTGCCTGGCAAAGAGCTTATTCTTTATGTTAGACAGGAGGGGTTGTGGCAGGATTTTTAGCGGAAGTGTGACATGGTCACATCTGTTTTTGAAAGTTACTCCTGGTGGCATTGTGCAAAGAGGGGAAACTGGGAGGAGTGGTTGGGAGACAGTTGTAGTTGTAATTCCAGGCTAGAAACGGTGATGGCCCAACTAGGACCATGCGGGTGGGGCCTGGGGAGAGGTTCCAGAACCGGCAGAAGAGGTGCAGAGAGAGGCGGACTCTAAAATGCATTTTTACACCTGGATATGTTGCTGTTGGCCAAGATAAAGGGGATGAGACGCAGCCAATTAGGGGCTGTGGGAGTGCCAGGCAGCTTTATAGTGTTCCATTTGGAAAGCGAGAATCATGGCCTAGAATCACGCATTTGAGGGGTTGAACAGGCGTGGAGTATGTGGAACATGGGCTGGAAAGGGGACAGAGCCGGCGTTCCCACAGCCTGAGGAAGGCCAGCTGAGGTGAAGGCGCCTCCAGAGAAGAGAACCTGTGCTCAGGGTTGCCGGGCACCCACTTTCCCGAAGGGGAGAGCCAGCCGTCGGCAGTATCCAGCTCCCCAGAGAGGTCAGGCAGCTGAGGAGGGCGCGCCTGTGGCCTCAGCAGTCTGACTAGCACGTTGGAGCAAATGGTAGGGGTAGGGGGTCGGCCCCGCAGAATGTCCTCTGCTTCTCACAAAATTGCTGAAGGGCAGAGGAAAGACAGCAGGAGAAGGTGTTGACAGCATAGGCCAAGGGGCAGGCTCAGGAGACAGTAGCCTGAGAGCCTGCGCCGAGCCTGAGGGCAGGAAAGGGACTGAGTGGGGTCGCGGTCCTGGAGCGAGGTCAGCGAGGCCCAGGCAGCGAGTGGCGGGTCCTTTGGGCTGGGGAAAGGCCACTTTTCCTCAGGGACACCGGGCAGGTGGGCACAGGGTAGGGGAGAAGGATGGGGGACACGGGGACAGAGGGAGAGGGGGCACCTCGTGTCCAGAGCCTGCTTCCTCCCTCGTTAGGACCTAAGTGGGGAGCGAGCTGCAGGCGCCTGCTCGGTAGGCGGTCCTGGAGGCCTGCATGGGGCCCGGGGCCACCTTCTGCTCTAGCTTCCCTCACACTAACGTGCGTGTGTCCCCGCTCCAGGAGGACGCGCGAACAGACGCCGTGGACAGCGTGGTGCGAGACATCCAGAACACGCAGTGCCTGCTCAACGTGGAGCACCTGAGCGCCAGCTGCCCCCACGTCACCCTGCAGTTTGCAGACTCCAAAGGGGACGTGGGGCTGGGCCTGGTGAAGGAGGGGCTGGTCATGGTGGAGGTGCGCAAGGAGAAACAGTTCCAGAAAGTGGTATGTGATGTGGGCGGGGGGGGCGCCCACCGTGGGGGCAGGCCCGTGTCTCCCCCAGCTGCTGCCACAGAGGGAACTGGGAACCACCATCCTGCTGCTCCTGCTGGGGAAAGAGAATGGATTTCGGGTTGTTGGGTGGCTTTTTGTTTTTGTTTTTAAAGCTAATTACATCCCAAATTAATTAACTGCAGGTTTGGCTGAAAATGCAGCTGCAAACTGGAGCGGAAGTTTCCCTCTGCATGCCCCCCCGGGGTGGCGTGGGAATGGTCAAAGCCCGTCGTGCTTTCTCTCCCGTTCTCACCTCCTTCTCTCTAACACACAAGTCCACACGCAGCTCCGAGCACCCAGTGCCACCAGGCCAGGCGGCAGCGCCAAGGGGGCCGAGGGGACTGGTTGAAAAACCCCAGGGCTTGGAGCTGGGCCTGAGTCTGCTCTGCCTGAGAAGAGAGCCTGGGCGCTTCCCAGGGTGGGCCCTGAGGACGGGCCGACTCCTGGGAAAGCAGCCTGCCCTGATCATTAGGATCGGGTTCCTCAGACTCAGCCCCCGACGCGGCCAAGTCCCCAGCCTCTCAGAAAGCCACAGCCCCACCACACACCAGCCTCGAGGGACGGGCTGGTGACAAGCTCATGCCCGCCTCGAGCGCCACCTCCTCAAGGCAGGAGAGGATTAGAGGGCAGCAGCACGCAGCTCGACCCCACACGCTCTCCAAGGGGAGAGCCCGAGCGGCAGGGTTGGAGCCAGTGCTCTCCCTTCTCCCAGCCCCCTTGCTTCCCTGTCTCCCCACATAATGTGTCAGTGGTGTGTGGCTCCGGGGTGCTGATGCTCTTTGGTCCTTCATTCGGAATTGTGTGGCTCCCGAGGCTCCCCTGGTCATTCATTCGGAATTGTGTGGCTCCCGAGAAGCCCCATCGCCGAGTCCTCCCCCAGCGTCCTGAGAGTGCTCCTAGGAGTCAGCCGAAGTTTCCCTGGAGAACAAGAGATCTTAGGCCCCCTACGTGCACCTGCCCATAATGTGTCTGGCATCTAAAGATCCCTTGGCCCAATCTCTGAGATAAATACCTAACGTGTTCATGGATTCATTCGTCTGTTCATTCTTTTGGCAGACATATTGAGAGTCTAGATATCTCAGTGAACGAGAAACAGCGTTCCTGCCCTGTGGAGCTTACATTCAAGTATGAGGACATGAGCAATAAAAATAAATAGAATTAGTCAATGAAATAGCATGTTAGAAGAAAGTACAGTGGAAAAGAGAAAATAGAAGTAAAGGGAATCGGGAGTGTGGGGGAGGTGTGGCTGTCATTTTAAAGGGGGCCATCGGCCTCATGAAGAAAGCAATACTTTTTTTTCTTAAACTATTCGTTTTTTGGATTTTCTTTTTTTTTTTTAAGATTTTATTGGGACATAGGGGAAGAGGAACATTCAAGTTGTTGTCCTTCAATCTTAGCTGTGGAGGACACAGCTAGCTCAGTTCCAAGTCCAGTCGCCATCCGCTGCCCGTGGGCAGCTTGCGGCCTCTCAGCTCAAGGCGCCTTGTTCAATCTTAGATGTGGGTGGGTGTAGCCACCATCCCATGTGGGAGTCGAACTGGAAACCTTGTTGTTAGGAGCACGTGCTCTCACCAGCTGAGCCATCCTGTTGCCTGTTGGCAGCTCAGTGATAGCTCAGTTCGAGTGCAGCTCACTGGCCCATGTGGGAATTGAACCAGCGACCCTGTTGCTCAGAGCTCACGCTCTTAACCAACTGAGCCACTTGGCCGGCCCAAGAAAGCGATACTTTTTACCAAAAACTTGAAGGGGCGGGATAAGTAGCCAGGCAGACAGGAATGGGAAGAGGTTCTCAGGTCGACGGAACAGCCAGTGCAGAAAGAAACAGCTCAGAGACCAACGTGCCTGCACTGTCTTGCTCTGAGGTAGCCAGGGACCCACTGAGCAGGGCGTTCGTGGACCTGACCTGGGCATCCTACAGCGTCACTCTGTCTGATGTTACTGCCCCATTGTGACTACCCCCCTCCTGACCACACCCTTTCTCGTGTCCCTCCAGATCACAGAATACCTGAATGCCCAGGAGTCAGCCAAGAGCGCCAGGGTGAGTTTTTGCCCCAGGAGCCCCCGAAGGTGCTGAGAGAGGCGGCCTTGTCCTCTGGGTCCCAGCAGATCCCACCTCCCCACCAAGCCATTCTCTGTTTTCTCACAGTTGAACCTGTGGCGCTATGGAGACTTCCGAGCTGATGACGCAGATGAGTTTGGCTACAGCCGCTAAGGAGGCAATCGGGTCCAACCCCCAGCACCGCCCATACCAGCACCTCTTCCTCTGCCGGGGGCGGGGTGTCTCAGCTCCAAACCCCAGATCAGGGGTGTAGATTGGGTCCAGCTTTGCTTCTGTGTATGGAAATGTCTCGTAGGGCACCATCTGGGCTGGGAGTGGGGTCGGGGAGCCCGGGCTCTGACAGGCTGCTGTCTTCTGAGATAGTGGGCACTGCTATCCACACAGTCTCTCCCAGCTGATTTGGGGTTTTTATTTGGATGGGGCTTTGTGGGGTTTTTTTAACTGTCTTCAAATCAGGAAGAAACACGAAAGACTTTGTCCTAATGGAAGGCGCAGCCCTGGCACCCGAGGCCAGCTGTCCTCCCGTACCCCACTTCTACCCCAGGCTGCCCTGCTGCCCAGCTCTGTGTCCAGCTGTTGATTATGTGAGCTCTCTGATACATCCATTCTCAAATGCCAGCGTGTCCACATCTGCCCCCTTTTCTGTATTTAAAGCTTTCAAGGCCCAATAAAATAGTACGTGCTGTCTGCAGCCCTTATTGATGATAGTGGAGCCCAGGGGCGCCGTCCACTTGCTCGGCCACACCCCCTAGAAACCCAGCCCGGTGGTGAGAGCAGGGCCGTCCCTCAGAGACCCAAGCTGTCCCGGGGCCTGCGGGGCATCACCGGACACCTTGCCACCATGCCGGCGGATGCCCATCTCTCTAGACCCACTGCGCGTGGCTGCTTCCAGGATCTTAGACACCGAGCGCAGTGCTGCAAGCCCTGCTGGGGCCCCAGCAAGGGGCCGAAAGGGACTGGTTGAGGAAAGGGAGGGCATTTCCCTGGAGGAACGGCTGGCACAGTGTGGTGAAGATCCAGGGCCCTGGTCCCTGCACAGCTTCCTCCGCAATGTGTGCGCTGGGAACAGAGCTGCAGGACGAGCTGCTCCCAGAGGCATCAGGGCCGCTAGCCAAGAAGAGCCCGTCTCTCCAGCTTATTTACTCTTGCTCCGTTTGACCTGACAGGGTGACCCCTAATCCCCCAGGTAGTGCTGGCCATGGGGCTCAGACACCCCAGGCCACTCCCAGCCCCCAAGGGAGGGGAGATACCAAGAGTGGCCGCTGCGGTACGTGATAGGAACCTGTCATGCTGCTCGGGGTGCCAAGGAGAGCAAGTGGGTGGGAAAGCCACCGTTGGCAACCACAGTGTCCAGGGGGTCTGCCTGTCCGCCAGCCCCCTCGGCCTCCTCCCAGCGGCCCTGCCGTGCCCTGACACCTTCCTGGCAGCCCCACTCGCCAGCCCACTGCTGATCTGGGGTGATGCCCAAGCTGCCAGGGAAGACGGGTCCTTCTGTCCTGGGGTAAGTCACCCGGGGCGGGGGGGGCCTAGCTGGCCAGCTCTCATTCCTAAACCGACATCTACCTGTTCAGGCCCAGGGTTTGCATGGTGTTCCAGAACTCCTGTCTTTAGGGGGAGAAAACGTTCACTTCTGGTACTCAGGGTGTACTCTAGTCAAAGGGAGAGGCATGGGTGAGGAGAGCCCAGCAGGGGTGGGGGTGCTGAGTCCGCACAGTTCAGAGACCACTGCCCGCAGCCCCTCCGGGTGGGTCAGAACAAGTGCTTACGTGCCTTGAGTTTGCCCCTTGACAGCCTATAAACTGTTTGCCCATGATGACGTCCAGCTCTTCTGGGGCCCAGGCATCAGCAGGAGTGTGGATGACGGGTTGGTGTGAGTCCTCATCCATCCCCACTCCCGGCAAGCCCACTCACCACGGCCTCGCTTGGAGGCTGGTCACGGAGAAGAGAGGACCCACTGCACCCATTTCTCTTCCTCCTGGCAGGGCCATGAGGCCGGGCGGTGTGAAGTCACATGAACACAACTGGCAGGAGGGCCACATGCCAGCCCACTCTCCGTGAAAGGGTCTGAAACCATCTCACTGTCTCGACAGTTGCCTTGGTTACAGCTGCACCCAAGGAGAAATGCTCCATGGTTCTCCAGTTGAAATGATGCCTGAACCTTCCTCCTTCTTACTAACTTTTCTCGTCCAAGGCTGGTTTAGACAAAGGTCAGGATATCCGCCAGGCCGGATGGTGTGTGCTGCTGCCGCTTGTCTGGTTTGGGCCCCAGCCCTGTGCTCCTCTCTGCCACATCGGCTGAGCTCCGGGGGCCTGTCCTGGGCAGAGCTGGGACTAGGGTGAGGCGAGCAAGGCAGCCAGGGTGCAGGATTGCAGGAGGCACTCGGACTGTGCAGACGCATCGGCGTATTCTCTCGTCATCCGCAGTCGAAGCCAGTCAGCGTCAGCACTTGCACAAGAAGCACCCAAAACCCCCTCCAAATGGTGTTTCCTCTGCCTGAGTTACAAAATAGGCTCCCGGTGTCAGGATTATAGGCTCCGCTTCCCCATCCACCTTTCCACTCAAAACAACAAAATCTCTTGAGCACCTATAATCCATCCGTCCATCCACCAGGCACGGATTGAGATGCAGCCAGCCGCCAGCACAGCGCTGGGCTTAGTGAATGCCAAGGCCATGGCCACAGGCTCTCTGGGGTGTAGAGGAGGCAGCAAATGATGAACTGCCCATAACGAGCCACTGCAGAGGGCAGGGTACCCAGATTAGGGGCTGAGCCCTGGCCACGTGGCTGGGAAGGGGTCGCAGGAGGAGGGCGTTACAGCGGATGGCAGGAAAGCAGCACTGCTGCTCTCTGGGCAGGTTCTGGAAGTCTCCCAGCCTGAGGGCTGATGCCGCAGAGCCCGGGGTTTGGGCTAGCTGCCAGGGAAGGGCTGACTCATGAGACCCCCCCCCTCCCGTGGCCCTCCTGCGGCGCGCAGGACCAGTGGGGAAGGCAGGCAGTGGAGGAGGGGCCCCTGCAGCTGCCTCCACTTTGTTTCTTGGTTGGCTTATCTCCACGTCCTGGGGAGAGAGTGCACCCCTTTTCTTGCATCAGCCCATTTTGGGAAGCAACAGGGAAGGGCTGAAGAACTGGTCGCCTCAAGAGTGGTTATTGATGTCCTAATTATAAGAGGATGCTAATTTAATTTGAACATAATTACAGTGCACTCCCCTGGATGGCACGTGTTTTAATAATTAACGTCTTTCAGATGCGTAGGAGTATGATATTTACACTGGGTTAGCCAGCAGCCTGGGGGAGGTGGGCTGGTGCCCCATATACCACCCTGCCCCCGGACAGCTTGGCTGCTGGCAGGTGGGCCTCATTTGCAGTCCCTTCCTTGACCCAAAGGGCTGCCATGCCGGAACTCTGAGACATCATGATTGGCAGGATCAGGCTCTGGGTGCCAGCCCCTCCCCCACCACACCCACGCCACGGAGGCTACTGCCCGATTTCTGGCTGCTTCTGCCTGCCTGGGCCACCCTAGAGGAGGCCTGGTTTACAGGGGAGGAAGGCAAGCTGCTTGGTGTGCCTGCCTTCTCTTTTTATTGGAAACACTTCTAAGGAAATCTATAGACAGGTGCACAAATGATAAGAGTACAGCTCAGGTTTTCACAAAGCGAGCACACCTGTGTAATAGCACACAGACAGAAAACTAGAGCATCACCAGCCCCTAAAAAGCTCCCTCCTCAGCCACCAGCACTCCCAAAGGTAACCCCCCTTGACTGCTATCCCAGTAGATGAGTTTGGCCTATTTTGTTTTATTCTTACAGTGTTTTTTTCAGTTTTGCCTGATATCAAATTTTGCACAGTGAGTCGTGCAGTGCATATGTATTCTCATGTGCCTGCCTGCCTCTGACTTCGCATGTCCGTGAGACTCAGTCTTGTCACACTAGTTTTAGGTTGTGCATTCTCTTTTCTGTGGGTTCCATTGTTTGCTACTCCTTGGTGGTTCTCAAGAAGTCAGATGCCCAGCAATCTGCCAGAGCTAGAGCTGTGCCAGTCCCTAGAGGAGAACGCACCCTAGCTGGGGTACAGGAGGTGACGCTATGTGGGAAGGGGTAGCAAGGTGACAGGGCATGGCGGGTCATCTACGACAAACCCGGACAGTGTGGCTGCCAGCGTGGCTCCCACAGGTGGGAAAGTGTCCGCACATCCTGGAAGCCAAGCAGAGGAACCAGAGGCTTAAGAGATGGTCTGAGGGAACCTCAGTGTCTCTAGGTCAGTGCCTGTGAGTGGCTGGCAGGCTGGCGACCTCAGAATTGCCTGGGGTGCTCATTAAAATGCAGCTTCCAGAAATAGTGCCAGCACTGTATTTGGAGTGGGAATGGGGAGTGGGGATGGCGCTAAACCCTCAGCTATCATCGCAGGGAGACAATGGGCGGTCTTTGAGGTTGATAAAACAAGAACTGGCCTGTTGTTTAGTGATAAGATGATAACCTCCAGAAGATCTAAAACATGATTGAAAGTTGCTGCCCAAAGGTAGCGCATCTGGGGGACATGGGGAGTGCTTATTATAATTCCCTGTGTGCTATTTAATTTTTTCACCATAGACGAGCATTTCGGATTACTTTTTCTTACTCCTTATCGGGTAAATACGTATGTGTCACGTCCCATTCCAGACCCGCTACCTTGATTCCTGTGGGCCGGCGTCTGGGAATCCACACTTTTAAGCTTCCTAGGTGATTCTGATGAGCTCTTTAGTTCAAGAATTAGCTATCACTGTCCAAACTCATTTTACAAGATGAGGAAGGAAACACAGTGACTTGCCCAAGGTCACCCAGCTCTGCTGATGGGTGCAGGCGGCGGCCCCTCCAGCAGGCAGAGCACTTCCGTTACAGAGACGCGCATGTGCAAACTGCCACTGTTCACGCTGCTCGGCCAGCGGCGTCGCTTCGTACGGTTTACTCAGAGAAGGAAGGGTCAGCCCAGAGCCCCCCAACATTCTGGCTTTTAGCATTTACTGAGCCCCTTCCTACTAGTTCCAGACACTCTTCCTCGAGCTGGGATAAAATGAGGAATAATCCCCAGCCTTATGGGGCTGACAGTCTAGGGTAGATACTGGTGATGGAAAAACCAAGTTCATTTGACCAAAATAGAGGTACGGACAGATGCCGGGGCATTCGTTTGTCAAATGGACAGCGGGTGGGCCCCATGTTCCAGCATCTCCCTCCTGATTCTGTGGTCAAGAACCCACCCCACCAGGAGACACATGCAAGAACAGCCATGGCAGCTTTGTTCCTCGCAAAATAACGGGTGCAGTAGACGAAGTGTATCCAACACAACAGAACATTATTTGGTAATGGGAAGGAATGAATTTTGGCCGCAACACAAATAGATCTTGGAAACAAAAGCGCATCTCAGAGGATTCCATGCCATCCGATGCCATTAGTATGAAGTTCAAAGCCAAGTAATACATTGCTTACTCACATAGACCTGTATGTTGAGTAATCATAACTTATGGGATGTTTTTTGAGAGGGACACTTAAATCCTTACATTGGGACCACAAACGGACACTTTTTTGAGCAAATGGACACCTGGACACCTTTGATATATGTAATAAAAGACAAAATCAAAACAGATGAAGCCTGGATCATGGTCACCTCCAGGTGGGGCGAGGAACCCCAGGGGTGGGATAAGGAAGGATGTCAGGGAGACAAGTTACTGGGAATGTTCTAGTCTCGGGTCTGGGAGGTGGGTCCATACATGTTTATTACATTATTAAGTTAAGATCGTATGGGAGCTCAAAGGAGAGAAAATTTCCTTTTTCCTGGAAGTGAGAGTGATGATCAGAGAAATCTCAGGTGGCTGCACTTCCCTTTGCCAGGGAAACATAGAAGGTTTCAAGGACAAGGTGACACACCTACAGTTTACCAGGTGAAGAATGGGTCCAGGTGAGGGAATACACTGGGCAAAGCAATTTCCTGGCTGGTGGGGCTCAACAAGGCTGCCTGCCTGGGTTCCAGTGAGTGTGTGGCCATAGAACAAATCTAAGCCGTGAGTGCTGGCCAGCTGCGGTCCCACCACCCCTCTTGGGAAAAGTCCGTGCAGCTGGGAAGGCTGACAAGGCCTTCACAAGACGCTTAACTTCCCGGTCGCTGGATCACTTTTCAAATTGAGGTGTAACTTAAAGAAAGAGACGCCAATCTTAAGGGTACAGCTTGTAGATGTTTACAAACCTAAACATCACCCCTGAAACCACTCAGATCAAACCGTAGAACATCAGCATCCCAGAAGGTTCCCTGATGACCCCTCCCACCAAAGGTAAGGTTTTTATCTCTGTCACCATAGTGTTGGCTGTTCTTGGTACCAGAGCCTTTCAAAAGAAATTTTCCCAACACACAGCCCCAGGGAAGTGAGGGAGCCACACAGTCTGGGGGCCATGGCTGGAGCTCCTAAACCCGGGGTTGGAATTCACACTGAGCAGGATCGGGCCCGGGAGCCCACCCCGCCCACCTCAGGGCCTAGGACAAGGCCAGCAGGCGGCACAGACACCTGTCCCCGCTGCCTGACGGGGGGCTTCCCCCACACTGGCAGCTCAGATCTATCATCCTGGCTCAGAGGCATTCTCTGCCCTGGGCCCAGCCTCTGTGCCACAGGAACGGGTGACATTGACGCGATTCAGTGAGCAGGCGGCCTCGATCCGCAGGAGTCGTCTGGGGACCTGGGCGCAGGAGTCTCAGCGTCCCCTCCACTCAGCCAGATTCTAGGTGCCGTCCCCCAGCCACCAAGTGCTGGCCCGGGCCAGGGCCTGTGGTGGTAACATTTCCGGTTCTCAGTTGTGTGCATGGACGGAGGGGAGGCCAAAGCTGCCGTTGATCTAAGTGGGGCCTCTTGGGCTTTGCGGTGTGCCCCTGCTCACACGCGCAGCTCGCCTGGTCAGGAGTGCTGGAGCCTCAGAGCTGTCGTGGCAGAGGAAGTGGTGCTGATGGGCCCGTCGCTCCTGTGAGCTGCAGGCAGCGGCCGGCCTGCCCTCTCTCCCGTCTCCTGCAGCAGCTGGTTCAGGGTTTGGGTTTCAAGGAACTCCTTGCTGAGCTGCAGGCAGTGTTCAGAGACTGAGTCAATAGATGTCAACCAGATTAGTAATTATCAGTCTGAGTTGATGCTGGTAGGGAACTTGGAAATGAGCGCATCTCAAGGAGTCAGTGCAGCAGAGTGGTTCAGGCCATGGCTCTGAAGGCAGACAGGCTTGCTTCCTACTTCCTGTGCACCGTTGGGCAAGCTAATGAACCTCTCAGAGGCTGAGCAGGGGCACGTGCCCTCACCCATAGGGTTGGCTCACTGAGCAGTTTGCTGCTGCATCTTCAACACATTATAGGTACTTTCCACACATGAGCTGACCGGTCAGCTGTGGGCCTCGTCCCAGACCACCTGCCTGGGTGTGCGTGATGCCCACCTCCCACCACTCTGCAACAAGCGGGAGTGTTGGGGCCTCACTGGGGACAACCAGGGATTGGTCCCTGCCTTCCTGACACCCCTGGCTCCTGTCTGGCCTGAACCCCACAATGCTCTCACGAGCAGGAGGAGGCGGCCTCGAAGTCTCTGGCTTTGGTAGCATCATCACTAGTTCATTTTACCAAAACAGTTCTGGGTTGTCCAAGCTCCCACCTGGGCAGAGGGCGTGCCTGCACCCCCACTCCCGGCTCAGAGTTGCCATGGTAACTGTGTGCGTGTTGTGTGCGTGTTGGCCCCAGTAGGGTCTGCTTCCTGGACTTGGCCCAGGCCTCACTGGCTGGGAAAGGGGACAGCCGGGGTCTCGGGCTCCTCCAGCGGGGTAAAGCCACAGCAGGGCTACGCAGAGGGAGTCCCCCAGGCTCAAGCCGAGGACACCATGCCAGGCAGGAGAAGGTAACAGCCACATGTGGGCACTTCCTAGACACCCCCGTTCATGTCCACCCAAACCCTGGGGTCAGAGGGGTACACGCTGGACAAGAAAGGGCCTCTGGGAGACCACAGTGCTCGGCTGTTGTGGACATTCCCATTTGACAGGGTCACCAAGAGAGGTCAGTGCCTGATCCACAGTTATACAGGGTGTGAGCGCATCAAAACTCCACAGAGGTCCACCACTCAGGTGATCTCCCCCCTAAAGAGAGGAGCCTGTATGGGCAAGACAGGTTGGGGCTGGATTTCACCCCTTCCACTGTGAACATCTGGGGGTAGGGGTTTACAGTAGGGGCGGGGGGTCCCAAGGGGCAGCGGCACACCCACGCCACTAGGAACTGGCCTGGCCTCCCGTGTCTCACCTGGCCTCGTCTGTAGAGGGCAGCTCCAGGGAGAGACCCGAGGCAAATATCTCAAATGATGCCATGTGTAAGCAATTGATAGTGGCTCCCTGGGGTGCTGTGTAGAAAAAGGATTCTGAGGTCATGCCAGAAAGTCGACTGTAATCAATTATTGATGTCTACCAAGAGTGTGGGAAAGGAGGGGTGGTATGTGTCCCATATATTTGCTGTCCTTGTCCTGGTGCTTTATGGAAGAGGGGTTCAGGAATCCTCTGACTCCATCCATCAAAGCAGGGGTCACTGCCAGAGCACCCATGACAGCAAGCACGGCTTCTGCTTGGACAGAGGACAGGAAATGCCCTCTCAAGGCAGTGCTGTCCCACCTAGTACTGTGTTCCAACTGCAAAGACCGTGGTGCAATAAACATGTTAAGTACCTACTCTGTGTTGGGAACAAAAGACAACTGAGCCAGACAAGTCCACTGCCCTGGGCGGGTGTCATCTGCAGAGCCTTGAATCTGGTCAATGACAGCGGGACCGGTGTTCTTGGAGAGGGACAGGCCCCTGAAGGCAGAGGCAGGGGGTTCTTCACCAGCAGGAGGAGTTCAGGCCCTGAACGGGAAGTATCTGAGCTCCCAGAGTTGCAGGCGTTTTCTGAAGATGAACCTTCTGTTTTCCTCTGATGCCAGCAGCACTTCCCGGTCAGCAGGTCAGGAAGCTGGCTTCTCAAACTTTAACAGGCTTATCTTGGGGGGTCTTGTTAAAAAGCAGATTCTGACCCAGTTGGTCTGGGGCAAGGCCAAGGGGCTGCATTTCTAACAAGCTCCCAGAAGGTGCTTAACGGGTAGGACCACCCTGTGGGGAGCAAGCCCTGCCCACCCCCGTTTCAGAGCCTACTAGGAAGAGGTAGGTAGAGAAGCTGCCTGGCCCCCAGAGGGCGCCAGTGAGTTCAACCAAGCCCTGATTTGGAGACAAGGAGAGAAAAGAATTCATGCTACACAGAGACAGAAATCTGGGCCAGACCCTGGCATGGCTCTCAGGACAACCTGACCTGGGGGGGGCGGGCGCTGGTTAAGACTTTCCCCTAGGAATGCCAGGGACAACCCTGAGGGTGCCAGCCGAGTGTAGGCGCTCTAGACTATATGCCTGCATTATGACCACCATGTGAGTGATGGCTAACAGTCCATGTGCGCTAAGCTAAGCGCCAATGGGGAGCCCCATGAGAGAAGTCTTTTTGCTCCCATTTTGCATGTATCCTCTGGAAGAGAGACCATGGGTTTTAATCCATGTGTCCCTATTCCCAGCAGTGTCTATCAGTAGCCTGTATTTGATAAATGATTTCCGAATAAACAAATGACTGAAGTGCAGCTCAGCCCAGGCAAAGGGTATTGCATGGGAGCAGGCCCCAGGATTCCACATCACCCCACACACGCATGTTCCCACCAGGCCCCTGCAGGACTCACTCTGAACAAGGTGGCCAGTATTTACCTGTTGGAAAAAGAGAGACCCTTAAATCCTATATTGCCCTTAAATTGAGGATTCTGTAGTTCTTTATGGAAAATTCTAGATCCAAGTCTTCTCGGCTGAGAGGTGCAGGGTGAGGCCTGGCAGAGTTTAGGGATAGTCAGGCTCCTATTATCCAAATGACCTCTTCCCTTGTGCCAGGCTCTGTGCCAAGCACATCACATGCCTGCGTCCCACAGCCACCTTGCTGTGATCCAGTGTCGCAGCCTGGTCCAAGGTGGTAACCTGAGGTGAGTTGCTCTAGCTCCAGCGCCCACGCCCATGCTCAGGAGAGAGCGCCCCTAGGGGCTAAGGCGAGGTGGCTGGAGGCCCGCACCTGCAGGTGGTCAGCCCGTTGCAGCTGGCAGTCTGTGCCCTGTTGTGGGGGTAAGCCCCGCCGTGGAGGCAATACGTGGCGCTTTTTCCGAGGACACCCGCTGCTCGCCAAGGTCAGGGACAGCATGGGCCTAGTTTGTGCAGGAGCTTCTCTGTGCCTCCCACATCACAAATGCGCAGAGCCTCAGAACCAGAAATCATCACCCCATTTTACAGATGAAGAAACCGAGACCCGAGGTGAGGAAACGACTTGGCCAAGGTCCCAGAACTCGTTCCCTGCAGGGCAGAGGTGAGTCCACCGCGCGCGGTGCCACCCTGTGGCCGCGCCTCGGCCACCCGTCACCCCAGTCCCCGCCGCTCCGCCTCCGGCCGCGCACACTAACTGGAGGGGGCTGGCCTGCAAAGGGCAGTGCGCCCGGCCCGGTGCCTCGCGGTGGCTCCGGGCGCGCGCCCCGCGGAGCTGCGGGGAGCGCGGGGCCCCGGGGCGCTACACCCGCCTGGACGCCTCGCCCCTTGCGACGCCCGGGGTGGGGGCGGGAATCGCCACGGCCTCGGACCTCGGGGCGGTGCGTCGGGTTTGCAGGCGGGAAACAGGGGGGCCAGACTCCCCCAATCGAGTGCGGCCAGCTTGGCGCGGTGCCGGAGGCCCAGCCCCTCTTCTGTGCCGGGCAGCTCCCAGACTTGGGGGCTCAGAGACCGGAGAGCAGCTGCCGGCTCTGGAAGCCGGCACTCGCTGGGGTGGCCAAGACGCCCTCGACACCAGCCCAGAGAGACCCCTTGTCGCCTGGTCCCTCGAGCGGTCCCCCTCCCCAGGGCCTCTGAGCATTTCCTATCATTGTTCTTGCCCTCGCCTCTCCCTCATATTCTCCACCACGTCCCAGGAAGTGTGACGCAGGCACCCAATGGCTCTCCATCTACCGAGTCCCAACTCTGAATAGTCCCTCCCATCCATCAGAGTGACAGAGACACAAATAATCTGAGTGGTTCTAAAAATATGCTTGGAGAATCAGCAGCAGCAGCATGGATTGGGAACTTGTTAAAAATGCAAACGCTTAGGCCCCACCTCAGACCGATTGAAACAAACTGGAGCTCAGCAGGTGATTGCCATGCAGCCAAAGATTGAGAGCCGCTGATCTAAACATTGATTCATTTATTCATTGGTCACTCTACTGCGACCATAGCCCGGCCAGTGGAGGAGGGGCACCCCAAGCATCAATATGACCAGGAGCAGGACGAAGCCTCAGTGTGTCACCCGCTGGCCATCAGGAAGACGTTGTCTAGAGGCACTCCTGCTTGGTCCAGTGCAGGCCAGGGGGTCAGCATCTGGAAAGGAGGCCCCAGGGCCAGGCCAGGAGGGAAGTGAATGGCTACCAAGGGTTCCCCTGGCTGGGGAGCTGGAGAAGCTGCCCAGGTTTGCCTTGGTGCAGCATTCCCAGCACCTACCATCAGAACTATGAGGTCAGGGAAGCAAGGACAACCTCTGGAGGGGCAGCAGTCTTGCCCACTTCCCAGAGAGGAGGCAGCTTGGTTAAGGGGGAAACCAAGGTTTTCTGCAGAAAAGGGCCGTCATCCATTTCCCAAAGTAAGTGCTCCCAGGGGCCTGTCCACCTGGGAGGGGACCCAGGCCGAGGCACTGAATGTGGAAAATATCAAAGTTGTGCAGGGGCAGCTTTATGGGGTGGTGGATTCCCTATGCCATGAGAGAGCAAGAGGAGGGACAGGCCCATGAGCCACATGGATCAGGCCAGGTCTTAAACCCAGCCCAGAGCCAGCTTTTCTTGGCTGCAGTCCAGGAGGCAAAGGTGGGAGGGATGGAGCCCCTCCCTGTATCCTGCCTTCCAGAAGCGCTTCAAATGACATGAAACTGCACACCCTCTCTCCAAATTGTAGCATCACATGAAGGCTGATGTCCTTTGATGGCATTTTCGGTGCCCCAGAACCCTTCCTGTCATGAGGTGAATGCTGTTATTTATGTCCAGGCCCTGCTCTGATCTCAAGGAGAATATCTCATCATAAATTGGCATGCCATGGCAAACAATTAAAAGAGAAAAATAAACCTCAGTGCAATCTCGGGGTGCTTAGAAATGAGGAATTACAAGGTGGTAGCATGAAAAAATTATATAAAAATCTATTTTTACATCACAATAATGTGCTTTTATACGGGTAGTAATTTCTGGATGTGCAATAAAGTGGCTTTTACATCAGGCAGAATCAGAGTTTATAGGCAATCAGTGCTTTTATCTGGGAAAATATAACTCACCCGTCCCCACACCATTCATCCTGCAGGCAGCAGGCCTCATCTTCCCAGCACCATTGGTATTGAGGAGATAATTGTGCAATTAAATCGTCAGCCCTCCATCCGCTCATGGTCTTCCAACTACATCTTCCAGCTTCTTCCCAAAGGAGTGACAGGCCATGGGTCCAGGATAGTAGAGGGGCCAGCCAGATGCTGACCACTGTCTCCACTGGGCCAGAAAGGGTCCCAGTGCTTAGAGCAAACACCACAGGGCCAGCAAGCACTCCACAGTCGCTGAGGGTCCATTAGGAACCAGGCACTTTGCTGAGAGCCTAGGAACCGGGCCCCATGGCCTGGCTTGGATTGCTCACAATCTTGTGAGTCATGATGCAGGCAGGGGGATGAAAGCTATGGCAGATAAACCCAGGGAGCTGAAGGGACACAAAGCAGGAGACCAGGGTGGAGTGGGACATGGTACTACCTGAGGCTTAGATCTGGGAGCAGGGCAAGTGAGATGGGTGAAGGGATGAAGATAAGCGTGCCCCCGAGGGCGGACCCCAGACAAGGTCTCTGATTGGGGCACTGAGCCAGCATGTGAGAGGCCGTGGTTACTGTCTTCCAGTGCAGAGTGCTGAAACGGTCCTTCAGCTTCATTCGCTTAAACCCAGCATCTCATGTATTCTTTTAAAACATCAGACACTGTGTCAGCAGCCAGAATCCCGGAGGAAACAGGTGGCACATCCCATTGAGTAAAGGCATATGCACAAAGGTGGATGGGCAGAGTTTAGGGAAATCTACAAGAGGTGGTGCAGGACCCCAGGACTACTAAGAGAGGGGAGCAGTTGCCACCTCTAGACCTGAAGAATGAGAAAAGAAGGCCTAAGGGGTGAGACAGGTTTCAATGGGAGAAAGGAGCCAAAGGAAAACCCTACATCCTCCTCCCCACTGCTTGCCTCCCAATGGCCACCCCCAACCAGAAGCCAGGGATCAGGGGAGCCTGTGGGTGCTACCCAGATGGCTCACCCTCAGAGAGTAGATCTGGACGTGCAAACGGAAGCCATCCAGCACTGGCACATATTGAAATTATTGGCCAGTCTGGTAATTTGGCAAAAATGTAACAGTACATCAATGACCACGACTAATATTTCTATACAGTGAAGCTACAAAGTTCTCACATTTTTGGTTCACCAGAACCCATACTCAACACCCTTGATAGTCTTACCCAACACCACTCATTGTTTCATTCCAGGGAACCTGTAGGATATGGTGGAAAGGAATTCCATACAGTAGCTTAGATGGGGTGTAGACCAAAGTGGCCATTCCGGCGAGTGAAATGGTAGATGCGGGCTCTGCCTACCTGAGGACCTGCATTTCTGCTCCTGGCACTTGCCCCAAAGACACCCTCCCACACAGCCTCATAAGGGGACAGCTATGAGGACGCCTATGGCAATTTTCCTTGTGTTGAGGGAGAGGGTGGGCTTGTCCTTGGGAGACTGGAAGCAAACCAACGGCCTCTGCAGCAGCAAAGAAATCGTGTTCATGTAAACATGAGAGAGCCTTAAAAGCAGTGCTGGGTAGAAAGAAGAAAGAGAATGAGATCCATAATTCTAAAGCACTCAGCTAAAATTAAAAATACATGCACACACATAAAACATTTTGCAAACACTTTTACAAACCCAACACTTTAGAATGGTTGCCTTTGGAAAGGAGTGGGAGAGGAGGGGAGGGGCGTTGAAAGGGAATCAATAGACAAGGTGCTAAATAAAGAGAAGCCCAGGAGACAACACCTGGGCTTGAATCAAAGCAGCTTTGCTGTGTGACCTTGATATATTACTCAGCAGCTGCTTCTTTAAAATAGGAGGAAATGGTAATAACTAAATTCTGAGGCACATTTATGAGACCAGATGTTGGTCCAATGAGACCTCTTGGGGGCTGAGGGTGGGGAGCTGCGAAGGCCACTAGCCCAAAAGTAAATGGCAGGGAGCCCTCTTGAAGGTGGCCAGGCAGCAGCCACACATGTACACATGTGCGGCCAACTCATGTGGGCTGATGTCCCGAGGACTGACAAAGCCCCTCAAACCTAAATCATGTCTCACTGCCTGTTGCAGGTCACAGGACTGACAAGCTCCCATAGGGATTCCTTTTCCATTCCGTTCCTTTTCTTTTCTTCTTTTCTTTCTTTTTTTCTTTCTTATATTCCCTATGCTGTACTTTACATCTCCATGACTATTTTATTTCTTGATTTTTTTTTTTGAGGGCAGTGTCACTGGCCCTCATATGTGGGATCCGAACCGGGGCCACTGGCGTCCCAAGCCAGCACTTAACCACCGCGCCACTCGGCCAGCCCTCTCCATGACTATTTCGTAACTATCAATTTGTATTTCTTAATCCCTTCCCCTTTTTCACCCACCCTCACCTCCCCACACACATCTGGCAACCATCAAAATGTTCTCTGTATCTATGATCTATGAGTTTGTTTCTGTTTCGCTTGTTTATTTATTTCGTTCTTTAGATTCCACTTATAAGTGTAATCATATGACATTTGTCTTTCTCTGCCTGATTTACTCCTCTGAGCACAATATCCACTAGGTTTATCCATGTTGTCACGATGGCAGGATTTCATTCTTTTTTATGATTGAGTAATATTGCATTGTATATATGTATCACCTCTTCTGCATCCATTTATCCATTCAGGGACACTCAGGTTGCCTCCACATCTTGGCCATTGTAAACAATGCTGCAGTGAACATATGGATGCACAGGTCCCCTCTAAGCAGTGTTTGGATTTCTTCAGATAAAAACTCTGAAGTAGGACTACTGGGTCCTTCTTTGTCTCTTGTTACAGTCTTTGTTTTAAAGTCTATTTTATCTGGTCTAGGTATTGCTAACTCAGTTTTTTTGTTTATTTCTTTCCCTTTTTCTGAAATATTTTTTTCCATGCCTTTACTTTCACAGTCTGTGTGTGTCTTTCAATCTGAAGTGAGTCTCTTGTAGGCAGCATATATAAGGGTCATGTTTTCTTACCCATTCAGACCCCCTATCTTTTTTTTTATAATTCTTTTATTGTGAAATAAACATTTTTAAAAAATCAGTTTCAGGTGTATAACACAGTGCAATAGTTATACTTCTTACCCCTCAAAGTGACAACCCCCTCCCCCAGTTCGCCACCCCACTCCCCCCCCATATCATACTATCTATTACAATTCTTTTGACTCCCTTCCACATCCCGTGACTATCTATATATTCAGTTACAGTTGGCATACAATATTATACAACATCAGCTTCAGGTGTACAGTGCAGTGATCAAGCCTCTACTCCATCCAAAATTTTTACAACATTATTATATTCCCCGAACTGTGTTTCATATCCTTGTGGCAATATTGTAGTTGTCTATTTATGCTGTCTATTCCTTTCCCCTTCCCCCTTCATCTCCACCCCCCTCCCAACTAGCAACCCTCAGTTTTTCCTCTATATCTATGAGTCTGTTTACTTTGCTCGTTCATTCAGTTTTTCAGATTCCACATATAAGTGAGATCATATGGTACTTGTCTTTCTCCAACTAACTTATTTCACTTAACATAATAGTCTCTTCACAACATTATCAATTACATTCCCAGAACTGCCCCCGTATCCCTGCGGCAACATGGTAGTCACCCACCTATGCTGTCCAAAACCTTCCCCCTCTCCCTCATCCCCATCCCCTCCCAGCCAGCAACCATCGGTTTTTCCTTTATATCTGCTTGATATGATTTCAATCTTCTTAAATTTTCTGAGACTTGTTTTGTGGCCTAACATGGGCAGACCCCCTATCTTTTGATTGGAGCATTTAATCCATTTACATTGAAAGTAATTGATATGTATGTAGTGATTGCCATTTTATTATTCATATTTTTATTTTTATTTTATTTTATTTTTTGCTCTTAAAGAAGTCCTTCTAAGATTCCTTGTAATACTAAAATACTGGTTTAGTGGTCATGAACTCCTTTAGCTTTTTCTTGTCTGAGAAGCTCTTTATCTGTCCTTGGATTCTAAATGATAGCTTTGCTGGGTAGAGTCATCTTGATTGTGGGTCCTTGTTCTTCATCACTTTGACTATTTCTTGCCAATCCCTTCTGGTCTGCAAAGTTTCTGTTGAGAAATCAGCTGACAGTCTTTTGGGTAACTAACACAAGTTAGTTACCTTGTGGATAACTAACTGCTTTTCTCTTGCTGCTTTTAAGATTCTCTCTTTGTCTTAACCTTTGGCATTTGAATTATGATGTGTCTTGGTGTGGGCCTCTTTGAGTTCATCTTGTTCAGGACTTTCTGTGCTTCCTGGACTTGTATGTTCATTTCCTTCACCAGATTAGGGACGTTTTCCATGATTATTATTTCTTCAAATTAGTTTTCATTCCTTGCTTTCTGTCCCCCCCTTCTGATACCCCTATGATGTGAATGTTGGCATGCTTGATGTTGTCCCAGAGGTCCCTTAAGCTCTCCTCATTTTTTTGGAGTCTTTTTGCTGTTCTGATTGGGTGTCTTATGCTACCTTACCTTCTAAATCACTGATTCAGTCCCCTGCTTCATCGGATCTACTGTTGATTCCCTGTAATCTATTCTTCATTTCCATTATTGTATTCTTTATTTCTGACTGGTTCTTTTTTATTTTTTATGTTTCCTATCTCTTTGTTGAAGTTTTCCTTGGGATCATTGAGATCTTTATATCCAATGTTTGGAACTCTGCATCAGGTAGATTGCTTATCTCCATTTTGTTTAGCTTTTTTTCCTGGAGCTTTGTTTTGTTGTTTTTATTTGGGGAATGTTTCTTTGTCTCCTCATTTTGGCTGCCTTCCTGTGTTTGTTTCTATGTATTATGTAGGGCTGCTATGTCTCCCAGTCTTAGTAGAGTGGCCTTATGTAGTAGGTGTGCTGTGGGGCTCAGTGGCACAGTCTTCTTGGTCACATGCACTCTGGGTGTGTCCCTTGTGTAGGCTGTGTGTGCCCTACTCTTGTAGTTGAGCTTTGGTTGCTGTTTGCACGTCATTGATAGGGATTGACCCTTGGGCTCATTGGCTGTGAGGACTGGCTATGACTACAGTAGAGGAGTTGTGAGCGGGATCTACCTCAGCACAGCTCTGGTGTCTGCCCAACCCCCCACCTGGGGTGTGTCAGCCTGAAGGCAGCTGGGTGATGCCCCAGCTCATTTTGAAGCTGGCCACTGGGCACACCAGTCCCAGAGCCACCTGGGGGGGACACGATGCAGGTCAAGTTCAGCCACAGCCTGTGCCCTGCTTGGGACCACTCGGCAGGAGCCATAAAGCAATCTGCAGATGGCCACCACCTGTGCCATGCTTGGAAGTGCCTCAAGAGGTCAAGACATGAACCAAGGCCAGCTGTCACTAGTGCTGGGCCCAAAGCTGCTCACCCAGAGGTACGGGACATGCTCAAGCCAGATGCTGCTTGTCTGGGTTCTTCAAACCTTTGAGAGACCCTAGGAAAGTCTGCAGCAGGAGCCAAAGCAGGCAGATTGTACTGGAAGCAGCTTGGGTGTGCCTGAAAATTGGGTGGAGCAGGGTCTCAGAATCACCAGGGCATGGTGCAGGAAGGGTGTCAACCAATTGATTGAGACTCAGATATGAGGGCTGCCTGTGTCTGCATGCTGGGGATGGGGGAGGGCTCATCCTTTGGCTCAGCCAAAGGAACTATGGCTTCCACCAGCTCCTCCATCCAGGAGGAAGCTGCCCCTCCATCCCTCCTCCTGAAGCCAGACAGCTCAGACTTAGTTTTCTTTGATTCAACCTATTCTTCCTATTTCTTCCATTTTTCTTGCTTTCCTGACGGCGGGAAGGATAACAGGTTGCTGCAAACCTTTATTCTGTGCTCAGATATTAGCCAAAGTTCTCATTTGCACCACGACCAGGAGATAAGTAAGCAGCCCAGCATAGAAGCAGCTCTCAGGCAAATGGTTTCTTCTAGCAGCCTCGGGCCCTCTGAGCTTGTCGCACTGCAGCTCCGGGCGAGAACTAAGAAACATCCCTATGAGTACTTGACAGTACTGGATTGAATAGTGTTCCTTCCAAGAATATGTCCAAGTCCTAGCCCCCAGGACCTGTGAGTAAGACCTTATTTGGAAATGGGTCTTTGCAGATGTAATTAAATTTGTACTTGAATTAAGGAAGGATTTGGGGTGGGCCTTCCATCCCATGATTTATAGAGAAAGGAAAGGGAGATTTGAGATGGAGACATAGGAGGAGACATAGGGGAAAAATCATTTCCCTCTATTCTTCTGAGTCCTTAGCTGAGAATCCTGTAATAAAAGATTAACAGGGAAAAAAAACGAACAAGTATGTTAACATGTACACCTTGTATGTACCTGGGGGAGACCTGGGGGAAATGAGTAACTCCTGAGGTGGCTTCAAATTCAGGCTTAAATACCACCTTCATCGGGAAGGGGAGGGGGGCAGTGAGCCTCTTAGGAAAGATGAATGGGCCCTTAGAAGAAGAGATGTGAGGTCTGATCGTTTGTGACAAGGCTTGTCAGAGTGCGGTGTCACTTCGAGTCCCCTCTCCTGAATGCGAGTCAATCTCCCCTGGCTGGTGGAACTCCCAGGAATGGGATCCATGACAACTGAGTTCCTTTGGGAGGCTCTGTCTTCAAGCAGGTGAGGGGAGTTCACAGAAAACCTTACCCTGATTTTGCCCTTTTTCAAGTGGCTACAGTTTAAAAATCAGTATATACCAAAGCAGCTTATTTTGAGGTAGTATGTCCCAAACTCCTACAGTCACATTTTTTTGGGGGGTGGCATGTTCTGCTACCCTCAGCGGGCAGAGAGGCAGTAACTGGAGTGATGCTAACACAAGCGAGGAACCCCAGGAGCCCCCAGAAGAGGCAAGGTGTCCTCCCCGGGAACTTTCCCCTAAAGAAAGCACGGGCCTCAGGACTTTGCAAAAAAAGGGAAACTGAGGCACCGAGCCACCTCAGCTCTCCTTGGACGTGAAGGGCTGGTGCACAGCAACAACATCTAGCGCTGAGTGGGGCTGGAGTCAGGTGCCGTGCCCTCCTCTGACGCCTTCCCCTGGCTTGGCGGTGCCAGCCTTTCACAGTGTCTCCAGGGGCCGGAGGGTATCAAGTGAAGAAGTGTGTGAGAGCCCCCCGAACACTCCTGAGCAGTGTGAGAGCCCCCCTGAGCCTCCCTGAGCAGTGTGAGAGCTGCCACCCTGTTGCTGCCCCTCTGCCGTGCCCTGGGAAGACAAGGGCAGTGCGGAACCCCTTCCCCTGTGGTGATTTCATGCCCCATAAGACGGGCAATCAAAAATAATAGACATACAGCAATGGCCTGGGGCCTGCCACTACAGCAGGCAATGCTGAGGTGGCTGCCTGGAAAATAAACCAATTCCCAGCCCTGGTGGGGGGAAATAACAGCCTCAGCGTGAAGCAGGAACCCCCTCTCTGTCTGCAAAGCCCCAGCCAATAAGTGGGCTAAACAGAAGCAGCCTCTTGGCGGCAGCAAGGCCTCCTTTCCCCATGTGGCTGGGCTGGCCCGCAGGTTTCTCATCTCCAGGAAGGCGTGTGTCTGCCCACAGCCTCAGGCCTGGCTGGGGTGGCCGAGGTGTGAGGCGTAAGGGGATACGGCAGAGGGATGAGAAGGGGAAGGGCCACAGATTCAGCTGCCGCTGGCGAAGGACGCTTTCTGAGCACCTGTGTTGGAGCTGGACACCTAAGGAGCCCAAAGATAAAGCCCCAGAGGCCCATCTGTGTGCACCTGGCAGGGAGGCACCCACAGACCCCTCACCTCATTGGTTCTCGTTGAACACGGCCAATGACTCACGCACAGGAGACCCCAGGGTGGGCACTGGGCTGCCAGCTGGCTCTTCCACGAGCCTCTAGCAGGGCCCAGTGGGTATACCAGTGCCTCTAAAAGAATGATTTGCTTTTTTCTTTTCAAACAAAGAATGAACATTTTCATAAGGAATTGGGTAAGCGAGGGTCCTACAAAGCATCCCTAGGGCTAGGAGGTAGGATGTGGATTTATCCCAATTCTGTTGCTGTGGAGAAAACACACGTTTCAATAAAGCCTCCTTGGAAGCAGAGTGAGAATGTGAGCCTCACAGAAACGTTCCTTAGGGTGCTTTTTGGTCACGTGCTGCATGGAGCCCTTCTGTCCTTCGGGATCATGCATACCCACCTCCCACCTGCACACCTGCCGGGTCCAGGGGGCCTCTAGTTCCCAACATGTCCTGTCTGGAGAACTGCCAAAGTCTTCCAACCACCTTCCTGCCCTCAGCCCACTGTCGTCTCTAAGTCCATTCTCCAGCTTAAAAATCATCAGGGCTTCTCAGACCGCTCTGCCTGACCCTACCTCACCTGTGGCTGACCTACTCCTTCACCTGTGCCTGGCCAGGCATCCCGCGTCCAGCAAACGACACACTCCTGTCCCTTCATCCCCCTGTGCCTTGCTAAAACAAGTTCCACCTCCTAGAACGCCCTTTTCCACCTTTGCTGTCTCTTGAAGTCCTACTAATTTTTCAAAGCCCAGCTCCCATTGGTAGCTCTCTGCCCAGTTCATCCCAGGGAAAACCTGGTTGCTCTCCTTGTACCCCTAGCATCTTGGACAGCCTCTATCACAGGGCCTGCATTTCTCATGACAGTCACTATCTTGTATATCTCTCCCTGTGGGTGACTAGATCCTGAGGGCCTGACTGAGGACAATGCCTAACACACAATAGACATCTAATAAATGCAGCCAAGCTGCAGTTGACCTACAGACCCAGGCAGGGCACATGTGGGTTTTGTTGTTGTCGCAAGCCACTGAGATTTTTTTTTTTTTGAGGGCAGTGTCACTGGCCCTCATATGTGGGACCGAACCAGGGCCGCTGGCTTCCTAAGACAGCGCTTAACCACCGCGCCACTCGGCCAGCCCGCCACTGAGATTTTTTAGGGTGGTTTGTTACACAGCATGATTATGCTAAGTGCTGACTGCGACAAATGGTTCCAGAGAGACCAGGGAGGTATGGGAACTGAGTGGGCAGCATTGGCAGAAAACTATTCCATAGGCCTGTGAGTGATGCGTGGTGGTGTTAGGTGTGGGATAAGGCTGCTGTTACTGTGGTGATAGAGTCAGACCATCCAGATTCAAGCTCTTGTTCTGCCACTTGCTGCTACGTGTGTGTCTCTGGGACGCGTGACTCCTTTTCTTCTTCTATAAAATATGGATGATACTAAAAGGCTCTGTCTGGTGGGGGCTGTGGTGAAGGACAAGTGAGACAATTCCAAGCCCAGCACCTGGCATGCAGGGAGGGCTCCACAAGTGTTCGCAGTTAACGATTATGACTCATTGGGAATGATCAGCCTCCGCACCTCCCTCCCTGAGTCCCCCTGGCCTGCTCCCTGCCCTGTTCCATACAGCATGCTGTGTCTGCTGACGGGAGCGCCACGGGAGGGAAGCCATTTTCCTCTGCTTGTTTTCCATGGTTCCTCCTGAACTTTAAGGGCCTGGCAGCAGCCTGTCATGAGCATGGCGTCAGCCCCTCTCACAGAGCGTGGAGAGAGAATAAGTCACAGCTCAGAAGGCAGGGCTCGGCAACAGCAGGGGACGGGGGGCTGGGGGCACTGAAGGTGACAACTTCATCTTCTCCACTCTTGTGACTGTCACTAGGAACCCCAGCTTTAAGAAATGGACAAAAGTCCATGGTCACCTCCTTGTTAGTCACCTCAGCCGACCGTCATTCTACCACTTCCCAAGGAAGTAGGGACTGTGGGGATTCAGAATCTGGGGTGGCACAGGCCCTGCCTTCCAGAAGCGTCCATTCTGGTTGGGGTGGCCACAGGGACACAGGCAATAGCTGAGCAAGTCACAGCATCACGTACCCACAGGACCCTTAAAGCCACCTGCAGAAGGGGAAGGGATTCCAGGATCTTCCAGGGAACACCTGAGAAGGGCTGGAAAGATGGCAAGGGCTTGGATAAATGGAGACAAAGGTAGGCTGGGGCGTCCTGGGCACCCAGGCTGGCTGCTACCCCTCTTTACATGACCTCCCCTGGGTGGAAAACTGCGACTGTCTCATTGCCACCATAGCAGCTGTTCCCTCACCAGTTCATCTCAGGAGGGGGCCAGGCCTTACCAGCAGTCTCCTTCTGGGCGCTCCTGGAAATAGTCTCCAATCAGAGAGCCCCTCTCCTGGGCTGCCATTTCCCAGGGCTCCCAGCACCCCAAAACCAAAAATAAGGGACACGGGGGGAAACAAGTCCTCCAGGCATCTGGTACCTCCTGACCCCGTGCTGGCTTGAATGGAAGGGCTCACAGCTCCCAGAATCCTGCCCCCCATGTGACCACAGCGGAAGATAGAGTGACAATGGCAAAAAGATGGGTTGGAGGAATGTTGGGCGGTGAGGGTGGAGCACAGAGGCCTGAGCTGACCTGGGCAGGGTCACTGCCCCATCTGGGAAAGGGGAGACCACCAGCTTCCTTTCACCAGGGGGCCCGAGCAATGCCAGAGGAAGACTTGGATGGGGAATGCAGTGGAGGGTGAGAATGGAGGAGGAGGGTCGTTTAGGGTGCATGTTAAGGCAGAGTACCTTCCTCCTCTTCCAGAAAGAACTCCAGGCACATGGCTCCCTCCAGGATCCCCTAGCCCCATCAGTACCCCCCAACCTACTGGCAGCATAATAACAACAGAGTCTAGCATAATAATAACAACAAATACACAGCATTCGCTATGTGCTGGGTCCTGCTCTAGCCATATGCGCTTGCTGATTTACTCTATGAGGCACATTCCGTTTTGCAGATGAGGAGTCTGAAGCACAGAGAGGTTGAGTCACTTGCCCAAGGTCACACAGCTGGTGAGCAGGGAGGTCCAATTTGGACTTGGCCATTGTTATAACCCCTCTCTTATATGCCTCTGCTCCTCAGAGCTCCTCAGTAAATCCTGGGGACCGTCTGAACAACTCTTTAGCCCAGTACTGGGAAACTCGAGATGGGCAAGACCCCCCGGGTCACCACGAAGCAGTTTTCTCTGTGTGACGCTCCGTAGAATGCCCCAGAATGACTTGGGGCAGGGGCAAAGGTGGAGAACAGGGACAGGAGAGATACCTGAAGGCAAACTAGACTGAAACCAAGAGATGCACATGGAGTTGAGAGCAAACGAGCAACCAGAGATGATGCCGGGAGCTGCTCTTTTAAAATTATTTTGAAGGGAAGGAAAGACACGGACCCTGGAGTGAGATTAATAGCAAATAGCAAATGGGCTCCACTCGGGGCCCAGCTGCCCCACAAAGGCCCCTGCTCTCCTTGGCTCACTCAGCCGGCTCTGGGCTCTCATGCAACTGACACCAACCTTGAGGGGAGGCACGCAGCCTGGGAATGGCTCAGTGTTGGAGACGCGTCACTAAAGGCCATGTCCTGACCAGAATTGTCAACACTGTAGGTGAGCGCCGCTGAGTGCAGTGGGGAAGCCGGCCAGGCCGGGCCTGCAGTGCTGGGCAGGGAGAGGCAGAGCAGCACCAGGGGCAAGCCAGACATGGGATCCTGTCGCTTCTCAGCCAGGGTGTCCTGGCCTCAGCAGACGGCTCCGGGCTCTCTCGCTCCAGTGTCTGGCCGTGGCTGCTGGCTGTGGCAGAGATCTTGGCAGGAACATATGTGCCCTTTCTATATGGCCTCTGCCCATGGGTCAGTTTGGGCTTCTTCACAGCACAGCGGCCTCGGGGCAGTCAGACTGATTATGTGGCTTCCAGAACAGGAACTCATTTCAGCCAGTGAGGCCGGAGCCTTTCACGGCCTTGCCTTGGCAGTCACACCCGTCACTTCCACCATCCTTGCCCAGCACCGCCTCTGGCCTCGCCAGCCACAAAAGTGCACCTAGTGTCAAGAACAGGGACTATCGACTCCCCCACTCTATAAGCAGAGCTTCTGAGATGGGAGGAAGCATTGTCACCATCTGGGAAAGGGCAGCCTGCCACGCCAGACTATGTCCACAACATGAGGCAGCTCTCCCTTTCGTGTCCAAATTATCGTGACCTCTCCAAAGCCCTCCCTCCCCCCGATATATCTGGGAGTGTCCTGAAGATATTCCATGCCATGTTGTCATGTCAGAAATTACCTCTGCGCATGGCCAGGCTAGCTGTCCCAGAATTCATGGGACAGAGAGGCTCACAGACCAGATGAAGATTCCCAAATTACATGGCTTATTAAATCAATTAAAAACACACAGTGAGAAGCAAGGAAAAGAGACAGGTAACTAACACACGCTGGGTGCCCAAGGGTGGAAGGGGCACACCACCGAATCTCGGGTGTCAATGTCCACATGTCCTGTTTCTCCCTGCTTCTTCCGCCCTGTCACTGATAGTGACCAGAGGGCCAGGTCGCGGTGGGCAAAGGGGCTCAGCTGACGGCCAGTGCCCAGAGCCAACACTCATTTATTCTGTCAGAGAGGTGAGAGGTTCACCAATTAGCCTGCAGAGCAGCTATTAGTTTTTTAAAGGATTCAAACCCATTTGGTGCAGGTTGCCCCTGGTATCCCAAAACAGAGCACCCTCATGGAATCTTTGGAAAGCCGAAATGGCGAAAGGCAAAGCAGCAATCACCTGAGGACACATCTTGCTAAGGGATGCACAAAATAAATTAAGATAAAGCACAGATGCTGACAGACACAGTTCAGAGGTATGGCAGCTTGACGCTGAGATGCTGAGCATGGTTCCCTGGAAGGGAGACTGGTGGGGCCACGCCGGCTGCTGGGGTGCAGCTGCCTCTGTGATGGCTCCTGCACAACAAATGCTGAAGGCTATTCTCACTTCTCACCATTTTTCAGAAAAGCGCAAAGCCTCTTCGGATTTCTTGCAATGAGCAAAAACAGGTGCTAATACAGGACTCCCACAAACGTGAAGTGGTATAACACGGACTTTCGAAAAGCAGAGAATCCCTATATTTTAGATTATTAAAGGCGTTTTCCACCATGAGAGTTAATAAAAGTTAGCATTTGGGCTGTTTGAAGTAAAGAACTTACTAATTTTCTTGGGCACAGGACAGCGCAGTGAAAACGAATGTCGTCCACAAGAGTCGATCTGAGACTTGTGACCGTTGACTGTGTGGGTGCCTCACGCATATTCAGTGTATCATGGATTCTTGGTGCCTGTTTCTCACCCTTATCTATCAGCAATACTTTTTTTTTTTTTTAAAGATTTTATTGGGGAATTAGAGGAGGGGAATAGTATTGGGGAATCGGGGAAGGGGAACAGACAAGTTGCTGTCCTTTTGTTCTTCAGTCTAGTTGTAGAGGATGTCACTTCACTGGCCCATGTTGGTATTATCACTGCACTCTTCCCTGGTGAGGCAGATTGGTTGCCAGCCACTGGATGGCTGCTTACGGTGACTCTTGGCAGCTCACGCTGGCTGCCAGCCACTCACTGTAGCCTATGGCAGCCCACTGCAGCAGGGGCTGCAGCTATGCTGTCCCGGGGACTCACAGCAGCCCAGCTCCAGGTGGAACTGTTGTTCACCATCTTAGCTGTAGAGGGCAGTGTCACTGACCCTCATATGTGGGATCCAAACCAGGGCCGCTGGCGTCCCAAACCAGTTCTTAACCAACGCGCCACTTAGCCAGCCCCAGCAATACTCTTATTTGTTCCATTCTTTGTCTCTCTGTTCCACACACATATATGCTATATACTTTCATCTATGTTTAACAGGTTTCACCAGTTATTTGCTTCTCCGAGTAGATTCTCTGTGTTTTATATCAGAATTGAATATTCTTAAACAGTACAGCCAATGCGCATTCCACTCAAACTCTGGAGGAGGCGCCTCTAAGCATCCTGGCTCGGATCTCATCTTCTGATCTGTTGTTTCCTCTCTTCATGGTCACAGCTCTTCTGCTGGAGACTATGGCTGAGGCCTTCACTCCATCCTTGAGAAGGGGTCACACCTTCCCCTTTGGCTCCTCCTCTGAAGCCTAGGACAGTTTGGCCAACTGCCACTAGAAGTGTCTGTCCTTGGAGCCCACAGATGCTGACCTGCTCTTGGTGAGCTGACTCCCTGACTCGCACAGCTCGCTTCCATGTGAGACCAGCTCACAGCCACCCTGCATGTCCCATGCAGAGCTGAGACTGGCTCCACAGAAGGCTGATTCTCAGAGTAGACCTGCCTCATGTCCTGTGGGATTCGCCAGGCCTTTTAAACGAACACAACCTGAGGAGGTGTGGTTGGCCCTGTCCTGACAAGACCTTCCCAGTGTCCTTGCAGAGCCTGATCCATGCAGTTATGTTCCTATGGGGGGCCCCATGTTCCCATTTCTGCTCCTCACCTAAGAGCAAATGCTTCCATTTCATTCAGTTCTACAACATTTGTTCAGCACCTACTATGTTCCAGGCACTGTTCAAGGCACTGGCAGCTCAGCAGTAAACCAGACAAAATCCCTGCCCTCGTGGTCCTAACATTGTAGTGAGGGAGACACACAGGGCACACCACATTCATACATTAGCGTGCTCATTTGGTGGCACCAAGTGCTATGGGGCGGGGCAGGGAAAGGAGTTGGGGAGGGGAGCTGGGCTGCAATTTTAAAGAGGGTGGCCAGGGAAGGCCACACTGAGAAGATGACATTTAAGCAGAATCTTGAAGGATAGGAGAGAGCCTACCATGTGAATATCTGGGGCAGGGTGTTCTGGGCAGGGGGAATGACAGGGAAGTTTTGGACAAAAACAAAGATCTCTTCTAGGTTTTAGATTGAACAAAAAAGGTCTCTCACCTCTGCAAGGTCAGGTTCTTCCACATATGAGGTAAGGAAGGACCAGATGGTGTAGATCAAGCTTCCACTTTGGGGTTAAGCCTTCAGGTCAGAAGACATCATCCACTTTGCCCCCCACTAGGGAGCATGTCCTTGTCTCCCCCCAAAAAAAAACTAAACAGCTTCCCAAAGGGTTCATTTCAGAACAAAGGGAAGGCTGGTCCCAAAGACAAGTCCAAGACGGAAATTGCTTTTAATCCAAAAAGAACAATCTTTTTAACTTTCCCAAATTTTAAGTCCAATCTTTCTGACAACCTCTTTGCACTTATTTAATATTTTGAGGCCAGTATACCAGTGAAACCCTTTTAGGAACGATTATTGTCACCCCATTTTGCAATGTGTGAACTGAGGTTCAGAGAGGGACGTTCCCACGATCATGAACACACTGCCAGTCCCTCCTTCTCATGCTCTGCATTTACAGGCTGTGTGTCTTTGGCCAAACAACTTGGCCTCCGAGCCTCGGGTTGCCCCCTTTCAGAGATGAGAATAATGCCCTCTACTTAGCAGGGGGTGGTGGAAAAATAAACGAGCTGAGGGGCTTGGCACAAATCAGATGCTCAAGAAATTGTTAGTGTGGGCCAGCCGAGTGGCTCAGTTGGTTAAGAACTCGCTCAAGAGTGTGAGCTGAGCTCTGAGCAACAGCAGTTCGATGCCCAGCCCGAGGTGAGCTGCCGCTGAGCTGCCAACAGGTGGCAGGATGGCTCAGCTAAAAATAAAAAGAAACTTAGTATTATTTCTGTTTTCACTCAGGGAGTGGGAAATGCAGCTCTGGGTCCAACAGAGACGGCAGTCCCCTGTCTCCCCATCAGGCTGGCCCTGAGGGTTCTGAGACGACACACGGGGCCCTTGTGGCAGGGCACCGGCTGGGGAGGTGTCTCGGGCTTGGGGCTGGGCGCCTCTGGGCTCTCAGCTCATTTTCCATTTTTCCTTTCTTCATGAGTTCCATTAATTTAACAACCTCAGGAGCAGAAAAAAGATAGCTAGGGGAGCAAGTGTGGATTAGTTTAAATGAAAATTAAATTGAAATAAATTAAATTAAATGGGCAACTTTTCCGGCACTCATCTCTCAGGCCAAATTATTGTGGAGCACTCTGGCTGCGAAGGAGATGACCCGGAGGATTCCGGTTTTTCCTGGGAGCTTCCCAGAGGCCTGCCATGCAGGGCGACCCTTAGCTCCCACCTGGCCTCCCATGGCTGTTGTTTCTGGCAACTTCTCCTGGTTGGAGGTCCTAGGGGGAGCACCGGAAGCCAGAGGCTCAAAGCTGACCATGCCCACCTCTGCCTCCTTCAACCTCTCTCTTGCACCATTAGGTCCCAGGTAAAGGTGAGACTTGAATCCAAGACAGACGACCTTCAGCTCCAAGTTCTTGGCTCAAGGAGGTATCGATTGGCAGCAGTGGGGCTTAGAGCACCCAGTAGCTACACAATGATCTTGAGCCCTTGGGTTTCTAAGGCCTGGACTGGAGTGGGCTGTGGTGGGGCCCGGCTGCCCAGCAGTCCCTCTCGCCCACCCCACCCCCACATGCGCCGTCCCTTCCCTCCCTGGCTGCCCTAGCACTTCAGGCCAAAGCCAGTCAGATTCCAGGTGAGGCCCTGGGTTCTCCTTCAGTTTCCCAGCCAATCCCCAGGGTTCAAGGATGGAAGAAAAATGTGCTGCAAGCAGTTTTTGAAACTGAAAAACTGAAAGAAAAAAAAAAAATCCCCATTTTGAGTGGAACATCCATGTGCCTTTTGTATCCTCTCATGATAGATTCCTGTTTATTTGACCGTGTAGTGTTTTTACAATATTTACCAGTGACTAAAACTGACATGCCCAGAGGCTGTGCCCTTTATCCTGGCTCTTCTAGAAGTCCCTGCATAAGGTCTGGCAGCCTGTGCGTGATAATTAGCCTCGGTTTCCATCTGCACCCCCACCGCTACCCTGGGTTGGAATCCTACTTGCTGGGAAAATCCCCGCTGGAAACCAAGAGCATTTACAATGTGGATAAACCTGAAGGCGTTACGATAAGTGAAATAAGCCAGACACGAAAGGACAAATGCTGAATGATCCACTCAGATGAGGCACTCAAGTTAGTCAATTTCTTAAATACAGGAATTAGAAGGGCAGTTGCCAGGGGCAGGGGAGGAGGGAACACAGTTGTTCATAGGCACACAGTCTCAGGTTTGCAAGATGAAAAAGTTTGAGAGATGGATGGCTCAACAGTGTGAATGGCCTTCATACCACTGTACTGTACACTTAAAAAGGCATAAGAGGGCCAGCCAAGTGACGCATTGGTAGGAGTTGGGATGCCAGCTCTGAGCAGCAGGACCCTGGTTTGGATCCCACATGAGGGCCAGTGATGCTGCGCCCTCTACAGCTAAGATGGTGAACAACAGCTCGACCTGGGGCTGGGCTGCCGTGAGTTGCCAGCGATGGAGTAGGCTGCAGTGGGGCTGGCTGGCAGCTGGCGTGAGCTTTCATGAACTGCCATGAGCCACCATGAGCGGCTGTCCAGTGGCCGTCAAGCAACTGCCTCACTCAAGAAGAGCACAGTGATAATACCAACATGGCCAGTGAAGCGATGTCCTCCACAACCAGACAGAAGAACAAAAGGACAGCAACTTGTCTGTTCCCCTTCCCCGATTCCCCAGTGTTGTTACCCTCCCCCAATTCCCCAATAAAATCTTTTAAAAAAATGCATAAGATGTTAAAATGTATGTCATGTATAGTTTGCCACACTTGAAAAAGCAAAACAGTATCAAGGGCCAGAGAGGTTAACAAACCAGGGCATCACTGCTTGACAGGCCAGGGGCTGACCCTCCTTTCCCTGAGGAAGATCCCACCCCTGCCCTGCTCCCCAGGGCACCTGGGTTGTCCCCAACGTTGGAAGGAGTCCTGGAAAGTAGTCATTCCAATCTCTGAATTTTACACATGAGGAAATTGCAGCCCAGGGACTGGGGAGCCACCTCCCCAAGTCACACACCACCCTAGAAGGGTGATTTCCCAGGGCCAGCTCCAACCCTTTTCTGCTGACTCAGCAGCTGGAAAGGTCCAAGGTGAGACAAGCAAAGCCCTTCTCCCCAGCACTTATCATCACCTCTCATTCCCGCCCCCGACTTCTAAGAAGGTGCAGAGATAACCCTTGCCCTCACCCCAGGCTGCAAGGAGGCTGATTAATTAATTAACCCTCATTAAGGGCTCAGATACTGGCTAATGGGCATTCTCATTATTATTTTTAATCAGACTTTGCCATTTTATTAACTCCTGTCACCCAGGAAGTTAATTAAGCCTGCCAGGGATGGGCTCAGAGAGGAAAGAGGGGACAAGAGGCTGGATCCTGATTCCCCTTAGGGCTCAGCCTGGGGCCCACTGTAGGGGGAGATGTGAGAGGGTGGGTGGGTGATAACCAGGGTCACATGACTGCTAGCTCCATGGTCATGTGACTGAGCCTACCCCAAGGCAGGCAGGGGAGGGGCAGAACCATAACTGCCACAGGGTCCCCATCTCCAGCCTCTGATTCTCACTCAGGGATAGGACTTCTGCTCTCAGTTTACCTCCCCAAGTAGTGGGGAGAATTAGGAACTAGAGACAGAGCAGAGCTTCTGTTCTGTGCCTTTCATTCTGTGAGGGGTGCCCCTCTGTGGAGCACCCCTGTGCCTTCTGTGCCCTTTCCCCTCATTTAATCAGTCAACAAATACATCCTGGGTGTGTCAGGCTGGTACCCAGAGCTGGAAATAAAGGAGTGGTCCATCCCTCCCGGAGCTCACAGCCGAGAAGCAGCCCACCCACCTGTCTCCCTCCTTCCCACAAGCCTACTTTCCTGTTTGTTCTCTTCCTTTTCACAGGCCCTTGCTCCTGTTTGGGTACCAGAGCTAGGGGTGGAGGAGGGCACTGTGGACAAGATGGGACAGGGGTGCCTGGGTGACCTGTGCTCCTGGCTGGGATGAACAGTTGTAAAGTCTCTGGGAATACAGGGACTCTGGGGAAGGGGCCTGCCACCAGTCAGCACAATTGCCACCTGGCCTTCTGGGACCTCCAGGCAACCATGAGCCCCTGTGGCCTGTAGCCATGGTGCCGGACCCTTCCAAGCTGGCCCTAGAGCAGGCCAGCACATGCCATGAGGCGGAGATCGTGCAGCCCTCCCCCAAGCCCAGCCCGACGCCCCCTCTATGGAAGCAGCAGCAGGAAAGAGCTGTGACAGATTTAGGGTGTTTGGTACAGAACAGACAACTGTGGAATGGGAACTAGGGGACTGAGAATATTAATCCTGACCCACCAGGCAGGGCCTCCAGTTCTCACACTTATCAATGAAGCCCTCCTGCGGGTAACACAGGAGAAATTTGGCAGAGAGAATCCAGGGATGGGAGCTGTAGAAACCAAGACAGTTTAGGAAAGCCAGCTCCCACAGGCTGCCCAGAAGCTGTGTAGCCTCTTACAACACACCGTGTCAGATCAAGGTGTGTGATGGTCTTTCTCCCAGCCCTGTCTGCAGCAACTAGGAGAAACCTAATAAAAAATGTCCAAGACTCATATGGAGCCTTTCCACCCATGAGATTGGTATAGCTTTTTTTTTTTTTTCCCCTAAGAGGGCAGTGTCACTAGCCCTCATACGTGGAATCTGAACCAGGGCCACTGGCATCCCAAGCCAGTTCTTAACCACTGCGCCACTCGGCCGGCCCTGGTATAGCTTTTATTTATTCAGTTCTTTTCTTGCATAATCTTCTGGAACAATCCTACTTGGTCATTGATGGATTCACATTTTTCTACCTGTATTTATAAGTGGGAGGGGCCTCTGGTTATCTCCTTTGTGCTGTCTTATGTTCAAGATCAGGGCAATCCTAGCCTCGAACATGAGACTGAGACTTTTCCATCTCTGTGCTCTGCAAAGGGTATTCTTTAGTAATTTGAAAGTTTGGTAGAACTCACCTGGGTCCGCTACTTTTTAAATTTGATCACTGACCACCACTTCCATTTTTTTCTTCACCTCCACCTTCCAGTTCATTAATTTGCTCTTAACTGAATCCATTCTGCTATTCCCTCTTATATTCAAGAGGTATATATATATATTGTTGTTGTTGTTGTTGTTGTTGTTTGTTTTGTTTTTGAGGGCAGTGTCACTGGCCCTCATATGTGGGACCCGAACCGGGGCCGCTGACTTCCGAAGCCAGCGCTTAACCACCGCGCCACTCAGCCGGCCCTCAAGAGGTATATTTTTAATCTCTATACTTCCTTATTGAATAGTTTTCAAAATAAACTGTTTTTGTTTCATGGATATCATATCCTTTTATCCCTCTGAAGATATTTTCAATATTTGTTTCAAAATTGTCTCCTACCTACTCTATCAACTGTTTCGTCAGGTAAAATTCTTCTACTTGTTCTTGTAGTCAATGACCATGGCTGTCCTCAGATGTTTCTAGATCTGTGTGAGCCTTCTGCCCTGAGGAAGGGGTACAATTGTTTCTAGTGAGTGGTGGGAGGATGGGGGTGGGGTGTGTGTGCTTTAAACAGCCAGATGCTTCCTAGCTCACTAGTCTCCCCTTGCTGTGATTGCTCCCTGTTGCTCACAACCAGTGGGGCTGGGGTATTGGCCCTAAGCTGTCCCACTCAGTCTTTCCCTGAGACAAATACCCACGTTATTGCTGTCTGACCCAGTGTGTGTGTGTGTGTGTGTGTGTGTGTGTGTGTGTGTGTGTGCTCACACCTGTGCATTCATGTCTGGCAGCTTCAGCCAATCTCCAGTCATTTGTTCCTGGATCCTTTCCTCCCAGGATTTACCGCCTCTAGTCTTGAAGCTCCTTCTGATGTTTCAAGACGTACGAGGGTATGTTTCCAAGTTCATTGTTTTGAGCCGATTTGTCCATTTAAATCTTTCAATATATAGATTTAAGTCTTGTCTTATTTCAAGTTATTTTTTTGTTTAATTATATTTTAAAACATTTTTTCTTCTGTCCTGTTGTTTTTATTTTCTCCTCTGGGGACTTTAATTATGGGATGTTGGACTACTTTTATCTGCTTTATACATGTGTTGTTTTCTCTCTAATTTTTAAAATCCCTTTCGATATTTCTGTCTTATTTCTTTTCTCGTTTGTATGGTGTCTATTGTCCTTTGTGCCCTTTGTCCTTTAGTCTTACATTCTGAAATGGTTTTGTATTTTCTATTGTGGGAACTGGAATGATCCTGTGGGAACAGGGTTATTCTGGCTGCTGTGTGGGCAAATGGAGCAGATGGGAGCAAGAGGAGAATCAAGGAGGCTGCTTAGGAGGCTACTGCAGAGGCCCTGGGGCCCTGGAATGGAGGGGAGAGATAGAAATTGTGAGAAGCATTGATCTTGAGATATATTTTGAAGGCACAACTGATAGAATATGCTGTTGGATTAGATATAAAATTAGAGAGACAACGTTGAGAGGAAATATTAAGAGTTTGGTATTGGGTGTGATCATTTTGGGATGCTTATTAGACATGCAATTAGAACAGGAAATTGGATATTTGAGTCTGGAGTCAAAAGAGAGGTTGGAGCTTGAGATAAAAATTTGGAAGGTCTCAGCATATGGTATATAAAATCTTGGAACTGGAGGAAATCACTTAGAAAATGAGGGAGGAGGGAAAGGAGGTCTGAGCACAAGCCCTGGAGCCCTCCAGCGTCTAGAGGTCATGAGGCTGAAGAACATCCACACAGAAGTCTGTGAAGAGGCAGCTGGTGAGGTAGGAGGATGAGGAAGGTGTAAACAGCTGCGTCCAATACTGAGAGAGAGCCAGGCAGATGAGGGTGAGAGACTGGATCCTGGGAAGGTAGTTGGTGACCTTGGATTGTTTCCTGATTAGAGTACGTTGAAGAATAAATGGATCCATCCTCTTCACTCCTCCCTCCCTCCCTCCCTCCCTCCCTTCCTGAATAGTTCAGTCCAAAGCTGTTAGGTGGGGCTGGGGCACATAGGTATCATGGTTGGGAGTGGGGAACAGCCTGATGCAGGGGGTCAGAACCTGAGTGGGGTAACGAGGGCATCTTTGGGGTGTGGCTGTGATGATAGCATGAACCGGAAATCGGTTCCATATGAGGATTGATCAAATAAGCAAAAACATTGAGGATAATGGGATTTAGGGTTCTCACTGGTGGGGAAAAAAGTTATAAATATGAACAGGTGGAGATTAGAAAGAATCCTATGATTTGGGACTGGAATTAGACACATCAGTATGAACGAATGACTTTTAATAGATAGATAGATAGATAGATAGATAGATAGATAGATAGATAGATAGATAAACAAATATAGATCAAAATTTGTGTAGAGAGAGAGATTTTCTAAGTCTGTCCACTGAGAGTACCTGGGAGCAGCACTATCCAAAATCAAAGAGCACACTAAGTGCCCAGATCTTGATTTTTTTTTTTATTAAATTTTATTGAGTAATTGGGGAAGGAGAACAGTGTTGGGGAATTGGGGAAGAGGAACAGCCAAGTTGTTGTCCTTCAATCTTAGTTGTGGAGGGCGCAGCTAGTTCACCTCCAAATCCAGTCGCCATCTGGCTGACGGTGGGCAACTCATGGCTGCTCAGCTCAAGGTGCCGTGTTCAATCTTAGTTGCTGGTGGGTGTAGCCCACCATCCCATGTGGGACGTGAACCGACAACCTTGTTGTTAGGAGCATGTGCTCTCACCAGCTGAGCCATCCTGTCACCTGTTGGCAGCTCAGCAGCAGCTCACCTTGGACACAGCGTTGGCCCATGTAGGAATCAAACTGGCGACCCTGTTGCTCAGAGCTCGCTCTCTTAACCAACTGAGCCACTCAGCTGGCCCCAGATCTTGATTTTTAAATACCACTGTACCTTGAAAGGAACCGGGGTTCCTTGGAGACATGGCTAGTTCCAAGGCTGAGGCAAGAGAAGTACAACATAACCCTGGACCATTTTGTACGAGAAAGTAAGGAAATGCTCAAAACATGTCAAAGGGACACAGAAGCCAGCCTGAATGAACTCTCGTTGGTCAAATCTGGGGCTATATGAGTATCAAATTAAATAATGATGACAGATTATAGCTCAGTGAATAAAGTAGGAATCCATGATCCTATACTAAAAGAGAGAGAGAATGACAAAGCTTTTCTTTATAATAGAATGCCAACTAATAAATACAGAAGGAATGATAGAATTGGAAAATTTGGCAGCCCCCATAGTAATGAACTCAGCCAAGAAACATCAATGGATGCTAGAACTAGTGAATGAAAGTTTGAAGGTTAGCAGGATATTACAGAGCTTCAAAATACATATTGATCAAGGGAAAGAGTGGCTCTCTGTGGAGAAGGCTGGCAGTCACTGCCTCAGTCAACTAATCAAGGTTAACAGCATCAGTAATGGGACAAATTGAAATCATGTACCACCTGCCGGGACTCAATGAGAAGAAGGCAGCATCACTTCTGTGATTATTCCCACCAAAACGCATAACCTGAACCCCATGATGAGGAAACAGCAGACAAATCTGCATTGTATACTGTACAAAATAACTAGGCTATAATCTTCAAAACTGTCAAGAGAGGTCAAGGAAAGACTGAGAAACTAGTCTAAAGGGAAGGAGACATGACAACTAAGCGAAAGACATGATTTTGGGCCGGATCCTTTTCATGGAAAAGATACTATTGAGACAATCAGCGAAACTTGAATGGAGCATGTGAATTAGGGGGTAGTGATGTTCCCATGTTAATTTCCTCATTTTGGTGTATCTGAGGAGAATATCCTTGTTTGTAGGAAATGCACACTAATATATTCTTGGGTAATGGGGCATCATACCTGCAACTTACATTTAAACAATTCAAGGAAAAGAAAGGTTTTTATGCTGTTCTCACACGTTTTCTTAAAGTTCGAAGTATTTGAAAACAAAAAGAAAAACAAAACAAACAAGACACAAAAAAGAACACATGAATGAGGAAGCCAACAGACAAATCCAGAAAGTGGATTGTTGTACAGTACAATTGACTAGGTTTTTCAATATATCAGTGAGATGAGAACTAAAAGGGCATGATTCAGGGGGAGGGGCTAATCTAGACAGAAGAGATTTAATAGACCTGTATGGGTCCTGATTCCAACAAACCAGCTCTGAAAAGACATTTTAAAGTCAATCAGGGAAATCTGAATAAGGACTGAATAACAGATATTACCAGGTCGTTCTTGCTAATATTCCAAGTATGAAAAAACCGTTGTGGTTATGTAAGAAAATGTGTTTTTATCCCCCCGCAGTCCCGCATTGAAGCACATGGGAGTAAAATAACATGAGGTCTGGGATTCAAAATACTTCAGAAAAAGGGGATAGACAATCAAGTAGAGAAAAACCTTTGATAATTATTAGATCTGGATGATGGGTGTTGTATTAGATAGCTTGGGCTGCCATAACAAAATATCATAGGCTTAAACAACAGAAATTTATTTTCTCACTTTTCAGGAGGTTAGAAGTCCAAGATCAAGGTGTCCACAGGTTTGGTTTCTTCTGAGGCCCCTCTCCTTGTCTTGCAGATGGCCACTGTGTCCTCACATGGTCATCCCTCAGATTCTGTTGTCTGTGCCCTAATTTCCTCTTCAAATAAGTATACCTGTCATATTGAATTATGACATCATTTTACCTTAATTACCTCTTAAAGCCCTACCTCCAAATAAGATGACATTCTGAGATACAGTGGGGGGGGGGAAGGTTAGGACTTCAACATGTGAATTTTGGGAGGACACAAGTCAACCTATAACAGGTATATGGGAGTTTATTACACCATTCTCTCACTTAGGTGAATATTTAATTTTTTATAATAAAAATAAATGAGGAAAGAGTAAGTGAAGAAAGCTGCCATAGATGGATTTTTGCTGCAGAAGACATTGGAGAAAATGGAGATGAGGTATAAGGTCAAGAAGTATTTTTTTTCTTTCAGAATGACTGTTATTACAGCATATTTATATGCTAATAGGAAGAATCCAGTAGGGAGAAAATTTTGATATACAGTGGAGGACAGGGGATAATTACAGAAGAAAGTGTGAGGTGCAAAGGGGAATGGAATATTATGATACAATGGAAGTGCTGCCCGACCTCTCCTCACGGGACAAAAGGGGCTGGGCAGATGCTGCGGTGGGAATGAAACTCTCTCCCCATGGCCTTTCCCCAGCTGAAAGTGAGGAAGTGTTGGAGATCGGAGGAGAGGAGAGAAGAGATGAGCTGTTCCTTTAGGAGAGTGGAGAGTGGAGAGTGCATCCAACAGGGGAATGTGGCAGGAATGCCAGGAATGACCCTTGTGAGGGTCAAATGTGAACTCCTGAGGTTAGCAAATATTTTCTCCCAATCTGTAGTTTGTCTTTTCATCCATTTAACAGGGCCTTTTGCAAAGAGACAGTTTTTAATTTTGAAGAAATCCGGTTTGTCGATTTTTCTTTTCATGAATCCTCCTTTGGATCTTAAGCCTAAGGACTTTGTGCCTAGGCCTAGGTCCTGTGGATTTTTGCCTACTCTTTTCCTAAAAGTTTTAATTTATTTATTCATTTTTTTTTGAGGGCAGTGTTACTGGCCCTCATATGTGGGACCGAACTGGGGCCACTGGCTTCCCAAGCCAGCGCCACTCAGCCGGCCCCTCTAAAAGTTTTATAGTTTGTACATGACAATTAGGTCTGTGATCCATCTTGAGTTAATTTTTGTATAAGGTTTATTTTTTGGCCTGTGCATGTCCAATTGCTCCAGCACCGTTCGTTGGGAAGGCAGTCTTCCCTCCATTGAATGTCTTTTGCACATTTGTCAAAAATTAGCCAGGCATCTTTGTGTGGGGTCAATTTGGGGGTCCTCTATCCTGTTCCATTGATTTACATGTCAATGCCTTTGGCAATACCACACCATATTGAATACTTTCACTATATACTAAGACTTGACATCAGGTAGGGAGATTCCTCCCACTTTATTATTCTTTTTCAAGATTGTTTTGGCTACTCTAGGGCTTGTGTATTTCCACACAGGCTTCAGAACAAGCTTGTCTGTTTCTGCAAATATCTTGCTGGAATTTCAATAGAAATTGCATTAAACCTATAGATCAATTTGGGGAGAGCTGACATCTTTGCTATGCTGAGTCTTCCAATCTACGAGCACAATATATCTCCCCACATATTTAGGTCTTCTCTGATTTCTTTCCTCAGCATTTCATCATGTCAATAGGACCCAGGTAGGGCAGAGATAAGTGTGAACCTGATGACTTGAACTGGAAGCCTGGCATCAATTTTACTGAAAATTGGTGAAGACCTTGAACAAGTTTGACTAAGAGAACTGTCCTAGTTTTGTTCAGACAAGATTGTTCTGAATCACTCATTTTCTGCTGACACTTTTTTATGTGCTCCTATCTTCTCTTCGGGAATGACCTCTCCTTATATCGAGATTCTTGAATTATGAGTTGCTTCAAGTTCACGACTTTGGGTTCCTATGGAGACTTCCCTTCCTTCCAGGGCCATCTCCACGATGGCTTACTAATTCTTGGGGTAACACTACTTTCTAACTGTTGGCCCCACAGCTTTCTAAGGATGCCCTCTAATGCTAGTATACAATTCCATGGCAGTTCATACATTCACAAGAGAGTGCAAGCATCACCATCACCTATTAGGTTTTCGGAAAAGTCATTGATGTATTTTTTTCTTGTTTTTGTTTTGTTGTAAAAATGCATCATGGGCCGGCCGAGTGGCGCGGTGGTTAAGTGCTGGCTTGGGAAGCCAGCGGCCCCAGTTCAGGTCCCACATATGAGGGCCAGTGACACTGCCCTCAGGAAAAAAAAAAAAGCATCATGACTTTTCTGATAACCCAATAGTTTCAGAACATTTTGATTACCCCCAAACCATTAAGTATGCGCCTCCTATTTCCTTGCTTCTCAGCTCCTGGCAGCCATTAATATGCTTTCTATCTCTATAGATTTGCCTTTTCTGGATATTTCATGTCAGTGGAATCATACGACATGTGTGACCTTTGTATCTAACTTGTTTAACTTAGCATGTTTTCAAGACCCATCCATGGTGTAGCAGGTGTCTGCACTTCATTCCTTTTTTTTTTTAAGGTTTTTATTAAAATATAGCTAACATATAATATTATCTTAGTTTCAGGTATACACCATAGTTATTCAACATTTATAAACCTAAAGAAGTGATCACCATGATAAGTCCAATAACCATCTGACACCATACTATGTTATCACAATATTATTGACTATATTCCCCATGCTGTACATTACATTCCCATGACTTATTTGTTTTATAGCTGGAAATTTGGACCTCTTATTCCCCTACACCTTTCTCCCTTTTTCATTTTTCAATTACAGTATATTTAATATTATTTTATATTAATTTCAGGTGTACAGCATAGTGGTTAGACATTTGTATAACTTAAGAAATGATCCCCCTGACGAGTCTAGTTCTCACCTGGTGTTATACATAGTTATTAAAATATTGACTATATTCCCTGTGCTTTACTTTAATCCCCATGACTGTTTTATAACTATCAGTTTGTACTTAATCCCTTCACCTTTTTTACCATGTCCCCCAAACCCCCATCTATCACCCCAACAAATCTAGTATCAATATGACACCATGCATAGTTATTACAATATTATTGACGATATTCTTTATGCTATACCCTACATCCCCATGACTACTGTATAACAACCAATTTGTGCTTCTTCATCTGTTCCCTTTTTCACTCACCCCCAACCCTCTTCCCATCTGGCAACCATCAACATGTTCTCTGTATTTATGAGTTTATTTCTGTTTTGTTTATTTTGTTCTTTAAATTCCACATATAAGCAAAATCACATTGCATCTGTTTTTCTTTGTCTGACATACTTTACTCAGCACAACACACTCCAGGTCCACCCATGCTACCCCAGATGGCAAGAACACATTCCCTTGAATGGCTGAGCAATATTCCATTGTATATATGTACCACCTCCTCTTTATATAGTCTTCCATCAATGGACACCCAGGCTGCCTCCACATCTTGGCCATTGTAAACAATGCTGCAATGAACATATGGATGCACATGTCCCCCTAAGTAATGTTTGGGTTTCTTCAGATAAATACTCTGCAGTGGAATTACTGGGTCCTTAATTGTCTCTTGTTATAACCTTTGTTTGCTTTTTTATTTTTTTATTTTATTTTAAGATTTTATTGGGGAATTGGAGAAGGGGAACAGTGTTGGGGAATTGGGGAAGGGGACCGGCCAACTTGTTGTTCTTCAATCTTCGTTGTGGAGGGGCATCAGTCGCCATTTGACTTCCTGTCAGCAACTCGTATAGCCTTTGTTTTAAAGTCTATTTGTCTGGTACAAGTATTGCTATTCCAGCTTTTTTTTTTTTTTTCCCTTTTCATGAAATATCTCTTTTCATCCCTTTACTTTCCATCTGTGTGTGTCTTTCAATCTGAAGTGATTCTCTTGTAGGCAGCATATGTAAGGGTCTTGTTTTCTTATCCATTCAGACCCCTGTTTTAATTGGGGCATGTAACCCATTTATATTGAAAGTACAATAGTTGTTAACAGGTAATGTAGCTATTGCCATTTATTATTCGTAATTTTGATCTCTTTTTTTCCTTCATCTTAAAAAAGTCCCTCTAAGAATCCTTGTAATACTGGTGTGGTGGTGATGAATTCCTTTAGCTTTTTCTTGTCTGGGAAGCGCTTTATCTGTCCTTCAATTCTAAATGTTAGCTTTGCTGTGTTGTGGGGCGGGGTCCCAGTGAGTCAGCAGGACAGAGAGGTGGAGCTCACTAGACCAATCAGATTCAGATTTGGACGTAAGCGTAGGAGGCGGGCTCAACACAGGAAAGATGTCACCAGCCTACTGTCTGCAGGGATGAGGACCTCCTTATCCCTGAGAGAAATGGCGACTGTCCTCTAGCCCTTGACCCAAAGCCACACACTCTAGTCTGCCCCCTTCGCCCCTCTACCCGTATGTCTCTGACAACCTTCCGGAGTTATTGCCCCTCCTCTGGAGCCCAAGGTGAGTGCCTGGGAGTGAGAGAGTCTGTTTGCCGGCCCTTTAAAAGGCCCTGGGTTTCGGGCTGCCTTCCATCCCACCTGGATGGTCAGAATCCCCACTGTTTTTCAAGCCAGATTTTGCAGTTAGCCAGTTCCGCGTCTCCCCACCTCCTACCAGTCTCAACGTGGCTTCTTTATATCCTTAGTTATAAAACTTCTGTTCAGCCAGACTTCAGATGGTTCTCCAGGTTGACCTGTAATTTAGTTGTAATTTTAATTTGTTCATGGAAGGAAGCAGGCACAGTGTTTATCTTCTCTGCCATTTTGGATCTCCTCAGTACTTCATTCTTTTTAATGGATGAATAATATTCCATTGTGTGGATATACCACATTTTGTTTAGCCATTCATCAATTGATGGATTTGGATTTTCTACTTTTGGATATTATAAATAATGCTGCTGTGAATATTCATGTACAAGGTTTTGTGTGGATATATGTTTTCAGTTTTCTTGTGTATATGCATGGGAGTAAAATTGCTGAGTCATATGGTAGGTCTATGCTTAACTAGTTGAAGAACCACCAAATTGTTTTCCATAGCGACTGTTCCATTTTACATTCCCACCAGTTGTATATAAGGGTTCCAATTTCTTCATATCTTCCATAACACTTATTGGTTTTTTTGTTTTGTTTTGTTTTTTAGAGATTTTATTGGGGACTTGGAGGAGGGGAACAGCGTTGGGGAATTGGGGAAGGGGAACAGACAAGTTGCTGTCCTTTTGGTCTTCAGTCTAGTTGCGGAGGACGTCACTTCACTGTCACATGTTGGTATCATCATTGCACTCTTCCCGGGTGAGGCAGATCAGTCGCCAGCCTCTGGACGGCCCCTCACGGTGGCTCTTGGCAGCTCACACTGGCTGCTGGCTGCTCACACTGGCTGCCAGCCACTCACTGTAGCCTATGGCAGCCCACTGCAGCAGGGGCAGCAGCTATGCTGTCCCGGTGACTCACGGCAGCCCAGCTCCAGGTGGAGCTGTTGTTCACCATCTTAGCTGCAGAGGGCAGTGTCACTGGCCCTCATATGTGGGATTCAAACCAGGGCCCTGCTGCTCAAAGCCAGCATCCCAACCCAGCTGTTAACCAATGCACCACTCAGTCGGCCCGGTTTTTTGTTTTGTTTACTGGTAGGTGTGAAGTGGTATCCCATTTTGGTTTGGAGTTGCATTTCCCTAATGACTAATGATGTTGAGCATTTTTTCATATGCCTGTTGGCCATTTGTATATCTTCTTTTCAGAAATATCTATTCAAGACATTTGCCCATTTTTAAATTGGGTTATTTATCTTTGTCTTTGAGTGGTAAGAGTTCTTATGTATTTTGTATATTAGACCTTTTTCAGATATATGGTTTGCAAATATTTTCTTCCATTCTGTGGGTTCTTTTCACTTTCTTGATAGTGTCCTTGATCCATAAATGTTTTTAATTTTGATGAAATCCAATTTATCTTTGTTATTGTTGCTGATACTTTTGGTGTCACATCTAATAAACTATTGCCAATTCCAAGGTTATAAAGATTTAGCTTTATGTTTTCTATGAGTTTTAAAATTTTAACTTATATTTAGGTCTTTGACCGATTTTAGTTAAATTTTTTTTTTTTTTTAGATTTTTTAAATTGGGAAATTGGGAGAGGAGAACAGCATTGGGGAATCGGGGAAGGGGAACAGACAAGTTGCTGTCTTTTTGTTCTTCAGTCTAGTTGCGGAGGACGTTGCCTCACTGGCCTATGTTGGTATCATCATTGCACTCTTCCCGGATGAGGCAGATCGGTCGCCGGCCTCTGGATGTCACTCACCGCGGCTATTGGCAGCTCGCAGTTGGCTGCTGGCCACTCACTGTAGCCTGTGGCAGCCCACTGCAGCAGGGGCTGCAGCTTAAACTGTCGCTGGGGTTCACACAGCCCAGCTCCAGGTGGAGCTGTTGTTAGCTGTAGAGGGCAGTGTCACTGGCCCTCATATGTGGGATCCGAACTGGGGCTGCTGGCATCCCAAAACCAGCTCTTAAGGAATGCGCCACTCGGCCGGCCCCCAATTTTAGGTAATTTTTGTATATAGTATTAGGTAAGGGTAAATTTCATTCTTTTGCCTGTGGATTTTCAGTTCTCCCTGTACCATTTGCTGAAAAAACTATTATTTCTTCATTGAATGGTCATGGCACTCTTTTCAAAAATTAATTGATCATAGATGTATGAGTTTATTTCTGGATTTTCAATTCTATTCCATTGGTCTATATGTCTATACTTATGCCAGTTGAACACTGTTTTGGTTATTATAACTTTGCAGTAAGTTTTGAAATCAAAAGTCTGAGTCTTCCAACTTTTTTGTTCCTTTCCAAGATTGTTTTGGCTCTTTGTGATCTCTTGCAATCCTATATGAATTTTAGGATCAGCTTTTCCATTTCTGCAAAAAAGGTCATTGGGATTTTGATAGAGATTTTATTAAATCTGTAGATCACCTGAAGAGTATTGTCATCTTAACAATATTAAGTCTTTCAGTTAATAAATACAGATGTGTTACCATTTATTTAGGCCTTCTTTAATTTCTTTCAATGCAGGGCTTCTCTGTTCTCATCTATTTCACACTCAAGTTTTGTGAGCTGCATCTGTTTTCCCTCGTGCATGCTGTCAGAGAACTTTTATTTTTACAGCTTGAATTTCACTTTTTTACCCTTACTGAAATTCTACTAATTGTCTTAGAAATTCATTTGAGTTAGTAAGATTTGGTCTGCTTTAAAATAAAAAATATATATAAAAGAAGGAAGATTTGCCAGTTAATGATAGGTAGATGTGAAATTGTTTAACAAGTAAGACTTTCTCTAATCTCCAAGTTGAAGTCTCCCATCCTGAAGAATGGGAGTTAGACTGATGGAGTGGAAAGGAAACATGTTACAAAATAGGGCATCCCAGTTGGGCATTTATGCTGGAGTGAGGACACTGGGATAGCTTCTTCTAGTCTCTTCCCTCTGCATGGTTCTCTCCCCTGGCCCTGAGCTTAAGCTGGTACTAGAATTCTATTCCTTTATAGGTGACAGACTTTGAAGGGCTATATGTAAAACAGTTTGTATGGAGAAAATACATTCTAAATTCCAAAGAAGGAACAACCAACATATAAAAGAACAATGGGACATTATCCCCCTTCTTAGGGGAAACACTCATCCACACTCCTGCTATTTCCATTCCCCATGAAGAAACCTCCATAGGTATAACAAAGGGGCTTTTCAACACCCCTTTACTTTTCTTTCCTTCTGAGCCTGAGCTTACCCCAGCCCAGGAATGAGGAGGTGAGTCTGCCTTCCTCCGGGATCCCAGTTCACGAATCTTTTTATTCTCACACTGAGCTACATCCTGCAATTTAGTCTTGGTTCGCAAGAAAGGTGAATTTTATTTCTCCATCTCCTCTTTCCTGTCTTATTTTTCAATCTCTTGAGAACCTAGTCAGAAAAGAGAGGTGCTACCTATTGGATTTCCTTAACATTTTGTTGAAGGTGGCTAATAATTTCAGTGTCCCACTAAATCCTGGACCAGATTTAACTAGTAAGGGAATCTTAAAAAACAAAATAAGGGCCGGCTGAGTGGTGCATTGGTTAAGAGCTGGCTTGGGATGCCAGCGGCCCCAGTTCAGATCCCACATATGAGGACCAGTGACACTGCTCTCTACAGCTAAGATGGTGAATAACAGCTCCACCTGGAGCTGGGCTGCCATAGGCTACAGTGAGTGGCTGGCTGCCAAGAGCCGCTGTGAGCGGCTGTCCAGAGGCCGGCAACCAATCTGCCTCACCCGAGAAGAGCCCAATGATGATACCAACATGGGCCAGTGAAGCAATGTCCTCCACAACTAGACTGAAGAATAAAAAGACAGCAACTTGTCTGTTCCCCTTCCCCGGTTCCCCAACGCTGTTCCCCTCCCCCAATTCCCCAATAAAATAAAAATAAATAAAAATGAATAAATAAATAAATAAAATTTTTCTTATGTTTTTAAAAAATGTGACTTTTCAAGGACCCAGACAGTACCAGTGTGAGTGTGAAATGTGTTCACATGACCATTTATTCATAAACCTCATCAGTGGGAGATTGGAGGATTTACACCTGTTCACATAGGAATTTTTATTATTTGCAAAGATCCCTTCTCCAGGCATTTCTGGACTCACCAAGGGGTGTCCTGTGTGCACTTAGGAATCTCTCCCAGCTGTAAATCAGCCTTAGCCATCACTTGTCCTTGCTCTGAATCCAGCCACAGCCCTCCCCACTCCCCTAACCCTCAGTCAGAGCTTCTGTCACTGCTGCTTCTGTTTCAGCCAGACAACTGTCATTGTATCCACTGTCCCTGCTGGTGATGCCTGGGCTCTGCGGCTGCTGGAATGACAGCTGTGCCGAGCTGCTCCCTGGGCTGAGCTGCAGCAACCATGGCTATGGAGACCCCCTCATAGACCCAGGGAGGCTCTGTGGATGGGAGGAGAGTGCTTCCTCGCTTGAGGGTACACTGAGGTAGGGCAAGATGGCTTGGGTGCTGAGGAGTTAGAGGCAGTGAACAACTCATTCCAAAGCCCGACTTCCCTGCAGGGCACACACACTCCCGGGCAGATGAAGCAAGGTCAGTTGTAGTGCAAGCTGCCACATGGCTTCTTCCTGGAGCTCATACCCATGGCTAATCTGGCTTGCCAGGTCAAGTTCCCTTCTCTCTTAGAGAGACTGGTTTCAAAGCCCCCATGGTGCCTGCTGACTATGTAGTCTCATCCAGCAGCCCCTCTGCCAAGCCTACCGAGGTGGCAGTGTCTCAGCTCCCACACCCCAGCATGGACAGGGTCAAGTTAATTTGCTCTAAAAGGTGTCTCAGCCCTCATGGAAATCTGGATGCAACAGACACTGGGGGGTGTCTACCAAGGGGATCCCTGATACCTAAACAATCATCCTCCTAAGGAAAGTTTGACTGACATTCCTGGTTATCTTCCGTGTGAGTCCCCTAGGCCAGATGACAGTCCCATATGCTCCCTTTCCTTGGAAATCATGCCTTCTGCGAGTGTAGTCTATCATCGCTCTTTTTCCATTTTTGTGGTCCCCTAGGAGGAAACCTTTTTCCTTAACTGGGGAGGGGGTGTGGGAGAAAGAGAGACAGAATGGATATGAATGAATGAGGGAGTGAGCCCCTGAAAGCTACTGGGATCATATTTGGAAAAGCCCCATCTTCAGGGACAACACAAGCTCCTCATGGAACCTCTGAGATGTTACCTTTGGAAGAGAGGAGCGGGAGGCGGGGAAGTGGGGGAGGGTGCGTCTGGCTGGGCCATGGTCCATGCACCTCTGTGTCCACCCCCAGCCTGCTCCGATTAGAGCCCAGTTCAAGGGGAGACCAGGCTAGAGCGACCCGGAGAGAGTGAGCTGGGGGCCGGACATGAAGAAGAGGGGCCCGTTCGCAGGCAGCGATGGGGTGTGCCACCCTCCTTTCTGGGTGGGCTGAGGGGGCTAGAGCGTGGGGAGGGTCCCTGGGGACCGATAAGGACCAGACGACTCCAACGGGCTGTGGAAGAGGCACCCGCAGCCTGGGCTGAGCAGCGGCCAGGCTCCAGCAGGGGGCGCGCGAGCTCAGCGTCTGCGGGGCGCATCGCACAGGCCACCCGGTTGTTCCCCTGCGCGCTGGGACCCCAGCAAACGTCGCTGCTCGGGGACGATGGACTTTCCCTCGAAGCACAGTAGACCCGTCGCAAGTTTTTATTGATTGAATGCACTCTCAGCCCAGTGACACTGAGAAATTCGAGATGTAACTTGTTATATACCAGGCATTTCCATCCTCCAGATACTTAACATATTAAAAGAAATCTGCTGGAAGCGGGCAGTGCATCCCCAGATGATTTCCTGCCATCTATTTGGGGGAGAAATGACTGCAGGGGGGCGTGGCCTGGGAGAGCAGCCGTCTCACGGGTATGTAGCTGGTTTCCTCTCAGAGACGCAGCGAGGGCCAGTTTCCTGGGGGTATTTCAGGATAAGGACAACTCTTCGGGGCCAGAGGCCAGGTGAGCTGGTGCCTGGACTCGGCTTATTGCTTCAAGCCCTCCCAGGGACTCTCCTTCCCCAGGACATACCCCCACCCCTCCTGGCTCAGAAACAGCCTTACTTGCTGTACATCCTTCTGTGCTTTTCAGCTCCAGCTCCTCCTGACACCGTCTTCCGTTGTGATGACAGCACAGGGCTTGCAGTGCCCTAGACCCAAAGTTCAAATCCCAGTTAAGCAGCTGGGTGATTTGGGGCAAGTTACTTAATCCAACCCTCTTTGTCTTCCCATTTACACTGAGAAAGCTGATTTTTTTTAAGGTACCTACCACAGGAGTAGCCGTGAGGATTAAATGAGATGCTGTGTTGAGCCTTTAGAGCTGACAAGGCACATCCTGACCAACCTCCCCTGGGACTGCTGTAGTACTTTTTCTTTACAGTACAGAAGGTCGCTGTTCCCTCCCCAGTGGATGTAAGCCCTTCAAGGGCAGTGGCTGTTTCATTCATCCGGAGCAGTGCCCTGCACCAGTGCCCAATTCAAGACATGCCCACTGGAGCCAGTGTGTTCTACCTGGGCCCAAGCTGATAGGGACCAAGCCTCTTACATTTCCTGCTTGCTCCCCTTCCCCCGAAGGCTCTATGGGTCCCTGCTGAGGTCCTAAGAATGATCTCTTCCTTCTTCCCTTTCTCCCCTGCTCCAAGCCAGCTGCACAGCCTGTAGCCTAGCAGCTCCTCTGTCTCCGTAGGCTCTTGTGTCCCAGCCTTGCTAGCAGATCCTGGTCTCTGCAGACAGATAGTCCCAGCAGAGAACCCATACCCAGGAGGGCTACTCCCTTGTCATCTGCCTCACCTCACCCAGGCTCCACTGCTGACCCTTTGCTCCATTTTAAAGTGAATCCTCTGGAGGATCTGGTTTTTCTGCTCCCTGCACTCTCTGAAGGGCTCATGGTCCCTGACTAAAGTCTGTTGCTAGAGGTTTGGTAACAGAGTAGGGGAGGGCTGAGTCTAGTTCATAATAGTGTTTCTCCTGGTGGTGGGAGGCGAGTAGGATATGGCCGTGATGGAGGGAGGGGAGACGTTGGCTTTATTCATTATGCCTAAACTTTTATGGTAAGGGACACTGTCTGAGTATTCGTATATTATTTATATACTTTTAATAAGCATAAAATGCAAAGCAGAAAAACAAAAATGCCAGAATATTATACAGAGGTTATTTCTTGGGAGTGAGAGTCCCTTGGAAAGGACCCCACTTTCCAGCACTTTGGCAGCCTGGTTTTCACCTACATCCTAGGAGCATAATGGTCTCTGCTCAAGAGAACCCCCACCTTTGCAGTCCTTGTCCCCATATCCTGCTTTACTTTTTCCATAGCACTTATTGCTCCCTGACATATTAGAGATTTGTTTGTTTATTGTCCATCCTTCCCCATTAACATTTAAGCCCCATAAAAGCAGGGGCAATAATTTATTAAAAGATTTCATTCTGGGTGGGGGTCCTAGGGATGCTAGGTAGAGACTACCACAAAAATGCCAAGGAAAGGAAGAGAGAAAAGAAACCCCAAACCAATGAAACTTCCCACTGAAAATTATAAAACACATGAGGAATTCTTATGCTAAGGAAGTCAAAATCTACAATCAGAAGACAAAGTCACTGCAGATGGCATTAATTTTATAGAATGGTTTGACAAATATTTTTAAATAAATATATTTAGGGAACTCAAGGAGATGACTGAAAAATAAAAAATAAAAAATAATACAAAACAAGACAGTCAAATAAGCAAAAATGAGCCAAGAAGTAGAGATCTTGGAAATGAGAAAAATATTAGCCATTTAAAAATGTGATAGGATAGAGTCCACAATTGAAACAAAGAGTATAATTAGTGAATTTGAAGATAGTACAAAGAATTAGCCTGGAATACAGCACAGAGAGATGAAGAAATTAAAATAAGGGCTAATTGAGACCCATGAATGATTGAAAGAGGCTCCAACATATGAAAATAAGAGTCTCAGAAGATGAGAAGGGAGAAATAGTATTTAGAGAAATAAAGCTGAGACATTCCTGGATTGATGAATTCTTTGATTACGAGGGCACTGAAGGTGCCAAACAAAGTAAATAAAAATGTCTACACCTAGACACGTTGTACTGAAACTGCAGAGCCTGAAAGATAACAAGACAATCAAAAAAGCGATTGTCTTGGTGCATTTGGGCTGCTCTACCACAATACCACAGACCAGGTGGCTTATATGCAACAGAAATTCATTGCTCACAGTTCTGGAAGTTGGAAGTCAGAGATCAGGGTGCCAGAATGGTTGGGTGAGGGCCCGATTCCATGTCTCTAACTTCTTCTAGTATCCTCCCATAGTAGAAGCGGGGAGAGATCTCTCTGAGGTCTCTTTTATAAGGACACTTATCCCACTCTTGAGGACTCTGCCCTCATGAATTAAGCACCTCCCAAAGGCCCAGCCTCTCAATACCATCATCCGTAGGGGTTAGAATATCAAACATTCAGGCCATAGTAGATATTAAAAAGAGAAGATAAAATACACCTAGAAGCATGTCTATTAGACTGTCAGCTGACTTTCCATAAGCAACAATATTTGCCAGAAGATAATGGAGTAATATCTTTAAAGCCCTGAGTTTATACACTGCTGATTATCATGAAGAAACAAAGATAAATAAAGTATTTTCAGACATGCAAAGCGAATTTACCTCCCACTGATGTTTGCCACAAGAAAAAGTAATTCAGCAAGAAGAGAAATGAACCCAGAAGTAACATGTGGAATGCCATAAATGATGGTGACCACAGACATTGATAAAATATGTTAGTAAATTTAATTAACTACCAACTTTACAAAGAAAGTTTTGTGACTTAAAAGAGGTGAAACAAACTCTAAAAAGACAATCAAATCATAGGGAGGTTATGGTGTTCAGTTGGCAACTGAAAGTAAACTAATCGGTTTATGTTTGGAAGGAGAATAGACATACTACATTTTTGACATTGCTAGAATAATTTATAGTTAAGCATACATATTAAAAATGTAAATGTAATCACTGAAAGAAAAGAAATGCAATCCTTATTGTATTAGTCTGCTCCAGCTGCCATAACAAAGTACCACAGACTGGGTGTCTGAAACAACAGAAATCTATTTTCTCACAGTTCTGGAGGCTGAGAATCCAAGATTGAGGCTCCAGTGCAGTTGGGTTCCGGTGAGACCTATGTGGATTTCCTCAGCTCTCAGACAACTGTTTTCTTGCTGGGCCCTCATATGGCCTTTTCTTTGTGCTCAAGCAGAAAGAGACATTTCTGGTTTCTCTTCTTATGAGGGCACCAGGCCTATTGGATTAGGGCCCCACCCTTATGACCTCATTTAACCTTAAGTTACTTCATTTAACCTTAATTACCTCCTCAGTGGCCCTGTCTCCAAATATAGTCACAGTGGGGAGCAGGGCATTAACATTTGAATGTTGATGGGACTCATTTCAGTTCATAAACACTTATCTTCCAAATCAACAGAAGACGTGTAGAAAACTTGATCAATTTAACAGAAGTCAAGAAATGAAAAGGAAAAAAAAAGAATGTACAAATAATGACAAAAATAAGGTGGTAAAAAGGAGTTCAAACACATCAGTAATCAAATTAAATGTATTGATTAAGTTCACTAGATTAAATTTTTAAAAATCCAGCTCTATGTTGCATAGAGTGGACACATTTAAAAAAAGAACCGTATATTAAGATTGAAGTTTAAAACATGAAAAAGATATATTGTAAAAACACTAACCAAAGAGAGTGGTATAGCAATACTAATGTCAGACAAAGTAGATTTTAATGCTGCCCTATTAATAGGAATAAAGGAGGACATCACATAACAATAAAGGAAGAATCCACAAAGATTTAAAATTCATGTATTTGTATGTACCTTGCAACATAGCCTAAATATACTATATAAGCAAAAACTGAGAGAATTTCAAGGAGGAATTAATGAAACCATAATCCTATAGGAAGATTTTAACATATCTCTTGTAGGAACTGATAGATCAAATAATCAAATAAAAAGGAGGATCCATCAACTATATTTAGAACTCTGCACCAACCAAAGAGAAATATACACTCTTGTCAAAAACACAAGAGTCATTTTAAGTGAATTGCAAATTTGCTCTGTATCCTGCAGAGCACTTTCCCTGACGACAGTGCAAATAAAATTTTTAAATGCTTTAAAATGTAGTAAAAATAACCAAACCAAATCAACAAACACTGTCTCCGTGTTTTTGGAAACATGTGTTTTCCAAGAAAACTTCTAAGGTCTGAAGAGGAAGTAAAATGGAAAGTACAAAGTATTTAAAACTGAATAACAATGATATACTACATATCAAAATATATGGGAATGCTGTTAAAATGGTACTTAATGATAAATTTAAAGCCTTAAATAATTTTATTAAGAAGCAAGAAAGAGTAATAATAATTGAAGCAAATGTTTACTTCAAAGAGCTGGAAAAACAAAAAAATAAATGGAAGGAAATGATAAAAACAAGAGTGGAAATTGATCAAGTAGAAAACAAATAATAGAGGAAATCAATAAAATAACTAGTTGAGAAATAAGAGAAAATGCACAAATTATATTAAGAATTAAAAATGGTATTAATATTACTACAAATACAGGAAAGATGAAAAATCATCAAAATTAGTCAAGCGCATAACAGTCTAAAATAAAGAAGTACATTTTCCCGACTCCCTTTTAACTAGGTGTGGCCCCAGAATCAGTTATGGCCAATGGGATGTAAATAGAAATGATGTGTAAACTGCTGATATAAGTCCTTAAAGCTAGGGGGCATACCCTTTTCTTTTCCTCTTTCCTACCTCCTGGAGTGCAGACTTGCTGTCTACAGTTAGAGGAGCAGCCATTTTGGACTGTGAGATGTAAGCCACATTGAAGATGGAGATGAAAGAATGGAGGAGCCTCGGCCTCTAAGAACTTGGGAGCCATCACCTCAGCTTTGGACTGCTGACAGAGAAATAAACTTCTAACTTGTATAAGCTGCTTTTTGTGTGGTATTTTCTGTCAATTATAGTAAAATATAAACCTGTGTGATAAAAAAAAGGAAATTTCCTTAAACGGTTAGAGGAATCTATCAAAAACTTATGTCAAACACAGCAGGGGAAGCACTTCAGAATCATTCCTACAAAAATCCTAACTAAGACAAAGATTCCTACTACTGCATCTGTATTCAGCATTGCACCTGAGGGCCTATGTGAAATGACAAAAAAAAAAACAGAAAGGGAAAAAGCTGTAAGAACTGAATAAAAGAGAAAACACTGTTCTTAGCAGCAGATGTAATGATTTTCTACATAAAAAGTTGAGGCTTTCGGTAAAGATGATGGATTGAGCACATGAATCTAATTTTTCTCTCTCCTGATATGGCACTAAAACTATGGTAAAAGGATTTTAAGAAAATAGACATAAATCTACAAGAACAAGAAAAAGAGAAGTGAACAGTAATAACACTTTAGAAACTGGGAAGCAGGTAGACAAGAAGTTACTGACTTAGCAGGTCCAAGAAAGCCAGAGCCCCACATTAACAGTGGCTAGGCGGGGTACCACCTGATCTACACTGCTTCCCTTCATCCTCAAAGAAGAATGCACAGTTCTTGTTATTGCTGAAACCGGTATCCTGGGGTAGGGTAAATGGGGATAATTGGTTGAAAGCTTTTAAGGAAGCGGTTAGACCCCAGATCTCAGGCCTTGCCCCTGTTCCACACTGCTGAGCCTTGCCCCCTCCCAGGGGATTATTTTCAGGACTCAGAAAACCAGGTATGAGAGAGAGCCCAGGAATAAACCCATCTATATATGGTCATTTAATCTATGACAATGGAAGCAAGAATTTACACTGGAGTAAAGATAGTCTATTTAATAAATGGTGCTGGGAAAATTGGACTGACACGTGCAAAAAAATGAAAATAGACCATCTACTTACACCATATACGAGAACAAACTCAAAATGGATTAAAAACCTAAATGTAAGACCTGAAACTATAAAACTCCTAGAGGAAAATATAGGGAGTAAGTTTGCAAACATTACCCTGAGTAATATTTTTACCGATATATCCCCTCAGGCAAGGGAAATGAAAGAAAAAAATGAACATATGGGATTACATGAAACTTAAAAGTTTTTTCACAGCAAAGGAAATCATCAATAAAACAAAAAGGCAGCCTACTGAATGGGAGAAGATATTTGCCAATGATATATCTGATAAGGAGTTGATATCCAAAATTTATAAAACACTCATGCAATTCAACTCCAAAAAATCAAACAACACAATTAAAAAATGGGCAGAGGATATGAGGAGGCATTTCTCTAAAGAGGACATACAGATGGCCAACAGGCATATGAAAAAATGTTCAACCTCACTAATCATCAGAGAAATGCAAATAAAAACCACAATAAGATACCACCTCACTCCAGTCAGAATGTCTATCATCAACAAATCAACAAACAACAAGTGTTGGCGAGGGTGTGGAGAAAAGGGAACCCTGATGCACTGGTGGTGGGAATGCAAATTGGTGCAGCCATTATGGAAATCAGTATGGAGGTATCTCAAAACACTGGAAATGGAACTGCCGTATGACCCAGCAATTCCACTCTTGGGAATCTACCCAGAGGAATCCAAGACGCTAATTCGAAAAAATATATGCACCTCTATGTTTATTGCACCGCTATTTACAATAGCCAAGACTTGGAAACAACCGAAATGCCCATCGGTAGATGACTGGCTTAAGAAACTGTGGTACATTTATACAATGGAGTATTACTCCGCTATAAAGAAGAATGAAATTGTACCATTTGCAACGATATGGATGGACCTAGAGACTATTATGTTGAGTGAAATAAGTCAGTCGGAGAAAGACAAATACCACATGATCTCACTTATATATGGAATTTGAAAAACTGAATGAATGAGCATAAGAAACAGAAATAGTTTCATAGATATAGAGGAAAAACAGGGTTGCTAGTTGGGAGGGGGGAGGGGATGAGGGAGAAGGGGAAAGCATTAGACAGCATAAATAGGTAACTACAGTATTGTCACAGGGATATGAAAGACAGTTCGGGGAATAAAATGTTAAAATTTTGTGGGGTGTCAGATGGTCACATGTTTTGTTAGGGAGACCACTTCACGGATGGAGTAGAGGCTTGATCATGGCACTGTATACCTGAAATTGATGTTGTATAATATTGTATGCCAACTGTAATTGAATATTTAGACAGTCACGGGATGTGGATTATATGGTAGAAGGGAGTCAAAAGAATTGTAATAGATAGTATGATATGGTGGGGGAGGAGTGGGAGGGGAGAATTGGGGGAGGGGGGTTGTCACTTTGAGGGGTAAAAAGTATAACTATTGCACTTTGTTGTATACCTGAACCTAATTAAAAGTATATATAAATAAGTAAAAAAAAAGAAAACCAGGTATGAGGACTATATCCAAGGAAGAGGAACATAAGTTAGTACAAGCTTCATGAATGCTGAAACTGCCTGGCCTTTCTTACTAGCGTCCCAAGAAGAAACACCTAAAGGTACTGACACTGGGCTACACCAAACAGTCTGTCCAGAGGACTCTACAAAGAAATTCAGAGTTGACACCACCACCACCCATGCTCCCATGGGCCCACAGCTTCCAAACAGCTTTGTGGCTTCTTTCTCTTGGTCCGAAAGAGACAAGCAATGGTCATCAATGTCTGTAGAAAGACTCTAACATAACAAACAAGCCAGTAGAAACAGACTACAAAAGCAGAAGAAAACAAACAAACAAAAACACAGGGCTATCATAAATACCCTCTGAGGCAAAAGGAAAGTTTTGCATCCATGAAATGAGTACAGGATGCAGTCCCATTTCTTACCAAGATGCTGAACTAGCACAACTTCTGACTCACTCTCTAGAGGTCAAAACCAAAGAAACTACGCAGGGAGAACACCAAGAAAGCTCTGAAGAACCCCTAGAAACTGTTGGAGTTTTTCTCTTGCTTCTCCTCTGCCAAACAGGGATAAATATTACCTGCTTTGTGCATAGTTGCTGTGAGTCAGACCTCTCTGGTCCATGGGTCAGTGGGAGTAAAATTAGAAGCCCTATATTTGTGTGGAGCTGAGAAAAATAGATAGGAACTAATTATCCTCGGGTAGTATATTCCCTACCCTTCATTCTATTGGTATAAACCCCTAGGGCTGGTAAATTGTGATCTAAAAAAGTATCACCTCCTAATGCTGCTTTTCTTGGGGGGAGGGACGTGTGTGTGCGCGCGCGCGCGCACGTGTGTCTATCCCTCTGATACAAGTAGTTGTTTTTTGGGGTGAGAACTGAGGTTTTCGGATATCTGGTCTCTCCAACCTAAATCTCACCTGTCCCATCGCCATCCCCGCAGAGCAAATTTGGACTGACAAGCACAAAAGTCTGATATTCCGCATTGCCTGACAGAGTATCCGGTGCCACGGGGAAATGAGCACTGAGCAGTACAAATATTTCAAAAGAAAAATAGCATATTGGGTTTCAAGTTCCATCAGAAGCATAAATATTAGAGCAGATGCACTAAAATGTTCTAATTAGCATCATAAACAGAAAGATAAAGGAAGATATTAAAAATATGAAACAAAATACGAAAACATAAAAAAGAACCAAGCAGAAACAGAGCATTGGGTATGAAAAATGTAATGGATGAAGTATAATATTAGATATGGAAAATATAATAGTTAAAATAAACAACAGAATAGTACGATGATTACAGGTTGCAGAGAGGATTGGAGGGTCAGACTGAGAAAGTCCTTAAGATGGAAGAAGAAAAGGGCAAAGAAATAGAAAAGAAAAAGAAAAACAAGGGCCGGCCAAGTGGCTCCGTTGGTTAAGAGCTCGCTCAAGAGTGCAAGCTGAGGGCCGGCCGAGTGGCGCATTGGTTAAGCGCTGGTTTTGGGATGCCAGCGGCCCCGGTTCGGATCCCACATGAGGGCCAGTGACACTGCCCTCTACAGCTAACAACAGCTCCACCTGGAGCTGGGCTGTGCGAGCCCCGGTGATGGTGTGGGCTGCAGCCCCTGCTGCAGTGGGCTGCCATAGGCTGCAGTGAGTGGCCCACAGCCAGCGTGAGCAGCTGGCAGCCAGCGTGAGCTGCCAATAGCCGCGATGAGCGACATCCAAAGGCCAGCGACCGATCTGCTTCATCCGGGAAGAGCAATGACGATACCAACCGTGAAGCAACATCCTCCGCAACTAAAACTGAAGAACAAGAAGACGGCAACTTGTCTGTTCCCCTTCCCCGATTCCCCAACGCTGTTCCCCTCCACCAATTCCCCAATAAAATCTTTAAAAAAAAAAAAAAAAAAAAAGAGTGCAAGCTGAGCTCTGAGCAACAGCAGTTCGATGCCCAGCCCGAGCTGAGTTGCCACTAAGCTGCCAAAGGTGGCAGGATGGCTCAGCTAAAAGAAAGAAAAAGAAAAACAAGAGATATGGAAGTCAAGTCAAACCCACGTACAAGGGGAGGACGGTTGGCTCCACCTTTTGAAGGGAAAAGTGTCAAAGAATTCGTGGATATTCTACCTACCACATTAAGGTTGAATGTTTCTTTTTAGTGTTTCCTGCTTGGGATAAATGAAGATTGGCATCTTTCATGAATTTTAGAAAATTCTCAGCCATTTTATCTCCTTGATTCCCCTCTATTCCATCTTCTCCTCTTCGACTCATATCAGACATATATCAGGTTATTTCATGTCTCTTAACCTTTTTCATAATTTCTATGTCCTAACCTGCACTGAATTATTGGTAGTATCTTCATATTTATCTTCCAGTTCTCTAATTCTCTCTTCAACTAAGTCTTCAATTGGGTCGAATCTGCTATTCATACCATCCTGACTGACTACACGTTTATCAGTGTTTGTCCATTCTTTCCAATTTGGACAGTCTTTCAATTCTAGCCCATTTTTGTGATTTAATCTCTCATTTCTTTACACACTCCCTACACAGTTATTTTATACCCTCTCTCTAATGATTCCAATATCTGATATCCCTAAGGACCTAAGCCTGTTGTTGGTTGCTTTTCCTGACTCTCACTTATGGGAGTTTGTTTCCTTGTGTCTTTGGAAATTTTTTTGCTGTGATACACACTGATAGATATTAATCTGTGGACATCTTTGGGCCTTAATTGCAGATAATTTCCCCAGAGAGGATTTGCATTTGCTTTGTCTGGATGCCAAGGATGTACCAACCTGGGGCTGTAGCCACTTTAGCCATCTTTAAGGGTCCCATCTTGTTTCAGGGGTTTGGGTTCAGCTCCTCCTTGCTACTGTCCAAAAGTCTTACAAAGTTTACCTTGCTGCACTTGTATTCATGGACATTTGCACTCAGGGCAGTCCCATATTTCCTGTATGTTTATAACGTCACACTTTGGTTTCAGTTCTCCCAGGAGATTTCATTTACTTGCTGCAACCCCAGAACCACGTTTTGAGCAGGATAGATTGTGACTACAAGATTTGTCAGAGTATCTAGGCCACCACTTCTAGAAGTAGACATGCCAGGAATTCTTTACCATGAAAATATCCAGAAAAACAAATAGAACTAATAAGAGAAATCAGCAAAGTTGCTGAAAGAGGTCAACATAGGAAAGTCCATATAATTTCTATACACAAGTAATAATCAATTAAAAATATAATAGGGGCTGGACGAGTGGCGTGGTGGTTAAGAGCTGGCTTGGGACGCCGGCGGCCCCGGTTCAGATCCCACACGTGAGGGCCAGTGATGCTGCCCTTAAAAAAACAAACAAATAAACAAATAGAAATATAATAGGAAAATGTCATTCACAATTGCAGTAAACTTTAAGACAAAAGATATGCAAGATCTTTATGGAAAAATATCACAAAATATCATTAAAGGACATTTAAAAAAGATCTGAATAGAGATTTTTAAATGTTCATGCGTAATATTTATGAGTTGGAAGATACTATCATAAAAGTGTCAGCTCTTCTGAATTTAATCTATAAATCTAATGTAGTACAAATGAAAATTTCACTGACATTTTTTTGTGGTACTTGACAAGCTTATTCTAATATTAATGTTGAAGACCAAAAAGAGAGAGAGCAAGAGCTATGAAAATTGTGAAGAGGCATAACAAGGGTTGAAGGGAACTTTTATACAAAATAGAAGATTCATTGTAAAGTTATACTAAAACAGTGTGATATTAGCACAGGGACAGAAAAGCAGCCCCATGGATTAAAATAGACAACAGTCCAGAAAATAAGTCCACTTATATTTGGAAACTTGATGTATGAGAGAGGCTGCATTACATGTGTGGGGACAAGAGGAACTATTTAATAAATGATGCTGGGACAGATTATTATCTGTATGCAATAATCAATCTTCATAGATACCACAGAAATACCATGTGGATTAAAGACTTTAAAGTGAAAAGCAAATCTTTACAATTCTTAAAAGAAAATATAGTAGAGTATCTTTGTAATCTCAATTTGGGAGGGAAAGGATTTCTTTTTTTTTTTAAAGATTTTATTGGGGAATTGGCGGAGGGGAACAGCGTTGGGGAATCGGGGAAGGGGAACAGACAAGTTGCTGTCTTTTTGTTCTTCAGTTTAGTTGCGGAGGATGTTGCTTCACTGTTGGTATCGTCATTGCGCTCTTCCCGGATGAGGCAGATTGGTCGCTGGCCTCTGGATGTCGCTCACCGCGGCTATTGGCAGCTCACGCTGGCTGCCAGCCGCTCACGCTGGCTGCCGGCCACTCACTGTAGCCTATGGCAGCCCACTGCAGCAGGGGCTGCAGCCCACACCATCGCCGGGGCTCGCACAGCCCAGCTCCAGGTGGAGCTGTTGTTAGCTGTAGAGGGCAGTGTCACTGGCCCTCATGTGGGATCCGAACCGGGGCCGCTGGCATCCCAAAACCAGCGCTTAACCAATGCGCCACTCGGCCGGCCCGGAAAGGATTTCTTAAACGAGACACAAAACCTCCCAATTCTGGGAAACAATTGATAAATTTGACCTCATTAAAATTTAGAACTTTTGTAAAACAAAGGATACTCCGAACACAGTTAAAGACAAGACACAGACTGAAGAAATTGCTTGCAATGCAAATAAGCAACCATGAGTTGGCATCTTGAATGTATTACAAAGTCTTACAATAAATCTTTTTTAAAGACACAATTTTTTTAAATGGCAAATGTTGCAAACAGTCATTTTACAGATGCAAAAGACCAAATGGTCAATAAACTAATCCAAAAACACTGGTTGCTGTCAAAAGTAATCAAGAAGTTGCACATTAAATACACATCAAGACACTGTCACATAGTAAACATTTAATATTAATACATGTTGACACTTTGGGGAGTGTATACTAGTTTAATCAGTTTAAGAGGCCTTTGGCAAAATTTAGAGCTGAGGAGTATATCCTTATACTCAACAATTCTACTCACAGCCATATTCCTTCGGGACATTATTATGCATATCTCTTAGGGGACATCACCGTCTGCTCACCCGCACTGTGTAATAATGAAAACCCAGAATCACAGGAGAATGGTTCAATTGTGATGTAGCACTATAACAAAATACAGTGCAGCAGTTGGATTAAATGAGTAGGATCTCCATATATCAATGTGACGCCTCTAAAAACCACAGCGTCCCAATCAAGGAACTTGCAGAAGGCGGCATGCTGTCTGGTGCCATTTATAAAACGTTTCAAAATATACAAAACAATTCTGTAGATTGTTTATGATTATGGTTACTGCATAAATTTGGAGGGAAAGTATAAAAACATGAATGGGAAGTAAATACACCAAAATTTTAAGAGTATTTTAAGAGTAATAAAGCTGAGTATTTGATAAAGTGGGCATATGGGTATTTTATTATATTATCCTCTTTCTTGTCTCAATTTCTGAAATATTTCATTTTTTTAGAAAAGCACTCCCCAGCTGTGTGGGGGAAGGGTTAGAAGGTGGCAAGACCAGTTGGTAGCTTTTGCATGATATGGGGTGGTGGCTGGGTGAGGGGCTATGGAGGGATGGGGAGGGAGGATGGGTTTTAGATTTGTCCTCCTGGATGTGGATTTGTGTTCCTTTGTTTTGTTTTGAACAATTATGTGAATGGGGGAGACTAAGTAAAAAATTTTAAGTCTGACAATTTCGAGGGTTGTCACTGAAGTTGGGAAATCACATCCTCACTCGGTGCTGGCCTGAGTGTCAATTGGTTCAAGTGGCTTTGTTGACAATTGTGTGGGTTAAACCCATGTGCAGGGAGACCCGAATAAGGGCATTCAATATGGCAGGAATCACAGTGTCCCACCAAAGAAGGATGGAGAAGTAAACGGTGTCAATACATTGGCTGGAATCCTATGATTCCTGCCTTAGGTCTTGGCTAGACTGATGCCTTGAAAATTTGAGAAGCTCTGCACAGCAAAGGAAACTATCAACAAAACAAAAAGGCACCCTGCAGAATGGGAGAAGATATTTGCAAACCATATATGTGATAAGGGGTTTATATCCAAAACCTATAAAGAATTCAAGCAACTTAATAGCCCAAAAAATCCAATTAAAAAATGGGCAGACATAGACATTTTTCCAGAGAAGATATACCAGTAGTCAACGGGTATATGAAAAAAAAGGTGCTTGGCATCACCAGTCGTAAGGGAAATGCAAATCAAAACCACAGTGAGGTATCACCTCACCCCTGTCAGGATGGCCATCATTAAAAAAGACAAGAGATTGGTGTTGGTGAGGCTGTGGAGAAAAGGGAAGCCTTGTGCACTGTTGGTGGGAATGTAAATTGGTGCAGCCACTATGACAAACGGTATGAAGTTGCCTCAAAAAAATTACAGATAGAACTACCATGTAATCCAGCAATCCCACTTCTGGGTATTTATCCAAAGGAAATGAAAACAGGCTATCAAAGCATTATCTGCACAGCCATGTTTATTGCAGCATTATTCACAATAGTCAAGATAAGGAAACAACCTAAGTGTCCATCAACAGACGAATGGGTGAAGAAGATGTGGTGTGTTCATACATTCAATAGACCATTATCCAGCCGTTTGCAACAGCGTGGAAGGACCTAAAAGCATTATGCTAAGTGAAATAAGTCAGATGGAGAAAGACAACTGCTATACGATTTCACATATACGTGGAATCTAAGAAAAAAGATAGAAATGGAGAGTCGTAAAGTAGCTGGGGGTGCGGAATAGAGAGAGATTGGAAACAGGGCACAAACTTTCAGCTATAAGATGAATAAGGTCTGAAGATCTAATGTAAAACATGGAGACTGCAGTTGATAACACTGCTGCATAATTGAGATTTGCTAAGAGCATAGAACTTAAATGCTCTCTCACACACACAGAAAAGATACCTATGTGAGGCGATGGATATATTAATTAAGTAGATGGGAGCAATCCTTTTATAGTGGGTACATATATCAAATCATGATGTACACTTTAAATATCTTACAGTTTTGTCACTTACACCTTGACAAAGCTGAAAAAATTATCCATTTTCCTATGATATGAAAATGCAAATGCATGTGTATAAGGTAGCCATTTGTCATCTGATACTGCTTATGGTGGCTTTTGCCGTACAGACATTTTTATTTTTTTATCTTGACGTGGCTGAATTTATCAACTTTTTTAAATGGCACCTAGGTTTGGTTTTGTACTTTCAAAGCCTTTCTTCACTGTGAGATTATAAAAACTTCTCTCATGGCTAAAAAAGAAAAACAAGGATAAATGAGTTAGACCACTATGTATCAACATGAATAGATCTCAAATAATAATATAATAATATTGAGTAAAACAAAACAAAACAAAACAAAACAAGGCCCTGAATGATATGTGCGCCATACCACTGGTTTCTGCGAAAACAAACAAACAAACAAGCAAAAAACCCAGCAAAACAAAGTTCTATATTTTCTGTGGATACAATTATATACATAAAATGCATCTTTAACAATCGGAAGGACTCACCAAATTCATTATAGCGTCTCTCCTGGTGGTGGAAGGGAATTAGGATGGGGCGGTGATGGAGATTACAGGAGATGTTAGCTTTATTCATTATGCCTAAATGTTTTTGTACTCATATATTTATATACTCTTTAAAAGTGCAAACATACAATGCGAGGCAACAAAGTAAAAATGCCAAAATGTTATACAGAGGTTATTTCTTGGGGTTCAGAGTCTAGACAAAGACATCTTTACCCTTGTATTTTTTTGGTATTATTTTAATTTAAGACTTTCAGGGAAGGCATGAACAGCAAGTAAAGTATTACATGGAAGTTGCCCTGTGGACTATATAGTGCATGATAAGAATAGAATCCCCATACATATTTGCTGATTTGGAGATAAGAAAGCTGTGACAACTGCTTTGCAGAGCTCTTGCTGACACGTGCAGTAGACACTGGTCCTCTGCCACGCTGGGGAGGTGGCATCGGTGTGTGGGTGAGGGAGGGTGCTGGCACCTCAGTGGGATAGGGATGGGGTTGACTGCTGTCAAAAACCCAGACTTCTGAGTGAGACCCACTCGGGTTCAACTTCTTACTCCACTTTCAAGTAGCTACATAAATGTCAGGCACCTCACTTAAGCGGCCCGAGCCTCCTTTTTCCCATTGGTGAAATGGGGAAATAATGCTTACCTTGCAGAGGTACTAGTAATCACAGACCCAACCCTGCAGGCCTTGAGTTCCATCTTCCAAACACCCACCCCTCTCAGTCCCACCCCGTTAAGACTTCAGGATCCTACCCCTCTTCTCAGGGGCTTAGGTGGTATGAAAAGGTTGGCGGGTGGGGAGGGGCTGGGTTTCTAAACGCAGAAAGCCAAAAGGTGGATTGCACAGAGCATTGCCAAGCTGAACACAGCGACAGGGTGCCTGGGTGTAGGTGGTGGCAGTATCTCCCAGCTTCCATTGGGTGCTGGGTCTCATGTGACCCTCCGTGCAGGGGTCTTTGGCCAAGTTTAGCCCCTGAGCTCTTTTCAGGCAAGGCCCCACCTCTTTTTAGAAACTGTCTTCGCAGAAAACCCCTTCTCCCTCCTCCTTTATTTCATAATAACACTTGATAGCTCATTAACCTAGAGCCTGAGTCAACCTAAAAATAGTTCCCTCTCTGGGCACGCCGAGGCCTCCTACCCTCCAAAGCAGCAAAGAGAAGGAAGACGTCTGAAATCTCACACCTGCAGCCAAAGGAATGGAGACCGTGCACTGCCTGGCACCTAGCAGGAGTCCACTAGATTCTAGCAAAAGTGCTTTCCTCCAAACACTGGATGAGCAAGTGATAATAATAGGCATCTAACCGATTGGGGAACTGCTGACCCATCCTTCTCTCCCCAACCACATCGTGTACCTTAACACATCCTATGCCCCAATCCCCAAATACACCTCAAATACTTCTGATCACCTCCACCGTAACCACCCACGTCAAGCCTTCATCACCTCCTGATGGATTATTTCGCAAAAGACTGAAACCGTTTCTCTGCTTCAACCGTCTGTCCAGCCTGACTGATCCAAACCAGGGGTTGGGTGACTACTGGTCGGTAGGCCAAATCAGGGTTGCTGCCTGGCTTCGTATGGCCCATAAACTAAAAATGATTTTTACATCGTGAAATGGTCGGAAAAAAAATCCAACAAATAATAATTTGTGACATGTGAAAATATAAAATTCAGATTTTATTGTCCATAAGTCGTTTTACTGGAATACAGCCACACTCATTGGTTTATATACTGAATCGTTGCAACAGAGATTGTATGGCCTACAAAGAGTAAAATATTTACTGTCAGGGTCTTTACAGAAAAAGTTTGCTCATCCCCTTCCCAATCTCCTCACAGGCTTCCTTGTCCTCTCAGAGTGAAACCCAAAGAACTTACTGTGGCCCACAGACCCCTGCCTGCCTCTCTGACTCCTCGCCTCTCACCACCATCACAGCCCAGTCATGCTATCTTTGGTCTTCCCTCCCCTACAATTTATTGTACATGTTAAGCCTTCCCTCCTCAGGCTCCCAAACTGACCTTTCTCTGTCTGGAATGCCCTTCTGCTCTGTGCATGGCTGATTCCTTTTTCTCTGGGTGTCAGCTCAAGTGTCACCTCTTCATAAAGGCCTTCCCTGTCCACTTCTTCCCTCGTTACTCCATCTCATTCCTGTTTGTTTCTTTCATTGTACTTTCATCTGCTTTTTCATTTGCTGTCAATTCCACACCCCACCCCCACCCCTCCCCCCAGGAAATAAGCTTCACTGGAGCAGAGCACATATTAGATGCTCAATGATTATTTGCCAGTGAATGAATGAGTGAATGAATGAATGAATGGATGCGAGGCCTTTCTTGTTCCAGGAGCTGCGTGTCCATTTCCCTAGCAGGGTGACTCCTGTCTCCTAGACTGAAGTAATTCCTATCAACTCCCCTCAGTGTTTTGTTCTCTTCTTGGACTGATTGCTGTTATGAGCCACTGTGAGTTTCTTCTCCAAAGAATTTGTTAACCATAAGGTCATTCTGCAAGAAACCATAGCTGGTTCCTTCAGACAGCTGGTACTTAACCAGTTTAAGGAAGAAATGTCCTCCCTTTTCAGTAGAGAAGGAGGCCCCTTCTTCTACTCTAAAGAGCCCTAATCCATAAAAAAGAGTAGTCATGGAAACATCCGAGTCTGGTGATTGGCACAAAAAGTTGGTATAAAAAGTTGCAACTCACTTCTTTTTCTAAGTAATAGGAAACAACTTCAGCTAATGACTGCAACAAATTGCAATGTCATAAACAGGCTGGAGGTATGAATATGTGAAAAGTACAGTGACCAGGCTGGATTGGCTAGGCTATGCCACTATTAAAAAAAAAAACAAAAAAAAAACAAAAAAACCCCACAAATCTCAGTGTCTGAAAACCACACAGTTTTATGTCCTTCTCACATTGCACCCCCATCATGGGTTGACAGGGTCATGGAACATGGTAGTCACTCAGGGAACCAGGGTGGTGGGGCAGCTGCCAACTTGAAGGCCGCTCACTGGTTGCAGTGCCAAAAAGAGAGCTCCAATGCTCTTCCACTTACCAGCCAAAACTAGTTCCATGGGCTCAGTCCTCAGTCACTAGAGACAGGAAGTACAACCCTCCCCTGTGCCTGGAAGGCAGAGCGTTGGGAGTATTTGATGAACCGCAGTAATGCCAACCACATGGGGTGAAGAAAATTTGTTCTCTTTAGAGGCAAAATCAGACCAGGGTAGGAGAGGAGAGGACAAGAAAAATGGAAGCCGAGAAAAAAACCCGCCTCCAAGGTCCTAAAGGCATGTCAGGGAGCTGAACAACTCTGATCACACTTGCTTGTTCACCTGAGCTGTGAATTTCTGTGTCCTCTATTGTCATGGTATTTGAAAAGCACCATTCAGAGCGCTTCAACTACTCTTTAAACATCTATAGCACCTTTCCGAATGGGTGAGTTCCAGCAGTCCTCCTCAGGTGACATTTCTGCTCCAAGCTCACTTCTGTGAGCAGAGGCTTATGGAACCCCTGGGGGACACAGGAAACCCAGGTGGGAACTCCGTAATGGGCACAGTTCCACATAGTATTCCACACATACCTCGCAGTCAGGACGACGAATCCATAAAAGAAGACTCAGAGTTCTCTTTCAGGCAGACCCTAGAATGTGTTTTCCATATAGCCAACCCTTTTCAGTTCCGTCAGAACCTTCCTTCGGGGCAATGAGGTCCATCAAAACGTTCAGCATGGATGGAAGTGGCTTTTCTGTCTGCGCTTAGCCATCAGCTGCGTGTGGCTACTGAGCACCTCAAGTGTGCCGAATACGTCTGAGGCACTGAACTTTCTGTTTTATTCCGTTTTAAATTATTCATTTACTCATTTGTTTATTTTTCTATTACTGTTGACATTCAATATTATATTAGTTTCAGGTGTACATCACAGTGGTTAGGTATTCATATAATTTAAGAACTGATCCCCCTGACTCATCTCGTACCCACCTGGCGCCATACATAATTATTACCATATTATTGACTAGATTCCCTGTGCTGTACCTTAGATTCCCGTGACTATTTTATAACTACCAGTTTGTGCTTCTTAATCCTTTCACCTTTTTCACCCAGCCCCCCCCAACACCCCTCCCATCTAGCAACCATCCGTTTGTTTTCTGTATCTGAGTTTGTTTCTGTTTTGTTACTTCGCCCATTTTGTTCTTTAGATTGCACATATAAGTTAGATCATATGGTGTTTGTCTCTCTCTGTCTGACTTATTTCACTTAATAATTTTAAATAATTTAAATTTGAATGGTCACACATGGCCGGTGACTACTGCGTTGGACAGCACAGCTTTATATTCAGCCCCTACCTGTGCTACACCAAGAAAAAGAAAGCAGTGTGTCAAAAAAAGAAAGAGAAAAAAAAAACAAAACATATAAATGCCACTCATGGTGTGTTGAATTCCAATATCTCCTTCTGACTCATACTGCCCTGCTCACAGTCTCCTATTCAGGGGAGATGTCTAGCTGTTTCTTGTATAAAAGTGACCTCTAATTGGATGGGGGTGGGGCAGTAGACCACTGACCAAGGGGTATTCTCCATCCATAGGCTTGCCAGAGCCCAGGAAGTTGGCCTGTGTGGAGTCTCTGAAGGAGAAGTAGTGATTGGCTAAGCATGTCAGGCTGCTTCCCTTGGAATTTTAAAAGTGTTGGCCGATCAGCAGTGAGAGGAGGCGGGAGCATGCAAACAGAGGGAAACAAAGGCATTATGTTTCCTGACAGCTGTCCTGTGGGACCCGAACCGGGGCCGCTGGCGTCCCAAGCCAGCTCTCGACCACTGCGCCACTCAGCCGGTCCTGTACACACATTTTAAGAAAGGGAAACACTATTAAAATGGTAATACTCAATATATACCGATAACAAAAGATGAATACAAGTCACGCTTGACTTCTGCAATGACAAGAGATGCTCAAAGTGGTTCCCATCAGCGTCCAGACACTTCTGATGATGGCGAACTACTGCTTGAGCAACGTTGACCAAAGTGTCCACTTATATACATGTTTTTGGCACCCCCAGGTATATCCTTAAACCAACAAGTAAATAAAGTACCCTTTAAGGTAGACTAAGTGACTATTTGTTCTTTGCTTCAAAAGAAATTTAGTAACTAAAATTCCTCTACTTCAGAGTTTCTCAACCTGGGCACTATTGACACTTGGGGCCAGATGGTTTTTTGTTGTCGGGGAGGGCCTGTCCTGTGTATTGTAGGGTGTTGGGCAGCATCCCGGGCTCCTACCCATTAGATGCCAGTAGCACTGTCTCCCCACCCCATTCCCATGATGATAACCAAAAATGTCTCCAGACACTGTCAAGCGTCCGTTGGTTGTTGGGGGTGGAGGGAGGCAGGAATCTCCATTCCCCACCCCCTCGCGAATCAAGTCTGTAACTGCATCCCAAGCCCACCTCTTCTGGCCTCCTTGAGGACAAAAAGATAAAAGCAGCAGTTTATTCCTAGCAACATCACAGCTCTCCCTCCCTCTCTTCTTCAGGCTAAATAAAGATCGCTTTTTTTGTCTTTTTCCTAGAGTCTGTTTCACGGATATTAATGGTGACATCTAAAGATGAAACTGGAACCATTTGGTGGAGAGGGACTCTGTTCCCTCAACTCTACCTATATATAGAGATGGGGAGGGCAGACACATCCATGCAACCCATGACAGCGGCAGCTCCCTGGTCAAGGAGGGGCACCTCGAGCTCAGTGCTGGGACAAGCCTACTCTTCTCATGAGCTGCTGCAGGCCTGCCGAGTCAACAAACTGCTAATTTACAAAAAAAAAAAAAGAGGGAGGTGATCCTGCAAGGCCATCAGCCGTAGTCTCTCCCCATCTCTCTGAATGTTCCAGCTATTTCTGGATCTCTCCACTTGGTATTCTCACAGACGCCTCAAACTCAAACTAACCACTTGTCTTCCTCAAATTCATGCGTTTGCCTGTGTTTTTTATTAGTTTCTCGAATCAGAAGCCTAAGAGTCATCCTCTGAAACAATGTAAAAGGAAGAGACCAGTAGAAGGAGAGCCTGGTGAGGGAGGCAGTGGCTAGCTCGTGGAGGGCTTTGTGTGCTGTGCTAAGGCTTTCAACATTCATGACTGCCTGCCCTTTCTCATCAGCCACTTCCTCAGGAACTTCTCACAGTTTGACTTGGCATCTGCCTCATGCCACTCTAAATTTTCTCTTGAAAGCTACTATCATATTCACAAGTGCCATCCATGGGGAGGGGTATATAGAGGGTGTGTACACCAGAGGGGGCAGGTGTCTTGGAGCATCTTAGAATTCTGCCTACCATAGCCCATGTCTGTATCCCACTATTTCCTCTTTCAAATTAAACATATTCAAAATTAAATATTTCCCCAAATTGACTCCATGTTTCAACTTCACCGCTGAAGGAAATGAGGCAATGGTAGAGACTGTTAACTTTCCTCCAGTATCAAAATTCCTCTTCTTTTATAGAAACAGAACCCACTTCTACCACAGGGATATCAGAATTTTTAGCTGAGTACCAGGCCACTTGGAAAATAAAGGTAACACTCCTTAGCTTCCTTGTAACTAGGTGTGGCTGTGAGACCAATTTTTGGACAATGGAATATAAGTGACAGCAACAAGGGATCTCCTTCACGAGACTGTGGCTCTTGCCTTTTGCCAGTTTTTTATTCCTTTCTCCATATGGATGCTGAAACCCAAGGACCAGCTGGTACCATGGCAATAAAGACCATGAGAATGGCAGGTGAGTGGGCTGTCGGGAGCCTGGTTCTGCAAGGACTCTGGAACGGATAGAGCTGACTTCCCAGCTTTGAACTTTATACCTCTGGGCTTTCAAATGGTAGAGAAGTACACTTTTATTTTGTTTAAGCCATTATCGATTTGCATTGTCTGATACTCCGAGTTAAATATAATCCTAACCAACACAGGGGTTATTTCCTTAGTCCCACTAGACTTGAAAGCTTAAATTTATTTTTCTTCCTTCAATCCCTCTAAGCTCTTTTGTCCAACAAGGTCCTAAATCCTGTTGATTCCTCCTTTGCGCTTCACCTCACACTCATCCGCTCTTCAATTTCCACCACCTGTTTTGATCCTAGACTATTCTCTTGGCTCCATCTTCATCCTTCCAATGGAGGCCACACAACCCCCAGATTCCTGAGGTCTCACATTCATCATGTCACTCCTCAGCCTCAAAGCCCAAACCTGGCATCCTGTTGTGCTTAATAGGATGGGACCCCAACATTTCACCCTGTCATTAGACCATTCCATCAGATAGCCCAACCTTTTCCGCTTCTCCTCCCTGTGATACAGATCTTCCCCAATTTCCAGGACAGCCCCCCACAGAGCTCACTTTGTCCTTCACTTTATGATAGAGATTGTGAACCCTGGCTGCACATTAGAATCATCTAGAACCAGTGACCATGGCCAGTTCCCAGTATGTGAAGGCATTACCTTGGGTCAGCCACAAAGCAGCCCCATAGGATGTAGGTACTCTGATTGTCACCATTCTACAGATGAGAAAACCAAGAAGCTTGCAAATTCAAGACATCGTTCCTGGTCAGATGACCAGTGAGTGGGAACCAGGATTCCAAAAGAAAGGGCTGCCCTTCAAACTACTGCCGTAGTCCCTTAAACTATGTCACAGATGATTACAAATTCAAGATAATTTCCCATAGCATGGCACATAATTAATTGTTAATAAATCCCAGAGTACAAATGAAAAATTTAAGAACACAGTGCCTGGTCCTCATCCCACACCAATGGAATCTGAATTTCTTGGGAGCGGGGTCTGAGTATCTTTATATCATCTTTAGAAGGAGCTCAGGTTTATCTCAAGGTAATTTTAAGGTGCACCTGAGGTTGAGACTCACTGCTTTATACAATCACTCCCACCTATCTGTCCTCCTCTCATTCTCTGTCCACACCCCAGGTCCTATTTATCTTTTGGGGTTCAATCCAAGTGTCAGTTTTGTGGAGCTGGCCAGCTTTTCCCAGCCTGAGTGCTCCCATTTCTGAACGTTGCTTGCGAAACGTGTGCCCAGCAGCTAAACTGGCACCATTGTACCTCTCATTGTGAATCCAGCTCTTGGCTCTATGCCACTGGATCCTTGGCAGGTTTTCCAAATTTCATCCTTTGCTGCTCAGCTCCCTCCACCTCTGCCCACAAGAGCAGAAAGCACAACTGCACCTCTATCAGAAGCAAGACCTGAACTTAGGGTTCGGCAGGGTCATAACCTTGGCTCGGTGCTCCCCTCCCAGGGACTGGAAGCCAGGAGCATAGGCAGCTCCATTGTGGTGGAGGAGGGGCATGTGGGCGAGGGCTTTCCAGGACTCTCAGCTGCAGATCTGGACGTTGGCAAGATGATGATTGGGGTGATAGCACCTCTGGGAGATAGGTTGGACATGTAGACTGGGAAATACCGAGAGCAAAGCCGGGCAGGGCCTGGGATTAAATTTGGTGGTCAAGACACAGGAACTGAGGGGAACAATTGGAGCAAAGGTGGCATTGGACCAATTGAGACTGTTGAATGACTGAATAAATGGCTCTCTACCTGTGTTGTTAGGAAGAACTTCGGGAGCTGTGGCATCCTTGTTTGGTACAGGAGGCTGCCAGCCAAGTAAGACTAAGAAGGTGTTGAATGGGGGGCCTATTGGGGAGGAGAGGGCCTATGGCCACCTGAGGCCTGGCCAGCCAGAGGCCAAATCCCACAAGAACAGCCTACCCTGCCACCTGCCCTCCTACAGCCCCCAGGTTCGAGGGTCATGACACTCCTGTTGGGTGGCCCAGTTTCCACTGAAGTCAAGGATTGGCAAAGTCACCATGTCTGTGCTGACAAATCTGCTTGATTGTATCAGTCCACCAGTATATGAAGCAGGTGGTGAAAGGAGAGGGTGTCACTGTCTTAGTTACATGGTGACTTAATGGCGATGCTTGGATTAGAAGCCAGTTCTCCTCATTCCCAGCCCGGGGCTCTTTCTTCTTGACTCTGTTGCCAAGTTAGTCACTTTGCCTTTGTAGGGCTCAGAACAATGCCTCCAGTGGCAGTCTGGGGGCTGGGGTGGGGGTGGGGGTTCTCATCCTGGCCTGTGTTCAACAGGAGGTCCGGGTCTTCTCTGACTGAGCCTGTTCTTGCAAACTAAGTGGGGCTGAGTGGGACGCAGAGCAGCCTCTGGGGAGACAACCTGGCAGACCCCTCCCTCATTCACTGCCCTTCTGGTCTCATGGCCATCAGCATCACACAGTGAGATCAGCCACTGCCTTCTCAGCCCCATGGGCAGCCTGGCATGGAGATCAGTTCAGGAAGGGAACATGCTGCCCATGTAATCCACAACATCCTGACCTTCCCAGGCTGGGGTTGGAGGGAGAGATCAAGGTCGACTCCAGAGTGTGGATTGTATTGGACAGGCCAGCCAAGGTGCTCAACACATCAAAGGACTATTTCCAAGGAACTTGCCATTCCTATAGCGCTGCTGAGGGGAACCATGACTGCTTTGGTTCAGGTCACCTCCCCACCCCCACTGGATCCCACTTCAGCCCAGCTGACCCGGCCAATGGGGAATGTTGAACCCAAGGGTTGTAGATCTCTGGATGTCCCAGGAGCCTAGAGGTGGACTGGGTCAGAGGCTCTGGCTAACCAGGAACCCTGGTACTTAGCTGGATCATCATTACTAAGCCCTTCTTAGTAATTTGAACTGGAGCTGTGGGAAGAAAGCCAGAAGGAAGCAGGGACAAGTGAGCAGCCTTTAAGGCAGCATGCCAACCTGGGACCTCGCAGCTTCTGCTGTCTCCAGGTTATAAGACAGCCCAGGCAGTCAACAGCCCCTGGGTCCCAAACAGGCATCCCTGTCCATCAATATGAACATACCCAGAATATCCTTACTGCTATTCCCATGCATCTCCTCACAACCGGTTCCCTGGGGCAGGCTGAGTGAGTCTCCATTATCAAAAGGCCCCTGCAATGGCAATAGAGACACACTCATAGGGAGGTGCATCTTGGGGGCAAGGGGGACTGTCGCTGGAGAAGTCCTCTACTCCCCACCTGGAGGACAGGGAGTGTTACATTAGGGGATCCAGCAGACCCCTGGGGACCCACGGGCTGACACAGGGGTGCTGACTGGCCTGGGAGGCATAGCTGAGATGGTCTGGGGAAGCCATGTGGCCAGGATGAAGCGGGGCCAAGAAGGAGTTAGGCACAGGCCTGCATGTGTGTGTGGAGGAGGTTGGTGGCTGCCACATTTTCACTGGCTGGGACAGAGCCCCTGCTTTGTTCTGCATCTCCAGTTGGTCGTTGTTCATTGAGTAATAGACGCTGCTATGGGCCAGGATGACACTAGCGTCAGTCCCTTGATTACAAGATGCTGGCTTTCCTGCCAAACAGCTGACTGAGCAGATTGTGACTTTGACCCTGGTGGGCCTATTCCTTCCCTCACCTCCTCCTCATTCTCCTAGGTAGCCCGGCATCCTCTGCACTTGGTCCCCAAGTAAAAGAAAATTCAGAAGGATGCGCTCCCAGTGCCTCCCTCCTCAGGGCTGGGTGGAGCGGGGTATCTCCAGACTGACATTGCCACGGTCTCCCTTAGCCCAGGTCTGCAGAGTTACCACCATTGGCATCACTGTCCATCTAAGGCCAGATCCTTGACTGAGATGGTGGGCAGACCTGCAGAGTGCAGTGCAGGAAACACCTCCTGAGCATCTGCGGCATGCCAGGGCTGGGCACTGCTGAGCTGTGTGGAGCGCACAGAGATGGGCAAGACCCACATGCAGCCCTGAGAAGTTACAGCCCAGCAGGGAGATGTACAGCTTAGACAGAGAATGGCAATTCAGGGCAGAACCTGACCAAGCCATGAGAGCTCTTCCAAGTGATCCAGGGATTAAGGCTGAGTCAGCTCATATCACTGGGGATCAAAAAGGCCTGTGTGGGGGAGTCAGCATTTGACCCAGGGACTGCGTGGGCACTGACATGGAGACATAGGTGGAAATAGTGGGGCTGGGACAAGAGGTTACCAAAAGAGGGACTATTAGTCTTTGGTTGACCAACAATTAATGTCAGCTGCAATGCCAGGCACTGGGCCAGGAGTTGCTGGGGGAACAGAGTGCCACATGGTCCAGAGAGGAGCCAGGCAGTAGCTGATGGTGGTGGCTCAGTGGGACAGGAGCCATAGTGAGGGGAGCCCAGACCATGTGGCCTTGGTGCATGGCCTGCTGGGAAATAAGCCTGCAGAGGGAGGAAAAGCCAGGCAGTGGGTCCCCACTGCCTCTACCACTTGACTGAACTTAAATCTAAAGGCATTAGATCAGAGGCTGATGATGTAGAGAAAAAGAGCACAGGTGCCATCCTTTTGGGGGCTTGAACACTCTGTGTCACTGTTTCCCCAGAATCTCTTGACCAGCTTTCCCCAAAGAAGTCACTAGAAAGTGTGTATATGTTGAAGATTGTGGGTTCACTCACCCAGAGAGGGGCAGGGGCAGGCCTAGGGCATGTCATTTCTCTAGGACATTCTAGGTACCATCTCTTGTCATCTTCACAACAGCCTGTCGGGTGGGCTTTGTGACCCAGCTTTACAGATGAGGCCACTGCACCTGAGGGAGGGAAAGGCACACGCGGGGAGAGGTCCCACAGCTCAGAAGGGGGAAGGACAGGCTTGTCCTCTCCAAAGGCTGCTCTTTGGTCTGGCTCCTACCTGATGTGGACAGCTGGGTTTGTCCACGAAGGTCAGCACGTGGTTGCTCACTTATCACCTCTGTGGTTGGTCAACAGGAACAAAGGCCGAGAGGCAACACCTGTGGGCAGGGCGCTGCGTGAGAAGCATCCGTTTTCCTTGCTCCAGGGTTGGGTGCTGTGTGTGTGGAGTCACTGCCGTAAGCTCTGCGCACACTCACAGAGAGACATGTTCCCAAATCCCAGGCACGTCCCCTGCCTGGCCAGAGAGAGCAAAGGCTAGACAAGCGCGGGGTAGAAGGAAGCAGGAGAGACCTCTCAGCGCCCTTCCCTGGGCTCCTGAGCGGTCTCTGGGAGGAAGAGGACGGCTCAGCCCTCTCAAATAACACCCCGCACCCCCTGCTCCTGCACTTTCACTCACGTGCGCGCGGGAGCCTGTGGAGCCCGCTCCGGCACAGCCTCCTTCTCTGGGCTCGGAGGAGTTGCGAGTGCCACCTCCCCTCCTCGGCCGACAGCCCAAGGCTAAGCACTTGCTATTTTGATCCAGAGAAGCGTTCTCTTCACGCTCAGCGAGGCTGAGTCAAGGGCCCAGTCGAGGCAGGACGAGAACTAGTAAAGAGCCTCTGAAGCCTCCGCTCACGTTTCCGCGACATCTTTCTGTGTGCCGGGCCCGCGCGCCGAGAGCAGGAGCGAGAGGACGCCCAGAAAAGTCGGTCCCTCCCCAGCCCAAACGATCCTGGAGCCTGTGACAGCAGCCCTGACCTCAGTCTTTCTGTCCGAAATCCGTCCTCCCTGGATGCCAGAGTACATGGGAGCGGGACTGTGGCCTGCACCCCCACCCACACCCTGCCACTCCCCAGCCGGTGGCAGCCGCTGGCAGCTGGCTGGATCCCTGCAGGGTTTCCCCTATAAGCGGGGTCCGGGCACCACCGCAGGAGAAAGCACGGGGGGTGCACCTGCCGCCTGGGAGAGGAGCCCCTCTTGCTAGGGTTCCATGGGTGGGTAGGGATGGGCGCGTTGAGGGAGGGCGCCCTGCCTGACTGCTGAGCGGGGTCGAAGTGGGAAAGATTCGTCCTTCAACCCCAGCAGAGCAGAAGGACCTCACCTGGACCTGTCCTTGTTCTCCCCGGGGATCTGGGCACACACACCCCATCAGGTCCCTGAAAGAGCCCGCATGCAGGGATCACCTGCCAGAAGGTAGACAGACCCAGGTGTGATGTGCACAAGCGCGCGCGCGCACGTGTGTATGTGTGTGTGTGTGGGTGGGTGGGTGTGCGTGCGTGCAAGGCGAGAGGGTCTCGGCGTCCCCCGCACCCTCTCTCCGGGGTTCTATATTTTGCCTCCCTTTGTTCTCAAAATAGTCGGCGAGCGCCATCCGCGCTGCCCTCAGAAGGGGTGGGGGCCGTTGCGCGCTGGCTGGCGCACGCTGAGTTAGCTGCAGGGTTACAAACAGTCTCTCCCTGCTCCCCCGGCCTGAATTAATATGTTACTATTTTGGGCGCGCCAGTGTTTCCAGGGGAAACCTAATGACGCAATGACGTCAATGCAGGTCAGCAGCCGACTCTCCGGGAGGGCGGGCAGGCTCCCGGCTTTCAGGCTCCGCGCAGTCTACGGGCGGGAGGGCACAGGCGAGGTGGCGGGGGCGGCGGGCGCGGGGGTGCGGGAACCCCTGCAAGGCCCGAGGACCAGAGAGCGTCCCTTCCCAGCGCCCGGACCCAGGTAACTTCCCGCCGCCCGGGACGGAGTTTCTCCGTTGCCCACGGAAATCAGGCGGCGTGGAGGGCAAGTGGGGTAACCCCCACTCCCACCCACCCCGCCTTTATTCAGGGGGAGCCAGAGAAGCCGGAATCGCTGAGGGGGCTCCACGCGGGGCCCCCCACTCACAGGTACGCTCAGGTCCTCGGGGTGTCCCCAGCATGGGGGAGGGAGACACACTCACCCTTGTCCACACTCCTCCCGTATTCCGTCCCTGTAACTGGGAGTTTTAGGGAAAAGAGAAGTGGTTTCTGAGATTTATCCCCTCTGCCTGTCTCCCCACCCCTTTTCTGAGAGTAGTAGTTGCTGTCTGCCCCTCTCCAGCACCTTCGTGGGTCGCAGACTAGAATTGGGGCTTTCCTCTGCCTATGTCTCCCTTTGAGGCGCCATCTGAGGCAGGGAAGCTAAATGGAAGGGAGTCTAGGCCAGACCGGCCGTGGGGATGCGAGGCTGGAGTGGGAGCCTCAGCAGCCTGGACCGGGAACCGGTGCCCGTGTGCAGAGTATGGGACTGCTTGCGTGTGCGTGATGTGTGCCTATTCGGGGAGCTCATGGGGTGTGTTCATGGTGTGTGTGTGTGTGTGTGCACTCATGGAAGTCTGCTGTGCGGGTGTGTCAGTGTCATACGTATGAGAACACTTCGTGCACCCCTCCTTGACCTGTAGCTAGCGTACCAGCCCAGGTCCAGGATCTTTTCCTTGCTCATCTCCCACAGCTGGCCCAGATTGCAACCTACCTCCAGCTGGGTGGTGGCCCGCTTTCTCCATGCTGGCCGCAGCTTCTGGTGGCTGCACAGTTCTCAAAGCTCACCCTGCCTCCAGTTCACTGTGCCACCCCCTCCTTGGAACTTCAGTAGAAGAGAATCCCTTTACATACACCCCCTCTCACCAGGGGCAAAAGCTCAGGCTCAGGTGGCTGCTTTTCTCTAGCGCGGCTGCCCCTCAATCTCCGTTTTCAGCACTAGGGTCCGGACAGCTCCATGCCTGTCCTGTGCCTCCGCCGGGCCTGGGAGTGAGCACTCCCTGCCTAGGCCTTTCTGGCCTCTAACTCACTCCTGAATCTGACCCTAGACCCTCTCCCCACACTGTCCGGTCCTTGCTTTCCCATCCCAGATCTCTGTCGGGTGGCCTGGAACTTGGAGGGGCAAAACCAGCCTTTGAAATTCCTGAAGCTGACTGGCAGGGATCACAGTGTTGAGAGGCCTGGCTTCCAGCAAGAGGTAGTGACTCAAGAGAGGCTGTGAAGGTCCTACCACAAGCTCCTCTTTCCACCTCAATTCATTAAAATAACTAAATGAAGCCAGATCCCTTCCCCTAAAGGCAAGCCAGCCTTCAGAAGGCACTGGAGAGATCCAGAATGTTCTCGATCCTAGAAACGCAATGAGTGGCCCCCGATATCCCCTTCCAGACATCCTCAGAGCCCCACCCATTCCTCTTTTCCTAAATCCAGGCCTCACGTGGTGCAGGGGTTGGGGTAGGGATGACTTCTGTCTACTTCTCTACCTGCCCCCAGCAGTCAGAGAGGGTTCGGTTAATGTCATGGCTTCCTGGGCCCTGGATGGGGTAATGGCTGCGTGAGTTCTCACCAGAGCTGTGCCCTGGACTGCCCAAGAGGCTCCTAGAAGTAATTTTTGTGGTGACTCACCGCACTGTGGCCACACAGAGACCTCTGAGAGAGCCCCCACCACCTACCCTACCCCAAATGGAATCCAGGACTCAGTAAATCTATCAATGGCTCTTTCCACTTCTGGGTTCTTTTGACTGATGACAGCACCAGAGATGGTGCTGGAATATTGTCCCAGACACCTCTCTAGAACATACTGTCATCCCAGCTCCTCCAGGACAAACAGAAAGGGTATGCATGATGTCCTAGCTGATCCAGGAGTGGGTGGAAAAGCCAAGAGATGTCCCCTCTCTCCCTCTCTCCATCCTGCCCTACCCTGTTGTAGAAACCTTCGGCAAGCTGGAGACCATGGACCCCTTCTCTCCCCAGGCATCAGAACACTCTCCCTCCCTATATATTCTCCTCTCTCAGACTTGTTGTATCTGACCCAGGGGCAGAGCCAGGTGTTGTCTTCATTCACCTGAGCCCATAGCACTAGAGAAGGTCTGGGCTTGGGGAGGAAAAAGCCTGTTTACAGAAGCTCTGGGACCTGGAGTGAGGCAGGCACACTGTCAGTCAGCAGGAAATGGCTTTTTTTGCTAAAAAATCCATTGTTCTGCTTGCTGCTGAGCTATCCGAGGGAGGACAGGAAAAGCTCCCAAGCGGGGGACAAGGGAAAGGGAGACAGTCACCACAGTCTGGTGACACTTCCTTCTCAGAGGGTAGAAGCCAAAGTCCAATATTGTGATATCCTCAGAATTTCCACGAGTCTCAAAGGGAGTCGGGAAACAGCTGTTTACAAAGAAATGAATTGTCCAAAGGAATGAATTGTCATGACCGAGCTCTGTGTAACTTGGTTAAGGAGGTGGAGGTGTGGGCAAGACAGGCGAACAGCAAGGGGATGTGCCTTCCACTAAAGGACAGTGGCCCCTTAGGGTCTTTACAGCCAAAATTTGGACTTCTGGGAGCAGCAAAGCTTCCACCATCTGCCTGGTCCCACTCCTGGCTACTTTCTAAGCTTCTCTGGCTCCCTGGCCTCCTTCTGTGCTCATCTAGATAACACCTGTCTGTGGCCTCCCAGGAAGGCTGGCCAAGGTCGGGCAGATAGAGGGATATTTGCTCAGTAGAGTCTGGCTTCTCCTCTGGTTGTGCAGGTCAGGGACCCGGGGAGGAGAGCCAAGGAAGGTGAGGGCCCCATCATGCAGGGAGCCTGCACATGACATTGCACTGGCTGTGAGGGACAGCCCAGACCTCTGAAGTTGTCCTTGCCTGACCACAGGCACCATGGGCCAGAGAGCTTCCGGTCCCACTCCCCCAGGCCAGGTGCTCAGCAGGGAGCTGGACTGACTCAGCACCCATTCCCAGCACAAGGGGGCAAATTCTTTTTCCGGTTCCATGCTGATTGCTGACACAAGTCCTTAGGATGGGCCTTATTTTTTCTATCTGCGTAATGGGGATTAGCTGAAGCAGAGATGGTCCTCACAGCTTGAGAGTGAAGTTGTTCTGAGGGTGCCTGACCCTTGCATTAGCATCCGAAATCAGTGATAGCCAAGGGATCTGGCTCCTAAATGATCTGGGCTGCATGGGAAAGGCCGACCACAGGTCCAGTGTGCCTCCTAACCAGGGTCTCAGCTTCTTCCTTTAGATGGAAGCCTAGAGCCCATCATTCAGAAATCAGGGACTCACTGCTCTTAGAAACGTACCCAAGGGGAGCATGTGTGAGAAACAGCTCCAAGCTGGCCAAAGCCACGCAGCTGTCACCCCCAGCTCAGGGTTCCAGCTGGCAGCTCCCATTCCCCAAACAAAGGACAGGAGAGCTAAATGGAAAAGTCCTAACGTTTATTCTTAGGGCCAAGAAGCTCAGGGTATTTTCACATGCAAGGAATTACATAGAGGCCTCCTGAACACCTCGCTGTCCATCAGAGGGGTCCCTGGGGACTGAGACAAGGTTTGTGTGAGCTGGGACAAGGTCACTGTGATGGCTTCCCCATGCAGAGCTTCCCAGGGGACACGTGTCTCATTACCAAGGCCAACCTGTGCCATTCTGCAGCCCTCACAGAGGTGAGGCTGGGAGGGCATTGCCTCAGCATAGGGAACAAACACCAGGGCAGTGCTTTGCTTCCTTAGAAGCTGTGGGTCACAGGGTTGGTGCTGACAGTGGTCTGCGGGGAGGGATGGACCCAGCCCTAGCTCTCCTGTCTGTGTGACCTTGGATTGGTTGTTTCTCTACATAGTATAAAAACAAGATACAACATCTGCTGTGACCCTTCACAGGCAGCAGTTAGTCTGACAAGATACAGGGAAGACAAGTGTGTCAGGGGGTAGGGGACTGTTGGCCCTAAGAGCCTGAGAAGACCCCATAGTACTGTCTCCCCAAATGCTATCTGGCTAAGGTCTGTTGTCAGGGTCTCAGGCTGTCCCTGTGTGTGGAAGCCCAGACCACCATTTAGGAATACAAGGAGGACCCTCTCCCCAGAAGGAGAAAGATTTAGAGTATTTGTCGAGCATCAGTCCTCAGTCTCACGGAGCCCCCATTCTGGCCACTTCCTATTCACCCTGTTGGTGACACAGAGCAGGACAAGATGGTTGAACGTCCGACACCTGACACTGGACAGAGGAGATTGGTAGCAGTTTATTAGTCACATACACTCACAGCCTAGGGGAGGAGGACACCACCTGCCGTACGGGGCCCCATAAGGGTCACACTCAGGAGCTGCACTTGGGAACAGAGTGAGCCAGCAAGGGCTGTGGAGTTCGGGCTTTGTAGTGGCAAGAGGGTGGGAGGGTTTGATTGGCTCGTTGGAATAATATCTTGGGCTGGCAAGGTGGTGAACCCCATTAGGTTGAAGACTGTTGGGATGCAGCTAGGGGAACTAGCTAAGTGGGGAGGCTTTCCAGCTGGGTGGGGAGCATACGTATCTAGAGAGAGCCAGACAAATCACAGTTAGGCCTTTGGGACTCAAAGTTGTCAGGACAGCACTTGACATTTTAGGCCTTATAATAAAATGCCTTAGGTCCTATGCCTGATCTCATTTCATCTTCACCCTGTGATATAGTTACATTTCACAGATGAAGAACTAAGCTGGGTAATTAGCCAAAACCAATCAGATCAGGCTTTGTGCCAGATCTCCTAGCTCCACAGATTGTACTCTCTCTGTGCTGTCCATCCATGAGGGCACCTACAAGCCATAGCTATTTCTCACAGCAGGCACAGTGAGAGGGGCTGACCCCAGGCAACCTGGCCATCACCAGAGGCCCCTGGAAATGCTTCTTCCCTTTTCAGGGTAGGACTCTCTGCAGCTTTGCTTCTAGTTGGGTTGTAACTAGAGAGAACCAAAGGCCCTCTTTGGGCCCTCGTGATCCTAGATTGTGGAGCTGGTGAGTGGGTCTGCATATTAAGTCATAGGTATTTCTAGGCTGATGATCAGGGTAGGGACAAGGCATGGGGTTGAGCTGACCAGACTGGCGGGGAGACCTGGATCCCAGCCTAGCTCCTCATTGGCTGTGTCGCTTTTAGGCAAACCTGACCTTCTCTGGGCTCGGACCTCTCAGCAGTAACTGGAGGGGCTGGTTGAACTGGAAGGCTCTTTATGCTCTGTTGTGCTGTGAATCTTAAGGACTGTAACTGTGGGCTTCAAGGCCTCATCCACTCAGGTAGAGACATTTGAAGGCAGGTGGCGGGGACATTTTTGTTCCTGTAGAGCCAGGGAGTGTCATGTCGACTTAGTCCCTTGGGGTCAGATGGCAGGATGCTGGGAGTGTGAGTCAAGACCCTCTCCCAGTCCCCATCGCAGCCACTGCCTCACCGGCCTCTGGGAACTGGCTGGGCTTTGCTGGCTGAGTTTCCAGAAGATGCTGTGGTGACACAAAAGTCTGTATAATTTTGCTGCCTGGGAGCTGTGCAGCCCCCAGCCCAGACCCACCTCAGGCCAGGAGCATGTGCTCTTGCTTTTAACTTCCTCCTTCCCATCCTGAAGGGTTGCTGATTTAGCAAATAAATATGCAGGATACCCAGTTAAGTTTTAATTTCAGGTAAATACAGAAAGTTTTCAAATATAAATGTGTCTCAAGATTTCCCTGGTACTAAGCACCCAGCACCTGCCCCCAAGCCTCCAGGGACAGGAGTAGGCCAGCTTGGTCCAGGGCCTTTGTGTATGTATCGATGATGCTAATAAAATAGAAACTAATAATAACAGCAGCCAAGAAAACTGAGTCTATGCACATGCAGCTGGGGGTAGCCCACCGGACTTGAACCTGTGTTTTCCGTGTTCCTTTTGTGCCATTTCCACAGCACCAGCACAGATTTGCAGAGAGAGCTTGTAACAGAGGAATCTGGTGCAAACCTGCGGGCTCCTTGCTGTGGGTCAGGTGGCAGCGCTGCGGTGTGTGCAGAGAGCAGCAGGTGTGCCCTGTCCCTACTCAGGGCTGAGCAGCCCACCGTGCAGCATCCAGGCTGCAGGCCAAACTGCTTGGCAGGGGCTGAGTGTGATTCCACCTCTCAGCCTGCCTACAAATGCAAGTCCTCGTGACTTTCCCTTGGTGGCCTGGGCTGCTCCTGAACCATCTGCTCCCTAGCTGGGCCTGCAGCTGGGGGCTCATGCGTGCTAGACCTCTCCCTGCCATGGACCTCTGATGCCAGCCTGATAGATCGTGGGGGGACACAAGTGGTGACCACATATGAGAGAGGTGAAGACGGACTCCTGAGAGCGCGCTTTTCCCAACTCTGTTCTAGAAGACTTTACTAAAATGGGGATAGGGCGGGCATGTACTTTTAATCTCGTTTTAGTGGTGAAGCTAGAGTCACTTCTTCAAGATTATACAGTGCACAGCTGAAAAAGCTAGGCCTGGGTTTGACTTCACCCCGGCTTTGTATCCTGGATTCAGATTCTACAAATCTGCAGCCATTCCTTGGAGTCAGGAAATAATGGCTGTCAACCCCGGCTGCATATTAGGATCACCCAGGAGCTTTACAACACATAGGTCCAGACCCCAGAGGTTCTGATTTAATTGATCTGAGTAGGGCCCAGGCATCAGTAGTTGTTAAAAGCTCCCCAGGTGATTCTGATGAGGGTTGAGCATCATCACTGATGAAGGAAGAGATGGCCTAGGGTAGGGGTTTCCCAGCTTTACTGCATGTGGAATCATCTGGGAATCTTTAAAAATACTGCCGCTAGGCTCCTTCCCCCAGATATTCTGATTTGGTATAGAGTACACCTGGGCACTGGGATTTTTTTTTTTAGAGCTCTCCAGGTGATTCTAATACTCAACAAAGTTTGGAAACCATTGGCATAGGATGGGGCCTTGCTCCTCTAGTGTGGCCTGCGGACCAGCAGCATCAAGAAACTGGGAGTTTGTTGGAGATGCAGAACCTCAGGCCACGCTCTGGATGTATTGAATCAGCATCTGCATTTTACCAAGGTGTCCAGGCAATTCGTATGCACGTTCAAATTTGGCCTAGAGTATGATGTGATGAAGAGGCAGACAAGGGTATAATTTTTTAATCAATCAATCTGCTGATTCATTTATTTGGTCATTGGACTGATAATCACAGAGCACTGCTATGTGCTAGCATTATGCCAACACTGCTTATTCAAAGATTATCAGGCTAAGGGTGAGGCAAGAACATAGCTGTCAGATTCCAAGGGCAAGACCAGCACCTACAGAAGCATAAAGGGCACACAGCACAAAAGTACAGAGAATCACTGTCTGGGGAGCAAAGGACTCGTCTTGCAGAGCAGGTATGTTCAGGCATTACAGAGGTGGGCAGGAGGATGAGGAAGGGTGTTCCTTGTCACTCCGAGGAGCCTCAGCTTTAGCTGTGGACAGTGAGGTGCCTATAGAGGCTTTAGGTAAGATGGAGAAGAATGTCATGACTTATTAGTCTTCCAAAGAGAACTCTAGAAGATTAAGTGGAAGCACTGGAATAGAGAGAACCTGGTGGCCATGGAGACCAACTGGGACTCTTAGAAAGAGGCTTAATGATGAGGAGCATGGCAGAGGGGATGGAGAGGAGGGCCAGGTTCGGGAAATGGTCCTGAGAGAGGATATGCAAGATTTGGAAGCAGAATGCATATAAAGTGGGAGGGGAGAGAAGTGGAGCATGACTCTCAGGTGTGCAGCAGTCTAGGCAACTAGGTGAAGGTGGCACTATCGGTGGGATAAAGAACCCAGGAGGCAAAGCACGTTTGGACAGGCTGTTCAGAAGCAGCTGTGTGTTTGGGACTGGAGCTAAGGAGAGAACTTGAGGCTGACTGTACATCTAGGAACCAACATCCCAGGCTTGTTGAAGCCATACGAGTGGATGAGATCATTTAGAGTCAGAACGGAACGGGGGTGGGGGTGGGGATAGAACACCCAGGATTGGAGGAGGAGAAAAGAAAGAGAGGAAGGAAAGAAGGAGGAGAAGTGGGAAGGATCCAGCAAAGACAGGCTGGAAAGAATGGATCAGAAAAAAGGAAAAGAACATTCAAGGGAAAGCGTAGTTCACGGAGTAAAATGCTGCAGAGAATTTAGGAGAGGAAGACAAAACAGGATTTGATAACTAGGTCATTAGTGACCCAGTGGTTGCAGTGTTGTGGCAGGAAGAGGAACCAGATCGCAGTGGGTCAAGGTTATTGAGAAAGAGGACACAGAAAGTGTAGATTAATCTCCCAACATTGGTGGGGAGAGATGGGGAGAAAGACAGCAGTTTGAAAGAGAAGTAGGACAAAGGAGTTTCTGTTTCCTGTTTAAGTTGGAGAAGATGAGCCTGTTTCTGAGCTGAGAGGAAAGAATTAAAAGTGGTTAAAGGTACAGAAAGAATAACTATAAAATGGATCTCAGAGGCGCTGGGAGGCGATGTGATCCAGAACAGAGAGAAGAGTTCATCTTGGGGAGAAGGTGTTATGGTAGCTCCTGTCAATTTTCTCTATGGTTCTCTGACAGGGCATGTCATCTGCTGACGGCCTGGAGGAGGTAGTGGACCGGGCAGCCTCAGGAGTCACCAGAGTTTCTGGAAAGCAGGAGAGAAGAGATGGAACCAGCCAGGTAGGAGACCCACATCTGCCGTGGCCCCAGCAGCCTGCACAGCGCTGCATTTTATTTTATTTTTTCCAGTCACAGGGGCTCAGGGGGTGAGGAGAATAAGAGTGGCTGCTTTCCTTCCGATCTGAATTGGTAGGGAAGGGCACCCGGGTGCTGTGGATGCCATCATTTTAAAGGTCCTTCTCGGGGAGCTCAAATGCAGGGGCAGTCATGCCCATTTGGTGAACCTCCTCCATGGGGTGGGGCTGATGGGGCCGATGGTACCTTGGCCGAGCTGGATTTATTTGGAAAGAGGAAGCCCTGCCACCGATGCCAGTGGCAGGAGCTGCTCTGTGTCCCCGAGTCCAGGTGGCTCTAGGGACTGGGGAATGCTCTAGGGGTGGAAGGAAGCTTAATGATCATCTAATCCAGGGGCGCAGCAGCAGTGACTCCTAGGAGCATTTCGGAAATATGGGGGCGGGGGGAGCATTTTCGATTGTCACAATGATTAGAGGCATGCTACTGGCACTTAGTAGGTCAAGGACAAGTGTGCCTGTCCTCATGCAATCACAAGACAGTCCTCTCAAAAAAGGCTTATCCCACATCTCCTGTGGCTTTCAAATGTCTGTCAAACAGCAGAAACCTGTTCATAATTATGTCTGAACTCTGATTTACCCATAAACACAGCTGACTTTGCTAGGAATGCTTCTGTGTATAAATCGAGGAGAACTTGTACTTCAGGACTTCTTGAAGAGTTGTGTGCTAGTTTGGAAAATCACATCTCTGAAGGCAGGGCTCCCCCAGATTTTGAGTCATTGACACAACATACCTGCACCAATCTACATTTGCACCGTCGCATTCATGCTGATTCTACATATGGATGGAAGCGTCTCATTATTTCATTCTATTATGCATCATCATGCCAGAACATTTATATGTTAAAACATATTCCTATGTTATAATCACGTCATTTTTATTTTTATATATCTATTAGAGAATTGTATTGTTTTTTTAAAAATATGTTCTTTTTTAAGTAGGCTCTACTTTCTATTATTTTATTTCAGCATAATAAAAAGGATATTATCAAACATTTATTATAAAAGGTGTTTTAACTCTAGCAGAGTTTAAAAAGGATCTTCTCGGGCTGGCTGAGTGGCGCGGTGGTTAAGAGCTGGCTTGGGACGCCAGCAGCCCCGGTTCGGATCCCACATATGAGGGCCAGTGACACAGTGACACTGCCCTTCAAAAAAAAAAAAGGATCTTCTCTAACTTTTTTTTTAATGTATCTGCTTTCAAATCTTTTCTTCTCTGAATATGCTTTTTGTTTTTATTTTTACTTTTTTTGGTTATTATTAGTTTCAGGTGTACAAAACAATGTAATAGTTGTATATTTCACCCCTCACAAAGTGATAACTCCCCTCCCCCATCCATTGCCCCTCTGACATCGTATATATGTACTACAATTCCATTGATCTATTCCCTATACTATACCCCATATCCGTGACATATATATAATATATATATTTTTTAAATATATATATTAAATTATAGGTGACATACAATATTATTCAGCTTCAGCTTCAGGTGTACAATGCGGTGGTCAGGTATCTATCTACACCATCTATGAAAGGGTCTCCCTAACAAGCTTCTCTAATTTCTCAACCAGTTAGCTGAATTTTCTCTACAGCAACTCTAACTGCCGATGTCCAGATCTGTTTAAATTTCCAGGGTAAGGAACTCATTGCCTCTCTGGGTAGTCTGCTTGATCACCAGGAAGCTGGCTAAGCTAAGAGGTGACAAAGTGATTGCATGTAAGGGGCTGAGCCTTCACTGAGTATCTTTCACCCTCTCATAGCCCTATTCATGTCCTCTGAGGCCACATCATGAGTATCAATCCTCCTACATGAAGATATCTCTCCTACAACAATGTCTCTCTGGTATTTGTAGGTGGCTAGAAACCCCATGCGCACCCTCTATCCACACTGCCCCCCACCCATTGTCTTCTCTCCTCCAGAGAGAATGTCGGCAGGCCCCTCACCATTCTGAAATGTGACATGTTTTTTGTGCCCCTTTGTTATCCTGGTACTGAGTAAGCATGCGGGATTCAGAGAGACCACCAGTAGGTTCCATTTCATTCACTGAATATTTCACAGATTGCTGACCCATGCCCTTCACTGTGCTCAGCTCTGGGGACACAGACATGATGGAGAAACAGCTGTTGTCCCGGGGAGCTCAGCCAGTGGAAACACGGTCACCAGAAATGGCAGTTTGAACACAGTTGTCTTTCCCTTCTCTCCCAAGACTCCTCTGGACTTACAGGAAGGGAATTTTCTTTAAAAAACAAAACAAAACAAAAAAACAACATTAACACACGATGAGGAGAGGCCATCAGCATATGAGAGATTTCCACAAAATTCCAGAAAACTAAGAGCAGGTGGACGAATGGAATGGTCAGGTAAAAGAGTAGAGATAGCAGCAGTTTAGTGTTCAAATAAGAGGAGGTAGGAGAGAAGGAAGGGGCTTATTTGCCCCTGGAAAATCCCTGAGAATTGGTCCCCAAAGGGCTGGGTGTGGTAGAAGACAAGAATGAGATCTGGTACCGGAACATGGAGATTATTTGCAAGTCCACTTATATAACAGTCGACCCTACCACCAAACAAAATATTTACAGCCAGGACTCTACCCCTCAACCAGGAGACTGAAGATTTATTTCTTCTCAGGAAAATTGAGTGGTCCCAGAAAACAGACATGTCAGGGTCCCCACATAACAACCAGCTCCCACTGAGAACCCAGAAGTCAAACTCAGCCACTGAGAAAACACCATCCACAGACACACAGCTCCCAAATGACATTTCCATGTCTTATTCTTAAATATATAAGTGGATATAGCCAAAGCTAATCCACCCTCAGGAGAGTCTCCAACATGATGAGACAGAGGGAAACACAGAGAGAAAGAAGACCCCTGAGGACATGGAAATAATGGAAGGAACAGAAAAGAATTCAAACAAAACAAACAACCTTTAATTCATGTCCACAGAGACAGTACCAAAATGCAAAACTCAGAAGACAAGAGAGTGCTCTTTGGAAATTTAAACATTTTAAAAATGGTTGCCAAACGGGCCGGCCGAGTGGCGCGGTGGTTAAGCGCTGGCTTGGGAAGCCAGCGGCCCCGGTTCCATCTCACATGTGAGGTACAGTGACACTGCCCTCAAAAAAATAAAAGGCTGCCAAAATAAAATATTCCATGGAATTGAAGCAGACTAAGATTTGGGAAATCTCCCAGAAAGTAGAAGATAAACATTCCATAGAACTGGAAGATGAAGTTTTAAAAATGCCCCAGAAAACAGAATAACAAGACCGATGGAAAATATGGTAGACAGGAAACGAGAATCAATTTGGTAGGTCCAAATTGGACTAATAGGAATTCCAGAGAGAGAGAACAGAGAACATTGAGCAGAGGAAACTATCAAATCAATACCATAGGAAAATTCACAACCCTGAAGTTTAGAGGTCTTTACAGAGTTCACTGAGTCCATCCCAGGAGAAACAATAAAAATGGATCCACAGCAGTGTATGTCAACCTAAAATATATCAGGGACAAAGAGAATAACCAAAAAAAGGTTCAGAGAAAAAATATAAAACCCAACTGAACGTTCCAGGGGCATGAGAATTCTGAATGGCAACACCAGACCCTGAAATGCAGAGGTAACAGACCTTCAAAATTCAGAAGGAGGGCCGGCCGAGTGGCGCGGTGGTTAAGCGCTGGCTTGGGAAGCCAGCAGCCCCTGTTTGGGCCCCACATACGAGGGCCAGTGACACTGCCCTCAAAAAAAAAAAAAAAAATTCAGAAGGAAAGTCATTTCAACCCAGATAAATTATCATCAACCATTAGAGTAGAATGAAGACATTTTTTTTTTAATTGGGGGATTTGGAGAGGGGAACAGTGTTGCAGAATTGGGGAAGGGAACCAGCCAAGGTGTTCTTCAATCTTAGTTGTGGAGGGCGCCAGTCGCCATCTGGCTTCCCGTTGGCGGCTCGTGGCCTCTAAGCTCAAGGTGCTGTGCTACAATCTTAGTTGCAGGTGGCCGTAGCCACCATCCCATGCAGGAGTCGAACCAGCAGCCTCATTGTTCAGAGCGCACGTTCTATCCACTGAGCCATCCGGACAGCAGCTCAACTCAAGGTGCCAAATTCAGTCTTAGTTGCAGGCAGGCGTAGCCCACCATCTAACAGGCAACCTTGTTGTTAGGAGCATGTGCTCTCACTAGCTGAGCCATCCTGTCACCTGTTGGCAGCTCAGTGACAGCTCAGCTCGGGCGCAGCATCACTGGCCCATGTGGGACTTGAACCAGTGGCCCTGTTGCTCAGAGCTCATGTTCTTAAGCCAACTCTTTTTTTTTTTGTTTTTTGAGGGCAGTGTCACTGACCCTCACATGTGGGACCCGAACCTGGGCCGCTGGCTTCCCAAACCAGCGCTTAACTACCGCGCCACTCGGCCGGCCCATATCGTTGTGTTTTTTTGTTTGTTTGTTTGTTTTTTGAGGGCAGTGTCACTGGCCCTCATATGTGGGACCCGCTTAAGACAACTCTTAACCAACTGAGCCACTCGGCTGGCCCAAGAACAGATTCTTGCTTCTTGTGTGTTGTTCCAAAGATGCTCTGTATCCATACAAAATACATGTGCTTTCTTAAAAAAAAAAAAAAATGCAAGTGGTAGGTAGCATGCTCTCCACCTTTTTCTGGCTTTGCCTTTCCACCTGACAATTGATCTCAGTTATACCAACTTAGCCTCCCTTCAATTAGGCAGGAGTATCCCCCTCATCCTGCCAATACACTATGCTACTTTTGGTGTTTTACTGAGTTTTGATGGATGAAAAATGATATCTTATTGTAATTTTAATTTGTACTTCCCTCATTACAAGTGAGGTTGAACATCTTTTCATACATGCCAGAGCAATGGATTTTTCTGTGAACTTCATTCACATCCTTTGCCTATTTTTCAATTGAATTGTTCACTTTTTTATATGGATTTGGAGTGGCTCTCTGTATAGAAAAAAAGTAGGCATTTGTCTGCCATATATGTTTGTAATATCTTTTCATAACTTATCTTTTGCTGTTTGGTCTTGTTTATTTGTGTGTTATTTTTATATGGTTGATTTAATCAGTCTTGTTGTATGGCTTCATGAGCAAAGAGTGTCCCCCTACTCCAAGATTTTATATATATAGATAAATAAATTATATATATGTAAATATAATTTATATATAGACATATAATTTTTATACATAAATTCTATCTATCTATCTATCTATCTATCTATACTATAAAAAAAGCTCCATATTTTCTTCTAGTACTTTTATGGCTTCAGTTTTAACTTTTATATATTTGCTCCATTATTTTGATGTAAAGAGTGAAGTAGGAATCAACTTTTCTCCCAGCTATGTCCCCAGCCCTATTTATTGAACAATTTATCTTTTCCTCTCTGATATGAAATGTTATTTTATGATATATTAAATTCCAATTTATGGTATATTAAGCTAGGGCCTATTTCTGAGCTCTATATTCTGTTCTATTGATCTGACCGAACACCCCTGGGTGTCTCTCCACTTTAATGATGTTTTCACATTGGGGAGAGCTGATCTCTTTTCATGACTCCTCTTTATGAGAATTTCCTGGCTGTTTGTGCATGGTTATTTTCCATATGATCTTGAGAATAAGCTGGTCTGGTTTCAAGAAACAAAATTATCTAGATCCTATCTAGATATTTAGGTATAAAACATAATTTAGGAAGAATGAACATCTTTATAATATTTAGGATCAACATTTTCCAGTCCAAGAGGGAGGATTTTCATCTCTATCTGGTGAGTTCAACTCTTGTGTTCCTCAACAATGTTTTAAAATTCTTCATATGGACTCTGTCCTTTACTGCTGTTACAATTGGGTTTTCCTTTCCACTGCATTTTTTAAATTGTTTTATATAGGAATGCTATTAATTTACCGTATTCATTTTGTATCAGCAATCTTATAGAATTCTTACTATTTGTATTTTGTTCCACTGATTGTCTTAGGTTTTCAAGTTATACAATCACATCATTTTCTGTTAATGATACAATTTTGCTTCCTGTTCTCTAATTTGGTGCTTCATTTCTTTCTTATTTAACTACTTTAGTTAATATTTGCTTTAACTTCTCCTTAGTCTACTGGGAATCATTCTATAGTTTTATCATTAAGCTAGATGATGGATTTGGTTTGAAATAAATAGAAAAATAATCAAAACATAAAATAGGTATTTCGCAGAAGAGGAAATAAAAACAGCTCATGAGTATAGGAAAAGGTATTCAATGTTATCTAGAGAATTATCAGCCTGTCCAGATTTTTGTCCATGGTCCACTGCTTTTCTCACTGGATGCTTTCTTTGGGCCATCGCCCCTATTGTCCACCACAGGCTGATTTCCCCCAAGTCCATGGCTTCAGGTTGACCTTGCCCCAGAGCATTCTATTAGAATATTCAGTGGCTGCCTAGACATCCCACTTGGATTTCCTGCAAACCCCTCTACTTAACACGTTCAAAACTGAACCAAGCATCTGGACCACCAAACCTCAGTCCCAACTTAGTGAGGAGAGCCATCATCTGCCCACTTCTCCCTCGTAAAGCCTCCTCACTCTTCCTTAACCTGCCCTTCAGCCACATTTACCTTCTAAATATTTGTGTTGATTTGCCTTTCCCCACCCCCACCCACTGTCCTGGCTCAGGTCCTCATATATTCCTCACCTGGGCTATCTCAATGGCTTCCTACATGAATTTGCCTTCTCCATCTCCAGCTTCCAGTTATTGCTGTCGAAGTATATTTCCAAAACTATGCCACTTTCCTTCTGAAAATAAATGGTTCTCCATTGCCACCAAAATGAAGTTCAAGCTCGCAACGGGGCCTACAGGGCTCCTGTTGCCTGGCCCATACAGCTTTCTTCAGTTTCCCCACAGCTCATTTTGGATTCCCTGTTCTCTTTATCCACTGTTTTGCTGTCATAGTTTCAGTTTCCCTGTGGTCCGGAAATATTAAATGGAAAATTCTAGCAGTAAACAATTGATCAGTTTTAAGTTGTGTGCTATTCTGAGTAGCGTGATGAAATCTCTGACTGTCCCACTCCGTTCTGCCTGGGACAGGAATCATCCCTTTGTCCAGCGTCTCCACACTATATATGCCACCTGCCAGTTAGACATTCAGTTGTCATCTTGGTTATCAGATCTTCCGTCATGGTATTACAGAGCTTGTCTTCAAGTCACCTTTATTTTATCTAATAATGTCACGTTCATATGACTTGTATTACAATATATTCTTAAAATTGTTCTATTTTATTATTAGTTATTATTGTTAATCTCTTAGTGTGCCTAATTTACAAATTAAACAGTATTATACATATCATCGGTATATATGTATAGAAAAAAACATAGGGGGCCAGCCGAGTGGCCCAGTTGGTTAAGAGTTAGCTTAAGAGCACGAGCTCTGAGCAACAGGGCCACCGGCTCTCTCGTCCCACATGGGCCAGTGAACACTGCCCCCAAGCTGAGCTGCTGCTGAGTTGCCAACAGGTGGCAGGATGACTCAGCTGGTGAGAGCAAGTGCTCCTAACAACAAGGTTGCCTGTTTGATGGTGGGTTATGCCCACCAGCAACTAAGACTGAACTCAGCACCTTGAGCTCAGCTGCCCCCAGATGGCTCAGTGGATACAGCGTGTGCTCTTTTTTTTTTTTTTTGAAGATTTTTATTGGAGAATTGGGGGAGGGGAACAGACAAGTTGCTGTCTTTTTGTTCTTCAGCCTAGTTGCGGAGGACGTTGCTTCACTGGCCCATGTTGGTATTGTCATTGCGCTCTTCCTGGATGAGGCAGATCGGTCGCTGGCCTCTGGATGGTCGCTCACCGCGGCTATTGGCAGCTCACGCTGGCTGCCAGCCGCTCACGTTGGCTGCGGGCCACTCACTGTAGCCTATGGCAGCCCACTGCAGCAGGGGCTGCAGCCTACACCATCGCTGGGGTTCACACAGCCCAGCTCCAGGTAGAGCTGTTGTTAGCTGTAGAGGGCAGTGTCACTGGCCCTCATATGTAGGATCCGAACCAGGGCCACTGGTGTCCCAAACCAGCTCTTAACCAATGCGCCACTCGGCCAGCCTGAGCGTGTGCTCTTAACTACAAGGCTGCAGGGTTCGACTCCTGCATGGGATGGTGGCTATGCCCACCTGCAACTAAGACTGAACTCAGCAATTTCAAATTATAAATGTAATACACATTTCTTACAAAAAAGCCTTTCTATCAGAAAGAGGTTGAAAAGAAGGCAAAACTGCCTTTAGCCTCATTGCTTAGGAAAATCACTTATCATTTTAGTGTACATTCTTCCAGATATTTTTTCCTGATACATTTTGCTGAAATGGTAGTTTATCTTGTACAACTATTTTTATTCTGATTTTTCTCATTCTATAGCATCTTTTTCCACATCATTAAATATAGATCTACATCATCATTTTTAATGTGTGGATGCATCATAAGTCATTTAAGCTCTCTAATGACTAATCTTTGGGGCATTTCCAGTGTTTCACTGTTATAAGCAATAATGTGATAAACACACATGTATAAAATATATTTTTGAACCTGTTTGAGTATATGTATAAAAATAATTCTTTAAAAATTGAGTTGCTTAGGGCCAGCCAAGTGGCGTGGTGGTTAAGCACTGGCTTGGGAAACCAGTGGCCCCGGTTCGGGTCCCACATATGAGGGCCAGTGACACTGCCCTCAAAAAAAAAAAAAAAAAAAAATTGAGTTGCTGAGTCAAAGCTATGAAAGGCCCCTGATATACATGGTCAAATTGCTTGTAGAATAGTGGAAACAATTTACCCTTCACCCCATATATGAGAGGGCCCATTTCCCAACCTTCACTTGCCCTAAGCACTATAACTTTTTTTTCTTTACTATTTTTTTAGGTTGAAAAATAAATCTCATTTATAAACAAAGAATTGTATTTCTTTGATGTCTAGTGAAACTAAACATCTTTTTATATCAGTTTAATCATTGCCTATTTATAAACCTTGCTGATTTCCCTATTGAAATGGTCAAAATTTGTATTGCTTCCTAAATGTAATTTATACCTAAAAAATACTTATCTTTGTGGGTCCTATCAGAAATATTTTCCCAGTTTGGATTTTAAATTCATATGATGTTTGAAGTTTTATTCTTATGGAAAATTTCAGACATAAAGAAAAGAAGGCAGAATCGTATTATAAACCTCAGGATATCCATCACCCAGCTTCAACATTATCAACACATAACAATTTTGTTTCATCTATATCCCTACCACCTTCCCCTTTTATTTTGAAGCAAATCCCAGGCATCATTTTATCTGTAAATATTTATTATACAGTGTCTTTGACATGTGGAAATATTCAATGTTTCAGGAAATCAAACCCAATCAGAAACTAGTCTTCATGAAATCCCAGCACCGTTTCTTGAGTAGCACATTCTTTCTCCCACTGACTTGAAATGCTCACTGGATTTTCTCCTCTGTTCCTTTGATCTGTCTGTTTACTCAGACACCAATTCCTTACTGCTGCAATTACTGTAGGTTTAAAATATGTTTGTTCATATTTGCTATGACAAGCATCAGGGGAGCTCTAAATGTGTCTTTTTTCCTCCAAATTTTTCTTCTGTATTTTCTCACATTTATTCATCCTGATTAACATTAGATTTATTTGTCAATTTCGACTCAAAAACTCAACTGAGATTTTGATTGCAATTATGGGAAATGTGTAGATGAATTTGGGGAAGATTGACGTTTTTACAATATCGAGTCTTCTTATCTTGAAACCAAGTATGGCCCTCTATTTATTTGAATTGTTCAGTAAAATGTGAGAGCTTTTCTTTAGGAGGTCCTGCATTCTTCCTGTTAAGAGTCTTCCCTGGTAATCTATATTTTGGTTGTTACTGTCAATGTAATCCTTTTTCCCATTATATTTTCTTCACTGTTTGTTACCACTATATAGAAAAGGTAATACATTTTTCTGTGTTGCTTTTGTAACTACCTGCACTATTAAGTTCTCTTATTAATCACAATAATTTTCACTTGATCTTCAGGTTTTCCATGGAGTCCATCAGGTTTTTGACTCTCCCTTTCCAATAATTATACTGTTTTTTCTTTTTCTGTGATGATTGCATTGACTAGACTTATTTCTCCGTGATATTTTATAATAATTCCAATCAAGAATATCCTTGTGCACTTATGGGGTCATGTTTCATCGTTCAGCATGACATTAGCTCCTGGTTTAGATTTGTTCTTTATCGCACTTTGAAATTATCCTTCTATTCCTAGTTCTCTAAGAGGGTTATTTAAAAAGCGTATATTAGATTTTTCTCAAATGCTTTTTGGGCATCTATCGAAGGATCATATGCCCTTTTTCTCCTTCAATATATTCATGAGATAAATTGCATGAATCAATTTCTTAATGTTGACAGTCTTGAAATTCCTAGAATAAACTTCCCTTTGTCATTTATACTATTACTTTTATTACTCTTCTACTGGATTCGATTGGTAATACTTCATTTTTTCCCCCATTAAGTTTGGTATCTGAGACTACAGGTTATTCTTTCAAAACGCTTAGTTGGGAAGGAGAGGAAAGAGAGAACTGAAGCTCTTGAGAGACTCAGAATTAAGGAAGTGTGTGTGTTGAGTATATTAATAGGCGATGGGGACATAGCCAGGAGAAAGGAAGTACTTAGAGATGGAAGAGAAAGGGGGAATAACTGGTAGGACAAGCTGCCAGCAGAGGGAGCGGACAGTGGGATCTGTGCACCAGTAGCCAGTGGCCATAAGCAGGAAGAGGGTGAGCCCCCGCTAAGACAGCTCAGGTCAGACAGGGCCAAGTTAGTTGGGGCAGGTTATGGTTGGAGGTTTCAGATGTCATGGGGTCTATGACACAAGGTTTTCTTCCTAGGTTGGTGGGTGAGGGCTTGAGGCAACTCATAAAAGTTGAGAAGAGTTGCTGAGAGGAATGTTAACAAGCCAAAGGATTATCATGGGATGCTGAGGCCCTGCTGAGGTAAAAGACCTTGATTTTTTTGTGGCATCAATTTGCAAGCTTTCTTCTAGGAGCACTGTGGGGCCAATGCAGAGTTGGGGTTTCGATGGGTGAATGTGGAGGGCAGACAGTGGGGCCAGGTCCCATGTGGGGGATGGTAAGGAGCTGGGAAGACACACATGACACGGCAGGCGCCGTGTGAGATGGCGCTCACAGTTTGCTTTGTTTTCATTTCCATCTCAAGGCAAAATTTTCTGGTTTTGCCCTGTCATTAACCAAACGGAATGTACCATGGCTTAAGCCAGATAACTTACGTCACTGATTTCATGCTCTGCCACGTTCTTGTCAGTTACAAAAAAAAAAGAAGAAAAAAAAAGTCTGTGCTCCTGGGACATGATGTTGGGACAATAGGAAGTGTGTTCCGATGCGCAGGGAAAATCTGTTATTGGGGGTGGGGCCCACCTGAGCCCCTGCCCCCCACTTTGGGCTATTAGGGCATTAGCAGGAGTGGTTCAGGTGGTCAGGCACGCAGGCCTGGCTGGGGAGTGAAGATACTCCTGATAGCCTGGGAGAAAGGGGACTGGTGGGGACAGGGCAGCTGGGAGTGAGCCAAGCCTGAGGGGAGCCAGAGGTGAAGGGCATGAGATGAGGAGGTCCAAGGTCCACGAGGCTAGCTCAGTGAACGGGCCTTCTACATGGATCTTGAGGTCACCTCAAATGATTCCAGGCCTTGAGGTGGACGGGGAGACAGTGAGCTGGGATGTAAGTCTCGGAGAGAGTAGGGGAGTGTCCAGGGAGCTGGATGGTGACAGCGCTGAGGAGGGGGAGGTGGGGCTGGCGGGAAAGCAGGCCCTGCAGAGGAGGAACAGGAGTGTTTTGCAAGTTGCAATGGAGAGTGAGAAGAATGCTAACTACCCCACCCACCCCCCACCCCAGGCCCTGTTATTGAACCTGAGATGCCCTCTGGAGGACCTGAGGCCCAGGGAGGGGAGTGACCTGCTCCAGACCGCCTGGCCAATAAGCAGCACAGTTAGGGTGTACACCCAGGTCTGTGGCTGCCTGAGGGACAGACAGCTGGTGGCCCTTCAGGTAAAGGTGTGAACTGTAGGCACTGCCTTCCCCATCCTGGAGGCCTGGTCAGAGCTGAGCCCAGGGGCCTCCATCTATCCCCTCCCTGCTGAAGGCAGTCTCAGGTGACTAGGGAAAGTGTCCACCCTGAGGGTGCCCACACAGCCAGGGAGCACAGGGATGGAGCACTCTGCTAGGACCAAGTCATTCTGCCTCCCATTCTCTGTGGCCCAGGCCCTGTCTCCCCATCCTGGCCTGTTCTTTTGGGGCTGTCCCCACCTTCTGGATGAAAGAGAGATGTAACCAGTAAGGCTTCTGATGAATTGGGTTCAAATCCTGACTGTAGTATTGCTAGCTCTGTGACCTTGGACAAGTGATCCTCTCTCTGAATTTTAGACTTCTCACCTGCCAAAAAAAAAATAGGGTGACATTCCTTAATGTGTAACCTACATAATCCTTGTCAGCTGCTGTTGTGACTAAAGGAGAGAGTCCGTGCCTCACTGGTCAGGTTCTCAGAGAAGTTGGCTCTGAGAAGGACGGTAGCATATGGGCGATTTCTTAGGGAGTGCTCCCAAGATCGACAACTGGGGAGGGAGTGCTCCTTCAGAGGTATCCCCCATTACTCACTGATGTTCTTTACCTTGGGAAGGAGACATGACTGGGCAAGGTGACACTCTTCAGTCGAGGACAGTTCTGGAAGAGGGATGGGAACTGTCAGGGTGGCAGCATTCCCAGCCGCTAAAAGAATAAGCCCTTCATTTTGAAGGGAGAATTGTTCTGTGCATCACACATGCACTAATGCATTTATCAAACCACGTTTATTGTCATCACAGCTCCAAGCAGATAAGCGTGAGCTTGGCTCTGAGTGGGCTGGCCAAAACCTCAGCCAGCAGAGCCAGGCTTTGGCTCAGCCCCTGCCTGGGTCAGTTGATTTGGGTGAACCCCTAATATCATGAAAAACCGTGGACATCCTTTCCGAGGTGAGGGTCTAGCTTTAATCAGCTTCCCAAATGGGGTCTATGACCCCAATTTTTTGGAACCATCACTTTAAGGTCACATTGCAAGTGAAAAAGGTGGTTTCCTTTACCTCCCCCTCTATAATCTGCCTCTCCCCAGCTGGTCATGCCTGGGAAGCCCCTCTACACCCCCAGAATTCTTTCCTATAGCCCCTTCCTCCAATCCTGTATCCACCTCACCAGTCCTAACATGAGGCTGCATAGGAGCCTGGGAAGGGCATGGCTGTGATGTTAAACACCTGGATTTAAATACCCTTGCCTCTCACCATCTATATGACCTTGAGCAAGTTTCCTGACCTCTGTGATCCTTAATTTCCTCACCTATGGAATGGGGATAATTATACTTCCTCTATAGCTACTTTCTGAAGGTGGATTAAATGAGATGGTTAAGGGAAGCACCCTGCACAGTGCGTACAACAGAGTAGGTAGTTCATAACAAAAATAATTCTTTTCTTTCTGTGATTCAATCAGACTTTCCCCATTCTTGCCTGCCTCCCCTAACACTTCTGAGCATAAGTGGGTGATGCCTCAAACCCTGGATGGTTCCAATCGAAGGGCTCCCCTCACAGGGCCTCATGGCTGGATCTCCCCCTCTGACCGTTCATGGTCCCCACATAGAAGCTGGAGCCCTCAGCAGGTCCCCTACTCTGAGGAAAACTCCTGATCAATAAGAACCCCGTTACCTCTGCTGAAGGCTTAGGCATTCATTCATGAAGGGTGTTCCCACCCTGCTCTCTCAGCAAGGCTTGATGGTGGGCAGAGCAGGGATTGCATTCCTCCAGGCAAATCCAGCTCCCCAAGGCCACAGAGTTAGCCAGTGGCCAAGCTAGGTTTCTTCCTGGATGTCACAGTCTAAGAGGGAGATGTGGGAGCCAGACTCCCTGCCTGGGTTCAAATCCTAGCCCTGCTCCTTACTAGCTGGTGAACCTTGGGCGATTTACCTTACCTCCTTGTGTCTCCGTTTCTTTATCAGTGACAATGGGCAAAATAATGGTTGCTCTCTCATAGGCAGCCGTGGGGCTGTCTAGAACACATTACATTATGGGTCTTACTTGCTATCGTGTAAGTGTGAGCTGTCATGTGAATGGATCATGGGTTGTACCACATTCTCAGAACTGAGCTCCATCAACCTCCTTTATCATCACATGAAGCATCACTCACCATATTCTCTGTTTCTCCTCAAAATGTGTATGTATTTTCAAGGGGCCTTCCCTGAGGCCTTAGGCCCCATACCTACCTGACTGGAAAAAAATCTTACTTGCTATTTCTTCTGTCGTTTAACATTTCCTTCTATGCCGCCTGCTTCCCACAACCTATAAACAACAACAGGTCTCACCCACCACCCTCCTCAGCTGCTACAGTCTGTCCTCATCCCTTCCTGTCGACCAGGAAACTTCTAAAACCTAAAATAAAATGCCTGCGGCTCATTGCCTCCCAGCTTTCCCCTTTCCCAGCCACTCCTCCAACGCTGACTGTGGGCTCTGCAGGGTTCATTTCCCTGAGGCTGCGCTCCGGGTCCACCATGGCCGCTTGTGTCTTTCCTCCGAGACCACGATTTTGAACTCTCTGAGCCCAGGCTGGCTCTGCTGATCCCCTCCCTCCCTATTCCCTTCTCCCCTCTCCTCCCCTCCCCTCCCCATCTCCCTCCCACCACCCCCCTCCTTTCTCCTCTCACACTTTCTCTGCTGGGGTCCATTGCACCCCCCTCTCCCACCCCCAGATTACCAGCCTTCCCCAGCTCCCTGGCTTCCGCCCAGTTCCTCTTCCTCCCTAACCCCAAATCCAGGCACTGCTCTTAGATATGTAGCTTCTTAAATAGTAGGTTGATGTTTTTCACCAAATTTGGGGGATTTTTAGCCTTTATTCCTGAAAGGATTCTTTTCTGCTCAATTCTCTCCCTCCTTTCCTTCCGATCTTTTTATATTAAATTACCTGATATTGTCCTATGGGTCAGTGAGTCTATTCATTTTTTTAAAATCATTTTTCTCTGTGGCCTTCAGGTTGGGTAATTTCTTTTGAAATTCTCAAGCACAATGATGCTTTTTTCTGCAGACTCCAATCTAGTGTTAAGTTTATCCAGTGAATTTTTTGCTTTAGATGTTATAACTTTCAGTTTATGAATTTCTATTGGGATCTTTTTTTTTTTTATCGTTTTCATTCTTCTGAAAATTCTATGTCTGTTCCTTAAACATACATATTTATGATTGTTATTTAAAAGTTACTGTCTACTGAGTCTAATATTTCTGTTACTTAAGGACCTGTTTGTATTGGCTTACAATAAACAACTATGGGTCTATTTTTCTGGATTATGAGTCATGCTATCCCGCCTCTTCTCCTGTCTAAAATGTTTTTTTTTATCTTTGCGTGTTGGACATTATGGAAGCAACATCATAGGGAGTCTAGTTTGTGTTTTCTTTCTTTAAAGGGTGTTGAGTTTGGGTAGACATTAAATTACTAGTGGATTTTTTTGATCCTGGCAGGCTAGTTTTCTTCTTCACTATGGGTTTTTTTTGGGTTTTTTTGGCCTTAGAATGTGTCACTTACTCAAAGCCGTGGTTAGTACGTGTAAGGCGCTGCCTTTCAGAGATCACCCCTGAATGCTCAGAGTACTTACTGAGGTCTCCCTCCTGTTGGCTGGAATGGAACTCAGCCTCGAAGCCCTGCAGTGGTAACTCTGTACAGCAGCCCCTCTCGCCTGGGTTTTATGGAGAATAGCAGCCCAGCACTCAGCCAGGCACCCATGGGAGCCCTTGCAGAAGCCATGGTCTTCATTCAGCCCAGCTCCCTGCTCTCTGCTGTTCTGTTATTCTAGTTTGCTAGGGTGGCTGTAATCATATACTGAAGACTGAGTGGCTTCAACCACACACAGTTATTTCTCATAGTTATGGGGTACTCAAGGTGTCTGTGTGTCCAAATTTCCTTTTTTTGTAAGGACACCAATCAGATTGGATTAGGACCCACCCTAATGGGCTCATTTTAACATAATCCCCTCTTTAAAGGGCCTATGTCTAAATACAGCTGGTCACATTCTGAGGTACTGGGGGTTAGAGCTTCAACATGTGAATTGGGGGGAAGGGAGTCATCATTTGGCCCATAATAGCTATCCTACCACTCACATTTTTTTTTTTTTCCTGAGGGCAGTGTCACTGGCCCTCACATGTGTGACCGAACCAGGGCCGCTGGCTTCCCAAGCCAGCGCTTAACCACTGCGCCACTCGGCCGGCCTGTGCCCCTCACATTTTAGCCACTTCAGCAACCCAGGATTCTGATCTCTGCCATCTAGGAAGTACCTGGGTGAAATCTGAGGCAAATATGGGCCTCACATCATGTATTTCCTTTCTCTCAATAATTACAGTCCCATGCTATCCAATGGCTGAAAACAGTCACTTCATGTGTTTTGTTGTTCATGTCAGGAGGGCAAGTCCAGTCCTCATGGCTGACAGCAAAAGTCCAACGCCAGCTTTTAACCTCTCTGCCCAGGTAGTGGGCAAAATTACTCATGATGCCAAATAGCCTTTCCTTACCCACATTTAGGAGATTCAGTTTTTCTTGCCCTCATCCGCAGTCACACTGTGGCTCTCAGCAAATGGCAGGTGTAGCTGGTCTTGATGACCCAAGCGTCCCTCCCAGGGCTGCCTGTCTCTGCTCCTTGTAGGCCTCAGATGGGGACTGGATGGCCCACACCTGCCCCTTCACCTTTCTCACCATCTTTTTCTCCCTTGGTTTTTATTTGTTGGGGTTTTTTTTGAAAGATTTTTTTGAAAGATTATTGGGGAATTGGGGGAGGGGAACAGACAAGTTGCTGTCCTTTTGTTCTTCAGTCAAGTTGTGGAGGACATCGCTTCACTTGCCCATGTTGGTATCATCATTGCACTCTTCTTGGGTGAGGCAGATGGGTCACCGGCCTCTGGACAGCCGCTCACTGCGGCTCTTGGCAGCTCACACTGGCTGCCGCCCACTCACTGTAGCCTATGGCAGCCCACTGCAGCAGGGGCTGCAGCCTACACCGTCGCCAGGGCTCGCAGCCCAGCTCCAGGTGGAGCTGTTGTTCACCATCTAAGCTGTAGAGGGCAGTGTCACTGGCCCTCATATGTGGGATCCGAACCAGGACCGCTGGCATCCCAAGCCAGCTCTTAACGAACACGCCACTCGGCCGGCCCTCTCCCTTGATTTTATTTATTGCCCCAGGAAGAAGAAGGAAGACCACATTTCCACAGGAAGCAGATTTGATGGGGAGTCAGGCAGAAAGAGAAAGATGGGGACAGAGAAGGAAGACAGAGGCCTAGAGAAGGGAGCATCTAAGGGAAGACAAGCAAGGAGGAGCGGGGTGAGAAGAAGAGGGGGACGAGGGGAGGGAAAGAAAAGGAAGCAGAAGCAGGGAGGAGGGCAGCGGCTGGCTTTTCATCAGGGCTTCCCCAGGGCCTGTGCTTTGAGTCCAGGTCTGGATATGACCTTTGCAAGGGCAGAATCACCACCTCCCATCCATTCTCCCAGGTGGTGCCAGGGCCCAGGGGCCTGACTCACTACTAGTAGAGAAGACCTGAAGGCAGGTGTATTCTTTGACTGTGGATAGAAGGGGGTCAGGGGTACCTATCCAAGGCCTGGCCCACTTTTGTCCAGCAGCTGCCCGCCGCTGAGTCAGGAGCCACAGCCCAGGAAGCTGTGCTGGTCCCCAGAGGGCTTCTCAGCAGCCCAGGAGGAGGTCACAGCATGGCGCATGGCGGGCAGGACCTGAAGGTGAGTGCAGGCATGGGCCCTCCATCCTCCAGACCCTCCCTCCCTGACAGGCCTGGGAAACCTGCCCAAAGCCTCCGCCTCCCTGTCCCCAGGGTCCCTCTAGACCAGCTCCTCCGCTGAGAACCAGCCCCCAGCAACTCGACTCGGATGTGCCCCTGCCCACAGTTCTGAGCCCCAGATCATCTCTCCAGGCAGGTCCAGTAGCACAACTCCCTGAACACCTCCTGGGGTGCAGTATGCTCCCCATTGTGCCATTCATGTTGCTTCTCGTTCCTCTTAAGTTCAGTGGGTGATGCTTTCAGGCCTGGTGTCCACCTTAAATGGGAGGAGAGTTCTCCCTGCAAACATAAATATCTGACCTTCGGGAAAGGCTCCTTCTCCTTGAGGTAAATCCTGGAGAGCCCCTGGGAATCATGGCAGCTTTCAGACATCGAGGCCCTCTCCTCAGGGTCCAAGTGCCCAGATACAGCGAGTTCAGATGGGTGGATGGGAGAGCAAGGCTGGATTTCTATTAGCATCCGAAAGAAACAAATCAGGCAACTCTCAAGTTATTAATAGAATGAATTTCTATAAACTGTGGTACCTCCATTCATACACCATTCAGAGTATACAATGGTTATTTTTATCTAAATTATTTCCTGAACAAGAATAAGATTCAGATGTTAAACAACTGTTACTCTGTTTAGTTTTAATTTATAGTTAATGAAACTATGAGAACAATAAGAACTTACAGTAGATCTGGAAAATATGATGACTGAGCTGATAAAAAGAATGGCCATTAAATTAATGAGTAAAACTTGAATAAGAAATATTTCTATTTTAATATAAAAAAGAAAAATGTAAATACTAAGTGGAAAAAAATTACAAGCGGATGACATGTCCCAAATCAAGAACTAGGAAGCCAAAACGAAGAAAGAGATATCAACAGTGATTCAGCAGGTGATGAAGTCACAGTGCAAAATTGCCCAATGTTCACATGAGTTCTCTCACACAGGGAGAGATTGGATGCACATCTGAAGAGACAGGCTCCCTGCGCTCTCTGGGAAGGGAGGGTCACCTGGGTAATAGCAATTAGAACATGAAAACATGGCTCTCCCTCCCTTCCTTCTTCCCTCCCTCCCTCCTTCCCTGTGTCCCTCCCTCCCTCCCTCCCTCGCTGTCCCCTTCCCTTCCTCCCTCCCTCCCTCTCTTCCTTTCTTTCTCCCTTCCTTTCTTCCTTCCTTCCTTCCCTCCCTCCTTCCTTCCCACCCACTCTTCCTCCCTCCTTCCCTGTCTCCTTCCCTCCCTGTCGTCCTTCCTTCCTTCCCTCCCTCCTGCCTCCCTCCCTCCCTCCTTCCTTCCCTCCCTCCTTCCTTCCCACTCACCCTTCCTCCCTTCTTCCTTCCCTGTCTCCCACCCTCCCTCCCTCCTTCTCTTCCTTCCTCCCTCCCTCCTTCCCTCCCTCCTTCCTTCCCTCCCTCCTTCCCTCCCACCCTCTCACCCTCCCACCCTCCCTCCCTCCCTCCCTCCCTCCCTCCCTCCCTCCCTCCTTTCTTCCCTCCCTCCTTCCCTCCCACCCTCTCACCCTCCCACCCTCCCTCCCTCCCTCCCTCCCTCCCTCCTTCCTTCCCTCCCTCCTTCCCACCCACCCTCCCACCCTCCCACCGTCCCTCCCTCCCTCCTTCCTTCCCACCCACCTTTCCTCCTTTCTTCCTTCCCTGTCTCCCTCCCTTCCTCTCTCCCTCCCTTCCTTCTATCAACACTAGCTATGACTGCTGGGTATACAGCAGCTAACAAGACAGACAAGATTTCTGTCCTCATGGATTTACAGTCCAGGGGGACAGGCAGGCATTAAACAAGCAAACAAAAAAGACACACTAATAAATATATATTTGCCAAAGGAGATTAAGTGCTGGGAAGATGTACAAGGTGCTATGCAATGAACTAACACAGTGGATTTCACATGGGCGCTCAGGGGAGGTGTCTTTGAGGGAGGGATAATGAAGCCCCATGCTGCAGCCTGAGAGGGAGTTATCCAGGTGGAGAAGGATGGCATTCCTGGAAGAGGGGACGGCAAGGGCCAGGGTCCCGAGGCGAGCGGCATGTTCAAGAACTGGACGAATGCCAGAGGGCTGGAGCGCCAGCAGGTCAGGAAAGATTGCCGTCGGGGAGCCCAGGGAGCCAGCCAGGGGCAGGTGATCATGCGTGGATTTAATTTTAAGCGTGGTAAGAAACCATTTAAGGATTCTTTTAAGCAGGGGAGGGACATGAGCAAATTTGCATTAAAAAAAATTACTGTGGCTGCAGAGGGGCAAGTGGGTGTGGAGTGACCAGGTGGAAGGCTACTGTGGTACAAAGTTGCCGGGCAGTCCGGGGGGGGGGGGGGTCCTTCTATAGAGCAGGGGCAGTGGAGTGGGAGGGGCAAGCCTGGGTTCAAATCACATTTAGAACTTTGAAATGAGGGGTGAGGAAGTGGAGGTGCGCGAGGTGGCCTCGTGGGCAAAGCAGCCAGGAGAAGGATGGAGGCTCTGCTCGATGAGGTGGTGGCCCCCTCTCCTTTGTGTGTCTGAAACTGTCCCATTTGACAAGTGGAAAGCATTAGTGCTGGCTTTTGATAGAGGGGCAGTGAGACGCTCAGGGTCACCCAGCCAGTTGGCAGATCTGGGACGGGAACCCAGGGGCTCTGCCTGCGCCAGGCCAGGTGTCCCCTGCTGGGCAGACCTTCGCTGAGCTCCCCTGCTCCAGAGCTGGGGTCCACCCAGTCCCACCTGCCCTGCACAGCCCGTGCCTGCCCAGTTGCACTTTGGCATGCGTATGCCCTGCTGACGCCCCTCCACCCAGCCAGGGAGCCCTCCACACACAGGCCTGGAGCCAGGGAAGGTGTCCACGTGCATGCCTCCCTTCCTCCCACTTTGTTTCTGCTCTGCGGGCAGCCTCCAGCTTCTATTTCTGCCTCCTGTGTCCCTTCAGCCCGTCACATATGGTCACTCTCAAATCCTACACCGTGAGAGCTGAAAGCGGCCTTGTATGTGGTAAATCTTCCAGGTTCTGTTTATTCAATTGGACTGTACGTTGTATGTGGTCCCGCCGCTTCGCTTTCCCCGTGTTTGCCCCCCTGTTCTCGCCGCTGGGGCCCGTCTGGCAGCCTCCCTGACCACCTACACACTGTTCTCTCCTGTCTGTTACATCCTCATAAATTTGCTGCATCAGCGCCCTCCTTCCATCTTTCTAGGTCAGGTCCCCCCATTGCCTCTCATCAGAATTGTTGCAAAGCTTCTAACTTCCCCCCACCCACCCACCCACAGCCTCTCCCTCCTGCAGTCAACTTCACAAATTTTTCCAGCTCCAAAGCCTTCAGAGGTTGCTCTCTGCTCACTGGAGGAAATGCAAACTCTTCAGCCTGGCACCAGAGGCCAAGCTTTGGCCGTAGACTCTCACGGTTTCGGACTTCTCCCCATCCTGCTCCTAGAAACCAGTGCCCCCACCCCCGGCAGGTTTCCACCTGGACCCTTTGCTCCACCAGTCTTTCTCTCTGCCTCCCCCAAGCCCCTCCCACTTTGCCCAGTGCCGCTTGCACAAGGCCTCCTCATCCCCACTCCCACCCAGCCTGGAAGAGTCTCCCTTTCCTGGGCTGCCCTGCAGCACTCCTCCAGCACCCATCAAGGCCTAGCTGGCCCATCATTATTTGTGCTGGTGCCATTGGCAGCGGTGGTCCCAGGAGAGGGATCAGGCTCCCTGAGGGCCGATGAGCTCAGTGCAGAGTGGGTTTTGTCTGAGGGGCCCATCCGTGTCTATGCTTCCCTTCTAAGCAGGGGCTCGTGGAGGGCAGTGTCTGTGGTGGGCCCATCTTGGCATCCCCAGCACCCAGCACAGGGCAGGGGCATGGCATGAGGGCATGGCATGAGGCAGGCATTCAGTTGACATCTGCTAAGTAAACAAGTGAGGGGGCAAATGGATGGTGCCGGGGGACATGCTGCAGGAATTCAGGATGGGGTTAAGGAATCCAAGGGAAATCCCACAAAGGAGGCAGAACTGATGGAGGCTGATCCAGGAGGGGTTCAGACAGGGAAAAGGAGGGGGAGGGGGGTGGTGAAGATGGCCTGGGAGACAGAGAGAAAATCCCAGGCGAGGGAGGGACGGAGGGACGAGGGAGGGCCTCCTTGGGACAAGTAGAGGGACTGGGGCTGGGCTTGGATGAGGGAGAGTGTTGGGGTCTGTCTGGGCAGACAATGTGCCAGGCAGAGAGACCTCCAACCTCCCCAACCTGTGCCCCACTAGATCAGAGATGCCACAGGAGTCTCTCAGCCTTCCCACCAGCAGGGAGTAGCCTGAGGAAAGCATTTCTGAGAACCTGGTCCCAGAGCTGGAGCAGAAAAGGACAGCTAAGGACTCCTTCCCCGACGCCACCTCAATTGTCATTCTTTGCCAAATCCCAGGAGGGACGTTGGGAAGGTGAGCATCCCAGCAAAGTACACAGCTTATTACCAGAGGGATGAGGGGCCAAGATGAGAACAGCCGGGCCAATCCTGGTGGGGGAGTTGGAATCAGAGAGGCCGTTAGAGGTAGAAGCTGGGACCAGAAATGGAGGTGCAGACAGGGTATCACATTGACTTGGGGGAGACCACAAAGGGCTGAGTGCAGAGGGCTAGGAGAGGAGGCAACCACATCGCTCTGGTACTGGGAGGGTCGCTGAGATGGGGAGGGCCCAGCGCTGGGAGACAGCCCTCAAGGGAGGGAAGGAGCAGCCCGTGGGGAGCAGGGGACAAGGGGGAGCTGCAGTCCTGGGCCCAGGGGACATGTGCACGGGGTGACCACCTGTGTCCAAGGCTGCTGATGGGTCGTGGGAGATGTGTTTGAAGAACTAACCACTGGACTTAGCAGCACGGACATCGTGGTGGCCTTGGTAGGAGTGGTCTTGGGGACCAAAGTGACCGTAGGGGGTTCAGGAGAGAGTGGGACAGGGACAAGTGGAGTAGCAAGTAGACTTGAGTCTTGCCTGCAAGATGGACAACCTCTAGAGCCCTTTAGCTTGGTGGCCAGGGCAGGGTTTTTATTAGGGTGGGATGATGGGAGGGGAGGACTGACTATTCAGGAGAGTGTGGGTGCTTGCTGGCTCAGGTGCATGAGGGGGCCGGAGGGGTGGGACCCAGGCACAGAAGAGGGGTGGGCCTTAGATCAGAGCAGGACTGTTCACTGTGGATCAGAAGGGGAAGCTGTCCAGGGGTGCAGGTGTGTGCAGGTGTGTGCAGATGGGTGGGTACAGGTGGGTGCAGGTAGGTGCAGGTGGGTGGGTGCAGGTGTGTGCAGATGGGTGGGTACAGGTGGGTGCAGGTGGGTGCAGGTGGGTGCAGGTGTGTACAGGTGGGTGGATGCGGGTGGGTGCAGGTATGTACAGGTAGGTGGGTGCAGGTGTGTACAGGTGGGTGGGTGCAGGTGTGTACAGGTGGGTGCATGCAGGTGGATACAGATGAATGGGTGAGAGGTGGATGCAGGTGTGTACAGGTGGGTGGGTGCCGGTGGGTGCAGGTGGGTACAGGTGGGTGGGTGCAGGCGGGTAGACTTCGTAGCAGGAGCATATATTTCTGTTTGACCCAGACACAGGATATGATGCCCACTTTAGAGATGACAAAACTGAGGTACAGAGAGGTCAAGTTCCCACTTTTAGGCAGTGGAACTAGAACTTGGCCTGAGATTGAAAGACAATGAAACACACCTAGACAGTGAGTGGGAGAAAGCAAGAGTGAGGGGAGGGACAGAGAGGGACTGTCAGCCATGGTCTAGGTCCGCTCAGCTTCGTCCAGGAAGCAGAATGTTAATAGTACTCCTGGGGTCTGTGAGGAACAGCGAGCAGCACTGTGCTGGCTTGTAGTGAATGCAGCCGTCCGAGGGAGGAGCTTGGCAGAGGAGGCCATGCTGACGTCAAAGAGGGCCCAGGGCTTGGAGGGGGCATGTGGGGGGCCCTGTGCAAGTGGGGAGGGGCCCTCACCAGCCCTGCCTCGGTGTCCAGGCACCAAGGCCTGTGTGGCTGAGCTCAAACCCACCAAGTTGTCCCCCAATGTTGTCCGCATGCTGGTTCTGGCCCAGGCTACAGCCAGGGAAGAGGTGCACGAGGGGCATATGGGAATGGAGTCCCAATTAATCCCCAGGAACCATCCTGGTGGGGTGACCCCAGCAGCGCCCTGGCAGCATCTGTGGTGATTCTCCCCTCCTGAAGACCCTGAAGCAGACAGCAGGCCCGTCTTCACGATGCAGCTGCCCACCGCCACCTGGAGTCACCACCAGGTGCGGGTTCCCCAGGCTCGGGGATGAGCATCTAGGAAAGGGAGGCCTGCTCGCTGAGCAGGCATGGGCTTCCTCCCATACCTCCTGAGAGAGCAAGCTCAGGCCCACCTAGTGGGGGCAGAATGGCCACCTGTCCCCCGTGGACACCTCGAGAGCCTCTGCCTTCCTGTGCTCTCCACTGCAGCCTGCTACGTGGCCACGCTCTAATCTAAGGTCCCACATTCTGGTCTCTTCCCTGGACCAGCTGACAGAGCAGGGCCAGCGTCTCTAGGTGGCCCTTGCTAACAAGCCCGTGTTGGAGTTGGGGGATGAGCGAGGGCCTACTCTCTCGGGCAGGACCCGGATGTCTGCTCCACTGATTCAGGAAAAGCACAGGACAAACCATCCCACCCTGAGCTCCGCAGTGGATGGAGGCCGAGCCACCCATTCCACAGACCTCCAACATAGACCAATCTCCGACTTCACTCCTCTGGGCTGTGGCCTGTGGAGGGTCCTCCAAGTAAGGCAGGTAAGACCTGGGCTGGGCTAGTCAGGGACTCTGGGAAGTTCTGCTGACTTCCTCGTTAGAGAAGCAGGAGGCCAGTGAGACACAATGGTTAGCTGCCACGTTTGTGAAGCGGGTCATTTGACATGAGCAGGAGAGGTTTGACCAGGCTAAGCCCACCTTGCACTTGACCCCTGCCTTCACTGTAACAATTACATCTGCTGAAAACAGACCAGAGGCCCTCAACTACAAGTTCAAAGGTGTCTGTCCCCAGGGGTCTCGTCCAATCACATCTTCTTGGTGCTTTTGACGTTTTGTGACTTGGGGAGTCTCCAGTGGGACCAGGATGTGCTGACTCTGTTGTGCAACCAAGGATGGTGCTTAGGTCTTTGTGGGCCCTGCCGCGCACCCCAGCAAGCACAGAGGCCACATGAAGAACCCCACCCCAAACCAGACTGTCCGACTGGACTCCCAATCACAGCAGGAGACTACGATACTCCCAGGTCAAAGGGAGCAGGGAGTTGTGGACCATGAAGGGGAGACATGCGGATTCAAACAGCCCCTTGCCTAGGAGTGAACTAACATGCCCCCAGCTCAGCCCGGCCTCCCCTACCAAGTGGCCCAAAGAGGACCGGGTAAGAATTACCCTGTGATGGGTGGAGGGCATGATTACACTGGATTCCTGCTGCCTGCCTGCTGCCTGGGGCTCCGGGTTCCCTCTCCCCAGGCCCTGGCCCCTGGAAGCCAGCCCTGGAGGGGTGCACCTTCCCTCCTGCCCAAGGAAGGCTGCTGTCTCCTTTGGATCTTTTTGCGGTCTGGGCTTGCTGTTCCTCTCAACAGTAGTCAGGAAGCCCTTACCCCAAAAAGTATCTGCGGGAGGCCTGGTCTACGGGAGAGACACCCCCAAGGGCTCCAGGTGAGTCACACATCACACCTACGGATGAGGAGTAGGGAGCCATCACCTTGGCTTTCCCTTAGAGCTGCTGAGTGGCACTAGGGCAAGCTCTGCACCTCTCTGTGCTTGTTAATCATTTTCTGGTGTGCAGTGTCTAGTGGGAGAGTCCACAAGGTGAGATGGAAACAGGAGTGGCTCAATTAAAGATGTGCTGGGCGTCATTCATGTTGGTGGCTTGGCTCCAAGTCTCCTGTCTATTTGTAGACAGTCTCCCTCTGGGCTCCTTTGGGGGAATTACCTTTCCCACCCCGGAGGCACTCCGGCAGGATTGTCACTCAAGGCATCCTGCCTTCCCTCGCCCACATGGTTACATACCCAGGACAGGCCTAGAATTGGCTTCCAGAGCTGCAGTGAGGCCACGGCAGGTCAAGGACAGCCAAACCGGTCTCCCTCTCATTGTCCGCCACTGAGAGGGGTCCCATGCACCTTAATGCTCTATGCCCAGTAAAGGCCGGGCTCCAGCACGCCTCCTTATGTGGAGTCCTCCCACCTGGCCCTGGATGGCTGCCTGGGCCTGAGCAGCCCAAGGTGTGGGCCGTGGTATCAGGCCTCCCCAGGGCTGTTACCTGTTACAAGCTGCACCAGAGCCATGGCCTGCAAGAAACAAAGCCTTGGGAGGGTTCCTGCCCTAGTGCTGCTGGTGTGTGGCCCACGCTGAACTCAAAAGGTTGAAGGATCCCAAGCGGGATGGGTTTCACTAGGGGGGTTCAGGAAGGAGGGCTGGGAGCAATTGCTGTAGCTGTATAGAGTAAAAGGAACCCTCATCTGGATGCAGCCAAACATCAGTGGGAGAGGCAGGATGGTGACAAAGACGGGGGTGGGGGGGGGGGTGGCTGACTAATGTCTGCAGGAGCTCCTGCCCCTGCAGCTACCCTGACCTCCCAATCACCCAGCTGCTAAGCAGGTCTTGCTAAGCCGCCTGCACGCTCCCCGGCGTCGGCGTGGGGTTTGTGCATGCAGCTCAAGAGTGGCACCGTGTGGTCATAGTGGGGTAGCGCACCCCACAGCCTCTAAAGCGCTCCATTCACAGGTCACTCGCCGAGTGCTGAGCTCAGCTCTCTGCTGCCCTGTTCTAGGAGGGCACGGCCTACAGATCTTCCTAACAGAGCCAGAGTTTCTGCGGGGGACATTCCTGAGGGGTGCAGAGCCTGCGAGGAGCGGTGCTGAGGAGCTGGAGAGAGCTGATGGGCCAGAGGTGGGAGAGGACGGGGCAGGAGGGAAGGTGCCCCTCGGGAGGGTTTCTGCCCTCCATGCCGCGCTCCTGGGTCCAGGCCGCCTTTCAAGGTAGGTTTGGGGTCCTTGTCCCAAGCATTTGACTGTCCCCTCGCCCTTCACTTGAGCCCCTGAAGCGGCTTAAATCCCTGGCGCTCTAGGGGACCTGGGAAAGGGAGGGGCCCCGGGAGAGGGCATCACTCAGAAAAGGCTCCTGTTTCTGATGGTAAGGGAGAGAGCCTGACCTTCACAATCAACCAGATCTAGATTCAAATCTCACGCCCTCCCTGTGCTGTGGGACCTCAGGAAAGTCCTTTGGTCTGCGCCTCAGTGGCCCCGTCTGTAAAGTGGGATAAGAATGCTGGCTTTGCAAGACCATGGAGAGTAGTCACTGTCAGTACAAGGGATGGTCACCACTATAGAAAGAAAGGCCCCTGACTCCAAGTCTAAGGGGGTCGGCTCTGGGGAGGGATCTGCTTGGTTGCCTGTGTGTGGCTGTGTCTTTCTGCATTTGTGTGTGTGTCCATTTGGCAATGAGCCGGCTGACTGAACCCAGCCATGCCCCCTACCTGACCCACTCAGACAGACAGGCATGCTGAGAGCCCAATTTCATGGGGCCAGCACTGAGGGCTGAAGCAAGTCAACAAGGCCCCAAAAGGGAGAGAGGGAGGGAGGGAGGGAGGGAGGGAGAGAGGGAGAGAGGGAGGGACTGGCCAGGGCTGGAGGAGTGAAGGCCAAGACTTTGGGAAAGGGAGGAATGGGGGGGTGGTACAGACAGGGTGAAGAGAGGCCTAGAAAGGAAGGGAAGGTGGGGGGACAGTGCACGGCAAAGTGGGAAGTCTCTCCAGGTGCCTGATGTTCCCCTCCCTGACTGTTCAAGGTGCCCCAGCAGCACCCAGGCAAGGCGTTCTGACCCACGCTGGGCCGAGCTGGAGCAGTGTCCACGGACCAGTCTCCTTTCTTCCCTGGGCTTCTGATCTGTGACATGAGTGGAATGTGCTGGATTCCTTCTCTCAGCTACCATCTGCTCCCCTCCCTGCAGGCCCACCTTCCAGGCAAGTGAGGACTGGTCCCTACAGCTTTGCTTGAGGGTGGGAGCTGTAAGGGTGCAGAGGAACTTGTGGGCTTGCCGGGCAAGAGGGAAGGCAGGCTGAGATGGGAATGCCAAGCTCTGGGAGGAAGGAGTCAGAGAAATTACCAGCAATGAAAGCCTATAGGTTTCCCCAAAGTGCAATTTGAATAGAAATGTCAAACACACCTGGAGTTATTATAGTCTGGATGACATATGATCCTATATACCAACTTGATAATATCACAAGTGCGTATGGCAACACTGCTGCAAATGAATCCTGCCTCCTCCCAGGGGATGGTCTCTTCCATCCCAGCAGAGCCCATGGCGCCTCCTCTGTCCTTTCCAGAGGCCGTCTCATCTGGGCTGGGCCTGGGGAAGTGACCATGGAAGCCCAGAGCGCTCTCAGAAGGGTGCTGTTATGTCACTAGTGGGAGAATAGACAGTTGTCACCTGGTACTTTCATTTTTGCCTAATCTGGGGTACAAACCTAAGTTCCCTGGAAGCTGCCGAGCCCCACCCGCAGCCTCTCTGTTTCAGACTCTCTCTTCCCCCGCACCGTCCCTCTCCATCCTTTCTTCCTCTCATTTCTCCTGTCCCATTTCCTTCCCTTCTTTCTTTCCTGGTATCTATGCCTTGTTCTGCCAGGGGCGCCCTCAGTCATGGTTCTTTCCTTGGAGAGACCTAGGTGTTGGTGTGTACCCATCCTGCTGAGCTGTGCTCCTTAAATGCAGGGCCTGGGGCTGGGGAGGCGGGAGCATGGCTGGGGGTCTGTGGACAGGGGGCTTTCAGGAGAGGGGCTGGCACACCACCTCAGGGGGGATGCTGGCCTGTATTCTCTACAGCAGAGCCCAAGGCAGTCCCCAGGACATAGAGCTGCCTGTGCTGTTAGAGCAAGAAGTCTCCTTCTGGGGTCTTTTCAGGCAGTGAGCTTTTGAAGGTCAAGGTTGCAGGGTCATTCTCACCATCCAGGAATCCCCCTAGGACAGTGGTTCTGGTCCCTAGACCAGCAGCTGCATCATCACCTGAAATGTTTTTAGAAACGCACATTCTCAGGTCCCAGTGCCAGGCGGGTGCTGAGATGGTTTCCATCCCCTCGAGGGAGCCAGTTATGCACAGTCCCACCTTGACTCCACATTTAGTGACAGTCGGGCTGGGAGCTTGAAATCAGCCCTGGTGGGAACAGTTACATCCTGGAAACCAGCAAACACTACAAATCAGTGCTTATTTTTCTTTCGGAGAACAGTTTCTAGCACATCACCCTGCACATCTAGGCCCCACCTAGACCTCTTGAGTCAGAAGCTCTGGAGGTGGGGCCCAGCAGTGTGTTTCTTTTGTTGTTGTTGTTGTTTTTTAAAGATTTTATTGGGGAATTGGGGGAGGGGAACAGACAAGTTGCTGTCTTTTTGTTCTTCAGTCTAGTTGCGGAGGAAGTTGCTTCACTGGCCCATGTTGGTATCGTCATTGTGCTCTTCCCAGGTGAGGCAGATCAGTCACGGGCCTCTGGATGGTCTCTCACGGCGGCTCTTGGCCGCTCACGCTGGCTGCCGGCCACTCACTGTAGCCTATGGCAGCCCACTGGAGCAGGGGCTGCAGCTATGCTGTCCCGGGGACTCACAGCAGCCCAGCTCCAGGTGGAGCTGTTGTTCACCATCTTTGCTGTAGAGGGCAGTGTCACTGGCCCTCATATGTGGGATCCGAACCAGGGCCGCCGGCGTCCCAAGCCAGCTCTTAACCAACGTGCCACTCGGCTGGCCCAGCAGTGTGTTTTAATAAGCTTTCCAGGTGATTCTGATTCACGCTCAAGTTTAAGGACCCCTGTTCTGGTGGGTCAGTGCTGGGGGAGTCACAAGAAAGAAAGGCATCTAAGGGTTGGGATAGAAAAGGGAGATATTTAGGTGGCAAGAAGTAGGGCTTTGCAAAGACTTTGGGAAAGAAAGGAGAGAGAAAGTAAACCAAAGCCTGGCCTTCCCTCCGGGCAGAGAGGGAAGCCAGGCAGAGGGGGCAGCCCCCCGGAAAGTCCCCTCCAGGGACTGGGACAAGGTGCCAAGGGGTTGGGGGCAACCTGCTTGGTGTTTGGTTTTTCCAAGCATCTAGATGAGAAAGATAAAGTCAACTACCCTGAGTCACGAGCTCAGGAAAGCACAGACTAAACTGGCTAGAAAAATGCTTCTTTCGATGCTGTTTCTGCAACAACCAAAAAAGCACATTTACAAGCATTTCATTGGAGATACAAGGAAGGGAAATCCTGCAAAGTTCCTTTCAGGAACAGGATGAAAATGGAAAATCGCAGTTCCATACCCGTGACTATTCGCGTAAATGCGTTCAAAATGCCATGGCGGTTTTCTTTCCTTTGTCCAATTTTGAAACATCAACATACAGAAAAATACAAGGAGTAATATAATGAAAGCTTTGTCCCCACCACCAGAAGTAGCAAATGTTAACATTTTGCCACACTTTTGTCGGATTATCCCTCCCTCCAAAATGCAGCAGCTTCCCTGAAATGGATGGGTACTCTCATACATGTGTTCATACTTCACCACATATGAGTTACTCATAAATTATACCAGCAGTGCTTTGAGTGTTTCTTCACTTACAGAAGCGGTATTCCTCTGGCATTTGCTCGTTTTCTCCTCACTGTTTCTGAGGTCTCCTCACATTGATGGGTACAGACTCAGCCCATTCAATTTAACTGATAAATGACGTTAAACTGTACAAATGAATCACAGTTCATCCATTGATCTACCGATGACATTTAAGTTGTTTCCAGTTTTTCACTGTCACAAATGACTCTGCAGTGAACACCCCTGAACTTGTTTGTCTAGTGCATAGCCAAGAAGTAGGGCTGCCCTTCGTCCTTGAAAGGGGTGCCTCCCCAACTATATACACGTTGCCAGACTGCTCATTAGCTGGGCTGAACCAGGTCTCCTTTCCACCAGCATCGGCATGATTATGTCCTAAAGCATCCTTTATTCAGCGTGATCTTGGGTTGTGTTCTTTCCTGCATGTTAACCAGCTATGAGGTTTTTTTCTAGTTCATTCGTGACCTTTCTTCTCCTAACTCTACTTTCCCTCAAAGCCTTAAATTCTTCAACCATGAATGCTTCTACCAGCAAAGTTTTCTGGAATCTGAACCTAGTGTGGCCCAGAAGGAATGAGCAGTGCCTGTGTTATAAGGTGGAGTGGTGTGTGTGTTGTGTGTCTGTGACTCTGTGTCTGTGGCTTTGTACCAAAGCTAGCAAGAAGAAAGGCTGGAAAAGCAAGACTTTCCACAATGTCTCTTCAACAGTGCGTGGAAACCAGGAGAGAAGGAGGGGGCCCGGGGTGACCCAGAATCCTCTCACGCTTTCATCCCTTTTCTCCCCCTCTCTTCTTTAGTGTGGGTTAGGGGAAGAATTATCCCAGAATGTCACCCAGCTCCATCTTCTCAGTTCCCCCACCCAACCAAACTCGAAGCACTTCTCTAAGCCATATGAACCTGTGGGAGAAGGAAAGAGGTGTGCTGGTGGGGGACGGTGGGGGGGCAGTCCCACAAACTCCATCTGGGGGAAAGGGCTGACTTTTTGGCCCTGAGCCTAAGAGCTCCCTGTCCGTGCCAAGGGCTGCCTCCTGCATCTGGCCCTGTGAGGTCGGGAGAGCTGCCGAAATCCCGGATTGGGCAGTGACTGTGGACAACCGAGGGCTTGGCCACTGACCCTGTCCTGGGACCACACAGAATTGCTCTGAGCGCCTTCCTTCCTAAGCCCTGAAGCAAGGAGCCTTCTGAAGTAGACTTGAGAAAGGGGGATACGTGAAAAGGCCCACCACCAAATCGTGCAAACTTGAAATGTCTCAAAGACATTTCAAGAGGCGGGAACCCAAAGTGAATGAAAAAGTACAGTTCACAGTCAGGTGGGAGTATGGAGGGCTCTGATCCGAGGACTATTTTTGGACGGGACATTATTTCCCCCAAAACACCTTAAGTATGGCTAGCAGGTGTTGATTGTTTGTCCTTTCTCAAAACGATGAAGCCTGAAACCCTTGGCTTCCTTGTTGCACAGCTTCTTTTTTGGCCTTGAACAGTCTGACCTCATGGGCCACAGGTGACTTACCTCAGGCTTGGAGGACAGGAGGCCTACCCATGTGCCAGGGGTGTCCCAGCAGAGACCTCACCTCTGAGCCCCACTCGGAGCCAACGAGGACGAGCGGGGCTGGCGTCACTGCACTCCCAGCCTAGCTGTGATGGGGCCCGTTGGGGAAATGCGCCAATGTCAGTGATGGGATGCCACGGCCATGTTGGTGGCAGACAGATGAGTCAGCAGCAAGTTTGAGCAACAAACCATTGCACCATAGGGTTTCTCAAATTCTTGTCTACTTTTGGAAAGTATGCAGTGCCATTCCGTCGATCCTCTGGATTCTGAAATAGCTGCAGAAAATGTTAAAAATGCTGTGAAGATGTGCCTGCCTTTGCCCTTCTCCTAAAAGAATAACTAATCGCTGTGTAGCAGGTCCCCAAGCCAATCGTTTAAGCCGACTGTGTCTTAGTTTCCTTATCTGTCACATGATAGGAATGTATGGGAAATGTCCCCTGGGGATTCTTTCCAGCCTCACATTCTGAGATTATGCTCACATTCTTAATACCTAGGCTGGGCCTACACACTGCCAGTCCAGTTAGTGTGGACAAAATGTTCTCCCCCACCGATTCTTTGGCACAATGTAGACAAAACCACCCATTAGCTGGCACAGTGTTTCATTTCACAACTGGCTGCTCTGGCATCATCGGGAGCAGCAGTTCCTCCACGGTGGTGTCCAGACATGCTGCATGTCTGGAGCAATTTATCAGGTGTGGCATAGGCATTGTACTATCGACAACAAACTCTTGGGGATTTCAAATGATGGATGAACTTCTTATCAATTAGAACAGACTCAATGTGTCCCTGTTATCATGCCCTGTCACTCACTTGCATTCCAAGATGCCTCCCTGTACAGAAGGAGAAGGGGTGGAGTTATAGCAGCCAGCCAGGACTGCCTGTCACCCCAAGCCTACTGGGGATGCCCATGGGAGGGTGTCATGAGTTGTGCATGTGAATGTCACCTACAACATGGCATTTGAAGATGATTGACAGAGACCCTGAAACAATTTGATCCAAGTATGGACTGCTGCCAACCTCCTATGATCCGGCTGCAAGCCAATGAAGAAAGACAGTATTGAACAGGGCACAAAATGAAAGGCCTGTCATTATGCCCGTCTCTTGGTCCAAAAAAACATTATTTCACCATTATTTGTTCATAGTTGAGGAAGAGGAGGAGGCATGAAATAATGGGGTTTTTTTGTTTGTTGTTTTTTTTAAAAAGATTTTATTGGGGAATTGGGGGAGGGGAACAGCTTTGGGGAATTGGGGAAGGGGAACAGACAAGTTGCTGTCATCCTTTTGTTCTTCAGTCTGGTTGTGAAGGATGTTGCTTCACTGGCCCATGTTGGTATCATCATGCGCTCTTCCCAGTGAGGCAGATCCATCGCTGGGCACTGGATGGCCACTCATGGCAGCTCATGGCAGCCCAGCCGACTGCCAGCCACTCACTATAGCCTATGGCAGCCCACTGCAGCAGGGGCTGCAGCTGTGCCGTCCCGGGGACTCACGCAGCCCAGCTCCAGATGGAGCTGTTGTTCACCATCTTAGCTGTAGAGGGCACAGTGTCACTGGCCCTCATATGTGGGATCTGAGCCAGGCCCCTGCTGCTCAGAGCTGGCGTCCCAAGCCAGCTCCTAACCAACGGACCACTCAGCGGGCCCGAAATAGTGTTTATTGAGCTCTTAGGTGCCAAGTCCTGTGCCAGGCACTTAAGGCAAATTCAAATGCTACTCATCATTTCTGTTCTCAGCTGTCCACTGGGACCCCACTCTCTCCCCTTTGTGGTTTGGAATATTCATGTAATATTCTGGCCAGGGAGTTATGAATAGAAGCAATGTGTGCCAGTTCAGTGCCAGGGAATTTAATCACTAGTGTTAGATCCTCCAGAGTTCCCTCTCCCTCTACCACAGGGACTGGTAACAGTCCAGTGGCTGTTCTATCATCAGCCTGAGTTCGGGAACTATGGAAGAGAGTCCCCAGTCACTGTGCATGTGAATAACACATCACATGTGAGGATGAAGACAAACTTTGTTGTTATAAGCCACTAAGATTTGGGGGTCGCTCGTTACTGCAGCAAAACCTAATGTACTGACTGATACAAAGTTTTACATAGCATAAGAACATAGTGGGGAAAATGGGAGTCAAAAAGATCAAGGCTGGCCTCTTAACAGTTACTGACCGTGGGCAATTTGTAACTTCTCTGGGTCTCAACCTCTTCATCTATAAAATGGTAGTTACGATTCCTATCTTATGATGTTGTTATTAGGTTTGGAAATAGTATTGATAAAATACCTAGCACAGGATTTCGCACATAGTAGCTGTTCCATTGTAATTATTTGAATTTCACTTATTCCTTAAAATAGGCCCATGACTAAATAGAGATCATAAGAGTATAAGAGAAAGGTTAATTCATTATTGATGTTTCACACGCCACCATACACTGGCCAGGGACCCAAGGGTAAGTGGACATGTGAAGCCATCTGAGCCCAGCCTTCCTGAGCTCAGAGAAGCTCTAGAAAGAGAAAAGGGCCAGAGCATACCGTTTACAATTCAGTCTTTCTATTGCTGGAGGAAAGGCGGACTCCACTTAGAGGAGTGATTATTGATACCTTCAGCTTACTGATACCTTAAGAACATGGCAGTGGAGTGGGTTAGTTCCACTGAAGCTTGTTATCTATCCAGCAAAGTGCCAGCCGAGGTTTTCCCCAAAGGTCCAATGAGGTAAACTCTCCCCTTAAATCAGCTTATTAGTATTTTCACACTCACTTCAGCTGGCTCACTAGGACCCAGGAATAATCTGGAGAGCAACCTACAGAGAAGGGAGAGAGGAGGAGATTATGTCTGGCACAGGGGGCATTGAGGGGCCCTTTACCTCTTCCTGCTCCCCACCTCATCTTCCTCCCTCTGCACCAAGCCCGGCCTGACAGAGCAGCAGGGACACTGCCCAGGAAGGCAGTAGAGGAGCCATCTCTCCCCCAGCATACCCGTCACTCTGGAAGCCAGCACATTCAAGGGCCAAAGCTTGCTGCAATTCCCACTAAGATTTAATTTGGGGGAGTCTGTTACCTCCAAGCCCAGTGTTCTCCAAGGACTACCTCCAGGTCTGTTTCCCTCTGAAATGCCACATCTTGGCCATGAACTGGGAATTAGGAACATTCAATGGCCTGCCCCATGGAGTGCCTCAATTCTGCCTGTGGGCTGGAAGCTCCCTGGTCATATTCACACACGGAGTGCAGGCTGTCACTTGAGCCCCAAGGAGAATGTGACCACCCTGTTATCAGTAGTAGGTCAGGAAGGGGATGCTGGTTGAGACCTCCACAGCCTTGGTTGAATGGGAAATAAAGAGATGTCAGTTCCAGACAAAGCACCACAGGCTTGGGCAGCTTTGACACCTGCCATCCACCAGACCCTGACTTGCTCTTGATTAATTTCTGACTTTTCCATGTAACTTAGACAATTCCCTATGGGAATTCCCATGGCCAGTGGGATGGCTGATCTCCAGCAAGTGGGTGCTTCTTTCAAGTGAGGAAGGTTTAACAGGAGTACGTGTTAGATGGGCTTGGGTTTGTGCTCAAATCCAGCAGGAGCCAGTCAACCTCATTTTGATCAAGATCTCAGATTTTACCTCTGATCCAGATTAAAATCTGCTAAATGTCACCCAGGACCATGATCGGGACAAGCAGTGGCATGCTGGACAGACTCATACTGGCGCATGAGAACCAAGTGTAAAATACTCAGAACTCTGTGAGCCAATTTTTAAACCATTGGTAGCCTCAAGTCTATTATAGTGGGATATTTACACCATGGAAACTGGCGAAGTCTATACATCAGGGCTTGTGTGTGTGTGTGTGTGTGTGTGTGTGTGTGTGTGTGTGTTTAGAGCTACATTACCGAGGTTTGCATGGCCTCTTGCAAAGCCATTCCTTCCATTGGAAATACCATTCCAGAGATAGGATCCCTGGAATCAGTTTTGTATAGGGAAAGCTCATGGCCCTCTGGAACCTTAGAGAGCTATGAGGACTCTTAAAGAAAAATGCATATTGATAGAAACTGTTACCAGACAGGGCACTAGTCCTTGTGCTGAGAGTAAATGTAAAGCTTTAGCTGAAGTGAAAATTGCATGTAAATGTTGAGTTCTATAGCACTGCAGGAATCTGTAATGTTGTGTAAAAAGCCTTCATTGAATTCTCAGTGGAGCAGTGGTCTCTCACTGATATGACTGCCAGGGAGCAGTCTCTGTCCTCCAAAGTCTTGCAAAGGGGACACCTGGGACTCAGCAGACTGTGCCCCATGCTGTGGGGGCTGCTGATGGCTTGTTTTCTGGTTTTGTTTTGTTGTTTTTTTTGATCAATTTTGCAGGATCAGACACCTTCCCACCATCCTTCAGACCCTCTTAACTCAGCCTAAGATTCTTGACGGTCCCTGTCACCCAACTGGGAAGCCAGTGGATGGAACCATGTAGACTGAGTCAGAACCTTGGCATGTCACCATAGCGGGGAGAACGCTGCTCTGCCAGCCCCTAGCTGTGGGATTGTGGGCAAATCCTTATCCCTTCTATGCCTCAGTGTCCTCATCTATAAAATGGGGGCACAGATACTATTCACCCTCATAGAATCCTGGTGAGGATGAACAAGATAATGCCTGAGCCAGAGACAAGTCTGCCTGCCCTGGCACTGGGGGGTGGGGGGGCCCCAAGGGGGTGCCTGAGAGGCAGGTTCTTTCCTCTCCAGGTGACCTCTAATGTGGGGGAGTAAGTCATCCTCCGAGGACAGCCCCTCTTGACACCAAGACCTGCCCCAGTTGAATTCTTCTCTCCCCAGATTGTTCCCAAACAGTGTGTGACCTTCTTGCTCTGGAGAAGATGAGCGCCTTAAGAAATAAGATAATAAAGGAAAGATTTCACAGTAAGCCTGGCTCTCCGCAAGCACTCAGTAAATGGCTAACCATTTCTATCTACACACCTCCCATGAGCACTGTTCACACACACACACCCCTCAGTGCAGCTATGGCCATGGGCCTGAGACATAATTTGGACCTTTTGATGGGAACGGCATTGGATAACTGTGTCAACCAACTTGGTTCAGCTTTACTAGGGGAAGAGCTCCATTCAGACCGGAGGGCTTCTCCAACTCCTTCCCAAACACCCGGGATTGGACAGACTGAACTCCCCCCCCCCCCCGCTAGAATGACCCCTGACTGCCCCCCTGCCCTGCCCCGAAACCAGGACGCAGTAAAGCCCAGCCCTGGACCTTCCTGATGTCCGGGCCTTCCTCACCATGTCTGCTGATGGACGTCAACTCAACGCTGTGGTTTTACTGAACTCCAGCCCTCTCCTCCCAGCTCTCATGTCCTCCTCCCATGGGCAAGAGCACTTGTGACCTGGGAGGGAGCAGAAACCAACCCCGGCCAGGAGAGCTAGACCTGCAGCCTGGACTGGAGCTGGAGGAAACGCTTACAGGAGGTCTGAGCCCTCACCCAGTGAAACTCAGGGAGCTCAGTGACATTTGCACTGTGGTGCTTTGTATCTGACTCCCCAGGGGCTCCCCATTAAGTGATTCCAAGCTCCTTCAGCGCCTTTCTGGTTTTGCTTCCCCTGGGATCATGCTGAGCACACCTAAGGGTGCTCAGAGACAAGTCACTTTGTGTTTCTGTGCCACTGCTGGTTAAAACCACATTTAAAGCCATGTTCTGGGACGGCCTGCTTTGTACCTGCAAGAGAGCTTTGTGGCGTCAGGCGACATGAGAGGCCAGTTTACCATCTAACCTGATCAGGGACCTGGTTGCCAAGGAACGTTTCAATGGAGATTAGTAATAAACTCAGCGAAGGGCTGAGGCTGAGAAATAGAATCAGCTGAGGAAAATGCTAACGCTGCTTCCAAAAAAAAAGGCAGTCGCAAGTTTTGAACATTCTAGAAACATCACACCTTCCTATAATTATTTACTCTTTCTCTCTGCAGACTACAAGGAAGCAAGGTGGAGACAAACCCGGAAGAAACCAAAGCCACCTTCTGAGAAGTGGTAAGGAATCTTATTTGGAAGCTTAATTACACACAGGAGAGCAGGGCAGGAGAAAAGCTACCTGAGCAGGGCTCTTGACAAATCTGAGCCGATTTGGAACACACCTGAGAAGGTTAAAGGATTCAGAGTCAATTAATTCTCCCCAAGTCTAAGGGGGACCAGGATGATTAGACTAAATAAAGAATGACAGCCCTAGTAATGAAGAGACTAGTTTATGCTTAGGTGCTTGTATTTCTTTGGATCTGAACTCCAACTAAATATCCTATTTTAAATTCATATTTTTAATTCTTTGTTCTTGGCTATTTTGATAAAACTCTTTATTTTGATTTACTTAAAGAATGCCCGTGCCACTAGAAAAAATGTGCTTTGATGACTGATGCCTTTGGGGAACCCAGCAATGCAAGCCTAGCTATCTGGTGACAGTGTGTGCTAAGCACAGGAAGCAACCTCACAGGAAATAATCTGTGGGGGACCAGCGATGTGAACCTATAAAGTGCTTGTAATTGTCATGATGCTTGATCAGTACTTATTAGTAAGCCCTACCCTGGAAGGGACAAGATTTAAAAGCCTGAAAAGACGAAAAGCCAATGTCCCAACGATTAAGTGAATCACTGAGAGACGGCTCAGACTTGACATTTCCCTGGAGGTGCTGCTGTGCTTTAGGCAAAACTGGCAGTAAATGGTTCCGGCAGTACAGCCAGAGGGAGGCCCAGCACTTCTGCAGACCCTGCTCCCTGTTTTCATTTGTTTAGATGGAAGAGATGAAAGGAGTGTTCCCCATGTGCATGCGTACACACACGCGCGCGCGCGCACACACACACACACACACACACAGCATTTCAAAGTCTGCATCAGTGAAGGGAGGCATTTTGGGCCTTGGAAAGTCAGAGCCCTTGGAGGTTCTAAGAACCTGAGGGAAATCTTTGGAGTTCTGAGATATCCTAGGGCAAGTCCTTTGGTGCAAAGATTTAGAAAGAGAGGAAACACTGAAATCCCAGCAAAGAGATGGCAAAGTATCCTGTGGCAGAAATTTATTTCTTCTCACTAAATACCCCACCTCTCCAACCTTCGTTTCAATGAGGGCCCATGTGGCTGACAGCAGAAGTTAACAGGCTGTACAGCTCTGGGCTTGAGCATGGAAGAGTTGCTCCTGGAACTGGCCCCTGACACACAGCACCTCTCCTTCCCTCACAGGCCACAGAGGCCACGTGTTGAGAAGTCAGGACAGGACAGCCGAGCTCGTCAGCCACCCTGAGTTGGACACACTGCATGAGCACACCATGAGCCTGGGAGGTGGGAAGCCTGAGATTGCAGGGTTGGGGTTTTCCTGCAATGTAGCCTAGTCTATACATACCCACCCGTGTCAACCTCAACAATCGGGAGGCCACGGAACCTCCAGCAGTGACTCAATGGGACCTGGAGGATGCCATTTTTCTTCTCTGAGTATCATTTTCCTCAGATGGAAACTTGTTACATCAGTTGATCTTTCTGCACTATCATCCTCTAGTTTTGTATTTTTGAAAATTTCAGTCTAATACGGACTCAAAAGTTACTAGTTCTAGTGTCTGTCTTTCCCTGTTTCTCTGTTTATCTACCTGCCTCTCCATTTGCCCATCTCTCTTCCCATTGATCCATCCATCCTCCCATTTTACTCCTGTTTCATTCTAAAGGGAGCAGAGACAGCTGCAATCGTGTTTGGGACTCAGCAGTTTGCCTCCCCTTCCCTGCATCCTGAAAAGGCCCCCCACAGAGCCGAGCTTTCCTTCGGTGTGAAGGCTAATTTTGTATGTCAATTGGGCTGGGCCACGGTGGCCAGATAATTGGTCAAATCTTTCTCTGGGTGTTTCTGTGAGGGCGTTTTTTGGATGAGATTAACATTTAAATCAATGGGCTTTGAGTAAAATAGATTGCTCTCCATAATGTGGGTGGTCCTCATCTAATCAGCTGATGAAGGCATAACTAGCACAGAAAGACCAACCCTTCCCTGAATAAGAGAGAATTCTCCAGCAGGCGTCCGTTGAACTTGAATGGGAACATCTGCCCTTCTGGTTCTCCAGCCTGCCAGCCCACCCTGCAGATTTTGGGTTTGTCAGCCTTTAAAACCACATGAGCCAATTCCTTAATATATCCTATTGGTCCTGTTTGTCAGGAGAACCCCAATTAATGCACTCGCCCAGGGGACCCCTGGGCCAGAGTGTGGAGAGGGGATGGGAAACAAGCCTGGAGCATCTCATTTTTTTTTTTTTTTGAGGGTAGTGTCACTGGCCCTCATATGTGGGACTGAACCGGGGCCGCTGGCTTCCCAAGCCAGCGCTTAACCACTGCACCACTCGGCCGGCCCTGGAGCATCTCAAAAGGACCAGGAATCCAGACCTATGTGCTGTCCCCTCCATCCACTCTCTACAACAGTGTTCTACCGCCTTCTCCCCACTCCTTCATCGTTAGCAACTAGAGTGTTGGGAGCTTGGGACTTTAGGGCAAAGTTCCCCCAAGACTGCTCGCCCCAAGTCACAGGCACCTTTGCTCTGTGACTCTGAGCGCAAAGTGAAGACTGTTCCTGGGCTGGGAAGCAGGGACTTAGATGATCAGAAGACACCGGCGAGTTGTTGGCCAGTCCAGCCTCAGGGTCCTCCCAATAGAATGGGAGTGAGAATGTCTGCCTCCCCTGCCACAGTGGGCTGCTGGGAGGATGGACAGAACAACGCAGGCAACAGTGCCTGGTGAATGGAAAGTGCTATGCAGATATGAGGTGCTGTTACCCAACAGTCATTCATTTCACAAGCACACTTTCTGCCCAGAACTGTGCTGAGGGTGCAAAGCCAGGGATGAGAGATGCAATCTGTTCTCAAGGAGCTGTCGGTCTAGAGAGGGAGACAGGTCTAGAGAAGCCAGAGATTCTAACAGGGTGCAGTGAGGGTTGTGATAGAGGCATGTCCAGCGTGAGTGAGATGGAAGCGCGGGAGAGGGGTGGGGGAAGGCTTCCTGTAGGAGGTGACATCTCTGAAAGATGAGCAGAATTTAGCCAGGAAGGAATAGGGGAAGGGTGTTCCAGGCAGAGGAGCCTGCAGGTTCACAGACATGTGGGCATGAGAGTGTGTGGAGCTGTGGCTTCCGGCCACCAGCCACCAAGTTTGGGGCCTGGAGAATGAGGAACAATGGACAAGGGTACAACCCAGAGGATGTGAGGACCAGGCTCTCTCACATCATCCCAGCCACAGTGTCCCTCCCTCTCTGCTGACACTGCCTATGACCAAGAAACTGCAGGACTTGGCCCCCATGAAAACGTCTTCCCTCTGCACTGTATGCAGAACATGCACACGCATGCGACACTCACAGACACACAGCAAAACGTGCTCAGACACACATGGGTGCAGAAATTTAGGATCTTGTCCTGAGAATGCAAAGTCTTGCTCAGAAATTGCTAAACACATAATAACAAGGGCTGTCATGGCACCTGTGCCTCAGAGCTGTCCCCCTCTCCTGCCTCAGAACCTGCCCCCCCATACCTGCCCAGAGCCACTTAATGCCCCCTCTGCCAGCCTGCTCTCCCTGCACTGACCCCTGCAGTACCATCACCCCCTCTAAGGATGGCTCCTCTGGATTGTTCATGAACATGAACACGAGGAGTCTGCCAAGAGTAAGGAGCAATTGTGCTGCGCTTGGAACCCCGCCCCCAACTCTCCAATTCTTTTTTCTTTTTCTGGAGAACACTTAGCTGTAAAGGCTGATTTATGAATTCCCTGAAGATTTGAACTTTCCGCAGAATTGGCTGCAGCTTCTAGTGGGTTAGAGTCTAATTTGAGTGGAGCAGAAGCCAGGAGCTACACTGGGGAGGGCGAGGGAAGGCAGGAGCCATGCTGGGCCAGGGTCCCCCAAACCCTTTCCACCCTGTCAGGGAGCTGAGAGACACCAAGAGTGTGGGTGCAGGGGTGCGGGGGGGGGCCGGGGGGTGGGGGTGACACAGGGCACAGGATGACATAAGGGTGAGGAGATCTGTAGTTCAAGCGACCATGCATCACTGCTAACATTCTAGGCAAATCCAAAAACCGCCCCAAGCGATGGAGATTCTTAAAGGGGCACCATCCATCCTACTCCCACTCAGCCTGCAAGATCAAATACAGCCTAAATCTACTCCACCCCTCAGATTTTCTCCTATCAAGGACAAATACCCACCCAGGGGCCGAACATTCACATCCCTTCCTCAGCAGGCACTATTTGAGGGCCAAAGTGGAATTCTGTAAGGGCAGACAGAAATTAAAAATAAGAGAGCTGATTCTTCCTGTGGAAAATTACAGAGCCCTCTCCACCTCCAGCCCCATCCCACTCCCTTCTTAGAGCTTTTACTTTAGAGAACTTGTACTTGGAAGTGCTTTCTCTGTCTTTCTGAAATGTATGTAAATCTTTTCAAAAGCTTAATAAGCCCCTGGCCAGGTTTGCAACCCTAGAACCATTTCTTTGAAACGGAATCATCCATCGCCTTGCTTCTGTGGGAAGGCTGGACCCTAACTTCGGCTCCAGTTGTCATAAAGAGATGAGAAGTTTATTTTTCCTTTGCATAAAGGCAATTAGCAAACACAGATGGCCACGCCAATAACCAGGTGTATCTAGAATGAACGATGCATGACAAATGGTGCTGTCAAGTTCTCTTACCTGGTGGGCCTAGCTGCCGGTCAATAGGAAAAGGGAAGCAGGTTGGTTGCCTGCGATGTTCATGACAGTTATTATGTATTCAGCAGGAAATTGTTTTCCTTCTCGCTTTCTGTGGAGAAATTTGCTGGGTTGGGAGACTTTGTTTTAAGTTCTATTTCCCCAGCAATTTCCATGCTTTCCTGAAAGGAGTAGGTGGCAATGCCCTACCCAGGACCTCTAGGAGGAGGAAGGCCTGAGAGTGTGTGTGTGTTTGGGGGCTGGGGGTGTAATTTTCGGGCCCTGCCAAGGTCAGAACCTGCAGGGATAATGGAGCCTGGGTGTCACCTGGAAGAAAAAGACTCTACTCCACCTTGAACTGGGGGTGGGCTCAGCAGCTGGCCCGGGTTCCCCAGCCCCAGCCTGCCCTTCTCAGGGGGCTCTCAACCCTGGGTAATATGGGGAAGGGGCATGAGGACTGGTTTTGTTTTTTCTTTTTCTTTTTTGTATAAAAGAAGGAACTAGGAGGTTGGATTCCAAGCCTGCTGCCTACGTGCTCCAAGACACCAAACCCAGGCAGACATTAATCAGTGACACAGAGCAGAGCATCGGAAAACTTTTGAGCAAAGAGATTCCATCTGTAAAGACCATTCCTGTAATTCAACTTCTTACGAACTAGCCACAGGCTGTACCTTCCAAAAGTTAGAGATAAACCTGCCCCTATTCTTCTTGTATGCCCCTGGCCTCTTTTCTCCTTTTCCTCATACCAAGAAATTTTCCAAAGGAAAAACAAACACATATGAACCCTAACCCAAAGGGCGGAGGGGGTCTGTCTTCATTAGCGATTAGAGACCGCCATTCCGTCTGTCTGGTGGCTTTTTCTTACTCTCTGCTAAATAAACTTACTTTCACTTTAAACTCTCTGTGGGCTCAGGTTTGAATTCTTTCCTACGTAAAGCCAAGAACCTTGTCGGCCCAGGGCTTGAGTTCCCACTCCCAGGGGTTCGCTTCACCCACATCCTGGGTTCACCTTGTTCTCAACTATTCAGCAGTTCTTTTCCACTTTGCTTAGAAAGCTCGCCTAGGGCTGGCCGAGTGGCGCAGTGGTTAAGCACTGGCTTGGGAAGCCAACGGCCCTGGTTCGGTACCACATATGAGGGCCACTGACTCTGCCCTCAAAAAAAAAAAAAAAAAAAGAAAGAAAGAAAGCCCGCCTATAATAGATGCATCGTGGAGGTTCCAGAAGATTCCATGTCTGTCTGCCAGCCCCCTTTGTTCCCACAGGGAGCCTTATTCATCTGGACCTGTTCGTGACAAATTTTTTTTTTGTCACTTTTCTAGGCAGAGACTCAAGTCCTTTGCTTTTTCTGAAGACAGATTATGTCAAGTCAATTCATTAACGAATTTGCTGGGAAGCATTTAATTAGTTGAAAGCAGGAATTCTTAATGACATCTTTGCATACTGGCTTGTGGTTAGATGGTACCTCTCTTTCTCCTTCATGCTCACTCCCCACTGCTAGCTGAGACGCCAGCAAAGGACAGGCCCCCACTCTCCCCCACCCTACCCCCCCACCTCTACCTCCCACCCACCCCCAACACCTGATCTCTGCCCTGTCAGTCTGGGACCCTCAGCTGCCTGAGGGCATGGCCTGGAGAGGCCATTTGATTCAAGCCTCTGGGGTCTGATTCTCTACACTGGCTGCGTTTTATCACCTGGCAGCTTTAAAAGCATTTATGCTAATGTGCAAATTTCGCCCCCAGAGTTCCTGCCTTACTTGATCTGTGGCAGTGCCCAGGGCAGCTGTCGGGTCTTAAAAAAACTCCCGGCTGATTCTAAGGTGAGTGGGAGCCTCTGTCATTTCTGTCAGGCCCCTCCCTGGTGAGTTTCAAAGCCTCATTCGGTGGCAGGGCTGAAGGGCAGCTCAGGTCACACCTTCTCTACTAGGCTGCTCATTAAACACCTGGGGAGCTTTAAAAAAACACTGATGCCTAGCATTGGTGGCTAGCAATTTGGATTTTATTAATCTGGTGTCCAGCCAGGGTGAGAACCACCTGGAAAAGGGAAAGCCCTGACTTTCAGTCAGATTGACCAGGACTAGAATCAGGGTTCTGCTGGGTGACTTTGAGCAGGTTAATTAACCTCTCTGAGCCTCCACTTTATTTCCAACATTGGAATGGTGTTATCCACCTTGTAGGGTTGACTGCAGTCAACACACATGAGGACTTTTTCCACCCTCTCTGCACGGCATGGGTGGGTTCAACGTCTCAATCACTCTCCCCTGTGCACATTTATTATCAATAATTCACTGTGCGACCAATCAAAATTCAGCTTTTGTCAATAAAAAGATGCTGCTTTGGGGGACGAGGAAAAGAGGATGCCAGGGCCTACCTGTCCTGCCACGCTTTGGGAAGTGTCATAACAGCGGCTCCTTATCTCGTGAAACCCCATTTCAGGGCTCTGACACTTTTGATTCATATTTCAGTTCATTAAACCCTCCCTGAAGCTCACTTAGGGGAACTCTTTGCATGCATACTACATCTCATTGTAAAGAAACAAATTCTTGTCTGGAAGGAATAATCACATTTGTATCACACTATAAATTCATAGCAACTTGCCTCAGGAAATGAGCCTCAAACTGAAATCCCATCACGTTGGGTCCTAGCCCATTTGTTCAACAGAATTTCAGATTGAGATTCGGAAAAACAGGGCTGGAAATGGTGCTGCAACTGGGGAGGGTGTGGGATCCCATAGCTGGTGCCTGATGCCGTATTGCAGGCAGAAGGCTGCAGCTTCACAGCTACAGGGTGGGACCCAGAGGGACAGAAAGGACCTCCTTTCCCCCAGGGTGCCTGCTGTCAAACTTTCTCACCCTGTTGTTTGCACTGCATTCTGCCAGGTGGAGAGAAGGATGAAGATTAAAAAAATGGGGACTCTGCCCGCCTGTCCTCAAGTAGATCCCAGTCTGGAAGGTCAGGTAAGTCATGTGCGTAACTAACTAAACGCACGGTAGAAACAAGGTCCAGCAGTTGTCAGGGAGGGCTGACTAGAGGATGTGGCGTTTGGACTGTGCTTTGAGCTCCTCTAGGCAATGGAGCAGGAAATGCCTTGGTCCCAGTGGCAAGGATGCCAGGGAGCCCAGGATGTGAATGAAGGGGATTGAGGGGAGGGGGCCTAAAGAAAGGGAAGCTGGGGGAAGCAGATGGGAAAGGCAGGCAGACAGGTGGTCCTGGGGATCTTGGATTCCTTCAGGCTAATTCCTAGAGGTGAAATCACTGGTTGAAAGAGGTCGTAGAGTAAGGCCTTTGGTATATATCGCTCAAGCGGCCTCTAGAAAGGACGCTCCATGGTGCAGGCACTATGCAGGCAGTAAGATGCCAGCAGCCTTGACCTGAGAATGTCGGATGAGGAAGTATGGGGGCTGTGCTTTGTGTGGGAGGTTGTCATGTCAGTTCAACAAATATTATATTTACTTGTTGCTGGGCTGGTTGTGGGGGTGTTGAGATGAACAGACACTTTTCTGCCCTCGGGGCACCCCAACTTGTGAGATAGACAGCCCACAGTCCAGTGCCATGGGTAAACCTGGGCTCCCTGAAAGCTATGAGCAGGTCTTTGAGCTCAAAGAGTCTATCCTTTCTTCCTCTTTGAGGCACCTCACTCACCTCCCAGGAGGTATTTACACTGTTCTACCAGTTCTCCCCAGGTCACCTTGCTCTCCAAGGGACAGCTAAATCTCCTGGCTGAACATCAGCCCACTCCACTTTCTGCACAGTCCCTGTCCTTCAACACTGAGGGGATTCCCAAGGTGCTTGGTAGCATCTGCCCAGCTGCCTCCAAGTGGTATAGCTGGACCTTCTCAGGCCCACAGGCAGGAAAGCTGGCACCGGAGGCCTTATCCAGGGTGCCTTTGCAGTAGGCATCCAGGCCTTAAATATGCTTTTAGAAATGATCCTAAGGAAGTAAGCATAAATATTTGCAGACTTATCTACAAGATTGTGTATAAGAACATTGTTTATGAGAAGAAAAAGAAATCATTGAAAATGATCTAAATTTTCAACTATAGGGATTGGTTAAATAATTTATGGCATGATTGTTCAATGCCGGCATCATAAATTACATCATGGAAGAATATTTGATGACATGAAAAGGAAGTTGAAGACAATCGAAAATGCCACATTGCAAAACAGTAAGTACTGCTTGATCCTATTTATGATAGAAAAAAAGTGTATATACACATATGCAGAGACACAGGAAAAGACAAAAGTTATGCATAAAAAATAAGTGATTCTATTAAATAAAACATTAGTGATTTCAGGGTAGTGGCATTATAAGAAATTTAAATTATCTTCTTTGGATTTTTTTTTTTTTTTACAAGAAATGTTCATTACCTGTATAGTCAGACTAAAAAATGCTCTGGTTTTTTTTTTTAAGTGATATCTGATACATACCTGGGCAGGAGCTAGCTGAGTGCTGGGGCAGGCCTGGCCCAGGAAGGTCCTGCAGAGCTCCTGGGGGTTGGGGCATGCTGCTCAGCCATCAAGGTAGCCGGGCCGCAAGCCCTGCTTACGCAACGCAACCTGCCACCACCGAGAAATGCCCTTGGCGGCCTCGGCTCAGCCCTGAGTATACAGATCTTCCCATTCCTCGGCCCCTTTACAAGCCATGATGGGACAAGCCAGCATTCGGGTCATACGGGTGCATAATAACAGGACAAGTGGCTTTTTTGGTTTCTGTGTTCCACTCAGCTGAGCAGACCCGACCAGGCACCTTCTTCAGGGAGCCTTCCAGACTAACCCACCATGCATTGCGCCCTGAATGCCTTTGCTATAATTAATAATTAACATTGGTCAAGTGGCTACCGAGTGCTCTACTTGTAATACCCCAAATTATTCTCACAACAACCCTGTGAGGTGGTACAGTAATGGTCTCGTTACAAAAGAGGAAACTGAGGCAGACAGCACGTAAGTAACTTACACAAAATCACACACTCATAAATGGCAGAGCAGGGATTCAAACCCAGGGATGCAAACCCAAGGCCAACCCTCAGAGACACCATGCCATACAGCCTCCCTGGCAGACAGTTGATGTCACAGTCATGTTTCCATGGTGATTCTGTTGTTCCCCAGAGTTTTCCTGGAAGACTACGAATTCCTCGAGAGAATGAGTTGTGCCTTTCACTTCCATGGTGTCACACAGTGCTGGGTATACAGCACGTCCTGGGTGACACGAGACCTGGGCACCTGAGCCCACCTTCTTTACTCCTCTAGCTGCAGGAGACGTGGGTATGTCCTGTTGTGAGGTGTGTCTACAGGTGACTATAGGAAGCAGTCTGGCAAAACACCCCTCTTATGGACAGACACGTGGCAGGAAGCCTCGGGATATTAGATCTCAGCCTTCTGTAGGATGGAAGGCTTCTTGTTGCTTCCCCACCGTGGTCTTCCCGGAGACCTGTTCAGCCCCAGGGACCTGGGGAGGGCCCAGCTCCACAAAAGATCGCTGCCATTTGGGAATGGAAGGACTTTCCCAAAGGGGAAGGGAACTTAGGGGAGAGACGAACACGCAGCCCAGAGGGTGAGCCTGCTGGTGTTAACCTCTTGACTGTCCTTTCTTTCTTCAGGGTTTCCAGGCTAGATTCCAACCTGGGATGGAAGAGGCTATTACCAAGTCCAGGCAAAGCAGCACCACCATGTTACTCAGCGTGATGGGATTAGGGATGACTTTCTTCGTGGCTTTGCTTCTTTGCATTTTCTAATTTTCTACAGTGAACACGATATTTGAACAATTAAAAAATTAAACGGAGGGGAAGTCACTTTCCTTGCTCTATTCTTACCAGGGCTCCTTCCCCGGCCTTCTGCAGGCTGCTAAACTCTAAGCTGCGCGCTATTTCTTGCGGCTTTCCCGGAGCTCCTTCTGACCTTACCACCAGCACATTTTCAGCCCCACCCTTTTTTTCACGCCCTCCACTACACACTAATCTACTCAAAACCTTGCACACTAAACAGTGTCTGACAGGCCTGAGCCTGCTGGCCCCCACAAACGCTGATTTCCTGAGAAGTCATCTTTGTTGTCTTGGAAGATGATGCCTAGAACCACATCTCTCTCCTTGACCCCTAACCTGGACTTCAGCCCCAATTGACTGCTGGACGGTGTAACCAGAAACAGCCATTTTGACCACAAGCACCTTAGTCCTACTCTTCTCACTCCTTCCCACATCCATTCACCTCCCAGTTTCTTTATCTTGGCCAGCAGCACCACCACTGAGTTCTAGGCAGGCAAGTTTATGGAACTATGACTGCTTTTTCCTTCATGAGGGTCGGTCATTCAGTTAACAGGGCAGGTATTCTTTTCTTCAAAATGCCTCCTGGGTATATCCTTCCTTTGTCTCTTCACTGCCCCTCACTCATGCTCCTGAACCATAGCTGAGGTTCAGGACTAATTTTCATTTTTGCATCTTGCAAGATCTAGTATAGTGCTCAGCACATAGTATGCCCTCTCTGTATGATTCTTGGTTCAATGAATGAATGAACAAATGGGTGAAAAAAACAATCTTTTACAATTTGTCACCTTGATTTTAGGGTTTTTTTCTGCAATCTTCCCTATATTTCTCTCCCTGTTGAATATCCCAAATGGTGATGTGACCATGTGACTCCCCTCTGGTGACTTTAATGGCTCTTACTTTCTGTCAAAATCCTTCAAAAGCACCCCTCCTCTTTACCTTGTAAAGAATTTGTTCTCTTGCTCCCTGAGGAGACCCCACCGCCAGCTGACCTGGCACCTCAGAATCCTCTCATGGACCTTGTTTAGGATACCCTGTCCTGTGGCTCTATCCAATCACCCCATCTCTTCTCTGCTTGACAATTTAGCCTCCTGTATTGATGTTTATTATTGACTATTTTCTTTTCATGAGTTCAGTGTGGTGTCCTTTCCTATGATAAACTAATTGCACTACCAGCTCTAATCTGTTCATGCCTCTCTTTATTATAATCTCCTTCTCCAGTGACTCTGGGCTTGGCCATGTGACTTATTTGATCAATGGGAAAACAGCAAACATGCATTGGCAGAGACTTGAAAAGGGCTTGCACATTGGGAACCTAGCAAATGTCACCATGTAAACTTACCAGGGCTAGCCCAGTTACCCTCATCATTTCAGCTGACAGCTAGTCACCCACCAGACAGAGCAAGGTCACAGGCCCCCACTGAACTCCAGCTGACTGCAGCACTGAGGGAGCCTCGCCAAGACTAGCAGAAGAACCACCCAGCTGAACCCACCCCAAATTATGGACCATGGAATTATTAACTCAATAAATGGTGGTTGCTTTAAGCCACTGAGTTTTGGGGATAGTTTGTCGTGTAGCTCACTGAATCTGTAAGACTGTGTGTCTGTTGACTGGAGGAAGTGTGCTATGAAGACCACCTTTTTTTCAATGTTTGTTTGCTTGTTTTTATTAGTTTCAAGCATACAAAACAATGTAAGTTAGACATTTACACCCCTCACAAAATGATAACCCCCTCCCCCAATCTACTGCCCCTCTGACATCGTATATAGCTATTACAATTCCATTGACTCTATTCCCTATACTGTACTCCACATCCTGTGACTATGTGTACATTAAATTATAGTTGACACTCAATATTATTCAGCTTCAGCTTCAGGTGTACACTGCAGTGGTCAAGCATCTATAACATCCATGAAGTGGTCTCCCTAATAAGACAAGTGCCCATCTGACACCCTACAAAATCTTTACAACATTATTGATTATATTCCCCAAACTGTCTTTCATATCCCCGTGGCAATATTGTGGTTACCAGTTTATGCTTTCTAAGCTTTCTAATCCCTTCCCCTTCTCCCTCATTCCCACTCTCCTCCCATCTAGCAACCCTCAGTTTCTTCTCTGTATCTCTGAGGCTGTTTCTGATTAGTTTACTCATTTATTCTATTCTTTAGGTTCCAGATATAAGTGAGATCATATGGTATTTTTCTTTCTCCATTTGACTTATTTCACTTAACATAATGTTCTCTAGGTCTATCCATATCATTGCAAATGGTAAGATTTCATTCTTCTTTATGGTCAAGTAACACTCCATTGTATAAATGTACCACAGTTTCTTAATCCAGTCATTTACCGATGGGCATGTCAGTTATTTCCATGTCTTGGCTGTTGTAAATAGTGTTGCAATAAACATAGGAGTGCATAAACTTTTTTGAATTAGTGTCTTGGATTTCTCTGGATAGATACCTAAGAGTGGAATTGCTGGGTCATACGGCAGTTCCATTTCCAGCTTTTTGAGATACCTCGATACTGATTTCCATAGTGGCTGCACCAATCTGCAGTCCCACCAACATGCATGAGGGTTCTCTTTTCCCCACATCCTCGCCAGCATTTGTTTGTTGATTTATTGATGATAGCCATTCTGACTGGGGTAAGGTGGTATCTCCTTGTGGTTTTTATTTGCATTTCTCTAATGATTAGTGAGGTTGAGCATTTTTTCATATGGCTATTGGCCATCTGTTTTGTCCTCTTTAGAAAAATGTCTCTTCATGTCCTCTGCCCATTTTTTAATTGGGTTGTTCAGTTTTCTGATGCTGAGTTGAATGACTTTTTTTCTAAATTTTGGATATTAACCCCTTATCAGATGTATCATTGACAAATATCTTCTCCCATTCAGTAGGCTGCCTTTTTGTTTTATTGATGGTTTCCTTTGCTGTGAAAAATCTTTTTAGTTTGATGTAATCCCATATGTTTATTATTTCTCTTACTTCTCTTGCCTGAGGGGATATATCAGTAAAAATATTATTAAGGGTAATGTCTGCAAATTTACTTCCTGTATTTTTTTCTAGGAGTTTTATGGTTTCAGGTCTTATATTTAATTCTTTAATCCATTTTTTTATTTATTCTTGTATATGGTATAAGGAGGTGGTCTGGCTTCATTTTTTGCATGTGTCTGTCCAGATTTCCCAGCACCATTTATTGAATGGACTGTGAAGATCACCTTTTGACAGTCATCAGGTATAACTATAAACATCCTTATGGGGGTTTGAAAACACCCCTAAAATTTTTAGTTTATTTTTTTATTATTTTGTTTAAGTGGAGGAAGGCGAAGAGGTAGGGGAAAAGGAGACAAGGAAAAGACAAGAGAGGAAAGGAGAGAAAAAAAGACAACACTACATAACCAACATGAAGCCTTCCTGGGCAATGTCACCAAGAGCTATTTCTTCTCATCTTCTTCCAAGCTCACAGAGCCCCAATTCTTTCTGGGAAGGACAGGGCTTCGCTTCATCTTCTTTGATCTACCCCACCCCCGGAGGAAGGATTGTGATTGGTCTAAATCAGTCATGGCAATCACATTCCATTTTGCCAGTGATTGGTCTAGGGGTGGGCATATGTCCCAGTCCTGGTCAATGAGAAATAAGGGAAATCTGACTTCCCTTCCCCATCTTGACCCAGAATTTATTTATTTTTTTTTTTTTTTTTTTTTTTTTTAGGGCAATGTCACTGGCCCTCATATGTGGGACCGAACCGGGGCTGCTGGCTTCCCAGGCCAGCGCTTAACCACCGCGCCACTCGGCCGGCCCTTAGACCCAGAATTTAAAGAAGACAAAACCTTGTGCTTCTGCCCTGCCCTTCCTACTGGGCAGTGGTGTGAGGACATGATGACTGAAGGGATCGCATCCATCCTGCAACTGTGAGGTAATAAGCACAAGGACACAATGGAAGAAAAGAAGATCAGAAGGAACTGGATTCCCAGGGATGCCAAGTACTGCCCCTGCCCTCCTCCTGGCTTCTGGATAACTAAACGTTGTTAATGCTTCAGTCACTGTCGCTTGCAGCCAACCGTGCATGTAATTGGTGCAATCTCTAAGGAATGTGATTTGGCAGTATGTTTCTATTTTGAATGTGCATATCTCCTGACTCAACAATTCTATGTATCAGAATTTTTCCCACAAATATAGTCTCAAATAAGTCGATTAAAATATATTAATTACAACATTATGTGTGTAACAATCTGGTTAGCTTGGTTGTGGTGCAGCCATAAAGTGACATAAGCTGACTTTTAAAAGATTGGCACAGTTCTATATATATTGGTAAGAAATTGTATTCTAGATATATTAAGTGAAGGAAATGAGATCAATAAAGGCTGAGGCTAGGTGATGGGGGCATGGAGATTTGTTAATGCCACTTTTCTGTGTAAATGTATTATGGAGATTTGAAATTTTCCAGAATAAAATGAAATAAAAGGCAAGGGGGAGGGACAGTAGTATGAATAGTATGACACCATTTGTGTGTGTACGCGCGTGCGTGTGTCTGTATGTGTGTGTGTGTGTGTGCGCGCGCATGTGTTTAAAAAAAATAGATATATGAAGAATAGAAAAGGAATATCTCTGGGAGAACACACCAGAAACTGGTAAAAACTGTTACATCTAGGGAGAGAAGAGGGGTGGAGACTTGGGTTTTCATATCTTTTTGTCCCTTCTGAATTTCTTTTAAAATAAAATATTTTATTACACAATATTTTCTTTAAAAATAAATAATAATATATTAGTCAACCAAATGTGAAAAATAGGTAAGTGATGGATAGAGAGCAGTACATATCTTCACAATGTGGTCTCAAGCACTGCTTCATGTTCTTGCAATCACTCTGGTCCCAATCCACCCCATGACCCTAAAAATGATGGTGCTGCCACAAATAACCCGAAGCTGCCAAGGTACCTGCAAATAAGCTAAATCCTTCCTTAGAATCAAGTTACAAAGATGTTGGGGACAAGGAAAACTTGACTGTAGTAAGTGCTACAGCCTGTATATGAAGAACAACACAAAACACCATTTCTATGGGAAGTACAAGATTTCTCTTTAACATGTAATTTCATGGCAGACACTTTTTAAAAGCAGAAAAGCACAAAGAGGCTTAAAAATCATTCCTAATCTCACTCCCTGTGGTGACAATGTATCTTGGTGTGAATGGTGTGTGTATGTCAACATATGTCTGATCAGAAAACACATACTATTTTGTAATCTGATTCTTTTTAGTTCATAAAATAGAATTATTTTCCTACCTCATTAAATATTATTTTACAACAGATTTTTTTAATGTGTGCATATTGCTTTCATGTGTCTTTTCAATAATCTTACCAATTTCTAATGTTGGACATTTAGTTAGTTTCCCATCTTTTTGGTAGCAGTATAATAATAAATCACAGTCAATGCTAACACTTTCTGACTTCCACAGATATATAGCTCAATTTCCTTTCTTCCTTCCTTCAATAAATAGTTATTAATTAGAAGCAAAACAACCAGGCTCCAACAAAGCAAGTATAAAAGACATTTTTGAGATATTTGGGGGGAATTTGAATGTATAAATTGGGTCTTTCATGATGTTAAGGAATTACTGTTGTGTGATATTGGTCCTACAGTTATGTAGAAATGCTTCCTTATTTTTCAGAGATACGCACTGAAGAGAAAATATTGCGATGTTTGTAATGTGCTTTAAGCTATTTTAGCCAAAAAGTAAATGAGGCAAATATGGAAAACTAATAATTGTTCGATCTAAACCATGGGTATATAGCATACTTTTCTGTATGTTTCAAATTTCCACTTAAAAATATGTCTTAAAAATGAAATACTTTGTGCTAGGCATTGGGCTATGAATGGGGGGTATAGCAGTGAACAAAACAGACCCCGCCATCCTGGCTGAGTATACAGCCTCTGGAGCACGTTTGCATCAGGGAATCTCCAATGCAGTATGACTGGTGAGGACATGTGTGAGCCTGGCTTTCCTTGTCCCCTGCACACCACCATCACCACAGGTGTGTTTTCCTCCCACAAGTTTTGAAAATCTACATTCCCAATGGCCTTGAGTCTACAGGAATCCCCAAACTCTGGTGCAGTGACAGCACATGTCAAAAATCAGCCATGTGGTTGGGCCGGCCGAGTGGTGTGGTGGTTAAGCGCTGGCTTGGGAAGCCAGCGGCCCTGGTTTGGGTCCTACATATGAGGGCCAGTGACACTGCCCTCAAAAAAAACCAAAAAAAAAGAAAAATCAGCCATGTGGCTCATGGTGTCGCCGGGTTCATGTCAGCAAACTTTCCCTGGGCAACCATGTGTGCCTGGTGCTGTGAAGGCACCAGGACTTTAAAAGTGGATGGCTCAGACCGTCTCCCCCTTACAACCTAGAGGAGGAAGTGGAACAGGTCCCCCTAGGCAGCTGGAGAGAGGGGAGTTGGCTGGAAGGGAGATCAGGACAAGCTTCTTCAGTAAGAGAGACTCCAGTGGAATGGGGGTAAGGGATGGAAGACCCCCATGCCCATCCAGGACTGGCAGGAATAAGGACCCAGCGGGGCCAATGCCAATGTGTTCCCTAGTTCAGGGGTTGGCAAACTTCTTTTTAAAGGGCCAGAGAGTAAACACTTTCGACTTTGCAGGCCAAGGGGCAACATGTAAGTATAAGAGAGGAAAATCCCCACAATTTTTTGGACAAAAATTTAAAACTTTATTTGTGGACACCGAAATGTGAATTTCCTATATTTTTCATGTCTTCATTTTTTCTTCTTTTGATTTTTTTTTCAACTATTTAAAAATGCAAAACCCATTCTTAGCTCTTGGGCCATACCAGAGCAGTTGGTAGCAGGATTTGGCCCCCCCGCAGAGTTTGCCACCCCCCACCTTATATGATGGGCTGGTTCTTAAGTGAACAGTGTCTTTTCAGAGCTGCTCTTTGCTGTGGTGACTGGAATGAACCTGACCTAGTTGTTGGTATCGGGTTCCTGGGAATCCTGCGTTCCCGGATTCCCACTCCAAAGTAGGTGGGAGTTCCGAGGAAGGTCACTTAACCTTCCCTGGACCTCAGTTTTCTGGTCCCCGAAGCCCGGAGATAATACCAGCCTACTCATAGGCTGTGGTGGGAACATATTGCTGTGTCTGGGACACTGCCCTTGCCACACAGAATACGCTGGGTTGGGGAAGGACTCTGCGCATCAGGTCTCCCGAGCGAGCGCACCTTGGGGCCGACTCATCATAACCAGGGGACGCGTGTGTCTGGGGCATGCCAGGAGCCGGCTTCCTGGCACGCCAGAGCGGGGTAGAGGGAAAGAAAGCAAACCCCTTTATTCCAGGTGGGGGCGCCGGGCGTATGGCGTTCCAAGCGCCCAGGGCCGTCGGGTCTGAGCGCCGCGTTGGCCGCAGAGACCTGTTGGGGGTAGCTCAGCCCCGCGTCCGGCGGAGCTGGCTATGCGGGCCCCGAGGGTGCGCGCGTGACTCTTGGCACAGCGGAGTCCCTCTCTAGAGGCCCGGGGCCCGCATCTGCCTGGCCTGGAGCTGCCCACGGGGTGGGGCGGGACCTGGCGCTCTGGGTGCGCCCAGGCCTGCCCGGCGGTTGCGCAAATTGTGCCTGGGAGACTATAAGAGGGGGCGCGCAGGAATGGAGCTCCGAAGCGATTGCGGTGAGGCAGCTTCGAGGTAAGGCCTCGGCACTCTCTTTTTTCCTTCTCTAAGGGGTCTCTTTGGGCAGGCCACAGCTCCCCTCTCCACTCCACTCCGCCCCTTCCCCCCACGGGGGAAACTGAGACAGGAGAAGGGCAGTCTGGAGGGCTTGATTCTGGACCATGGTAGCTTTGCACAGAGATCTAACAAGAAGGGAGGTAGCTGGGAGCTGGGAGCTGGGAGTGGGGCTGAATTGTGCCTTTGCCCACCGCAGGAATCTGTGCTCAGGGAGTCAGCCAAGCCAGGGCCCCAGGAGACAGAGCCACCAGCTCGCTGTGGAGATGCTTTGGAAATTGCCTTGAGCATGTCCCCACAGATCAGGGTATCCTGCTCCTATTTGGAGCTACAGTGATAAAGTTGAAGGTTTGGGGGACACAGATAACAGCGTTCAGTTTCTGAGGACTAGTTATAGCCTTGCTCCGTGAGTAAGAAATCAGGCATATTTTTTCCAGGAGGGGTCCTGACCTCTGAATTCCAGGGGCTGTATAAGGCCCAGGCCCAGGATAACAATGGAGTAGAGGTGGGGAGAATAAGAGTCAGGAAGAACCCAAATCTTGTGCTGGGCCTCACCACTTCTGGTCTCAAAGCTGTAAAATTGGCTGTCTTCATGATGCATAAAATAGGGTTTCTCTGGGGAGACAGAACAGCAGGTCATGGGAAAGGTCTTTTTTGCATATTTCTCACCGTTACCACTTCCCTAGCCCAAACCGCCAAATACACACTATTGGCAGGTGGGCTCCCGATGAGCCCTACCAAGCCCCTCTATAACCTGCCTTCTCAGCCTGCCTTCTCCCCTAGCTTGGTTGAGATTTCACTGTGGGCATGGTCGCCTTTACACTCCAGTTCTACAGCTAAAGATGGTGGCACTTTGGAAAAGTGCCACCTTCAGTATAGATAGATCTGAGTGTGACAAGTGGCCTGGTTGTCATTTGAGAATGGCAGCTTTGGAGATACACAAGATGTCTACTTTCTGCTGGAAGGGTGGTATTCAGGGGAGGTGGGGCTGAGGGCAGGAACTTGAAGGCACCACCCCAGGAGCACAAGCTAGATGATGCCCCTTTGACAGAATTGAGCTCCCTCAGGTTCCTTGTGTTTGTTCTATAGGCTTCTGTGGTGGGCAGCAGTCCTCTGGGGTTGGTGGGAGAGAAGGTACCCAATCTCTTTAGTCTGCAGAACCATTGTCATCCCCATTCTAATGTCCAATGAACAGAATGGCCATGCTCGCCATTTCTCTCTTTAGTAGGAGAAGGCAAGAGGAAAACAGTGGATATTTCTAGGTTCTTTCTTTTTATAGCAATTTAGGGCATTAGGCTGAGGGGAACATTCCTATTTTGGCCAAAGGAGTCCTTCTCATATTTTGTATATCTTATGCCCAAAATAACTCTTCTTGGTATTTGGGGGAAATAGTTTCCTCCCCCCGTTCCAGGAAATGGCTCCAAGCACCAAGGACAGAGCCAGGGAAATTGCAATTAATTCCTGCCTGGCAGCCCCAGACAGAGGCCTGCTGTGTCTGAGTGGCCCATGCAGGGTGCCGAGGTGGCCGCTTGGGAGACAGAACCTGGGTCATTGTCCCTACTCCAGCCTCGATGCCACCCAGGGGAATGTAGGGGTCAGGGAGAGAGAAGGGGCTTTGGGGAGGTAGAGTCCTCATGGTACGTGCATCCTTGAACAGCATGCATGTGAAGAAAAATGAGCCAAATTCTTCTGCAATCAGTCAATCAGTAGGCCCTGTCCCCACCAGCCGTAGGATTCCAGTGGCAGCAGCTCTGTTCTGGACTGCCAGCCAAGAGCCTGGAAATTCTTTTGTCCACACAGCTGCCTCAGAGACTAGAAAGAGAGGTTGTTTCTGCTTAAAACAACACACCTGATGCCTAGGCCCTTTGCGCTTACTTCCTGTGTGACAATCCTTTGTACTTACTTCATTTGCTTCTCAGCAAACTGCAAAAGACTGCATTTTACAGTCTTTCCTAGTCAGTTTATCAGCTTTCAGGAACTGACTCCATGATTGATGTCAATGCCAACATCTCATCCCCTAGAAAAAGGAAGAGCCAAGGCACATAACACAAGAGTCCTTCTGCTTGTATTTAATTGGCCAGAATTCAATCACATGGCCATACCTAGTTGGGAGAAGCTGGGAAGTATAGCATTTATTCTGGATGGCCCCATCTCTATCTATCTATCTATCTATCTATCTATCTATCATCTATCTATCTATCTATCTATCTATCTATTTATTTATTTTTTTGAGGACAGTGTCACTGGCGCTCATATGTGGGACCCGAACCGGGGCCGCTGGCATCCCAAGCTAGCGCTTAACCACTGTGCCACTCGGCCAGCCCCCCATCCCTATCTAAACTTGGATGTTCTATTACTTGGGAAAAAAGGAAGAATAAATATTAGAGACAACTAGCAGCCTTTACTAAAAGGGTCAGGTGTATTGGTATGTTTGTATGTGTGTGTGCGTGTGATGTGTGTGTTGTGTGTGAGCATGTGTGTTACGCATTGTGTGCTGGTGGACCAAGTTCTCTCCATCACTTTGATCTCAGATAGACCTGTTACCCGTTTTCTCTGTAGCCCCCATGGAGCACCCCTAAATCAGGCCTCACCTCTTAGGCAGACTTAGCAGCAGCTTCTTAATTCCATGTTCCAAGGAACTGTAATTTATTTTCAGCATCCACTGAAACATATTACCAGTGGTGATAAAGGGAGCTTGTAAAACTGTTTTTCTACTCAGGTATTACAGGCTAGCCATCACATGAGAGTGAATATGACCAGAGTTAATCTGGTAATAAATTCTTTTGGGAAGGAGGGTGTCATTATCACTTAAACCCTAGAAAAGGATAGGACTCAATCTTGCATGGTAGGGGGAAGACCCAGAAATACCAGGCACCCTATTGAGATGGCCCAGGGAAGGCAACAGGACAAATGCTTGATTCAAGGTTGGCTATAGGTAGTGTCACCTAAATGTTTCAAACTCTGCCCAATAATTACACAATTTACAAAAGCTGGCATTTACTCCCCAACCCCTCACCCTTCACCACACACACACACACACACACACACACACACACACACACACACGCACACACACACGTGCAGGGGCTTTACAGGCTCATCTCATTTACCCTTTGGGCCAGGTGGTCTTAGTTCCATTTTACAGATGAGAACGGATGTTTTAGGGAGGTTAAGTATCTTGGCCAGAGACACACAGCTATCAAGGGCAGAGCCCACAGCTAGAGCCGCAGGGCCTGGCCACGACGCTCTCCACTTTTGCAAGGGTTTCATGGAGTCATCCTGGGGGATTAGCACTATTTAACTGTTCCACAAAGGTTTGATGGAAATGTTTACTCAGCAAATAAGTAGTGAATAGAGGTAATTTTAACTTTTCAAGAGAAAAAACAAGCATATCTGGAACAAAATATCTGGAGTGCCCCCTCCCAAATTACTTAGTATTTTTCATATTTGAAGTGATATGGGGGTACAGCTTCACCTTAGAGCAGGCTATTTGTTCCTGAGGGCCAAGGTCCCAGGAACTGCTCTTGGCTGGGCATTGGGTAGGTGGGGTTGTAATTTGGGCTTTTCTTTAAAGGCTGGAGAAACTGGGGAGTAGGGTAGAAAGGACCCCAGCCTAGCCTGATTTTTATTCCATTGCCAGGCCATGAATTTTACTAATAATGCCACCTATGGACAGAAAATGTATTATCTGTTTTTATCAGGACCCACAAGAGGCAGAACACTAAAAATGGAAATTCACTTTTTTTGCCATCTCCAGGAACTTCATGTAAAATTTATTTACATTGAATAATTATTTCAGGCTCATCCACAGATACTTGGCATGGATCATTGGCTCCAGACTTTCAAACATTTAACTTTATTAGTTTTTGCCTCATGCATTTCATTAACACTTTGGGGCTTAATCAAGGATCTGCAAATTGTTAATTGTAGCATTCATGGTTCCATGATGTTGAAAGTTTCACACATTCTAGGGAAAGATGTTATGTATTCTCTCTCCTGCTTCTGTACCTTTGCACTTGCTGCTCTCTTGGTGATCATGGCAGCCACTCTTACTAACTAACCCCCACTCGGTCTTTAACACCCAGCTCAGATGACACCTCTTCCAGGAAGCCCCCTTTCACCCCTGTGATATCTTGTATTTGTCCTTCTTGCCAAGCTCTTTCTTCCTGAGTCAGAATGGCCCACTTACCTGTTTATCAAACTGTAAGCAACTGGAGGGTAGAGAACATCTGCCATTTGCTATTGTAGCCTTGGTGACTAGAACTGCCTGTCACATATTATCAGACCTTCTGTAAGCGCTGGTTGGAGTCCGGCTCCCAGTGGGAGAAAGAGGGAGTAATAAAGCCAGTGATAAATGCCATCGCAGAGATATCAGCAGGCTGCTGTGAGAGTAATGGGAGGACAAGTAACATAGTCTCTAATAACGGGGTAATAATGGAATACCTTTCATGATACCTTTAAAGCTCTTTCACATGCATTATCTAATTTGAGCCTTATAAAAGCCTGGAGATAGGTATATTGCAGGGGATAAAAGGTAGCATTTATAGCACTTATGCGATTTACCTGAAGTCTTGAAGCTAGTCAATGCTGGGATTTACACCAGATCTTGAAAAGCCCACCCTCTTCCTTGAAGCCACAGCGTAACCACCATTTCCGTGTGCTCACGTTCCGGCCTACTGCTCTGCAGTCCACAGCAGACCTCCTCATGGTTTTATTAACCAGGCCTGGCCTCTCCCCAGGGGAATGCATTGTATTAATATATTTTTATAAAATGAATTGTCTTTGACTCTGAGATGATAGCCAGGGCAGAAAGCAAATCACATTTTTACTCACATACGATAATAGGGTTGCTAACAGGGCTTCTGGTGTTTTCTGAGATATCAGCAACTTAAAATGGGCTGTTCCTTTCGTTTTCAGGCCCTAGAAGCACATCTAAGAAGCAAGATGCGTTGCGGACCCCTGTGCCACTTCCTGTGGCTTTGGCTCTGTCTGTCCTACGTTGAAGCTGTGCCCACCCAGAAAATCCAGGATGACACCAAAGTCCTCATCAAGACGATTATCACCAGGATCAATGGCGTTTCACATATGGTACGGAGAATCTAGGGAGAGACAATAGAACTGTGGCCAGCCCATGGGAAAACGGGGACCCCAGAGGTTAGCTGGGGCCTCAGGGTGGCCTTGACTCCTCCTACTTGCATCAACAGCTGCCTCTACTCTTCTCTAATCCATCTCCCGCCTCCTTACTGTCCTTCCTCCTTGTCCAGAATTCTAGGACCAGAGGGAGCCATCAGGGTCCTTGTGTCCCCTTGGCAGGTGACCAGACCCCAGCAGCATCTTCTCTGAGCCTCCATCTATCTACAGAATGTGCTTTTCAGTAAGCGCTCTTCCTAGTTGTAGCTGAGCTCTGGCCTTGTGAAGTGTGTCCCCATTACTGCTAGTCCTGCCTGCCAAGCCACACGGCAGAGCAAGTCTATCCTCTTTTACATACAACCCTCTACGTATCTGCAAACAGCTATCAATGCCCGCTGGGTCTTTGCTCTGGGGTCCACAGGCCTAGCCCTGCAGCCATTTCCCAGATGAGGCCTATGTTTGAAATTAGGAAGACTCAGTATGAGTCTTTTTTTTTTTTTGCTTTGGGAAATCTTTTCTGATACCTTTATTTTTTTTTTAATTAGTTTCAGGTGTACAACACAGTGCAATAGTTATACATTTTACCCCTCAAAGTGACAACCCCCCGCCCCCCAATTCGCCACCCCACTCCCCCCCCCCCAGAGATGTGGTTATACTGTGGAAGAGAGTCAGAGGAAGAATAATAGATATGAGTCTTAACACTATTGTTCTCTATCTCTAAAATCTTAAGCTAGTTGCTCAATGCCTTTAAGCCTTGGTTTTATCATCTAGGTAATGGGACTATCATACAGTCTTCACAAGGTCATTATGAGATTAAATTGGGGAAAGCAAGTGAGCTTCCCACCCCGCTGCAGAACCAGAACCAAGCGTACCTTCATTGAAGGTTCGCAGTTGTGGGTTTTGGTAGCCCCAGCCTTAAAAGCCTGCCTGTTCGCCCTGCATGGAACAACCTGGAGATCTCCATGTCTCTTGGCCACTGTGGAGGTCTGACAGTGGCCTCAGTCAGGGAGAAGTTAGGTGACCAGAAGCAGGGACAGCTCAGAACTAGACAGGGTTTGGGCATTTCATAGAGAGAAACCCTTAAGTCTCACTGCTTTCAAAACAGTCATTCCACAAGGCTCCACATGAGAGTCCCACGTGTGTGGTGCAGGGGGTGAGTGCTGCAGGCAGTCAGGAAGGGGTACCCCTCCTGGTAACCAGAGTTACTGGAGCAGAGGAGGGAGGCACGTCACTCACTGGGGATGGCCTTGATCCCTAAGCAGGTGAGACTGTGGAGAGCTTGACTGGGAGGGAGGAGTCGCTGAGGGGGGAAGGGAATGAGGAGGGTGCATATGGAGGACTTCAGTGCCTGGGATCTAACTTAATAATTAAGAATTAGGGAGTTGTGGCTGGTTCTACACTACAGGCCATTTGGAGAAGGGAACAACCTGCGAAGGTTGGTCTAGAAGTGGAGCGTAGGGTGATCTGGGAAGGATGGGAGGGCAGGGACCAGTAGAGCAGCTTAGTGGCTTGGCTGCCACCTAGGCACAAGAAATAAGGGCCTGAGTCAGGATGGTGGAGAAAGGAGAAAAGAAGCGATTCAGGGAACGAACCTCCACACTCAATGGGAAGGCAGAGAGGGCTTTAGAGAATCGACATGTCTCCCATCTTGCTGAGCTCTTGCTCTCCCTCTTCTGCTCAGCAGTCTGTCTCCAAGTACAGCATCACCGGTTTGGACTTCATTCCTGGGTTCCACTCTGCCCTGAGTTTGTCCATGATGAACGACATATTGGAAACCTACCAAAAGATCCTCATCAATCTGCCTTCCAGAAATTTGATGCAAATATCTAATGACATGGAGAACCTCCAACACCTTCTCCAACTGCTGGCCTCCTCCAAGGGCTGTCACCTCACCCAGGTCCAGAGCCTGAATTCCTTGAAGGGCAGCATCCTGGAAGCTTCGCTCTACTCCACCGAGGTGGTGGTCCTGAACGGGCTGAAGGCGTTTCTGCAGGCAATGCTCCGGCAGCTGGACTTCAGCCCTGAGTGCTGAAGCTTTGAAGGCCTCTCTTCTCAAAGTCAAGGGAAGAAACCTGGGCTTTCAGGTGTCTCCAGGAGAAGAGAGCCTGTGTGTACATACTTGATCCAGGCCTCTGGTCCTTTCTCTCTCACTCCTCCACACTACCCTTCCAAAGGCATACAACTCCAAGACATGAAACCAAAGATAGAAATACACGATGCCATGCTCACTGGAAATGGGGCCCACCCAGCAAACAGGGAGGACTGGATCTGGGCTTCTCCCAAATCTTCCCCCCTATTCGGCCTCCCCTCTTACGTCATGCTTTAGTGTGAGCCAGGGTGGTTTCGGGAGGCGGGTCGCAGAGCTCTTGCACCATCAGATCAAGGTTCCACCTGAGAATTCTGGGGAGCATCATGAAGGCTACATCCACACACAGCTGGAAACTCCCAAGCAACACCAGTCAGCAGCACCTATTTATTTATTACCCCCTTTATTCTGCATGGCTCTGCAGCAAATCATGTGTGATTCCAGGCTCTTTCGGGGCAGCTGGGGGCAGGGATGTTCGTGTGAGAAGCCCAGGTCCCATCCTCCCTCTGTGTGCTGGGTGGGCTCCAGGAATCTCTGTTTCCAGTCCCATCGATGGGCCTGGCCAAGGCAAACCCATTGCGAGTGACTTGAGGGCTCTCTAGTTAGTTCTCTTGTAACTGGCTTTCTTCCTACTGTAACTGATTTTTAAATTACAGTGTTTGCAATGGCATTGTTCTGAGCACATCTCCAAGGGCCAGGTTACTTTGTAAAGAAGATGAATTTTGTCAAGTGTCATATACAGTGTATGGACCCGGAGGTGGGGCATGTGTTGGTGGGAGAGGGAAGGACCCAGAATGCATTTTCTGAATAACATTTGTTTGATGCACTCTGTGTGTGGACTCATGTTCTTATCTGCAACCACTTAGTGTGGTTTTCATGGCAATAACAAAAGAGACAGCTCCTTCAGTCGGATTGTGGGATTTTGCCAGCCACTTATAGGAGGCAGTGTGTGGTGGGGGCGGGAATGAAAGCTGTTTGTTGGGGCCATGGTGAGCTCTGGCCTCCTCTGACCGCTAGAGACAGGTCTTATCAGGGAGTGAGGGTTTGGGACTGGGGACAGTGACTCCAGAGCAGGGGTCATTGGCATGGCCCTCCAAATGGTCCAGGTTGATCCCACACTGAATTTACAACATGGCAGTGTCCCTATTTGGGGTTTACATCTCACCCAAAGCAAGGCTGTATTTCCCACCGATTCAGGGAGGGTTTTTATTCCAGTGGGAAAGCAAAATCCATGGGAGCTCTGTGGGCTTCCACGCATGGTCCCAAGACCTGGGCCAGCACTGCTGAGTGGGTGCCAGGAACCCAGATGAGGCTGCCAGGTGTACCCTTCCCACTAGAGGTCACATCGAGGAGGGCAAACAAAGAGGCTTGGGTTTTTCAGGATCCTGCCGCCATGATGCAGCCACCACATTACAGGTGGTAGACCTGCCCAAGGACATTTAAATCAAAGTCACCAATTTTAAGACTGAACACCTACTTCATGCCCAGCCCTGACTGGTGCTATGGGATAGAGAAGCTCACCAAATACACGTTAGAACCCTGCCCTCAGGGACCTTACATTCCAGGTGATAAAAACCCACTCACCTGCACACGAAGGCTGGTGTTTCACCATGGCAACCAATCAGCTAGAACACAGTGCAGCCCTCAGCAGGTGGGAAATGCTGAACTGAGGGTGGCAGTGCCCAGGGGCCCCCAGACTCACCCTGCTTGCACTTGGTAGCATTTTCACATTTCAAGGCATGTCAGCCTCTATTACTATGTAGCCACCTCTCTGTAGGGTAGGATAGCTAAGAATTGAAAAATAAAAAAACACCTAAGATCCTAACAGCGGACAGGACTAGAGCCCAGATTCTCGGACCTCCAGAGTGTCGCCTGAGCCAAGTAATGCTTTCAAGAGGTGCAAGCAGGGTTGGGGAGGGAAGACCAGGGGTGCTCGCTGGAAGAGAGGAGTTTCAGGTCAGGGAAGTGAACTGCCTGGAAGGAGGAGGATGTTTTGTTTGCAGTTTTGGTGTGCTGGGACATCAAAGTGAAGGTGTGAGCAGCTAGTTACAAAGAAAGCGAAAGGAAAGATGGGGAGGGAAAGAGGCAAGTTGAAGAAGTCTTGAGGGACCAAGGCTTAAGGTTAAGCATCAAGTTTTAGATCAGAGACTCGTTGGGTGTTGGATAGAGTCAGACCTGCTCTGGAAAATATGACCTAGATTACTCTGGCCGCCCAGTCAGGCTGGGGTATTTTAAAGTCTTTTGCTCTCAAGACTTGGCGCTGTGACTCATTCCCAGAGCATGAAACTTCCCAAATGTAAATGTTTGGATTTTTTTTGCAACTTAAAAAAAAATCCAAATAAATAACCTTTGCATCCTGGTCTCTGTTTTCTGTTGCTTTTTGTAGAGGGGCTTCAGAAGAGCTGTTTGTGTTTGACACGGCAAGGCCAGGCTGGGCTCCCTCTGTCACTGGGTGTCCACTCTGCCCAAGGCTTGGTCACAGCCAGCCGCCAGTTATTCAGGTTGAAGGATCCTCCCAAAGCACAGGGCTGACAATGCGAGTGCATGGGGCCCCAGAGTCAGGGTGAGTCTGCAAATGAGCCTTGAGAAGCACCAAGTTATTAAAACTAAATAAACACATAAAAATGAGCTCACAGGGCTGGCCGAGTGACGCGTTGGTTAAGAGCTGGCTTGGGATGCCAGTGGCCCCGGTTTGGATCCCACATATGAGGAGGGCCAGTGACACTGCCCTCTACAGCTAAGATGGTGAACAACAGCTCCACCTGGAGCTGGGCTGCTGTAAGTCCCCGGGCCGGCATAGCTGCAGCCCCTGCTGCAGTGGGCTGCCATAGGTTACAGTGAGTGGCCGGCAGCCAGCATGAGCGGCTGGCAGCCTGAGTGAGCTGCCAAGAGCCGCTGTGAGTGGCCGTCCAGAGGCCGGCGACTGATCTGCCTCACCCGAGAAGAGCACAATGATGATACCAACATGGGCCAGTGAAGTGACTTCCTCCACAACTAGACTGAAGAACAAAAGGACAGCTGTTCCCTTCCCCAATTCCCCAACGCTGTTCCCCTCCCCCAATACCCCAATTAAATCTTTTAAAAATTTAAAAAATTTAAAAAGTAAAAAAATCAATAAAAATGAGCTCACAAACAAAAACATGCAGCCCAATAACAAGCCCAGCCAGGCACACAGACTATGGCAAGCACAGAGCTCGGTCTTCTCTACAGCACGTTATGACCTGAGTTTCAACCTGTGTCCTGGAGAGAATGGGACTGGGCATCAAAGGGAATCATTTCCATGAGCGATTTCAAGGACCCATCTCCCACCCCCAGAAAAAAAAATCTTTTTTAGTGTGACCAAGGGTGGTTTCAGGAGGCGGGTAGCAGAGCTCTTGCACCATCAGATCAAGGTTCCATCTGAGAATTCTGGGGAGCATCACTGATTGCTCTCAAGATTAAATGAGGTCATGACCCATTTATGAAACATGTGTCTGTTTCACTGTAGATATCAGTGGACCTCCTTCCTTCACCTCACAGTCAGCAACAGGCATTAAATGTCAGTGGTCCAGGTTCCGGAGCACAAGGGCCCAAACTCATCTTTGGTGTAGATGACAGGCCTTCCCTGTGTGCCAGCTCAGGTAGGGCAGGGAGGGTGGGCCGAGCTCCTGAATGATGGGAGACTCCAGAAGGAGGAAAGTCAGGTGTGGCTGGGCAGCCTAAGGGCTCACTTGGCAGCTCGGGGAAGTGGCTGGCCCCTGTACCTGTTGAGAGTACTTTAATTGCCCGTGACAGAAACCCAAGGCAAGCCAACTTAAATTTAAAAAGAGAGAATTTTTTGGCCCATGTTGTTGAGAAGTCCAGGCCATGATCCATCTCAACACTTTTTTCTGCTTGTGTCCCCAGGGACCTGGGAGGTGCTGGCGCCATTGTCCACCCCAATCCCCTCCTGCCTAAGTGGGTGACAGGAGCTTGGGGATGATGCGTTTGCCCCTTTGGTGGCCACCTGGAACTGTCTGAGCTGCCTTGTTTCTGAGCAGTCAGGAGCCTGAGAAGCCACCTCCCATCCCATCCTAAGTGGCTTGGGAGGCCAGCCCACAGTAACAGGGGGTCTCTGAGAAGAGGCCTGCAGATGCCATTCCCCACTCTGGGAGGTGACGCCCAGGGTCAGCGTGGAAGGACATGTTCCTCAAGTTGTCCTTCCAGATCTCTTTCCACACTTAGGCATTCTCTGGCACCCCCCTAAAGCACCAGCTCCCATCTGCCTGACAGCTGGCAGAGTCTAGGGGGAAGCATCTGGCCACAGTCAACCTCCAAAGTCAGGATTTTGCAGAGTCTAGTGAGAAAAGTATCAATCAGGTCAAGCCAGCAGAACCTTCCAGAAGACCCTGCTCCAGGAGCTTGCTACACAACAGCATACAACAACAACAAAAATAACTACATCCCGTTTTTCCAAAAGGACAGATCCATGCTTTCAGCATCAGGATCCAAGTCTGGTGATGCCTGACCACACAAATTTAGCTGGGTTAAGTTCACTGGTAGAAGGCTGTCCTCAGCCCCAGGGGGTCCTCCCTTTGGGAACTCATCATCTCTGGCCTGAAAATGGTAGAACCAATGATGTAAAGCAGGCAATGGAATCCCGAGTCCCAGCCCTCACCTCAGCCCCAGCTCGCAGCCCAGAGGGTGCTTAACCCTGAGGTAGGTTATGAAACCGTTCTCAGCTTCAGTTTGTCATCTGTACTGGGTAGGAATAATAGCACCTTCTTCATAGGCCTTTAGATTAGATGATAAAACATTTGGGAAGCTGTTAGCCCAATAACTATATACAAAAACACTTGATAAATCATGTTTTGCTATTAGTATTAAAAGTCAGGAAGCAACAGGAATGGGAACTTAGGTAGCACATGCTCTGATGCCCGACCACCTCTGAGGCTGGCTGCGCTGTGATATGCAGTTCCCCTTCCACAGTGCTCCCTGCAGCTCCTCACAGATGCCCCAGGGAGCCCTCTCAGCCCACAGGGGGCAGCCTGAAAGGAAAAGGGAGAATGAAGGCCTCAGAGAAACAAATCTCAACCAGTAAGGAACAGGGCACTGTAAATGCCCCCGCCTCCCAGACTCCATAGGGGTAATTCTGAGATGCATTCTACCTTGATTGAGCCCCAGGTGCCCATACCTGCAGCCACATCAATGAAGCCTTTCCTCCTTCCCTGTCTCACACTCCCCACCCCTCACCCCTGCTCCCTAGGGTCACCTCCTAAATACACCTTCCACACCAGAACCCTCTTCTCAGGTGCTACTCTTGGAGGAACCCAAAGTAAGACCATTGAAAAGCAAATGAGATGGATTTGGGTACTGGGAGAGCTGTGAAGGCAGGTTCTGGAGACGTGCAGGAGCCACACACCAAAATTTGGAGAACCCCTGACCTTTCTGAGGAATGAGGCCTAAGAGACAATAGAAGTCAGGGGTCTTCGGGAGGAAGGGGATTCACTTCAGGAAAGCTTGGCATGGGAAAGAGAGCGAGAATAGGAAGAGAATCTATTAAAATGGAAGAATTATAAGATAGGAAGGAAGGAAGGAAGGAAGGAAGGAAGGAAGGAAGGAAGGAAGGAAGGAAGGAAGGAAGCGAGGGAGGGAGGGAGGGAGGGGAAAAGAAAGGAGGGAAGAAGAGAGAAAGGAAGAGGGAAATGAAAAGAGAAGAAATATATGTAAAGTTAAGTGTCAGCTGTCTTAATGCGTTCAGGCTGCTATAACTGAATACCATAGTCTGGGTGGCTTATGAACAACAGAAATTTATTTCTCACAGTCTGGAGGTTGGAAGTCCAAGATCAAGATACCAGTAGATTCCATGTCTGGTGAGGACCCACTTCCTGGTTCGTAGACCATCTTTTGCTGTGTCCCCACATGGTGGAAGGCGCAAGGGAGCTCTTTGCGGTCTCTTTTATGACACTCATCCCACTCTGGGGGGTTCCATCTTCAGGACCTAAGCACCACCAAAGGCCCCACTTCATAATACCATCACACTGGGTGTTAGGATTTAACCTATGAATTTGGGGAGAGCACAAACAGTTCATCTGTGGCCTCACCTTATAATAACCGGTCAGAGGAAAGCTCAGGCCAAATCAAAGGAATCTCAATTATTGAATATTTTCCTCATTATTGTAAAAAAAAAAAAAAATGTTTTTTTTTACAATAATGGTTTTTTATAATAATGTAAAAAAAAATGGGTTTTTTTACAGTAATGGGACCTGATGTTGGCAGTTCTTCTTTCCACTGAGTCCCTCTAGAGCCTGTTTGCTCCTTCGCAAACGGCTCACAGGCAATCATTTCTGTTGGGTTTTCACCATCACGTCCTCCCCACCCTGGGCAGTGAACCTCTGCAGGCAGGGTCACCTCGCCCAGTGTCTAGATGTAGTGTCTGACACAGCGCAGGCCCTCTGTTCTTATTTGGTGAGCAAAGGAAGTGAGACTCTTGTACAACAAGCCTATTATTCACATATAAGCAATTTCTGCAAAAAGCCTGAAAACAATGCTAACCATTAAAGGTTAAACTCCGTATTAGAATTCTGCTCATTCTTCCTTTGCTCAGCAAACTTCTTTTTGATATTCAGAGCTATAGGTCCAAACCAACTGAACAGGCAGCTTTGACACAATGATGGAAACGAAATATAGATTCTGTTTTAGATTATGATAAGGAATTATTGTTAATTATATTAGCTGTGGTAATGGCTTAGTGGTTAATTATTTTTAAGTGCTTCCATATCCATTAATCATTTTTAAAGGATTCCAAACTGAAGTAGTTTAGGGTGAAATGCAATGATATCTGAGATTTGTCTGAAGATATTCAGAAAAATGTATATATATTATATACATATATATAATTTAAATATATCTATAGGTGATTAGATAAACAAAATCAACAAAATGTTGATCATTGTTGCAGCCAGATGATAGGCCCACAAGAGTTCATTATACCAGGCCCCCTAAATTTTCTGGGTAAAATTTCCAGAGTAAATATTTTGGGGAAGGCTTCCTCAGCCTTTCCCCAGGGTTCCCTTCCACTGCCTGGGGCCTCTGCATTCTTGGGAAGGAAGGAGGAGGGAAGAGGGAAAGTGAGAATACGCTGTGGAGCCGAGTTGTATTTAACTTCACATTTGATTTCACTACCTGGCAGATGTCCCAGGGCCTTGGGGGGACGGCAGATTGTCAGTGCGGGTGTGAAACAGTGAACTAAAACAGAGATTTTAGCAAATCAAACAAAGAGAGAGTGGCAAGAGCCAGCTGCAAGATGCTGAGAGGCAAGTCCAGACGCCCATAAGGAAAAAGCCAAGAGAGCAAAATCAGGGCCTTGAGCTCGGTCCCATCCCTGTGGGGTGCCCCACGGAAGCTGCGGGGGGGGGGGGCGGGGGGGAATCATGGTGTCCCCACTTCGCAGTTTTCCCTCCATAGTAAATATACTATGTAGTGGAAAAAGCCCTCAGACCATTTGTGAAGGAACATGGGATTCCTGTCTCTTTTTCTCACCTAAGTGATTATTTTTTAAAAATATATTTTTAAAAGTACGTTGTCCCTACCTTCCAAACCTTATCCCTAGGGCTCTGGTACCTGGTCACAGCCAGGGCAGGCTCACCCCATTTCTCACTGGCTTACTTCGGACCCCTCCCAGTGCAGGAGCAGACCACTACCCACCCGTACCCACAATCCACACGCTCTCTACCGAAGCTTCAGGAGGTTCAGAGTGTGCAGACCAGGGCAGGACAAGGGACCTATTCAGAAGGCATAGGAGGCTCAGCCCTTTGGGCCTAAGCCAGGCCCCTTGGCATGGAATGCTGCTGAACCTCAGACAGGGCCTTTCTATCGAAGGCCAGTGTTTTATCTCAGGCAGATGTCCCTGAGAAATATCACAGATCAGAAAAACAGTCCTGAGGTTGCCTTGACAGTCCCACCCATTTTTTTGGTCGTAATTCCTGAAGAAACGCCAACCCTCACAGCTTCACCTTTTCTGTTTACAAAGCGTGTGTATTGATCTGAGGGAGAACTAGCAGGTGAAGCATGACTCAGGAAATGGGGTCCCCGCCAGGCCCCCAATCCTGAGACAGTGAAGGAAGGGGAAGACCTTGCTCCCTTCCTTTCCTGGGCTTAGACCTTGTGTGTGACTCAAAATCTGGAAGTCGTCTTCACAGTCCAGTAATTATTTAGAGATCAGGGCAACAGTCCATGGCAACCACCCTCACCCCCCACCCCTGCCAGTCCATTCTTCAGAATGAAGGGACTTGTGACCTACCTACACTTGGAGGAGCATGGAAGGTGTTTATTATTTATCCCATGTATTAGGTGATGGAACCAAGACTTAGAGATCTCACAAGAATTGCCCAAAGACTCACATCTGAGGATTCAACCTGAGTCTTTGGACTTACAATCCCCAGGCTGGAGACAGATGTTAGATAGATGATAGATGAGGGAGAGAGAGAGAGAGAGAGAGAGAGAGAGAGAGAGAGAGAGAGAGAGATGATAGATAGGTGATAGATAGATATACACATAGATATCTTTACCCACCCTCTCCCTTCATACAGATTTCCAGCTATCTTCTGTTTGCCGTCCCATACCTATGTACCTATGTCTCCCCATCAGAGGGAATAATTCTCCATCTCTCAGCTCTGCTGCGTTCAATGATGGCTTCATTCTTAGGTGGTGGCAAAGGTGACCACCAAAAACTCCAGGCTTCTATCTTCCAACTTTGAACTCCCAAGGAAAGACAACTTCTTTTTTTTTTTTTTTTTTGAGGGCAGTGTCACTGGCCCTCATATGTGGGATCCGAACCAGGGCCGCTGGCTTCCCAAGCCAGCACTTAACCACCGCACCACTCAGCGGGCCCGACAACTTCTCCTCTTCAATTGTTCCAGCAAAAGTCTTAGGGCTCACTCTGATTGTCCTGACCTGGGTCACATGCTCCTTGCTGAACCAATCACTGTGGCCAGGAGGGTGCGATACTCTGATTGGTCAGATATGAGTTATCCTGGAGTAAAGGGGCAAAGCCACTTGGAATGAGAATGGGTAAGGTGTAGTTTCCCAAAGGAATACAGGATCCTACCATAAAGAGAGGAAGGAATGGATACTGAGAAGGCGGCAAAGACAGATGACTCCTTCAGGAATGCTCTGAGCTTCTCTGTCCTGGTCTCTCTGATTCCTAACAAGCTTCTAGAAACGTCTTCCAAGTCTGGATTTCTTTCTAGGAAAGGGAAGAAAGAAGATTCACTTTGACCCTTTACTTTTTTGTACAAAGAACAAAAACCAGCTCCGTCTAGCTCTTAACTTCCACCACACAGCATCAAATAAAAAATGACATTGGACCTCAAGCTTAGAAGAGAGTGGAATGATTGTCCTTGGCTCTGAGAACTTCTTCTGATAAGAATGGGGGTCATTTTGTTATTGGTTATACTGGATTGAGTCTTGATATGAAATCATCCAAATTGTCATTGCTCTTGTTGGGGCTATTTTATTGCTCTCTGCTTTGTCTGGGGTCATTGTTTTCCATTGGGGAAATTAGTTCTTTTTTCCCTTCTTTATAATGGAGTGCATGCCGCTGACACTTTATATTGTAAGGCATGGCTGTTCTGGGTGCTTTACAACAAGCATAATCACACTGGTCCTTTACAGTGGAATAGCACCTTGCCATCTAGGAAGGACTTTAACACACATGATTATATTTGATCCCCATGATAATCAGGATGGAGGAATATAGTATTATGCTCACTTCCTTTAGATATGAAGGAGACTCAGAGAGGTTAAGTGACTGGCTGAAAGTCATAGAGCTCTATGTTGCCTTGTGTAGTAAAAACTATTGGCAAGCACGCATTTATTCAAGGGGTGATTTACATAACAAGACTAGACTTTGTTGCTGCAAATCAGGGCTGATGCTCCAGGGGAGTTAGTTTTCAGTTTGCAAACTGCAGTAGCTCAGAAGGACCAAAACACAAACATAGGACCACAGAGCCACCAACAGCCAAGACTAGAGCTCAGCCCCACATGACAGCATTGGGCTCACCTACAAGCAGGTCCAAGAGATGCAGCCCCAGCCTGCCCCCTGGAGAGCAGCGGGTGGCTCAGAACAAGCACCCGGGAGCCCACCCCTGCAGTTCAGCCCTGCTGGGGAACTCCTCCACCCATACCCAGCTCATTCTCTCCTCAAAGGGGCTGGTAACTGGCCCACGGATGGGACTGGGGTGAGAGGGAGGAGACACATCTGGTAGGGCCTGGAGTACTGGGAAAACCTCAAGCCTAATTTGCTGGGGGTTCCCTTCCAAGGACTCCCTTCTCCCCCATCCTCCACGCTGGAGAGTCTGGTCAAAAAGACAGCTGGCAGTTCTCCTTGGTTTCCAAGCAACTCACAAATTCTGCTTGGTACCAAAGAAAAGAAGGGAGCCAGAGGCCAGAAGAAACAGCATCTCCTGTTGTGGGAAGCAGAGCCTCTGGGGAGCAGGGGACAGCTGCTCCTCATTGCTTGTCTTGCCCCTTAAAACCTCCAGGCCATCCTCCCTCATGCAGGCAGTGGGCTCTGGCCCCGCCCTCCCAGCCCTGACCTGGAGATTCACTGTGGAGTCTAGATAGCTCAGCAGGACAGACTGGCCAGAGCGGAAGTGACCCAGCCCCAGAGCACTCTGGGAAACCTGCTCTGTGTTGGCCCCAGACCTCACACAGGGATTTTAGGAGATCAAAATCAGAGCTCTTTCCCAGCGTTGTCTGCAGTGAATGGAACAGGGCTTATCAAAGCCTGCACGAGTCAGAAGAAAAGGCACCGTCATTTCCCTCTGCCCTCCCCGGCCAAGGTGAAGGCTTCCCTGGTGTGCTGCTGGAAGGCCTCTATTCTAGAAGATTCCACCAGGCAGCAGAGAAAAATAGCAGATGCCAGAAACTAACCCATCTGAAATGATTTGTTTTTCTCCCAATCACACCTCCCAGTTGGAATATCTGCAATTACCCACTCACCATACATGGAAAAAGGAACGCCAAAACTAATCAAATGACATCACTTGGGGAACCTAATACATCCCAGCACCAATCTCTTTGTAAAGCCCCATGTGGGAAGATACAAATTCAATTTGTCTTGTCTAGGGGAAAAATGAGTTTTAAATACGTTGAATTAAAAATATCTTATGTACCAGACATTAGTGATCGAAAAAAAAAAATGCCTTGGAAGGAAAATAACTCTGAAAATGTTAAGTATTCAAGCTGACAAAGAACTGGAAATTTATGCCATAATCCAAGCACAGAAGGTCCACCCTGGACACCCACGTGTCCCAGACTGAGCCCCGGAGGTCAGGGTGCCTCAGATGGAGCCTTGGTTCCTGAGGGCCAGCCCAGGCAGCTTCCCTGAGTGACACCTCCTGCTTCCTGGGAACCTGCAGTGTCAACATCTTCCTGCTGGACTGGGTTGCAAAGGCCTGAAAAACGAAGCTGCCCTGTGGAGCCAGCCTGACCAAGGCAAGGTTGTCGGGCAGGGTTGGAGGGAAACAAAAAGGGGTCCAATTCCCACTGGTTCCCCAAGCTTGGTGGACACTGATGCTATTAAAAAGCCAGTTTACATACCCTGGAGGGCACTGGCTGTTCTCTTCCAGGATGAGCTCCAGGAACTAGCAGTCAAGAGATGTGGGTTCTAATCCCAGCTCTGCTGGTAGTTGGCTAGTGCCAAGAGTCTTGGACAAGTCTTTTTCCCTTCTCTAGTCTTTAGCTGATAAAACAAAGAGTTGGATTTAAATGATATTCAGGGTCTCTTACAATTCCATGAGTAAGATTTATTTTTTTCCTTTTTTGCTATCTCTCTCTTACAAGTCTGTTGAGAATGGTAAGGGCATATAGTCTTTCAAATCAGTCTGCATGGGTTTGAATCCCAGCTCTGCTGCTTTCTCACTGTGCGATCTTGAGCAAGTAACTTAACCTCTCTGTGCTTCCATTTTTGCTTCTGTAAAATGAAGATCACAGCTATCTATCGCATAACCTTGTGAAAGAATAAGATGAGTTAACATGTGCAAAGGGCTTTGAGTAGCTCCCAGCATACGATTATAGCTATTATTTATTATGCAGTTTACTTTATGTTAGGCTCTGTACCTGGCATAATAAAGAAGTGAGTCAGAGTGCCACGGTCCTGGCTGTACAGGATGTTAGTGTCTCTGAGAAAAATGTCGCTCAGGAAGCCATTGTCTTATGGTCACCTGTTTGTGTCCCTAAGGGAGGGATTTTGCCGCTGGCTTGGGGTTGGGTATGGAGCAAGTCCCCCTCCAGGCCACTGAAGCACACACCAGCTGCCTGACACCTCAGTTTTTTTCCTTCCCTGCTTCTTTATTGCTCTTCTGCTCCTGATTCCACTTGAAGTCTAACTTCAAAACTAATAGAAATAAAATCTCCTGCAAAAGAGTTCTTCCTCCTCCTCCCTCACCCCTTTCTCTCTCTGATTTTCTTCCCCAGTCTCCACTTGCTCCTATTGCATCACTTGGGCTCACAGCCTCGCTCCACTTGCCCCATTTGGGGAGCTAGGAGATCCCTTGATACCTCTCTGCCCTCCTAAAAACACACTCTGGCCTCCCTCTTCCTAGAACCCGACCCAGCCAGCATCTCCTTGGTTAGTGAGGACACTGGCTGAGGGAACATTCAGCTTTGTTTATCCAAAGGGTTGGGGGGGCGGGTTTTGCAGAGAAATTGCTCAGCTCCCACACAGTCAGCAAGGAAGGTAATTGGAATTAATCTGGGCACTGCAAAATGCAGATGTGTCCCCAGACCTGGAATGAGGATAAGCAGCTGCTGTCTCAGGGGCCAGCTGCAGCCTGCGGGGGGGGGGGGGGGGGGGGGGGGCGCCCTGGGAGAAGAAGGAGGCGCTGGCCCAGAACGGGCAGCCCCAAGGGGTCCCATGCAGCATTCTGGAGGTTTGGAGACTCCCTGCTCAGTGCAGCCCACCAGGAGGGCTGGTTGATGGATGCCTTTAATAGATACGTTGTGGAGCTGGCAGGCCAAGTGTTTACACCCAAATGCACATAGGCTGTTTAAGGAATTCCCAAATTCCTCACTGGAGCCTAGATTATGAAAACCATTTCTAGAGGTCTCTTTTACCAATATCCTCATCCTTGGGCTGCTAGGGGTTGGGGTGTTTGGGGGAGGGCAGCCTTTTGGCCAATCCCAGCAGGTTCTGGCATGAGAGGAGCTGCAGTAAAGACAGATGTTTGGCAAACATTTCTTGAGTGCCTACTGTGTGCCAGGCACTGGGCTAGGACCTAGAGAAACAAAAGCCATTAGGAACAAATAGAGGCGCTCACAGCCCAGTGGGCAGACGTGGCACAGAGAGGAAAGGAGACTCCCGGAACTGTGGGAAACACATAATCGATCGCTGTGTTCCTGGTGCCCCTGCCATACCCTCCCCACTCCCTCACCTCTGCAGGCGCCAGATCCTTTTGCAGTTATAATGACTGATGAAGGCTTCCTCCAGCATGATTCGTGCAAAAAGGAAATTCTTGAAGCCCCCAAGCCCTCCAACAGTAAAGAGGGGTTGGGGGACTATAAATAGCAAACTTTTAAAAATCCTGATAGATCTGGGGAGGGGAGATTGGGGGGTTCCTTAATAAATCACAGCTGGTCCGAGTCAGGCGACCTGGGATCTGGTCCATGCCCTGTCACTCTAGCTGGGTGAGCTGGGCGGGCAAGTCACCACAGCTCTGCAGCCTACCTCTCTGCGTTTCTGTGCTGTTTGGATGATATGATGAGTGGGACAGGAAAGGAGAAAGCACCTGGCGCACACCACTGGCGGACCCACTTGTGGGAGCCTTCCTGTCCTCACCCCACAGTAGTGATACGCCCCCTCCTCATAGACCTAGGGTGAGAGCTTGCTGCTGAGTTTCATATGGTTCTCTGTTCACACCTTTTTATATGTAAATCACTGTTGAAATAATACAATTTTGAATGAGGGTAAACAGCAGAGAAGCACCCTTATGCTGAAGTGTATGTGGAGAGGGATGTCTTCGTGACTGTCACATTTCATGAGCCTGCATCAGAAGCAGGCTAGTTTGGAACCAAGTTACCCTGGGACCTGGTCAGGGGAAGACCATGGATCTCGGATGCCTGGCTGCCCCTCCTTTAGATTGATTTAACCTCGATTTGTGCCCAGCGCCTGCTCGCTGCCCAACAAAACACTGGCCCATTCTCTGCTCTCCAGATACGGTCAGGTTGTCAGGTCCAGCCACCATCCCTCACGTCCTTCCCCGCTGCCACCTCCAGGCAGCGCTTGGTCGAGAATGCCCAAGCCTCACCTCGGCTGCCCGCCTCTGTCTGCTGAGGCCTTGGGTTCCCCATCTACCTGTGGGCGGGCAAGGGGCAAGGCCCGGGGCTCCTTGCGCTGCTGGGGTCTCGCAGAGCAGCACAGCCACGTGGGAGGGTTAACAAGGCCTCCCTACGCCCTCCACTGGGTTGCCAGACACGGATTCTAATCCTGATGCTGGGTGGACCTGGGCAAATGCGTTCACTTCCCTAGGCCTCTGTTTCCTCACCTGAAAAATCCGCGTGCTAGACTCGATGTACTATTCTGTGATTCTATAAATACATGTTTCAGGCAGGAGAACACATGCTCACATCATTCAGCAGTCAAACAATGATTTGCCTTATATAACACGTTTGGAAAACAAGTTTTATTTCATGTGCCAACTCAAGCCTATGGGTAGTGGCTACCCGGAGTGCTGTGTTGAGAAGGAATCTGAAGTCTTATCTGGCTGGGTCCATCAGGAGACAAGATGGTTTGGGGGTAAATCCAGAAAGGGGATTAGGAATCTCACCGGGATAGGATGGAGGTGGAGGAGAGAGCCCACACCCCCGCCCCCAATCCTTGTGAAACCTCTGGGATGCTCCTTTCCTTTTGTCCTGGGGGCGGCGGGGGGAGATTTATTTTTCCAGAAAAGACTTTGCTCTTCACGGAGCCTACCTTGTGGCCCTTTATTGAGCCGAAGGGCGGGAGTCGGTTCGGAAGGACTCAGGTCTCCCGGTACAGGTGGGGCACTGCCACCAGGGTCCCGGAGGAGTGGGTGCGCCCCTCGCCCCGTGGGCGCTCTGCCATGTGCCAACTTGGTCTGGGGAGAGAATTCCACCAGCTCAGCAAATTGCCCTGTATTGTTGTTGATTTTGTCTGTTGGCTTCCCCCTCCCTTTTTCTTTTTCCTTCTTCCCCTGAGTCAGCACCGCCAAGCCCAGTGAAGCAGATGGGGAGAAGAGGGAGAGACGCGCGCCCAGGGCGCCCCCAGATCCCTTTGCCTCGTGGCCCGACCAGCCCCGCGCTGCGGGAACCCGCGCTTCTGGCCCTCTTTTCTGCCCAGGCAAATAAATGTCCGTCCCCCGAGGGCGGGTGGATGGGGCGCTGGCGGGGAAGACTGGGCGCCATCCCACGGAGGCAGCGACAGTCACCTGCGGTTCCCGGGCGGACCGCCTGCCTGGCTGCCTGTGGCTCCCTTCCTCGCAAAGACACCTTTCTCTCCAGCACCCTGAACCCCCATAACTTCGGGCCCTTTAATCAGTGCTTTACATTTAACGCATTTCATCCTCATTACATAAACTGTCATGCTCGATACCACATTGTCACTGTCAGCGACCAAACCAAGCAATAGTAATAAAATAATAAGAGTATGGCAAGCCAGTAATTTTTCATCTGAGCATTAAGATTTCAAGAGATACTATTCTATACACTCGGGGTGTAAAAATCGACCAGCATAAGTATTTAGGATATGTATGTCCCAAGCAATATTTGGGACATATTTATACTAAAAATGAATCTGTTGTTTATCTGGAGCTGACTTACACGAAAACATGATTTCGTTGTTTATCTGAAATGCAATTTTAACTGGGCAGCCTGTGTTTTGATTTGCTACATTTGGCATCCTAGCCCTGTGGGCTCAGAACTGAGGCTACAGGAGGCCCTCACCTAACCTAGAAATACTCTCTTCTGGCAGGATCGGCCCAGCTGAGAAGGAGCCCCAGGTGTTCCTGCTTCTGCTCCATTCTATCAAGCACACCCACCTGGATCTCTTTCTCCTCCCCCTTGCTGCAGCCTGTTCCCAATTCACAGCCCCTAAGCTACCCCTGCCCAGGTGAGCAGCTTGCCCCAGAGCCGGTAATCTAGGAGGCTGCAAGGGAGACCCCTTGGAATGGGGACCCAGTTAGCCTCTCCCTCCAGCTGGGACTTAATGAAGCTTAAGCTTCTTCCCGAGGTCCCCTTTCTTTTCCCACCAGGGAGACAAGGGGTCCTGCCTCATAGCCACCATGGGGGGTTGGAGGACTGGAGAGCAGTGAAAAGGACTTGGGGCCTAGAGACTGAGTCAGCCCCCTCCCCAATACTGCTCCCTTTGTGTTCAGACAACTCCAAACACTCAGGAGCCTCCATTTTCTCATCTGCAAAACAGGGATATTAATTCTCGGCTTACCCCATTGTGTGAGAGTTAGAGAAGGGAAGGTAATTGCCTCAAGAATGAATAATGGACAAAACACAGATCTTCAACATTTATGCCCCTCCCCTCAGGGGCCACTTGGGCAGCATTTACACCTTTGTTACAAATATCCCCCAGTGATCATTTGCTAGAGCCTGAAATAACAATGATGAAGATGCAAGTGGGCCACAGAACTGACCTGGAAACAAAGCCTCCCCTGTGCTTTCTGACCCATTGCTGACTCTGAGGGCAGATGCCTACGTGGAGCCCTTGGCAACATCCCTCAAACCTCCCCAAGGTGATGACTGCCTTTTTGGCAAGGACTGGGGTGTCCTGAGTCCAGCCTCTGGGACTCCATCCTTTCCTGCTTGGGTCCCAGCACAGCTCTTTCCTGGGGCACAGTCCCCTCCAGCCTTGAGGCCCACAGTGCCAGTGTGGAAAGGAAGGACAGAAATTGTGCAGTGTGCCAGACCTCGGGTAGAACCTCACCCTGGCACCGCAGCAGCACAGGAGCTGAAAATCCCAAAGCCAAGGCCTGTCTCCTTTCATTCATTCACCAGACATATTGGGCGCTTCCTCCTCCCCAAGCACTACAGATGGAGACACAAAGACAAACACAGCCTGGCCAGCCATCAAGACTTTAGAGCAGTGTCCCTCATGCTTTGCATCTGAACGCCTCTCCACGAAAACCCCATCATGGCGACGGCTGAGTGGCGTGGTGGTTAAGCGCTGGTTTGGGAAGCCAGCAGCCCCAGTTCAGACCCACACATGAGGGCCAGTGACCCTACCCTCAAAAAAACAAAAACAAAAAAAAACAAACCCATCATGGCTCTGGACTGACAGCTTCCCCTCCACAGTCCAGGCTTCTCTGAGCGGTAGGATCTTGTCCAAGGCCCTTCCCTACACACCCCTAATTCTATCCTGATGCCAGAGAGGAGAAAGGGAAAGATAAGAGGCTGCACAGTGAGCTTCGAGGTGTGTGTGCTGAATTACCAGTGGGTTCTGCCAAAGATTCAACAGGCCTGGCTTGTTTCACATGTTCATTGAGGGTCCTTATGTGCCAGGCCCCAGGGGTACAGGAGTCACCTTGACCTAATGGGGCTTACAGTCTAGCAGGAGAACAAAGTAGATAAGTAATTACAACCCAATAACAAATCAGGTAATAATAGCAATATAAGTAATAACAATTAGATAAATAAAATAATGTGACGATGGTTATGCTGGGAGAAGTGAAACTGCTGTGGCATGAAATAGGGGTCCCAGCCAAACCTAGGAGTCAGAGGTCTGGGTCAAAAAAGGGCTCCCCAAAGAAGAGGTGAGCTGAGACCTGAGGACTGAGCAGAGGTTTTCCAGGTGAAGGGTCATTGGGGGTACCTGGGGGATAGAGTAACTATTTTTGGAGTTCCCAGGTCAAGAGACAGGCTCTGGAACTTTGAAAACATTATACTAAGTGGAAAAAAATCTCAGACACAAAAGGCTACATACTATATGATTCCATTTATATGAAATGTTCAGAATCAGTAAATCCACAGAGAAAGAAAGTAGATTAGTGGTTGCCAGGAGTTGGAGAGGGCCATGAAAAGTGACTACTAATAGGTTCGGGTCTTGTGGGAGAGGGTAGATAATAAAAATGTTGCAAACTTGGGCAGCCGAGTGGCGCAGTGGCTTGGGGAAGCCAGTGGCCCCAGTTCGGTCCCACATATGAGGGCCAGTGACACTGCCCTCAAAAAAAAAAAAAATGTTGCAAACTAGACAGTGGTGATGGTTGCACGACTTTGTGAATACACTAAAAACCACTGAATTATATGTTGTGTGAATTATACCTTAATTTAAAAAGAGGGGTGACGGGCCGGCCGAGTGGTGCGGTGGTTAAGCCCCGGGTTAAGAGGCCAGCGGCCCCGGTTCAGGTCCCACATATGAGGGCCAGTGACACTGCCCTCAAAAAAAAAAAAAATAGAGGGGTAAGGGGGGCCCACTGAACAACTGAGCAAAGCTCACACGGTGAAGGGGAGAGTTGGGCCAGGCCAGATCCTGCAGGACCACCCTCAGAAGGACTTGATCTGAGGGCTATGAGAACCAGTGGACAGTCTGAAGCTAGGGAGCAACGTGGGCAGATGGGCACTTTAGGAAGATCACCCCGGCTGCAGTGTAGAGAATGCACTGAATGGGGGTCAGACGGACCAGGGAGGAGGCTGCCACCATAGTGGAAATGAGGGATGGTAGGGACCTGAACCAGCACCGCAGGGAAGAAGAAAAGCAGGATTCCAGGGAGAGACAGGAGGCAGATTGGACAGAGCTCGGGGAGCAAGCTAAATGCCTGCCTTCGCAATTCTTAAATTGTCATAAGAATCTGAAATTATCAGACACTTCAGAGTGCATCCCAAAGTATTAGGACAAAGGGTAGCCAAGAGGGTGGCTGGGATTGTCCTCTCAGCTCACTGGAACCAGCCCTGCTAGCAGCTGACCACAGCTCCCAGGCATGAGTGGTTGCTTATTGGGCTAGTCTGAGGGAGGAGGCTTCAAAGACATGGGGGAGGGGGGTGTCAACCAGAAGGCAGGCGGCAGAACAGGTCTCAACTAGACAAGTGTGATTCCTCCAAGGACCCAAATGGGGACCCAAGGAAACCTCTGCTCAAGTCCTAGGACTGAAAGGATGGTGAGAAGTTCTCTCAAATTGCAGAACCCATATCTTTCTTATTCAAATGTGGTTAAGTGTCTTGTGTATAGTAGGTTACTAGGTGCTCAGTAAATGTTTGTAGAATTAAACAGAATTTATTTAAGAAGAGAGAAAGTTTCAACCAATGGGTTGGGGACCCTATCCAGCCAGATTTTAATTTTAAGATGGGAGCGAGAAGGAGAGATTAATTCTGTAATAATGGACTTCCAGCTCTCAGAGGAAGTTTGTAAGAACTTCCTTATTTGTGAGAAGAGCCTTCCTTTGCTTCTCCAGTTGCCCCCAGGACACTCCAGCTCCATCGGTCAGTTCAGCTAGGCATGCCTGTCCTCACTGCTCTGCTAGCTCTGCCATTAGGAAGTGTGCACTGAGCTGACCCCGTTTCAACCTCACCACAGCCCATGGAGAGAGGGACGGTTGTTCCGTTCCGTGTAGCAGTCAGGACCTTCAGGCTCAGAGAGGCCCCTGGGTAACTCCAGAGGCCAGGGGGTGGGCCTGGGTCACAAGCCTCCTGCCCTCAGAGCCTGAGCCCCTTACCCTACACCAGCCCCCACAGACCCTGAGACTAAAGTCACAGCAAGTTAGCCCCCTCTTCTCACCAGCTCGGAGAGCCCTCCCGATGTCCCTTTGGACAAACACCTATCCTGTCTGGTCCCAAAGCTCACACCAAATCATGTTTACATTTGGTAGGTACAGGCGGGGGATGGAAAAATCCACAGATTCCCCTCAGAAAAGAGCTTCAATTTGGGGGCAAGGGAGGGGTAGGAGGAGGAAAGAAGTGTATGAAATGATTTAGAAATAGCTGAACTTTGAAAAACAGCAGAAAAATCTCTCGGGCGCTACAGAGAAATACATTTTTAAATGAAGCTGTGCCAAGGGACTGAAAAATTGCTTATGAGCGGAGGACATCGGCCCAGGGAGCAGTTGAACTGACAGGGCAGACAGAAGAACTGCTGGGAGGGCAGTTTGTTCAGAGGCAGCAAAGGCAACTCAGAGCACATTCTTAATCGCTGAATTCCAGGAGATCACCAAATTCTACAGCCACTGAATAATATGACCACTAAAAATGATAGATACTAAATACGACTGAGTACTAGGGCCAGTACATACTCCAGGCATTAAATATTACAGACCCTAAATACACACCCTAGCTACTATAGATACTAAATACTGCAGATACTAAATACAGGCACTAAATACTACAGATACTAAATACTGCAGATACTAAATACAGACACTAAATACTACAGATACTAAATACAGGCACTAAATACTACAGATACTAAATACTACAGGTATTAAATACAGGCACTAAATACTAGAGATACTAAATACTGCATGCACTAACACCGCATGTAACACTGAACCTTACACCTCAGACAGTAAATTCTAGTATTATTACTCCAGTAGACTGGGCCTGAAGAAGACCAATAACATTAACAAAATAAGCCTTGGGGCCCCTGAATTCACTCACTGTCCCGATGGCTGGGTAGCCAAGGTAAAATGACAATGCTATGGCCTGATGGCAGGTTGGAGCTAGAGGGAAGAGAAAGGGAGAAGGTATTCATTCACCTCCACAGGAGAGGTCAGAAGCCTCCCTCTCCTTCTGGGCCTGGAAGCCACTCACCCACCCCCAGCCCCAGAGCTGGAATTGGGCCAAGAGAGGACTTTGCCCCCACTGCACACAGCCACAGCACCCCAGTCTAGCTTGGGGGCCGTAGTGACATTTCTTTCCAATTTGGCTGTCCCTTTGACATCCCAAACCAACTCTATTCCTACTCATTGATATGAGACTGGGGACCAGGAAATTCTAAAATTGCCCAGGCATTTTTTTCTCTTTTTTCTTTTCCTTTTCCTTTTTTTTGGCAAGGTGGATGTTTATGACCCAAGAGGTCTTTGGTTTTCAATTGTTTGAAGATTTGGAAAGGAGGGTACAGGTTCTATTTTATTTAGATTTTATCTATTGATCTTTCTCCTGGGCAGCCAGGGAGTCTTGTCGCTTGTGATTTTTCCTGGTAGCTCAACTCAGCCACCCAGAGAGAGCCCAGGAGGTGGAAGAATTCCCAGGAATTCACTGAGCAGAGGGGCGTGGCAACATCTCCTGCAAAGTCGGCACTCCCTCCACCCCCCACTTCTCTATGACTTTCTCTGCTCTCTCCCCCAGCCTCCCACAAGACAGGATGGGGCTGTGCCCTCCCTGTGTGCCCAGGTGCTTTCACAGAGGGGGACCTGGCAGTTCCTGGCACATGCCTCAGGCTGTGTGTGGAGAAGGGCAGACAGGAGGTGGTGTGGAGGGAACCAGGGCCCTGGTCTCCAATACACCCCTCCTTTTTGTCTTGCCCAGTGCTCCTGGGGTGGGTCACCAATGGGGATACCCTACAGGACTCCTCGGTACCTCAGTGTCAGGCAGGATTCTGGCCCTGCAGCAGCTTGATTCTCCCCCATTTCAGGGGCTGTTCCATTCTGAGGAGGGCGTGTGACTGCTGGCCCAGCTGAGGGTCTCTGGGAAGTCATGGCCAGAGGCTGCAAGGCACCCCCAGCCCTGCCTGACTCCTCTGGTAAGTGAAAAGATTCCAAAACTGTCCAAGCCCTCAAGGTTTGCTCTCTTAAGTCTTTTCCTTATCACAAAGATATATATTCAGTCTAGAAAACATCAAAAGTGCAGAAAAATGTAAAGAAGTTGAAAAATACCTACTAATGGTCCATTGCCCAGAGGCAACCTTGAGTAAAACTGGGCATATGGTTTCCAGCTTTCTCTGCTGTTTCCTTCTCCTTTACATAATTGAGATCATACTGTCATCGTAATTTTGAGTAGTGCTTGTTTCCTTAACAGTGGATGATACACCTTTCCCTGCACATGTTGTTTTAAATGCTGTGTGTAATGGTTAATGTAGTTTTATGGGTCACCTTGATTGGCCATGGGGTGCCCAGCTTGAACATTATTTCTGAGTATGTCTGTGAGGGTGTTTGCAGATGAGATCAGCACTTGAATCAGAGGACTCAGTAAAGTGGATTGTCTTCCCCACTATGGGTGGACATCACACAGTCCCCCTGGGGCCTGAATCGAACAGAAGACGAGGAAGGAGGCATTGGCCCCTTTTTCCTGCCTCACTGCATGAGCTGATACCTTGTCTTCTGCCCTCACACTGGGATTTACACCACTGGCTCCCTTATTCTCAGGCCTTTGGACTCAAACTGAATCACACCACTGGCTTTTCTGAATCTCCAGCTTGCACGTGGCAGACTATGGGACGTCCTTGCCTCCATAGTTGCAGGAGCCGATTCTTCATAACAAATCCTGATTAATTGATCGATCAATTGATTGATCTCCTCTGAAGAACCCTGGCTAATACCAAAGCTGTCATATATCTATCCATGTATTTCTTCAAAATGACGTATTTGAGTGTCTGGGACGTAGTGCTAAGTACACAGCTCTCTGCAGCAGACTCTGGGCCCAAATCTTGAGAGGCCTTGGGAAGGTAACTTAACTTCTCGTGCATCCATTTTCTCATCTATAAACCAAATATAGGAGATAATGATGTAATTTAGCTTTTAGTGTAAGAATGCAATGAACGATTGCATATAAAAGGATTTAGAACTACTTGGCCCAGCATAAGCACTCAGAAAGTGTTATCTGCTATTATTATTATTATTATTATTATCATTATTTTATGAGATTTTATTAAAAATATAGCTAATATACAATATCATATGAGTTCCAGGGGTACATCATAGTTGTCTGACATTTATAGATCTAAAGAAGTGATCACGGGCTGGCCGAGTGGCATGTTGGTTAAGAATTGGCTTGGGACGCCACTCTGAGCAGCAGGGCCCCAGTTCGGATCCCACATAGAGAGCCAGTGACACTGCGCCCTCTACAGCTAAGATGGTGAACAACAGCTCGACCTGGAGCTGGGCTGCTGTGAGTCACCAGCAACTCTGTAGGCTGCAGTGGGGCTGGCCGGCAGCAGGCATGAGCTTTCTTGAGCTGCCATGAGCCACTGAGAGCAGCGGTCTAATGGCCGACTGCCTCACCAGGGAAAATCACAATGATAATACCAACATGGACCAATGAAGCGATGTCCTCCGCAACTAGACTAAAGAACAAAAGGACAGCAACTTGTCTATTCCCCTTCCCCAATTCCCCAACGCTGTTCCCCTCCCCCAATTCCCCAATATAATCTTTAAAAAAAAAGAAGTGATCACCATGAAAAGTCCAGCCACCATCTGACACCATACCATGCTATCATAATATTGACTATATTCCCCATGCTGCACATTACATCCCCATGACTTATTCGTTTTACACCTGGAAATATGGACCATTTACTACCCTTCGCCTTTCCTCCTGCCTTTTTAATCTTTAAATTATAGTTGATATTCAATATTACTTTATAATAATTTCAGAAGGATAGTGTAGTGGTTAGACATTTATATAATTTAAGAAGTGATTCCCCCTAACTAGTCTAGTACCCACCTGGCACTACACATGGTTATTACCATACTATTGACTGTATTCCCTATGCTGTACTTTACATTCCCATGACTATTTTGTAACTACCAATTTTTTTTTTTTCCCAGCTGAGCCATCCTGCCACCTCTTGGCAGCTCAGCAGCAGCTCAGCTCGAACTGCTGTTGCTCAGAGCTCAGCTAGCACTCTTGAGTGAGCTCTTAACCAACTGAGCCACTTGGCTGGCCTGTAACTACCAATTTGTACTCTTAATCCCTTCACTTTTTTTTTTTTTTTTGAGGGCAGTGAGTGTCACTGGCCCTCATTTGTGGGACCGAACCGGGGCCGCTGGCTTCCCACTCGGCCGGCCCTTAATCCCTTCACTTTTATTTCACCCACATCCCCAATCTCCCTCCCATCTGGCAACCATCAAAATGTTCTCTGTATCTATGAGTTTGTTTCTTTGTTTATTTTGTTCATACCTGTCTTTCTCTATCTGACATACTCTACTCAGCACAATAACATCCATATCCATCCATGCCACCACAGATGACAAGAAACCATTCCCTTCTATGGTCGACGGACACCTAGGCTGCCTCCACATCTTGGCCATTGTAAACAATGCTGCACTGAACATATGAATGCACATATGAAATAGCATTTTAGGTTTCTTTGGATAAATACCCAGAAATGAGATTACTGGGTCCTTCTTTATCTCTTGGTATAGCCTTTGTTTTAAAGTCTATTTTGTCTGGTATAAGTATGGCTACCCCAGCTTTTTTGTTGTTTTTCTTGTTTCCATTATCCTGAAATTTCTTTTTCCATCTCTTTACTTTCTGTTGGTTTCTATGTATGAAGTATATCTGCTCTGTCTCCCAGTCTTGGCCGGGTGGCCTTATGTAGTGCCCTGTGGGGCCTTGGCACAAGCTCCAGGTGCCCCTCCTGTTATAGATGAGCCTTGATTGCTACTGGCATATCAGTGAGTGGGATTGGCCCTTAGGCTGATTGGCTGTGAGGTTTGGCCATGTCTGCAGCTTACAGGCTGCTGTGCAGGGGGCTCACCCCAGTGTGAGGTTTGTCCCAGCAGGTTCTGGTGCCTGCTGAGACTGCCCTTTGGGTGTGACAGTTGTGGGGCTAATTGGGTGGTGCTCTGCTGTGGCCTGAAGCCAACCTCCAGGTATGTTGGTTCTGGGGCCTCTTGGGAGGGGCTCTGGTGCAGGCCCAGGTCACTCATTGTCTGTGCCAGCTGAGAAGTACCTCACAAGAACTACAAAGTGACCCATGGTCTGTCACTGCCTGTGCTAAACCTGGAGGCGTGTGGGAGAGGCCACACTGTGTACTGAGGCCTGGGGTAGCTCTGCAAAAAGCCAGGAAGGACCCTCCAGCTCTTAAAATTTAGCACTGATAAAGCCTCATGTGGTATGCAAGTTGAATGAAGCAAGGTCTCAGGGAGTCACTAGAATGGGAAGAGTTGCATTCACCAAGTTAATGTACATTCCAAGGCCAGTCATTGCCCTCCTTGGGCCCATTGACCCCAATAGTTTTCCAAGAAAGAGTGCAATGCAGGCAGGGCTGGCTGCTTTCCAAGAAAGTGCCTCTAGCATTGGGGGAGTTGGGCGGGGAGGGGTTCCAGTGAATTAGCAGGAATGAGCTCCGGTGTTTACCGGACCAATCAGATTTAGCTGGAAGTGTAGAGGGCCTGCTCAACATATTAAAGATGGCAGCTACCTGCCTGGCTGCTTGGGAGAAGGGTCACACACAGGGGAAATGGCAACTGTCTTCCAGACCTGGCCTCAAAGTTACACACCTCAGACGGGCCCCCATATGCCTCTGACGCCCCCTGAGTCACCGCCCTCCGCTGGAGCCCAAGGTGAGTGCCTGTGAGCGAGTGAGTCTGTGCGCCAGCCGTTTAAGAGGATGTCTGGGTTTCCTGCAGCCTTCTGTCTCGCCCAGGTGGTTGGAATCCCCACTGTTTTTCACAGCCAGATTTTGTGGGAGCTCCTATTATTGGCACCAGTACTCTGACTGAGGAGCCTGGGGTGGGGCTGGGGTCCTTTACTCCTCTGAAGGGAACCTCGGTGGCCAAGATATCCCTCTCTATTTTCAACTGCCACATGGAGGCTTGGGAACAGTCCGGTTTGCGTCTTCGCCCCTCCTACCAGTCTCGACATGGCTTTTTTTTATATCCTTAGTTATAAAACTTCTGTTCAGCCAGACTTCAGATGGTTCTCCAGGTGGATTGTTCTATAATTTAGTTGTAATTTTAATGTGTTCATGGAAGGAAGCAGGCACAGCATTTATCTACTTTGCCATCTTGGATCTGTATTATTTTTATTTTTAAATTAGTATTTTGCTGGAGACACAAAGAGGATTTGGTAATATCTACCCTCTAGTAGGTCACAGTCTAGTTGAGGAAATAGATAGCACATAACACACAATGTAAGTATAATGATAGCAATGAATCCCCAGAAGGGCACCCAGTCCAGCACATATGGTGGGTTTTGGGGGTGACAAAGAGAAAGGCTTTCTGAGCTAAGGATCACCTGGGAGGGAAAGGGGCATAGTGGGCATTTCTCGAGAGAAGGTGCAGAAGAAAGAAACAGAATGTGAGTGGCAAAACTACAAGAGTTCTCTGTTGCTGAGGCTTAGTTAGAAGTGCAGGAAAAGTCGGTCAAGTATCCATGCACCCAATTAGGAAGAGTCCTTAGTACATCAGGCTGAAGTTGGGTCTTATTCTGCAGTTGATGGGGAGCTATCATGGGGGAGAAGGGGAGACGCATGTTAGAGAGATGACCCCAGCCAAGGATGGAGTTTGAGATGATCAGACTGAAAACCATGGTACTTGATGGGTTAAGAAATGGACAGAGCTCATCTGAGTCATTCTGTTCTACACACCTCCACCTGAGGTCATTTACTTGGCTGTGCTCATTTAGATCATTTAGTTATTGGCTGTGCTGAAAGGTCTGGTTTCTCTCACATGCCTGGCACCCTGGTGCTCCTCCACATGGCTTCTCTCCCTGTGGCTAGCTTGGACTTTCTCACACCATGGTGGTCTTAGGATAGCTGGACTTCTTCATGGTGGCTGACTTCCAAGAGAGTGTATTCTAAGAGTCCAAGGAAGATGCTGTATATCTTCCAAGTCTCAGCCTCAAAAATTGCACACTGTCACTTCTGCCACATTCTATTGGCTGAAACAAGTCATTGAGCCATCTCCTATTTGAGGAAGGAGAGACACATTACACCTCTCAGTAGACGGAGCAGCAAAGAATTTGCAGCCATTTTTAATCCACCAGGGCAGGTATGGTGAATGCTGTGGTGAGCCACTCACTGCATTAGCCTGGGTTCTCCTGAGAAACAGAACCAATAGGAAATTAGATGTATGCATAGACATGGACAAAGACATCTATCTCTCTTATATTTGCTACCAGGAATTGGCTCACACGATTATGGAGGCTGAGAAGTCCAAGGTCTTCAGTAATTAAGCTTGAGGCTCAGGAGAGCCAATGGTATAAGTTCCAGTCCTCGTCTAAGTCCAAAGGCAGGAGAAGACCCATGTCCTTGCTCAAAGACAGGCAGAGAAAAAGCGTTCTTTATTACTCAGTCTTTTATTCCATTCATGCTTTCAACAGATTGGATGAGGCCCCCCCACATTGGGGTGGGAAATCTGCTTTATTCAGTCCCAAAACACACTCAGAAATAATGTTTAACCAGATACTCCAGGGCTGAATCAAGTTGACACATAAAGTGAAGCATCACGGCCACCCAGCACCCTCTTTCAGATGGAGGTATTTGTTGCCCTGCTGAGAGTCTTGGCTGCTCACAACTGGATCTCTCCAATTTTCATTGTTATAATTGAAAAATATGGCAATATATATGTTGATATCTAAATTCTCTTGTATCACTTTCTTAGGACAGATTTTTGACTAATGAAACTATAAATTAAAGAACGTAAGCATTTTTGAGGCTACCAGAACTTTCCAATGCCCCTAGTCACACTGCATTTCAACAGCATTCTCCTTCAGCCAAACTCCTAAATTTCTAAGAGACATGATTTAGGGAAGGTCATTGATTCAGCTGGAGAGTTAATTATTCATTTGAATTGGTTTGTGCAGAAGGCTCCAGAGAGCCTGCAAGAATAAATTGAAAAGCTATTAGAACTAACAGGTGAATTTAATAAAGTGGCTATATGCAAAATTCAATAGCTTCCTCATCAACTAGCAATAATGAATTAGGAAATATAATGAGGGTGGGCGGGATAAGGGAGCAGAGATCATAGTAACAATAGCAACAATAATAACAAAAATACCTAGAATTGCCTCTACCAACAACTGCAGGACATGGGAAAATTATATTCTTAAAAATGTGTAAACTTCTCTAAACCATATGAAATAATTAATTACATGGGAAGGCATGCCATGTTCCTAAATGGGAAGACTGAATATGATGTAAAGCTAGCTTGTAGATTTACCACAGTCCAGTTAAAAATCCAAGGAGATTAATTGCTTTGTCATTGTTGTTAAACATGCCAGTTATTCTGGTTTACTCAGAAGAAATACATAGACAAGAATAGCTAAGAAAAAAAAACTGTAGATGAATAAGGAGGAATTTTGTGTTACCCGATATTACATATACAATGAAGCTAAGATAATGAAAATAGTTTGGCCCTAATGTAAGACTTGGCAGACGGGTCAGTGAGTCATACTTACAAGCAGGGGTTAGTGTGCAAGAATCTACTGTTCAAAGAAAGAGGCATCAAAATCCTGTCAGAAGAGGCTGCACTATTTGATAAATGATATAGAGAAAAATGGTTACCTATTCCAGGAAAAAAATAAAAAAAATTATGCCTTCTTTCACATCACACATCCAAACAAACAAATTCCAGGTGATGAAAGAGTTAAATGTTGTTTGGGGTTGAATTCTATCGTTTGAGGAAAAAGATATGCTGACATCTTAACCCCCAGCACCTGAGAAGTTACCTTATTTGGAAATAGGATTGCTACAGATGTAGCTAATTAAGCTAAATTCATATGCGAATAGGGTAGGCCCCTAAACCAATATGACTGGTGTCCTTACAAGAAGATGGCATGTGAGGACAGAGGCAGAGGCTACCACAAGCCAAGGATCATCTCGGGCTACCAGAAGCTGGAAGGGGCAAGGAAGGATTCTCCCCTGGAGATTTCAGAGGGAACGAGGCCCAGCCATCCCCAGACTCCTGACCTCCAGAATTGTGAGACCATAAATTTCTGTTATTCAAAACCACTCAGTTTATGGTATTTTGTTACAGCAGCCCAGGGAAACTAAAATAGATGTATAAATTAGAACTATTTGAAACACTCAAAGAAAATATGGGTGGAAAATGTATATGCTTCAAAAACAGCAAGGACTTTATAAACATAAAAGCAATGGAAAAAATCCAAAGGGAAAATCAATACTTTTATATATATATAAAAAAACAAAACTTAAACTTACATAAAAAATAGATTTACCAAAACAAAAATGGTAAACAGCACACTGGGATTCAGATTGCTACAAAATGACAAGTGGCTATTATTCTTAATATATAAGAACCCTCAAGCTCCAGTAGAAAATTGGGTGAAGATCAGGAACAGACAATTCACAGAATGCACGTGACTGTGGACATAAAAATGCTTAACATCATTGTTAATCGAATCCACCTAAATTAAAAGTTAATTTTCACCTTTCAAATTAACAATATTTTATATGTTAGTGCTTAATATCGATAAGGGGATAGTAAAAGCTGTATCCCTTTCATAATACCATTCAAAAGTATGAATTTCTACATTTTTAGAATGCAATCTAGTGCTAGGTATAAAGAGACTTAACCCATATCCTTTGAACCCTCGCGCACTGTTGGTGGGACTGCAAATTGGTGCAGCCACTATGGAAAATAGTATGGAGGTTCCTCAAAAAAAATTTAAAATAGAACTACCTTATAACCCAGTAATCCCACTGCTTGGTATTTATCTGAAGAAATCCAAAACACTAATTTGAAAAGATATATTCATTTTCCTGTTCATTGCAGTGTTATTTACAATAGCCAAGAAATGGAAGCAACCTAAGTGTCCATCTATAAACAATTGGATAAAGAAGTATGACATATACACAATGGAACAGTACTGTGCCATAAAAAAGAATAAAATCTTACCATTTGCAACATGGATGGACCTAGAGAGTATTATGCTAAGTGAAATAAGTCAGACAAAGAAATACCATATGATTTCACTTACATGTGAAATCTAAAGAACAAAATAAATGAGCAAACAAAACAGAAACAGACTCATAGATACAGAGAACAAACTGATAGTTGCCAGATGAGAGGGGGGTTGGAAAGCTGGGTGAAAAATACGAAGGGGTTAAGAAGTACAAATTGGCAGTTACAAAATAGCCATGGGGTTGTAAAAGTATAACATAAAGAATATAGTCAATAATATTGTAATAACTATGTATGGAGTTGGGTGTGTACTAGACTTACTGGGGGGATCACTTCATGAGTTATATAAATGTCTAACCACTATGCTATACACCTAAAACATATAATATTGAATGTCAACTATAATTGAAAATTTTTGAACAACTTTTAAAATTAAAAACACCATACCCTTTGACAGAATAATTATCCTCCTAAAAAATCTATTTCAAGGAAACAATTAAAATATAGGCAAATATTTATCTACAAAAATGTTCAGGGCTGGCCAAGTGGCGCATTGGTTAAGTGCTGGCTTGGGATGCCAGTGGCCCCGGTTTGGGTCCCACATATGAGGGCCAGTGACACTGCCCTCAAAAAAAAAAAAAAAAAAAAAAAAAAAAAAAAAGTTCATCATTGCATTACTTAAAATAATGACAAATTAGAAATAGCCTCAATGTCCAACAATAGGGAAATCATTGCACAACCACATAATGTTAAATTATGCAACCGTTAAAGGTGGTGATTTCAATCTATTTAAAGACATGGAAAATATTTGCAATAAAGATGTAAAACTAAAAAGCTCACTATTATATGTACACTGTAAACCAAATTATTTAAAACACACGCCTGCAGGGGTTAAAAAATGGGTTAAAAACAGCCAAAATATTTGTTTTTTCTTCTGGACAGTGTGATTTATGGATGGTTTTAATTTTTTTGTATTGTGAAATGTATATAACATAAAATTTCACCATTTTTAAGTGTATAATTCAGTGGCATTAAGTACATTCACAATGTGTAACCATCACCATTATCTATTTCTGGAACTTTTTCATCATCCCATACTAAACCCGTATACCCATTAAACAGTAACTCCCCATTCTCCCTCCCTCCAACCCCTGGTAACCTCCTTTTTGCTTTCTGTCCCTATGAATTTGCCAATTCTAGTACCTTCTATCAGTGAAATCATACAATATCTTCCTTTTGTGGCTTATTTCACTTAGTGCAATAGACTGAATGTTTATGTCCCCCCACCTCCGCAAATTTGTATGTTGAAATCCTACCCCCCAAGGTGATGGTATTTGGAGTGGGGCCTTTGGGAGGCGCTTAGGTCCTAAGGGTGATGCCCTCATAAATGAAATTAGTACCCTTAGAAAAGGGACCCCAGAGGATCCCTTGCCCCTTTAGCTACGTGAGGTTACAGTGAAGTGATGGCCATTTATGAGGAAGTGGGTCCTCGCCAGACACAGAATCTTCCAGAGACATGACCTTGGCCTTCCAGCCTCCAGAGCTGTGAGAAATAAATTTCTGTGGCTTATGAGCTACCCAGTCAATGCTATTCTGTTACAGCAGCTTGAACGGACTAAGACATTGAGCACAATGTTTTCAAGCTCCATCCATGTATCCTGGTGCTTCTTGCCCTCTGGAACTTAGAATCTCTTGGGAGGAGCCTTGTTCTTTCTCTTGCTTTCCCCCTTTTGTCCCTCACCCACCTGGAACAGTTCAGATGGTTCCCTGCCTCTTTGGTACAGGACATCAGTCTCTTGTTAAGACCCTAAACTGTCTAACTCTCATCAAGGGGCCACAAACCAGCGGCCCTGGGTAGGTCCTCATTAGCCGAATGGGCCCTGCCCTGCCCTGGTCTAAGCATGTAGTCCTCTAGGAACGTTTATACTTTCTGGAAAGCCTGGGCAGTACCCAGCCTGCCCCACCCCACTCTCACCACTGCTGGGGGTAGGGGGAGTGCCTGGAGATCAGTCTCACTACAGTCACTTAAGTGCCTGCTTTGTTCCAAGTATGCCCTGGAGCCTGGGCAGACAGAAAGACATCCCACTCCATCCCACCCACCCTCCTGCAGCTCAAACCCCAGCAGGGAGGATGAAACCAGAAATAGGGACTTTCAGTGGCCCTGTGGAAGGCTCCATCGGCGCTCTGGGTGCACAGAGGGGACTTGCTCAGTTAATTAGCCCAAGTCCCTGATGGATGCGTGTTCTGAGCTTCACGGCAATGTGTGGAGAGCTTAGGCAGAGGGTGAGTTTCCTGCCCCAGGTCTGCAAGCAAAGGGAGAGGGCCTCCGGCCTTCCTCCACAGAGCTCCTCTTCTGTCATCTCCATCTGGGCCTCTTGGTGTGGGGATAGGAATGGCACAGCCTTTGACTTAATGAGATAATCCTTGGCACATCCCTGACACAGCAAGTGCTCAGCCCTCATGAGCCGCTGTTAGGAGCTATTATTTGAGTCCATCCTCTTACAGAGACTAGGGCAGAGGCAAAGAGCTCTCTGCCTTGGCCAGCTCACCCACTCACAGCTGGCTGTGGGGCAGGAGCTTCCGGCTGGCAGCTGTCCACGCGGGCAGGGGAGCAAGGGTACATTACATGATTTCCTGAGCAGCCACTTCCATCCTAATGTCCCTTAAATAGCCCTTGTCAAATTGCCATGGCTCTCCCCAGGGGTTTGCATGGCTATGGAAAATAAATAGCCTTGATCTGACCTCCAGCGGGGTGAGGATGCCTGCAGAATTCCAGGAAAGGCAGTTACAAAACCTAGCCGAGGCAGGGCACCCTTTGGGCATGGGCAACCCCAACGCAAAGGCAAGCGGGGACCTGGCTACTGCCAAGGAAATCACAAATGTATTCGCAGCTGAAACTCTCTCTTCACCTATTGTCATGTATATGGATGCAACTGGCTTCTGATAGCTCAGGACAGAGGGTGGGAGAAACACTACAAAAATATATGATGACTGTTCTCCCCCCACCGACCCTTGCTCTGGAGATGGGGTGAAAGGAGCTGGTCAAACAAAGTACTTCATTTTTTTTTTTTTTTAAAGATTTTATTGGGGAATCGGGGGAGGGGAACAGACAAGTTGCCGTCTTTTTGTTCTTCAGTCTAGTTGCGGAGGACGTTGCTTCACTGGCCCATGTTGGTATCGTCATTGCACTCTTCTCGGATGAGTCAGATCGGTCGCTGGCCTCTGGATGGTCGCTCACCGCGGCTATTGGCAGCTCACACTGGCTGCCGGCCCGTTCACGCTGGCTGCTGGCCACTCACTGTAGCCTATGGCAGACCACTGCAGCAGGGGCTGCAGCCTACACCGTCACTGGGGCTCGCACAGCCCAGCTCCAGGTGGAGCTGTTGTTCACCATCTTAGCTGTAGAGGGCAGTGTCACTGGCCCTCATATGTGGGATCCGAACCGGGGCCGCTGGCGTCCCAAGCCAGCTCTTAACCAATGCGCCACTTGGCTGGCCCCAAAGTACTTAATTTTTAAGTTAACAATTTATCCTAGGGCCGGCCGAGTGGCGCACTGGTTAAGCGCTGGTTTTGGGAAGCCAGCGGCCCTGGTTCGGATCCCACATGAGGGCCAGTGACACTGCCCTCTACAGCTAACAACAGCTCCACCTGGAGCTGGGCTGTGCGAGCCCCGGTGATGGTGTGGGCTGCAGCCCCTGCTGCAGTGGGCTGCCATAGGCTACAGTAAGTGGCCCGCAGCCAGCGTGAGCAGCTGGCAGCCAAGCGTGAGCTGCCAATAGCCGCGATGAGCGACATCCAGAGGCCAGCAACCGATCTGCCTCATCCGGGAAGAGCGCAATGACGATACCAACAGTGAAGCAACATCCTCCGCAACTAAACTGAAGAACAAGAAGACAGCAACTTGTCTGTTCCCCTTCCCCGATTCCCCAACGCTGTTCCCCTCCACCAATTCCCCAATAAAATCTTAAAAAAAAAAAAAAAAAAAAAGATTTATCCTAAAAACCTGGCATTCTTATTGATTACAGGGAGGGAGTTTTAAAAGGTTTCACTGCCAGCTCGGAGCCCTGCTCTGGCCCTAGCTCAGGTGGCCATCCTGGGAGGGGGTCATTCTGTGTCCATCAGCGGTGAGACTAGGAAGGGCACAACCTAAGCCAGGAGCACTGCAAAGATCACCTGAGATAAGAGATACAAAAGACTGCCCGGCTGGGTCCTTCTTTGTTTGAAAGGAGCAGCGCTCACACCCAGCCCCCATCAAGGGGGCAGCGTGGTAACAGCTCTGCAAAAACGGTATTGGGCCCCTGTACCGCCAGACCACCTTTCCCCAGGCCAGCTGGGTCCACTTCTCAGACAGCCAGGCTGCCCCCAGCATTATCTACAATAGCCAAGAACTGGAAGCCACCTAAGCGTCCATCGATAAACAGGAAGGGGCAGGAAAGGAATGAGAAGAAAGACAGGGTTTTATTTGTGCTCCTTCTCTCATCTGGAGAAAAGCTTGAGCCAGGAGAGGGAGGGAGGGGACCATCATCCCTCCCCTATGCACCTCCTGGGTCTCTCACAGGGCGGATGACCTCAGGAAGGCAGGGGTCTCAGGCTGAGGTTGACTGGCAGCCCCCCAGCCCTGCCTCTGCCCACACTCTGCTATTGATCTAGAGCCTGCGGCTGTGGCCCTGGCCCCTCTCAAAAGGCATGGGCTCTTCTGGGCTCCATCAACCGTGAGCTGATGACAGGAAATTCAAGGGAAGCCCATGCTCCTTCAGGAAACTCTCTTTTGTGCAAATGGGGAAACTGAGGCCCCTGGGGGAAGGCCAAGGGACACCAGAGATCAGATGAGGACAGGGCACTTGGCCTGAGAGTTAGAAAACCTGGGCTGCCTTCCCTGCCGGGGTCTCAGTTTTCTTGTCTTTGATATGGAAGTCATATTTCTCCATCTGTCTAACACGGGAGGGTCTGGTGTCTGATTCAAAGAGGGAGGCTACTTTGGGACTTCACGTTCACTGGCGTGGAAGGGGCCAAAGCTCTGTGTCTCTCAGTTCTTCAATTTATTTGTAGTGTTACCAACCTCTGAAGCATTACCACCCTGCCTTGCTCCCAGAGCCTTGTGACGGAGCTGGTGGTGGTGAGGGCTGACCAACTTCACATGCCCTGGCAGATGATGGCCACTGGGCTGCTGGAGCAGGGATGCTTGTTGGGTACTTTTAAAAGTATATTATCTATAATTCTGATACCAACTATGACTCTGCACCCAATTCCGATGCGTGGGGTTTCCCCCTACACTAAACAATTCTTCCACACCAGTTGGGTATCCTACAGTTCAACTCTATTCTCTACCTGAAGATGGAGTCAGGTCCCATGTGTTACAGGCTCAGTCCTACCAAACTCCTCCCCCACCTCAGATGGCAACCCCAAGTCCAAGGTGTCACCTGTGCTTCTGACTGATGGGCTATAGATTGGAGGTTCCAATGACCCCCTCCTTGGGTTCGATCAATTTGTTAGAGCAGTTCACAGAAGTCAGAGAAACATTTTACTCACTAGATTACCAGTTTATTATAAAAGGATATAACTCAGGGACAGCCAAATGGAAGCGGTGCACAGGGCCGGGTGTGGGGAAGGGCACGGAGCTTCCACGCCCTCTCCAGGTGCGCCATTCTTCCCCAGTCTCCATGTGTTCACCAACCCGGAAGCTCTCTGAACCCTGTCCTTCGGCATTTTATGGAGATTTCGTTACATAGACCTGATTGATGAACTCATTGGCCATAGGTAATCAGTTCAGCCTCCACCCCTTCTCTGCTCCCCAGAGGTCAGAGGGTGGGACTGAAATTTCCAATCCTCTAATCCCATGGCTGGTTCTCCTGGCAAAGACTAAATATGTAGTTGTTATTATAAATCATAATATCTTATTAGGAGGGTGCACCGGAATCCCATCCTCTCATTGCAAATAGTAGAGGAACGAATGTTCCGAACGTCGCCCTCCCCTGAGGTGCAGCCTTCCCCAACGTGGGTTAGAATACAAAAAGGTAGCCTCTTTTCTGCAGCAGCGTCCCAAGGGAAAACCTGCACATCATCAATAGCACAATGTTTGTGTAGCTTCTGGTTGACAAGTGCAAACAGACAGTGGAGTGTCAGACCCCGGAGAGACGGAAGAGAGGGCAAATGGAGAGGCTGGGAGTGAGGAGGCGACATTTGAGACTTGCTTTCTCACAACTAGGTGCACACAGCGTTTCATGCCCAGCCCTGTGCATAAGGCCTGAGAGTTTCTCCCAGAGTCCCTCAGGCAGCAGGGAGGCAGGCTTAGGATGGGCGCTGGTCACAAGGCAGATTAAACAACATCTGAGGGGAGTTGCTGGTGGAATGAGGCCCAGGCAGTGCAGGGCGGAAAAGGAAGAGAAAAGGAGAATGAGAGGAACTGACACTAATTGAGCATCTACGATGAGGAATAAGGCTGAGCACGAAAAAGTGAAAACACATAAAATGACAAGTTGGGGAGAGATCCCTACCTCAGACAACTGTCTAGGGTCTCCCTCATCTTCATCATCCTCAGTCACCAATTACTAAAGACAGCCATGTGCCAGGCCTGGGGCTGGAAGTACAGGCAGCGAGTCCTTGCCATCAGGGGGCACCCAGTTTACTTGGGGAGACAAGACCTAAAGAAATGACAAGTGAGCCACAGTCACATGCTCTGTCGAGTGAGTGGACGCCAACCACTGTGCCAGGGACTGAGGGAGGATCTCGTGCCCTGAGATGATTGAGGTCACTGGGGAGAAATCCGGCCTTGAACCTGACCTTGAATGCTGGATGGCACTTAGGTAGACAGGAGGGACACGTTGGAATGGACAAGGCATTGCGAAAAGAACACAGGTGGTGTCTTCAAGCGACAGTGCCCAGCAGTTTATTCTCTTTGTGTTGTGGGGCCCTTTCCCATACATCACCTCAGGGAATGACGCCGTTGTCCTTGAGAAGCCCAGCAGAGCCCTGGGACAGATGGCCTTCTGTGAATTCAACGGAATTAAATGAACTACTATGTGTAAATCATCGTTAAGTATTTCAGGGTATGTGGAAAAGTATAAAATATCACTCCTGCCCTCAAGGACAGAGAAGATTTTCCTCCTGTCAAATGACCAGTGAAGGAGGTGCCAGGTGAGTCTGCGGCAGTGAAGTCCTGTGTCTGATAGAAGGCCCTGGGCTGCATGGACAAATCCAAGGAACACTGGACTCGCCATCTATCAAGATGCTGCCTCTGGGGACGGTCCAAACTGTATCGGTATTGATGACTCTGCAGTTTTCTTCTCAGAATTGGTTACCAAGCTCAGTCAGTCTTGTGTCCTTCAGAGGCGTGTGTGCTGCCAAACACCGGTTCAGAATCAGAAGCCAAAGTAATTGCAGATGTAGCTATAACTCATCCATGGCCGGGCCACTGAACAACGTTCTGTAATTAATTCTGGAGAGGAAGAGGCGTCAGGACAGGAGCAAAAGCAACAAGATAAGGCAGCACATGTGGGTAACTTCTCAACTGGTCAACCTTGGGCAAAGGGAAGGAGGCCTGAGAGAGATAAAGCCCCCTCATCCTGGCCCTGAAAGCGCCCGCTGAGGCTGAGCAGGAGCAAGCAGGGGCTGAGTACCACCTGAGACACTGAAGTAACAAACTTTATCTTGGGCATCCTCACGTCTGGTGATGTGGCTACTGCCAAGATGGAGTAGTCTCTAAAGAAGTTCAGGAGCTTTCCAAGTTGCCTGTCAGTCTCGTCACAAAAAGTGAGGTGTAGGGGGCCGGCCAGTTAGCTCAGGTGGTTAGAGCGCAGTGCTCATAACACCAAGGTTGCTGGTTCGATCCCCACATGGGCCACTGACTTGTGTCATCCACAACTAGATTGAAACAACTACTTGACTTGGAGCTGATGGGTCCTGGAAAAACACACTGTTTCCCAATTTAAGTGAGGTGTAGGAACCCTAAGTAGAGAACTGGCTATTTGGGTCAGCCAGGGGGCCTAAGATTCTGGGTGGTTGGCACACAGTGTGGCGTATTTGACCTCCTGCTTCCCCGGAGGACTGAAGGCCAAATACATGGTAAGCAGGGAATCTCTGGAGTCTTGAGGTTTGGGGCTGTGAAGGTTTAGTTGGAAAACCTCTTTTCAGGGCAAAATGTACTGAAGGTCATTTGGAAGTATTTCAAAGAATGAATTCATATGCCCTCACTTTGTAACAGAAGATGCTGCAGACCTCATTTCAAGGCAGTTGAAGCTTAATCCTCGCTGCAGGCTGACTCCAGGGGAAGGGATTGTACACCCAGATCAGAGAGCCATTCTTCAAAACTACCAAGCAGCCAAAAACCAACCAACCAACCAAACAAACACACCAAAAAGTAAAGGAACAGCCAGCACACAACCCTCTGGTTCTTTATTTAAAAGAAATACCTCTGAGCCAGGCTACTGTGTAACCAAACAGGAAAACACCACTGAGGCTTAATAGTTCTGACTGATGGCCGTCAGTCTTGGATGTTAATAAAATTGCGTTATTGTTGTTGTTTTTGAACCAAGCAGCCTGTGCCTCACCCTTCATGTTTAATTCAGGAAGCCCCATTTCCTGAAACATCAGGCTCTAAAGTGAAGTGAGCAGAACCCTCGTTACAGAAATGTCCCCAAGGCCAGGGGTGATGGAACCGCCCGGATACGTCAAGGTGAGGGGTGCCAAAGGAGGACGCCACACATGGAACCCCGGGTGCTGAGAGAGTGGATGATTTATCGCATCACTTTTTCAAAAAAACTGGGCAATAACTTTCCAAGCCACTGAATGATGTTTCAAGCATACCGGATTGCTAAAGCTGACAGGAGAAATATCTGGATCTAAGAAAATCAGGCAAAGCTATCTAAATGCACACCAGTTTTCATCTATCCTCAACGCTGATATAATTTCTGTTTTTTTTTGAGGGCAGTGTCACTGGCCCTCATATGTGGGACCCGAACCGGGGCCGCCGGCTTCCCAAGCCAGCGCTTAATCACTGCACCACTCAGCCGGCCCAACGCTGATACAGTTTTGAATGTTAATGTATAGGTTATTTGTATACTCGGGGGGTGGGGCGGAAATGGTGGTTAGTGAGCAGACAGATTGGCCAAGGGAAAATAGACCAGCTGAGAAGCAGGTTGTGGGTATTCCGTGTATACCCTCAGTAAAGTATCTTCCTCCACTGTGTACAGACCATGCTGGGAAAGATGCGTTGCTAAGCGACTTATTGCAATCACCTGTCAAACTCCCCAAGTCACACTGTCTCAAAGTAACTCTGGAAATAAAGCCTCTGTCCTTTAGTTCTCTCCAAAAGGTTTAAATATTTTCATGGCCTCCGCTTTCTCCATCTTTAAACCAATTAAGGGCATTTTTTGAGCATTCATTGGTTTCCCAAGACACTGTAGTGAAATAGCCATATCCTTAGGTCAGCAATACCTCGGAAGAAAGCATTATTTACTATAGCACGAGGCTGGACTAAGCAATCAAGGACTTGGGCTAAATTTAACTCTTTCTCTAGCCTGCTGAGTACTGTTTCTTCCTTTGCCCCTTTATTTTTTTTTTTCATTCACAAAATATTTACTGGATACCCAGTATGTGCCAGGCTCCATTCTAGGTGCTGAGTCTATAGGACCGAACAAGAAAGATGAAGTTCCTTTCTCGATACATTCAAACCAGGGGAAACAAGTTCAAACAGAAATGAGTGCTAGAAAAAAGGAAATTAGCAGAGTAACAGAATTCAGTGATTGGGGGCAGGATAAAAGGGAGGGGAAGAAGAGGTCTATTTTGGTCAGGGAAGCACTCCAGGAGGTGGTGACTGCTCAGTGGAGATCTGAGTGTGAAGCACAAACATTTGGGGAAAGCTGGCCAGGCCAAGGGGACACATACAAAGGCTAAAACACAGCTACAAGAAGGCCTGTGCAGCCAAAAGTGAATGAAAGGGAGGGAGTGGATAAAGATGAGGTAGGAGAGGTGACAGGGGCTAACGAAACTAGGACTTTTGTATACTTTGGGAAGGAATCGAAATTTCAATTACAGTAAGATGAGATGAATGCATAAAGAAAATATGGGCCAGCCGAGTGGCATGGTGGTTAAGCGCTGGCTTGGGAAGCCAAAAGAAAATGTGATATAGGGGGCCAGCCGAGTGGCTCAGTTGGTTAAGAGCTCGCTCAAGAGTGCGAGCTGAAGCTCTCTGCTCCTCCTGTTCGACAGACAGTCGCGTCTTCCTGCGCAGCGCCAGCACGACCCTGAGACACGATGGTGAAAGTCGAAATAAACAGATTTGGCCGTATTGGATGCCTGGTCACCAGGGCTGCTTTTAAGTCTGACAAAGTAGATATTGTCGCCATCAATGACCCCTTTATCGACCTCTACTACATGGTCACATGTTCCAGGACGATTCCACCCATGGCAAGTTCAAAGGCACAGTCAAGGCTGAGAATGGGAAGCTTGTCATCAATGGAAAGACCATTACCATCTTCCAGGAGCATGATCCCACCAACATCAAATGGGGTGATGCTGGTGCTGAGTACGTTGTGGAGTCCACTGGTGTCTTCACCACCTTGGAGAAGGCAGAGGCTCACTTGAAGGGTGGCGCCAAGAGGGTCATCCTCTCTGCCCCTTCTGCGGATGCCCCCATGTTTGTGATTGGTGTGAACCATGAGAAGTATGACAAGTCCCTCAAGATTGTCAGTAATGCCTACTGTACCACCCACTGCTAGGCCCCCCTGGCCAAGGTCATCCATGATAACTTTGGCATCGTGGAGGGACTCATGACCACAGTCCATGCCATCGCTGCTACCCAGAAGACCGTGGATGGTCCCTCTGGGAAGCTGTGGCGTGATGGCCAAGGGGCTGCCCAGAACATCATCCCTGCTTCTACTGGTGCTGCTAAGGCTGTGGACAGGGTCATCCCTGAGCTGAATGGGAAGCTCACTGGCATGGCCTTCCGTGTCCCTGCCCCCAATGTGTCAGTTGTGGATCTGACCTGCCGCCTGGAGAAGGCTGCCAAATATGATGACATCAAGAAATGGTGAAGCAGGCATCAGAGGGCCCCCTCAAGGGCATCCTGGGCTATACTGAGGATCAGGTTGTTTCCTGTGACTTTAACAGTGATACCCACTCTTCCACCTTTGATGCTGGGACTGGCATTGCCCTTAATGACACTTTGTCAAGCTCATTTCCTGATATGACAATGAATTTGGCTATAGCAACAGGGTGGTGGACCTCATGGTCCACATAGCCTCCAAAGAGTAAGAGCCCCCTGGACCACCAGTCCCAGTGAAAGGAAGAGAGGCCCTCAGCTAGCTTCCGGGGAGTCCTTTTCCCAAATTGATCCCCCAACACACTGAGAATCTCCTGACTTCGTTTCCATCCCAGACCCCCTGAAGAAGGGGAGGGGCTGAGGGAGCCCTACCTTGTCATGCACCATCAATAAAGTTCACTGTACACGGCCAAAAAAAAAAAAAAAAAAGAGTGCAAGCTGAGCTCTGAGCAACAGGGTCCCTGGTTTGATTCCTGGACTGAGCTGAGCTGCTGCTGAGCTGCAAACAGGTGGCAGGATGGCTCAGATAAAAAAAAAAAAAAACTGTTAAAAAAATGTAATTATATATATATATATATATATATATATATATGGATTCATATTCATATTCATCCATAAAGAAGAATGGAATCTTGCTATTTGAGACAACATGGATGGACCTTGGAGGTATGCTAAGTCAAGTAAGTCAGAGCAAGACAAATATAATATGATGTCACATATATGTGGAATCTAAAAAAAACAAGCTCATAGACACAGAATACAAATTGGTGGTTGGGGTGGGGGAGGGGGGGACAAATGGGTAAAGGAAGACAAAAGGTACAAGCTTCCAGTTATAAAATAAATAAGTCTTGGGGATGTAACATACAGCATGGTGACTATAGTTAATACTGTATTGCAAGTTTGAAAGTTACAAGAGAATAGATCTTAAAAGTTCTCATTAACAGGACCAGCCAAGTGGTGCATTGGTTAAGAGCTGGCTTGGGATGCCAGCAGCCCCGGTTTGGATCCCACATATGAGGGCCAGTGACACTGCCCTCTACAGCTAAGATGGTGAACGGCAGCTCCACCTGGAGCTGGGCTGTGTGAGACCTGGCGATGGTATAGGCTGCAGCCCCTGCTGCAGTGGGCTGCCATAGGCTACAGTGAGTGGCCAGCAGCCAGCATGAGTAGCCAGCAGCCAGTGTGAGCTGTCAAGAGCCGCTGTGAGCGGCCATCCAGAGGCTAGTGACTGATCTGCCTCACCCGAAAAGAGCGCAATGATGATACCAACATGGGCCAGTGAAGCAATGTCCTCCACAACTAGACTGAAGAACAAAAGGACAGCAACTTGTCTGTTCCCCTTCCCCGGTTCCCCAACGCTGTTCCCCTCCCCAATTCCCCAATAAAAATCTTTAAAAAAAAAAAAAAGTTCTCATTACAAGGAAAAATAATCTGTAACTATACCAAAAAAAAAAATGGATACAAGTGGGGCCGGCCGAGTGGCGCGGTGGTTAAGCGCTGGCTTGGGAAGCCAGCGGCCTCAGTTCGGGTCCCACATATGAGGGCCAGTGACACTGCCCTCAAAAAAAAAAAAAAGAAATGTTAAAAAAAAATGGATACAAGTGGACACTTTGGCCCATGTTGCTCAAGCAGTAGTTCACGGTCATCAGAAGTGTCTGGACACTGAGGGTAACCACTTTGAGCACTTCTTGTAATTGCAGAAGTCAAACACGATTTGTAGTCATCTTTTGTTATTGGTATATGTTGTTACAATTTTAATAGTTTTCTTAAAATGTGTATACTTTTTTTGTATACTCTGTATGTGGTGAGGAATATTAGCTAGACTTATTGTGGTGATCATTTTGTGATATATACAAATACTGAACCATTATGATGTATACCTGAAACTAATATAATGTTGTATGTCAGTTATACCTCAATCTTAAAAATGAGACGAGGGACCACTGGAGGGTTTTAAGCAGGAACTAAGCCATCTCAAGCATGGCACAGACTTACTGAGGACTAAGTATAGGAAGGCTTAGAATGATCAGGTTTCCTCTCGAAAGGGGCTTCAAGGACTGGGGTCATCTTGGGCCCAAACCATCATGAGCTGGCTGATCCTTCCCAAGTCCCCTGGCCCAATCCCCTAGTGCCGGAATCCCCTGGAGAGTACCATGGCCTTACTATATCTACAATTAGACTGTTCCATACAGAGGTAAGCTTTAAAGTCCTCCCTATACTCAGCCAAAGTCGGATTCCTTGTGACTTCTACTCATCTGCCTCCATATACCCTTCTGTCCTCTACCAAAAGTTATTATACTCCAAGAATTCTCTTCTCAGGCAGGTCAGTACCAGTTTCCTTCAGTTACTCATCTGACTTTAAACTTTTTATTATGAAAAATCTCAAATGTTCACGAAAGCAGAGAATGGGATGACAAATATGTTTACTCATGCCAGCTTCAACAACATACAACTCGTGATCAATTTTGTTTCCATCTGACATTTTGATTTCCTTGACCAACTGATCATTGCATTTGTCTTACAGCTCAGAACATGGGCTGCTCACTTGAAACATCCCATTTCTACTAATACAGCCTAACAGTCCTATTACATTTGTGGTCACCTTATTGTTTCCTCATAATGTGAATTCAGTTGCCTCAAACTCTCCCACCAGAACTTGTGCATTAGGGACTTTGGACCCAAGTGAGGGAATTTGTTTGATCCCTGGGGCTTTCATCTTATCAGATTCAGTCCATTCATTCAGGCTATCATGATCTTTTGGGATCTCAACTCTAATATTCACCATCCCTCCCAGCTCTTGAGACACCTATAAATTTTGAAAAAAAATGAAAGCCATGTCTACTTTCTCTGAGGTTAAAAAGAAAATGAACATGGATAAGAATGAATTAGAAAGAGTTGAGAGCCAGAAAGGATCACACAAAACCTTTAGTTTAAACAGGGTAACAGAATTCAGTGATGGGGGCAGGATAGAAGGGAGGAGAAGAAAAGCCCTATTTTAGTCACTCTAGGGAAGTGGTGACAGCTCAGCGGAGAGCTGAGTGATAAGCAAAAGATCTAAGGGGAAAACCCTCCAGGCCTCATTCTACAGATGAGGACGCTAAGGCCCAGAGTCTGTGTCTGGTTCAAGGCCACCCATTAGGCAAGGGCAGGTCAGGCTAGAGCCTAGGCCTCATGTCACCATGCTCTGGGCCACCCTCTGCCTCTCTACGTCCTCAAGGGAGGTGCTCAATGAGAGAAAAAGCAGGTGATCACCAGCCAGGCTACAGTCTGTGGGCCACTGCAAAGTAATTTCTTATCAACTACCAACAATAACCCACTCGTTTGGCAAATAATCATCAGTTGTTGCTCTCTGCAAGCCCCACTAACCTCAATTACATTCCAAGTTTCTCCCATATTCAGAGACTAGGTTGGAAATCATTTTTCTCTGCTCTTTCTTAATCATTTCCTGCAGTATATAGGACTGTAACTGAATCAGAGTTAGGGATGTCAAAAATGTTCATAAATAATAAAGGATTCACATGTATTAGAAACGACTGTTTTTATTCAAAAAGCCACAAAATATCATACTTAGACAAGACACAACAAAACATACATCTTAAAAATTCAACACTCTAAGACTACACTTTACAATTGTTTCCATCTGAGAAACAAAGAATTAAAATGGGTAATAGATACATCTTCACACGATAATCTGGACAATGTAAGAAGCATCACAATGTTTTTCTGATGTTTCTCTTTGTGGTTAACACACTGGGAAAGGACCAAAGTTCAGAAGTGCACAGCCCAGAGAGCGCCCCCATCAAAGTGGCAGTGCACTCAGTGGGTGTCTTTCCCTCAGTAAATGACATTGTGGGGGTCGGTGTGGGGAGGAGCCTGGGAGCTTGACCGAGAAGTGCAATCCGCCTTCTAAGCCAGTCTGCTGGCATCATCAACTGTCAAACCATTTGCTCCTCTTTGCAAGAGGCGCTTCTTTAGAAGGTCCCAATAATTTCTGCTTGTATTGTTCAACTAGCTGGTTGAAGCGAATTTCTGTCTTATTTCCCTTAGCTTTTTTCTTAGGTACCTACAAATGAAAGGTAACGAAACATAAGACAGTTAATGTCAAGCATTACATATCACCTCACCTTAAAGCCACAGCCCAAGAGAGAAAATAAGTGGGTATAGAGATCTTATCCACAAGAGGGGGACTTCCAGGGAGTGACCCGTAAAGAGAAAAACCCACAAAGAATTATCCACTGTAAGAAATCAGACTAGGGAGTCAGGGCCTTTTGAGCTTCCTTTGCTTGGCCCGCTCCAGACACTTTGGAGCGTACTTTTTCTCTTAATAATGGCCCTTGAGCCATTCTCTACTGCTTGGGCCCACTTCTGCTTCTTTGAAATGTATTTTTCCTTCTAATAAACTCCTTTTCTGCAATAAAAAAAAATCAGACTAGGACTGCGTATGAGAAGGCCCCCTAAAGCACAGTTCATGTGTTTCGGGGGCCTCTCCCAAGGGCTAACAAAGACAGGGTTGTGTCAGGACTCGGGGGTCAACTTGAAGGGGCTGCTGCTGACCTAAACTTGGACAAAAATAACGACTGCGTTGGATGGAAACACACTGAGTGTATGAAAACTCAGGAGTTCATAATACTAAAAATATCTAACTGCTCACCACAGGAGGCTGATAGGGCACCAACTCATCATTCTGGAAATTGACGAAGGAAAAAAAAAATTAAGCATTTATCCTGCCTTTCCTATACAAATGGCATTTAATAGTAACCAAATAATTGAAAGGGGACAATTCTTTTTTCTAGAAGTCTACTAAAAATGCAAAAAAAAAAAAAAAAAGATAAAATTAGCAAAAAAAAAAAGATAGAAAGTCACCATTCTGCAACCCACATTGAAACAATGGATCCAGATAACAATCAGCAATGGGTGCTAAAACCATTAGGTGAGAGGCTGATGGGGGATTTTACAAATGGTGGGATAAGGGTGGACAATCCCTAAACCTACTGATGAATCTGAACATCACCAAAACTGGGACAACCAGATATTTGGTGCCTTATGATGCAATGCAACAGAAAGCACACAGCATCACCTATGTAATACTTCTGCCCAGAAAACCGAACTTGAACCTCATCAAGCCTCCAGATCTGGCCACCAGTGTTCAGGCAACTGGGGTGTTACAGGAGCAAATTAAATGACGACACCACAAGGAGGCGGGCAGCTACACCGGAAATGTAATGCTTTATAAAAGGCAAATGACCTGGTTTCTCCAACAAATTAACAAATTAACAATGGAGAAAAGGGGCTGGTGAGGAAGACTGGATGCTGTAGGAAAAAAAGATTTAAGAGAGAAAAACCAAATGTAACATGTGGACTTGGTTTGGACCCTGATTCACACTAACCAACTCTAAAAAATATACATTTTTGAGGCAACTGGGGCTGCCGCAATTTTAATATGGGCTGTGTATTAAATGGTATTAAGAGCTTCTTATTAATTTCATTCGATGGCCGTGTGTGTTTGTGTGTGTTTGTGTTTAGGACCTGATCGGTTGGAGATGCATTCTGGGGAGCTTGTATGGGGATAGGTAAAACAAGATAATTATTGAAGCACAGTAACTAGTAGGTGAGGGTGTATTTTCCTATTCGCCTCACTTTTGGGACTATGTACCTCAACATCCTCTGCAAAGCTGCACTCCTGCTTGTAGCTGCGATCTAGAAGCCCTTTTTTTCTGTCAATTAATCAAGGCACAAAAGCAACTGCCAGCCCCAGCAGCACCTGTCATTCCAAAGCTTTGGCCCCACAGACTCACCTGCTTGGAAGGTAATTTCTGCTTCTCTTGCTTCCACTGGTTTATCTGGGGCTTTGGCTTTTTGGGAGGAAGAGACTTCACTTTGCCTTTGTCCCGCAACCTGAAACAATATGGTCAGGTGTTACCCTGAGTTCTCCCTCTAATTGGCACCCCTGAGGTTCTCTCAGCTGGGAAGATAAAATGCTTTTTCTTATACTGGCTTTTTCTAAGCCCATAATAAGTCACTGAAAAAAGGGACACAGCAACAGAATATGCTAAGGCTCAACATTTGTATGTTTGTTTTTCATGTGGGCTGAAAACCTAAAGAGAATCTCAAAATCCTTCATTAATTTAACAATTGTTTTTTTTTAAGACCAACTTTTGTTTATAGCACTCATCTGCCCCACATAGAAACTGTAGGGGAACCTCAACTAGCTGGGCGCCCACCGACACACCACCGCCTCAGGAGAGGGGGGAAACAACCCTGGGCGGCTCCTCCCAGGCCCCTGCCAGTCCTGTCCCCAGGCCCCTGCCAGTCCTGTCCCGGGCTCCTTGTGGCCCAGGAATGACACCTCTGCTTGTGCTTCCACCCTTAAAATGTGGGTCTGGCACAGCACTAAGCATCCCTTTTATCCAAACAAAAGCCACAACGAGGAACCGAGCTCAGCAGAAACCAACCCTCGAGAAGCCACCTGCGGTTCTATGACGCTGTCCTGTATCTCACCTGATTTTGGGGCCTCGGTGTGAGGGGAGCGCCAGGACCTTTCTTCTGGTCTTCCCCTCAGGCAGCGCCACCTGCTCCACTTCAGCTTTGGTCCGGAATCCTGTCCACGTGGCAGAGCCCGCCTTCCCCGTCTGCTGGGGCGTGGCCTTTTGCGCCTGGGTGTGGCTTTGCGCTGCCTCCCGCTGCTGGTCCTTTGCAAGCGCTGGTCGCTCCTGCTGGGGCTCCCCGGTTTTCACTCCAGACTTGGATTTCATTTTTTGCTGCATCAAACAAGAGAGTACCATCTGGTTTCTGGATGAGGTGTATGTGCTGGAAACACTCAGCAGAAGAGAAGCCTTATGTGAACTTGGTGAAATAAAGGGGAATGCTTTCCCCCCACAAAGTTAGTGACCACAGGAAAGTGAACACAAGTAGTCCACAGGCCCTGATACAGTAACAGATCATTACTAAATGGGAGGCACAGAATAACCATTTCCCTTGCTGTATGCAGAAACGGGGAAAGTACATGCGTGCCCAGCACTTGAAAGCTAGTAGGGGGGAAAAAAGGCTAGTAGCATGGAACAATCCGTAAAAGCCTAACAAACATGTAATGGGAACACCAGAAAGAGAAGAAAGAAAGAAACAAATGTTTGAAGTCATAAAGGCTGAGAATATTCCAGTATTAATGACAGGCAGTAAACCACAGACCCAGGGAGCTCAACGAATAACAAACAAGATTAATACCAAAAATCTATACCTAGGCATATCATATCAAACCGCAGAAATCAAAGAGAAAGAAAAATTCTTGAAAGAAGCCAGAGGGGAGGGAGGAATCCCTTACCTACAGAGGAACAAAGATGATTACATTGGATTCTCTTCAGAAACCGTGTAAGCAAGAAGAGGACAGAGTGAAATATTTAAAAGTTTTTTTGAGGGGGATATCACCAACCTAGAATTCTGTATGCAGTGCAATTATTCTTCAAAAGTGAAGGAGAAACAAAGGTTTTCTCAGACAAACAAAAATGAAAGAAATCTGTCTCCAGTAGACATGCCTTGCAAGAAATACTAAATGTAGTTTTTCAAAGAAGGAAATGTCCTAGGTCATAAATTCGAATCTACATACAGAAAGGAAGAACATTACAGTAGGAATCAAGTGAAAACAAGACGCTGTGAGGAGGGAGGCATAAAGGATGGTACAGGTTTACGTTGCACTGAAGGGGGAAAAGAAAAAGAAGATTCGTGTGAAATTAATGTAATTTTGTCCTTTTCACCTTAAAAATCTAGATAGGCACGTTGATAGACAAGGATCTATCCTCTATCTGTTCCATGTCAGTCTCTGCTTCTAAGTGGTAAGGTGCAGCTGGAAAGAACAGCATCTGCCTTTCAGGACTCACAGCCCAATGGAGGTAAGAGGCACAACAAAAATAAAAAACTAAAGAAGAGTTTACGGAAGTTCATAAAGGTACAAGAAAGAGGTCTTATCTCTTTTGAAAGAGGTGGGCAAATGCGGCTTGAGGAAGTACGTTTGATCTGACTATGGAAGCGGAGTCAGGTGACAGGCGCCCTCTGACAGAGAAAGCAGTGTGTACGTAATGCAGACAAACAAAGCCATCTGACTTTATTGGCAGCTTCCGGTCACCTCCTGAAGCAAACAATGGCTGATGGCAGTAAATGATTCTACGCCTGGAATAACACAGTTGCCTTGAACGGTAATCAGGCCCTGGGTTTTCCAACCCAGTGTGTTAACCCCTGAACCTGCATTATTGGTCCTGCTCATGGTGTCCACGCAGACTGCACAGTTTGGGGTAACAGCGATGAGACTGGAAGTTACCGTTTCTAGAAGAGCCTGGTCCTGTCCGCCCAGGGGACGACGGTCCGAGGATGAATACTGACTGTGCACCATGCATATGTGTGACAACTGACGTGTGTTATCTCCTTTAACCCTCATCAAACGCATCAGTCTGAGTCTCCTCTCCTTTGCCCTCTGAGGAGCTACACCCAGGCAGGCAGAGGTGGTGGCCTGGACAGCTCCAGGGGACTAAGAGTAAAGGGTAACAGGGAACCTACTGAGGTACAGACCTCCCTTACGAGGGCAGACCCACCAACTGAACCGGAACAGAAGTTTAAACATGGCCTTTAAAAACTGTTTTAACTCAACTGTACACTGAAACATAGTAAGTGTATGTTATGTGTTATGAAGCACCATTAAAAGAAATAACAAAAACAGAAAAACCACTTCAGTTCTGTACCTGGCTGCGCTGGATCCTCAGTTCCTTTATTTTAAGCTTCCTTCGATCTTCCAAGGAGAACTCCACTATTGGTCTCTGTGTCAGAAGGAGACGGGGTGTAAGTCATTAGGTTTCTTAATCCGAGTGCAATGGGCCGAGCTGGCCGCCACTGCCCTCTTTTTTGCAGAGGTGGCGGCTCACTTGCTCCGCTTAAAGGGAGGGGGCAGTTCTACAAACAATCTCTCCAATTTAGGTTCCTATCATCTTATCACCCGAATCACCGCTCACTGCCTCCATCGGCTTGCTACCCTTGCCCAGCACTCCAATGTTGGAGGGCACCAGACCCGAAGGAGCGGGAGGAACGGTTTCTGCAAACGGCCCTCTGGGGAGCAGCTCTCCCCACGGGGGGTGGGGCGGGGAGGCGCTCACCTTCTGAGGCCCAAAGGTCTCCGGATTGTTGTTGACGTGCCGCAGGGCTGCCAGCGCGTGCTCGTGCTCCTGGAACTCGGCGAAGGCATAGCCCAGGGACTGCCCCTTGACTTTCCCGCGAACGCCTCGAAGGTCCCGCATCACCCTACACTATGAGAAAAGGAACGAGGGTGAGGACGCTACAGGGTGAGGAGCCTTAAGGGAGTCAGTAGGAAATCGGGGTACGCAGACAGACTCTTCATCTGTATAGCACGATCATCACAAAGAACACTTACGGATGTCTGTCTTATTAGAGTACACTTATTGAGAGCACAAAATAAATTAAATAGGTGTGTTCTTGCTTCTTAAGAGTTTACAGACATCAACACAGATCTCCAGATAAGCACATAATATGAACTTCCCAAGGAAAAATTGTAATAGCTAACTGCTGACAATGCACACAAGTTGAGAGAGGTCTGTGGTACTTGAAGGTGTACACTGAGTTATCACTGAGGATGAAGTGCTGTCCATGGATCTCTCACTGAAGGAACCACTCAGAAAGGGAACCTGAGGAAGGGGAGGAAGGCCTGATGGCTTTGGATAAGGAAAACGTTTCAGGCATGGCAGAGCCTGGCCAACGTCTCAGAAATACAGGGAGCTTCAGCTGTCTTAGCTTGGAGCTCAGATCCTCTCTGATGTGATGTTCCCTAACCCCTTAGGCTGGACGTAAGAGCATCCTGGAACACCGCGGTGCAGTAGGGAATTGGGGGAAAACTAATCGTTCTCATGCTATTACTTTTAGACACTGCAGTTCTCATTTGATGGAGAAGTCAAGGTATTAGGGACACCGGGATGCTGCATTTGGTACAGGTCTACTCTTTTCTCTGTGCCTAGAACTGTGCCAGGTACTGTAGGGAAACCAAGAAAAGCATAAAATGAGGTTCCTGGCCTCATGAAGCTTCTGTCTTGCTGAGACACTATACTTAACACATATGAAAGAAGGTGAAAATTCAATGTAATGCAAATATTGTAATTACAACACATAAATTCCTCTAACTGATGACAGGCTTTAAATGTGCAGGCACTTGGTAAATAAATATTGTGGACGCTGATGAGAAATTACAACTGACCCCTTTACCAGTAACACTGGTTTTACCAAGAGCGGGGTCAGACATGTGCTGACACGCTTGCATTCTCTCATGTAACTCCCCCAACACCAATACCACATGTTTTGGGGAGGCTTTCAGGGATGAGGAGAAGTTTGGGGTGATGAAACAGAACAAAGAAGATTCACAATGGCAGTTATGTTTCTTTTTACTAAATACTGATCGAGAGAATACTAGGTACCAGGTTCAATGCCAAGGACTGGGAACAGATGACACCCGCCGTGTGGTCAGAGAAATGACTGACAATCACAGGACAGTGAGCCAGTCAATGCTAGGACACAGGTATGCACAGGTGCTGTGGGGGCACAGGGCAGGCTTCTGTTCTCACCCCATCTAACCAAGTCTTGGTGTGAGCCCGGTGTTTATCTAATTAAGCTGCTGCAGACCCGTGTGGGACCCAGTGCTCACCACAGGGCCCTGAGGACTCCTCCCACAGGCCAAGAGCGCAAAGGGTAGTAAAATGCTCTTTGAAAGAGCAAAGTACACAGATTATTTCTCTGCAAGAAAATGAACATTACGGCACCTGGCATAACGCTGAGCACACAGCAGGCATTCAATAAGTGCTTGCTAAAGTAATTCACTAGGGCACAGACTTCTCACATTCTGCTGCAATTTGGTCAGATGTGAAAGGCAGTTCTTAGAAGAGAAAAAAAAAAAATCATGAAAACTGCCAAACTCAGCCTTGTCTGCTGACCATGTGTCCAAAGGAAAATCTGTCAGTCTGCTAGCACCACAGCCTGAAAGCGCGTGCTCAGTCTGACAGGACGACCCTCACCTCTTTGAGGCGCACCCCCTGCTCCCCTCTTGTGGCATTCAACAGCAGCTTTCGGAGCTGTCTGTCATCCACGGCCTTGGGCAGGTTGTGCAGGCACAGCCGGGTCCGGGAGACAAAGATATTCTGGTCCTTTAGTTTCTGATGCTTCAGTAACTCAAACTGAAAGAATAACAAATGGTTAACAACACCATCCACCCTTTAAAGATCGTTTCCCAAAAGGAGAGAACCGTGCCCCGTCCAGTCACCAGACATATAGAAAGGAGGAGGGGAATCACCCGCCCTGCGGCCTTACGATGCCTGGTACAGGGAAACAAGGTTCAAGGAGGCAAGCTGGTGGGTAAGGCGGCACGGTCACGGGTGGAGTGAGACTGAGTCGGAAATCCACCCCTAACTGCAGAAGTTAGATAAAACTTTTAAGCCTGTTTTTCACCTACACAGTGGAACTGCAGATCAGAATATAATACCAATCTCTCAGCAGTCTGCAAGGCCAAAATGAGGAAATACACATAAAATCTTGAGCTCAAAACTTGACCCAGAGCAAATACTACTGTAGTCTCTGCCTAGTCTTGATCTACCCACCAACTCAAACTAATGATCTGCCCTTCCAAAAGGAAATGGAATTTATTTAAAGAAAACTTGAGAGAATGCTGCCTCTAGTCTGCCACCTTGAGGCAAAGGAATGCCTATGAGCACAGAAACGAATTCTGTTTCTAGAGCATCAGTCTCAAATGCTGCACACAAGGCTGGTCCAGGGCCAGCCTGTCTCTAAAATGAAGGATGACCTTCTTCTGACTTGTTTTAAAAATCAGGTGAATAGAAAAAAGTTTTAAATTAAAATTTTTCTTTCATCAAGTCTTCTTATTCCTGCTGCTCCTTGTTTGGCAAAGGCATTTAAAAAAAAATCACAAACCTAACAGAGACTCTGGACATGACCAGTGAAGGGGTATCTAAAGAGGCAGGCTATCATGCCCTACGTTCAACAGTTTGAGTTTTCTCCCAAAAAAAACTGTACTTGCTAGGAATTCTAATGCATATAATCTAGTGAGCTTTCTGCTAGAAACACTCAGAGAGAAAAATTAAATGTGTCACTATTGCATTGTGATCAGAAAAAGGCACACAGTGTCGCCCAAATACCATGATTTCCAGAGGCTCAGTACCAAAAAAAAAGGGCTGGGAACACTCATGTAGACAGAAACCACATGCAGAAAAGACATGTTGCCTCTAGCTGTCGTTACATTCTCATCCCATCCATCATCTTCTGCATTCGGGTTCCATAGCTAATTCTGTTCATGGTTATGCATCTTTACCACCCTCAGCTGACTTAGCTTTTAGAAAGTAAGCTATTTGGGCAAAACTAAAAATTACTGGGAACTAACATTACCGAGCAACAAAGGAATTAAATTGCATCAATCAGCAGTGGAAATTCCCACAATATGTGGAGTTTTCCTAAAATAGTGTTATGATCTGGAGATATCATCCTCCTCTCCAAAACGGACATCTTCACTATCCCTTCTAAGACCCACATTTACCTTCTTCCTACTAACTCCAGCCACACTGAACTTCGTTATGTTATTCTGCATTTTTACGGACACGTAATTACACATAGAGCCAGCCTCCAAGTGTCTATGTATGATCCCCAAGCATACTATCAGCAAACATTTACTGCTGAGCATTAGGAAAATAAATAAGATCCAGCTCTTATAATGGCAGATATGCTGACATAATATTATGTATAATGTTGGGTTATTTGCCATTTCACCTGTGTGCTGCTTTTCTCTCTAATAACAGTGTAAGTGGGGCCTGTCACCGACACTCGGGTCTTTGATGATCACCTCTAGCCTTCCCTAACTATAATTTATTGATTTATACTAAGTCCTGCAGGACCTGAAGGCTGGTGCCTCACCCACTCACCCGTTCTCTTTTAGCCATGTCGGCAGCGCTCACACCCTCTGCTGCCTTCGTCCCAGCACGAATCACTGCAGAAAGAGGGAAAAAGGCCAAGACATCAGCAAGGGAATTTTCACTGAGCAACAAGAGGAATGGGATTTGAATGATGCAAGTTCCTTGTACAGGGCCCAGAGGACTGTGCTGGCCAGGACACAGGGGCATTTGGGCAGGTCCAGAAATAGGCTACAGGGCTAAGTTCTCGGCTCAGAGCTGCTCTCAAGGACTAACACTCTGAACATTTTGTTATTTTGTTCCTCTTCTCCTTCCCTCCCCTGGAAGAAGCTTCATGTACACGTCCAAAATCAGGTGGACAGGCCTAGAGGGAGTTCTGAAAATCAGCACACTGCAGGCATTTGGAATGCAAAACGCTCCACCTGGAACCTGCCCCTGGAATTTCGCTGCTCCTCATGTATTTGGGGGCCCTTACCAAATGATGAAATAAGTCAGCCCAGAAAAGAGCCACAGTGCCACACAGACACCAGGGTCAAAGGCTGATGGCCCAACATGACTGGCCCAGGCTGGGCAGCTATCTAGCAGGTGGGCTGACAAACGCTGTATGACCCAGAAGACGGGATTTTTTTTTTTTTTAATTACAGCTAATTTCTGATTATCTTTCTGGCATTATGGGAAAGGTACTCAGCGTACATTTTAAATCCATGAATAATCCAAAAGAGTAATTTTAGTCATAATTCTCCTTCAGAAAACCTCTTATTAGAAATGATTACAAGCAGCAGAGGCAATTTGAGTTTTCCCCCGCCCTTTGCCCTGCCAGTCCTCTGATAACGGGCTAACAGCAGGCAGGCAGAAGTGACAATGGGACTGGTTAATCTACAAACTGGGTGAAGGTTTCCTCACAGAATGCCACATCTGCTAAAGTGGAACAATAACATTGCTAAAGAGGACATCTGGGGTTTTCATGTGAAACATGCCCCCAAACACAGCACTGCTAGGTGACTGTCACCGCACAGGCCAGCCCCTCAGAGGCCTGGTTCCTGTCTCCTATCCACTACTCACAGCCTTCTCGGGCCAGATACAGGTTCCGGGTTCCCGTTGGCTTCTTCACCTTCTTGGTCCGGAGCTTTGCAGCCTCGTCACGGGTCACTGCCAAATCAACCTTGAGCTGCCGGCCATCCAGTCTAAGCCCACCACCCTGTAACAGATGGCAACTCTCTCTTAAAATACATTAACACCAATACAGGGAACACCAAGAAAAGGGAAACAGCAGACCCCAAATGAGTTACAGAACCCTACCCCAAGATGTCTCAGCCCAGCTAGCAGTGTTTAGTATAGCTGTGCAAAAAGCCACATGTATGCTTAGGGTGGTCAGCAATAAGTAATTTATTTTATGAGAGGTGATTAGGCCCAAATTGAGGGAAATGATCTGTAGACAGGTGATTTTTTAATATTCTAAAGAAAGCTAATGAAATGGTAGTGTTAACTCTACTCAAGAAAATTTAACAATGACAATATAACGATCTCAAAACAATTTATACTTGGTTATATAATACACAGAAAAATTCCCCATCACCACACACTTTCTCGCTTAAACATTTACTCCACTTCATAGCTGGCCTTAATCCCTTCTTGTCCCAGTCTTTCATGTCATCAGCCGAGGACAGAGGCTGACATACAGACAGTGATCAATAAATATTAGATGCATTATTATACTTGTTTTCTCACCTATAAAATAGGGAAAATAATTGTACTTATATACCCCTGTAGGACTGATGTAAGGATTAAATAAAGTAATGCATGTAAAGGTCAGTGCCTATCACACACTAAGTGCTCAGTAAATGTTAGCTTTATTACTACATTATTGACAATAATAATAATAATAATACAGTGAAACCTTGGATTGCGAGTAACTTGGTTTGCGAGTGTTTCGTAAGATAAGCAAATATTTCTAATACATTTTAACGTGGTAAACGAGCAATGTCTTGCAATACGAGTAGTTTGTTTCCAGAACGAATTATGCTCACAAACTAAGGTATTACTGTAACAATAAAGCTTTGCATAAACACCAGATGTTGCCCCTAGGGCCACTGTTGTCTAAGTTACAGGGGAAGGAAATGTCTTCCTTACCTCAGTTTCTGGAGAAGCAGCTTCAAGGCATTTCTGAGCTGCTTCCTGAGCCATGAACTGAGCAAATGCACAACCTGCATGGAGAGACCAAATTAAGTGAGATCCCAAGCTCTCACAGCCACTGGGAAGCCAAAGACAACACTACACATGGTGGCAGGCTGGCACGAAGTGGAAGGGGTGGCAGCATCCTTTGGTGAATGCTCTGAGACAGGCATTGAGGGCTCAAAGACAGAGAAGATGGCACAGCTGCCCACATAATGACATTTTATTTCTTCCTTTATCTCTTCCAACACTTCTTAGAACTTTTGTCTTACCATCTCACTCCACAAGAGATGCTAGAGTAATTCCAGCCTAATATTGAATTCAGCATCACTTCCTGTGTGCCCATTAGAGGATTAAAAAAATGAGGCAGCAACCACTTAGCCCTGAAATTAATTATAGATCTCACTGTCATCGCTGTTACTTGGGAGGCATTTGATAAGAACAGATGTGCCTCATGGAGTAGACGGCCCAAGCTTCTCTCGCATGAATACAGTAGTAAACCAGAAAGCCACAGATCCATTCTTAACTCACGCTCCAGAATTTCCACAGATCAACCCACCCTAAATTCTGCTACTGATAAAAAGTAGGTTTTCGAAGCAAAGAAAAAAGTTCACCTTATAGCAAACCCCCAAAAACGAATTATGTTTCATAATATTGTTAGCATTCCTTTAAACTTTAAACATTCTCTCATATATGAAAATAATGCTGTATTTTCTAGAGCTACTGGGGCACTGATCTTTTGTCCCCTCTAAGAACGAGTGGCAGCAGATTAACTGAAAGGACGCATGTGGCAGGCCAAGCCGAGGGTCACCATCTAGTGAGGCCTTCTTCCCTGCCTCTTCCAGGTACAGCCGGTCCTCCATCTCTATCACAGCACTGGGCAGGTGGCATCGTCCCAAAAAGACTGAAGGCCTCAGGAACAAGGGCCATGTTCCTGGCTGTTTCTAGAGCCCTAGCACCTATCAGTGTCTGGCATTAATAGATACTCAATATGAAGAAACAAATAAGAAATACAGGGGGAAAAATGTTTCTAATAGGCAGATTAGCCTATGTGTCCACTATGAAGAAAATGGTACTTCTCCCTGAATAGGTAAGAATTTTGTCATTGGAATTTCCAGGGTCAATACTAGGATCAGTCTTAACACTTCCCTAAAAATCTGCAGATAATATTTAGCTCTTCTAGGCAATGAAATGGCACGTGATAGGGATAAACTGGAGGAGGGGGTCAAGGTTATGTGGCTGAGTAGTCAGAAGAAGTGCCAGAAAAATTTACTATGAGCTAGGGAAAGACATGCATTAAGAAAAAATAACAGTCCTTGCTTCAGCAGCACATACACTAAAATTAGAATATAGAGAAGATCAGCATGGCCACTGTGCAAGGAAGACACGCAAATTCATGAAGCATTCCACATTTTGTGCTCCAGCCTCCTGACTCTCTTTGCTGATTAGCTCAAAAGAAACAATGAGTCAAAGTATAACGTGTGGCATTCAATAGCAAAACTGTGACTTTTCACTATAAAAATATTTTTTAAAAAAGAAAAAGTAACGAAAACTATGCTGATTAAGCTCATTAACCCTTAACTAACATTAACAGACCAAGAAAGGGACTGAAGCAAGTCAACTGTAGACTACATTCTGAAAATATCAACCCAATACACCACGCACTCAAAAAGGGACAAAAGATATCATCAAAGTAAAGCAATATCCTACCGTACTTGGAATATTCTATGCAATTCTAGGTGCCTATTTTTAGAAAAAAAGTACTGGAAATGGAGAAGGGCCAAGAAGTATAATTGAATATCAGAGCTTAAGGCACCTTAAGTGATTACTCTAGTTGAACTCACTCATTTTACAGATAAGAAACTGAAGCTCACAGTGGTTAAATGATTTGCGAAGAAATCACCCAGCTGGTCTATGGCTTAGCTGGGATTAGATCCCTAATCTCCGGGAAGCAGTTCCATTTTCTTTCCATTATACTGCCTTATGTACATCTTTCTTACCTGTGTAAAACCCAAAAGTGATCAGGTCTCATCAGTGCGGAAAATAAGAAGGTTTAGAATGGAGGTTGTTAATCCACAGATAGGTCTGAGAGAGCCCACAAACCCTCCGAAGTGGCATTTTTCTGAAGAGAGGATTCATAGCTTTTGGTAGGTTTCAAAGGAATCAAGAATAAGAATGAATTAAGAATTCACTGCTTTAGGAGAATGACTGCAGTTGATGAAGTTAAAGACTATGAACGAGTTGAAAAGATGCTTACCTAACAGCAGTATACCAGAATGAGGACTAGCCAACCCTTGAAACTCAAAAGAAATAGCTTTAAGGGGAAAAAAAAAAATCTAAGGCAGCACTTGTTGCATCGTTTTCTTTCTGACTGTTGCCACTGCAACAAAGTTTCTGTCAGCTTCCGTCTCCAACAAATACAACTGAAAAAGATTCCAGTCATTTCAAGCAATGTGAAATGATCAGTACCCAGGAGATGCTATCACTTTTGAAATTCAAAGAACAACAAACGGAATTCATAGCCCTGAACTAAACAAGCAAGGGCTTAAAAACTTAAGACAAAATTTTAGCTAGCAGCACCATGAAAGATGCTGAGTTTGACAGCTTGGCAGACCACCTCAGAAAGTCTTTGGTACTTCTATGGACCACAGGCACCTGAGCTGGATGGACTGTGGACCCCTCAAAACGGCACACATTATGTCCTCAGGTAAGCTGGTCAGTGCCCATGGCAAATGGTCTCAGTAATTTCAGGGCCTGACCAGCTGAGAGCAAATACCTTTAGAATGTTCTGTGTCTGGATGCAAGACAATGCGGACATATTTAAGATCTCCAAATTGCTGAAGGAGCTCCCCAAGTTCTTCTTCCTCTGAGTCAAAGGACAGGTTTCTATGGAAGACAGTCAGGTCACAAAAAAAGGTCAATTACAAAAGTGAGACCCTGTGTCCTGGTACAAGGTGAGTGAGTCAGACACCAACTGGAGTGGTTCCTTTGCTCATGATCTCTCTTGATGGGATTAAAAATACTGGAAGGAGATTTTGTTCTACTGAATTTCAACACAGTGTAAAGATTCCTTATTTCCCCAGTTATGCACAGCCTTCCAGGTGTAAAAAAAAAAAAACAGTTCCAAATAATTAACAGTCCCAATTTTACTTCTCTTATACTCAGTTAACAACTCCATAAACAATTCTATCTTATAAAGTAACTGAGATTAAAAAAAAAAAAAATGTCCTGCAATAAGACACATCCTAGCTACATTATTTCTTCTAATATCCCTTGTCATGTACATAGTTTTCTTTCTTCCATCCCTTTACCTTTCTACGTTTTTTATTAACTGAAAAGATGTATAAGGAATGGTATCCTTGGTACTGAGGTCACAGGCTTCTAAGTGTGACGTTTCTTCCTTCCTGTGAGAATCCTGTATGAATACAAAATTATTTCTATGGCAATTCCATAAACACCATGAAAAAATTATGGAGAGACCTGCTGTAAAGGAAGAAAATGGGTTACAGCACAGCATATATTGGCTAAATTCATCTTGGTAAATATTTATGATAATGTGGGCATGTGTGAGGGTGTTCTCTGAGTAGAGATTAAGGTTAGTTTTTTGTGTGTGTCTTCTTGCACATTTATTTCCTAAATCTTGTACAGTAAACATAAATTACTTATATAATAAAAACAATCTTAAGAGATTGTACAAGAGGATAAAATACACATCTCTAAAACAAGAGTCAAATGGCCCCGCAAACTGGTGCTTCAGAAAGGATGAGAAGGCATGTTTGAGGCGTGCTGAAGACATCCTGACCTTCTGAAAATGCCAATCTACTGCAGTCAGTAGGACGAAAATAGCGCTGGCAGCATGAAATGGAAGCTCTCTCCACCCGACACCCTTTTTTCCTAGATACAGACGGGATGCCTTACTTTATTCTGGACACTACTTCAGCAAATAAGTTGGGCAAGACGAGAGAAATTGTTTGGGACAAGTGGTGTCACCCATCCCCAGTACTCCCCTTAAAACAAAGGCCAGAAAGCAAGCTGTTCCTAATAGTTGAAGAATCGATTCGTTCCAAATGATGCTACCCCAATTACAAAGAATGAAATCTAAATGACGGCAAGATATGAAGAGCCCTGTTATTTATCTTTGTGTAGAGTCTGACTCTTACGTTTTTCATTGTTTGGTATGTTTCTAGGACCAGATGTGCCGATGGTCTTACAGGCATCTAACTTTCTGGCCTAACTAACAAAATTAGTGCAAAAAAGAAGGGGGGGGGGAGGAAAAAGAGGAAGGGAGGAAGAAAAGGAGGAAGGAAGAGAAACCTATGAAGGCAACAGAAATAAAGCATCCTCAAGATAGAAAGGCATACCTAATAAAAACGGTTTTCCCTTCATTCACATCAGAGGGTAATTTCCTTTTCTTTTTCTTTGAGACTTGTACATCTAAAGTAAAGAGAAAAACAACAAACTGAAAAATACCAGTGCAAGCCATATAACAAAGGGCTAACTTCTTAAATATTATACAAGTATAAAGATCTTGCATAAATCCATAAGGAAAATCCAATTTAAAATAAACAAAGGATATGGAAATACATAAAAAGATGTTCAAACTCACTCACAATTAAAGAAAAACAGCATAAGAAATGAGATACAGTAAGTCCCCAACTTACAAACATTTGAATTGCAAACTTTCACAGATGCAGCCAATCATTCATCCAAGTCGGACTTAGGAACGAATCCAACTTACGAGCCTTCTCCCGGAATGGAACTCGTTCGTAAGTCAGGGACTTACTGTACTATTTTTCACCAACAGATTGGCAAAACCAATAAAGACAGATGAAATCCAATGTGGTAATGGCGTGGGAGAAAAAAGATTTCCATATACCATTGTGACAGTGGAAACTTTTTGGAAACATAAAACATATAGAATATTTGAGAAGAAAAAAAGGCACATACATTCACACACAAATATACACTATATTGTATGTGTTTACTTATAAAGTTATTAATTATCTTAGATACGCCAGAAACATACAACACTAGTTGTCTCTGGGGAGGGATCCTAAGTGGCTAAGAGTCTAGATATAAGGAAGACTCGCTATTTGTTATTAAGAATAGCCATATATGTTTATATGTACACAGGAGCTTTCTGGAAGCATACGAAAAAAACAGTGGTTCCTTTGGGGGAATGCTGGGGGCTTGGTGAGAAACTTTTATTTTCTGTATTATACTCTCCTGTACTGTAGTTTTCATTAATGTTCTCTCATTAATATGTGTTAGTCCTGCAATTTTTTCAAGTGAAAGAATGGTAAGAGACAACTGAATCTAGCTGTAGAATGTAAGGTCTTACAGTCCCTTCAGTATAAGTTTCTTTAATTCTAAGGTGTCTATCATTCTCTCCTCATGAAGAGGCTTTTTTCCTCAGATTTCTTACATGGTCAAACCAACGTGCAGACTAACAGAAAAGGAAGCAGAAGGGAGTGATTTGATAAATAAATAAAAACTTCCATCTAGACAAACTGAAGGAGCAGTTACTGACAGTTCCTCATTCTGTAATGACTGCCTCCCTCAAAATCACTGAGTTTACCCCAACATTCTGGATACAGGTAGCAATAGGGTTTGGTTACAGTTTTACAAAATGCCCCAAGAGGTCCTTTATCCCCAACTCAACTCAAGGGTTGTTTAAAATCCACCTTGGTGTTAGATGTACTATCCTGTTCATCCAGTAATTCATTCAACTTGGATAATCGAGACAGGCGGTGCCCGAGCATTAAGCTAGGTCCTAAGTCCCCTATGAATTTTAACCCTCAATCACACTCCACACTCATTTCAAATAACAAAAGCAGAAAACCTTCAGAAGGAACATAAAGTTTTCATTTTCAACAGTTAATCATAAATACGACAGAACACTGTAGGGTCTTCTTTAAAGAGGCCTGCGCTGAATTGATGCACAGTTCTCAGTAACTAATTTAAATGTGAAGATCCCCAGCAAACCTTCCTCCTCTTGGTTGTCGCTGTCGGTATCGCTCTGAGCCAGTTCCTCTCCACCACTGTCTCTTTCCTCCAGCTCACTGTCCTCATCGGAAAGATCCTCGTCACTGTCACTGCTCTCTGCAGGCGCCGCCCTCTTGGCTGCCCTGCAATGGCACAGTTCAGAATTAAGGGCTGACTGAGGGGCATCTCCAACTTCATTACACGCTTCAGCTCGACAGTGACGAGATCAGGGATCGATTCAGAGACAATTCTGAATCTTCCTCTGATGTCTCAGAACAAGGTGAACTGCTTACCTCTTCTGAATTTGCACAGGCTTGGTCACCTTTGATTCTTTATCCTCCTCCTCCTCATCATCATCATCACCACCATCATCATCATCACCATCACCATCATCATCATCATCATCCTCCTCCCCCATATCCTCTTCTTTCCTGCCATTCTCTTTCCCTAATTTCAGATGTTTAGGTTCAGGTCTCTTTTCCTCACCTACAAAGGGAGGTAAAGAAAGCTAGGAGTTAATTCAGTATCTAAAAACAAGGTGATTTTAACAAGAACCACCATTACCCTCAAGTTCCTAGTTCATTTGGTTTCACAGGATCTCATATCTTTTTCTTACTGTCTATACATAGGAAAGAGTGTAAGGGGAAAAACACTACCAAAGGCCCTCATCACTGAGATGCCCTTGGAGTCTGTCCTGTTCATCAGAAGCCTGCAGCTTAGCCTGGCTCAGAATGAGAGAAGCAGCAACGGCGCCTCCACAAATCACCCACCATCATGCACCACGGCCAGCACAACGCTCGCCTTGGAGCCTAGCCATGAACTTTAATCTTGGTGGGTTCTGTTCTTTGACCATCTGGCAGCTTCAAAGCCGATTGTTTTCTAAATCAAACTCAAGTTTTAAGTTTCCCTATTCTTAATGTTCCACGACTCCTTATTAGGAAAAGCTGGGAAAGGACAGCAGGGAGAGGGGACAGTGAATACTGGCCCACTCCTCACTCACATCCACACCCAGGAGGAGGCTTAGGCTCAAAAGAGCCTATGTTTTGGGACCAGATCACCAGATGGTACACTATGAAGTGACAGACAGCTCTGGGTTTCTGAGCCAGCAGGAATTCAGGGTTTCTCTTACTCAGACTCATCCTTTTGGGTAATCTTGTGTTTTTGGTTATCTCCAGCCCAGTAGCTCACTGACAGGTAGGTTGGTTCCCTTGTACTTTTATCGTGGAGTTGTTTCCACACTCACCCCAGGACATACAACCCTCCCGCCCAACACCACCATGTCTCACCTGGGACAGAGGCGGACTGTGTATTTTTATATTTATCCTTTGCCACAGCCCAATCCACAGCCACTGTGCGCCCTGTCAGACAGAAAAGTAACGTCAGAAAGGCTGTCTTCTTTTTAACACTCCCATCTCTTGAAATGACTTCTTATTCATCAAAGACAGCAAGCAACAAAAGAAGACAAAGAAAGTGCCAATTCAGAGAATGTTGGCCCTAAAATAAAATTTCTGGTAGCTGTCTATTCTTTTCAATCCTTACCCTTTTTTTTTTTTTTTAAATCAATGAACAGAAATTTTGTCTTTCTACACAGCCAACACACCTGGGATAAAATAGAGTTTTAAAAAATAATTAGAATAGTGCTTCCAGTTAGACCAACAAATTTCCAGTTAGACTAGTAAGAAGCAAAGCAGGCATTCTGGAATAACTGGCACTGTGGCCAGAAGTCAGGAAGTCTCTAAGCCACTCCCTTCTTTACCACGAGGTAAATCAATGCCCAGAGTAGCCTCGCAGTCAGTTTAGTAGCCCACAGATGATGACTGATGTTCACAGCCAAGAGGGAAACCTGCGAACCCCACATCCCCTAGATGGCACCCTGCCTCTATCGGTGATTATTTCAGGGACATTTTTTCATTAGGGATTTAAAAGGACAATCACCACCAAAAGAAAAGAGAATAATGACTTGGGTTCTTTCAAGTTTAACCCTAAGATCAAGTGTTGGGAATATTTCACCAAAACGGCTTCCATTTAGCAGTGACTCTCTCAATAATTCAAACACCTTTTGAAAATGTAGAAAGTGGGTTACTGTGCTAATTCATCAAAAAAAACCAGAAATATCTGGGTCAGTGGTATGGGTATAGAAAACTTACCCTTTATCTCTTTCATGTTCATGCTTTTGAGGGCTTTTCCTGCTTCTAGGAGGTTTTTGAACTGAACAAAAGCAAAACCACGCATCTTCCCATCTGTGTGCAAATGTAAAAAGACGTTAGAAGCAGCAGATAGGGAGCCAACAGGCACTAAGAAGGAAATTATGGCAACCCAGGCTGTCAAGGTGGCCAGGTCCTGCCAAACAGCCAGCTCCTTGCCCAAAGCTTATGTCTTCCTGCTGATTTTACCAGACTTGGGCTTGGGGAGAGCAGTGCATTTTCTCAGACTGTAACTTGTCTTCTAAAACTAGTTTTGATCTAACTAAAAATACCATCAGGGGAATAAACACTCTTACATGAGTTTTGACTACTTGTCAAGCACTGTGCTGATACTTTGTATGTAACACATCATCTGGGGCTCACAAAGAATGTGATGTGGACCTTGCATTTCTATTTCTAACAGTGCTTGGTGCAAGAGTGACATGTAAAAAGTCCAGGATGTTAAATAGCATGAATCTAATCCACACCAAATGAAGATTTGCTAGTACCTGGCTTCCTAGGGATGTTTACTTCCAGGACAGCCCCATATTGAGCAAATATTGTCTTCAAGTCATCCTCTGAACACTGAAGGCAAAAGTAAAGAAAGAAAAAGATATCACAGCAAATAAACATGAAACATCAACTATTAAATGAGTTCATTAGGAAAAGCTTGAATATTTTTACACTTTTTTACTTTTGAAACTAGGACATCAAACGTTTCTGAAAAGAAGACATCTTGCTTTGTATCTAAGAAGTAAAAAGGACAGATATCATACAGCTCTTCCTCCCCACCCCTTTCTCAGGAAGGCGTCTTCCAATTGCCTCAATAAGTTCTTGTATACAAGCCCATTTTCTGAATTCAACAAGGTGAAGGTTCATTCCAGGAAGGCTTTATGTCCAAGTTCCCCTCCTGGTGAGGCGTTCCACCCATATGCACCGACAGCCTTCAGAACAGGCAGTTAGCTTTCTCTGTCACGTACCTTAAAGCTCAGATTCCGAATAATTAATCTGGCTTTCTTATCTGCCACTTTGGCTTTTTTGGGCTTCTGCTCCTTCTTTGGGGACTCCGAATTTTCTAAAAAATAAGAGGCAATGGAATAAGTCTGTGCTCCCAAACGCCCCACCTCTAGGCCCCACACATCAAGGGGAAACAGCTACTAGCAACAGATGGCATTTACCACCAGGTTCAGTATGGCGACGCCCAAGGCCACCAGATTTTCCAGACTTAGAAGTAAACAAAAGACTAAAAGGAGTAACAAAATACACTGGGTGATTTGGGATATCAAAAGGAAATTCAGGAAGCTTTCAATTTAGACACTCCCCACCCCCATCCTTCCTCCCCCCACCCCCCACCTCTCCACCTCCTCCTCAACCTGGGAGAAAACTCCCTTCCGTTCACAGAAACTCACCATTCCCCTCCTTTTCCTTGGACTTGTTCCTCAGCTTTTTCTTGGCAACAGTCACATTGATCTTGCAGCCTTCGAAGGTGGTAATCTCCTTGAGGGCCCTCTGAACATCTTCCAGCATAGAAAAAGTGACATAGCCAAAGCCTCGACATGCCTTACTCCCTGCACAGTAAGCGGGGAGAGAGACAACCGTGAGCCCAGAGCCCTCAACCAGCAAGTTCTCAAAGCCCTAAGCTAGCAGACAGACCGCCAGGCCGGCCTATCATCAGCTTTCCAGAATCCTCAGGAGGGACAGAAACAAGGTGGGCATCAGTTGCCCCTTCCAAGTTTTGCTCAGAAATGGTTAGAAGCTAATTTGGTATCTTCGCTGTTGGCTCCTCTTCTTCCTCCTTTCCTGATAACTTCAAGATCATGGAAGGTCCATGATATCCAGTACACCCTCCAAAGAACTCAACATCAAATAGAAGGAATCTCCAGAAAGGGTAGGAAAGAAAGTATGGTGGCTTTGAAAATTACATGTAATAAAGCAGCTCCTCCTCAGAACGTATCAGTAATGATGCCTGAGGCCCTAACAAAAGAACATCAAACAATAAATAATGCTACAGGAGCCTGTAGCCACTATTACCATTAATTTTCCTGGTAATCAGAACAGCTTTAGCGATCAATATCAAATTAAAGCTTTCCAGAGCAGCTGTAAATCTCTTATCTCACTTTATCTTCAAAACACACTAAAGTAAGTAAAGCAAATATTATCATCCCTTCTTTCCAAATGAATAATTTGGGATGGAGGAAAGTAAGTGAATTGGTTAATGTCCCCCAGGGTGTTAGTAGTTGAATTAATTCCCCATTACCAGCCCCATGCTCTTTCCAATGGTACTCCACCAATATAAAGGCCACAGAGAATATCAGGACCAACCAGATGAAGAGTTGCAAAATAAAATCTAACCCGCCTTTGCCCTTGTTGGTATGCTTTTTCTGATTTAACATTTTTGTATAGTAAAATTTTAAGTAATGTACTGCATCAAAGAGGAAAAAGACCAAGTAGTCTGCCTACGACCCAAAGAGGAAACACAGCTCACATGCTCTGCTCCTTTTTCAGTTACGCTCGAACCTGCTTCAGGGTACAAGCCCTCAAACGCAGGCCACTGATCCACCTAAGCTGGGTAAGGCTGACACTTGGCAGTAGGAGCGCATACTGTGATCCGGAGATCAGTCTCTTTTGGCACTCTTCCTCACAAAGACCTGCCCACTCACCTTTCAGAAAACAAGACCAAGAAAAATCAGGTCTTGTCTGATCGGTACAACCAAAAACAAAGCAACTGAAACCTGAAGGAATTCTGCATTGAAATAAAAGCATGTATTCACAATAAATGTCATGCACTGTTTAAAGTGTATACAAAGCACTCACCTATTTATCTGAATCCTCACAACAATCCTGTGCAATTATTCCCATCTTAAAGAGGTTAAGTGGCATTCCCGAGTCACCAATGCTGAGTGAGACTTCATCCCTCAGCCCCTCCCTCCCAACCCTCTAGGTGCAGCACTCTTCCCAATACATCTGGGCTGTCTGCATAGGAAAGTATATCGTTTCTTAATAAGAGAATAAAAGCTTTCTTTAAAGATTTAGACTACATACACAAGATAAAAGGTAAGGTTACATGCACCCCATATTCTGAGGATCCAAGGAATTCCTATTCAATGGTCTGTTCTTCCCTGAAACACAACCATCTGGCACTGTGGCATTTGCTTTGACAGCCCACAGTAATGAACGTAACTCAGAGTGGAACGCCGTCCACATATACATATATTCTTACTCTAAAACTGAAAAGTGTTATGAACACTCATGCTTCCCCACATATGGATATACTCCTTCTATTTCATTTAAAAATTCTAGTCAACACCCAGTAATGGGTAATGATCTGCGGTTTAAGAAACATGGCTGTATAGCACTCTCCCTCTCATTCAGCCATCCCTACACCTAAAATGACAAAGAACGAGGCAGGTGCTGTGGCTCGTACGGCCATCAGAGCCATGTCAACAATCTTAACTCTAAGTTCTGTTACTAACAAATAGGAGCTAAGGATGGCGTGATTGTTAGCACACTGTTAGTCTGCCTATTTCCACACTAAGATTCCATGGGGAGGGGGGGAAACCACAAGATGCCAATTGTTCTGCTGACAGGCAAAATGGCAGCCTGATGGCTTAGAAGGGAACTAAATGTATGTTCTGGGTAACATCAGGTGCCAATCTCAAGTCCCTTGAAGTCTAGGTAAGAGGAAGGGATGCTTCTACAACTAAAATCCTTACAATTCACCCTCGTTCTCTACATGCCAACCCTCCCTCACAGTGAAGTGATGAGCATCAAAGAGAACGACGTGAAGCATACAGCAGTATCCCACAAGTCAGGAGATATCTCCAGCAGCTCATGCCAAAAACCTCAGAGACCTGACTCCTTGACCCCTCTTTTTCTCATACCCTGACATCTGATTCATCAGCAAGTCCTCTCGGCTTTACTTTAAAAGTATCCATATTCCAGGTCAGCCCAGTGGTGCATTAGTTAAGTGCTGGCTTGGGATGCCAGCGGCCCCGGTTCAGATCCCACATATGAGGGCCAGTGACACTGCCCTCTACAGCTAAGGTGGTGAATAACAGCTCCACCTGGAGCAGGGCTGCCGTGAGTCCTCGGGGCAGCATAGCTGCAGCCCCTGCTGCAGTGGGCTGCCAAAGGCTACAGGGAATGGCTGGCAGCCGGTGTGAGCGGCCATCCAGAGGTCAGGGGCTGATCTGCCTCACCCGAGAAGAGTGCAATGACGATACCAACGTGGGCCAGTGAAGCAACGTCCTGCGCAACTAGACTGAAGAACAAAAGGACAACTTGTCTGTTCCCCTGCCCCAGTTCCCCAAAGCTGTTCCCTTCCCCAATAAAATCTTAAAAAAAAAAATTATATATATATATATAATATATATATTCCAATCCCTTTTTACCACCTCTCCACTGCTACCATCCTGGTCTAACACCATGATCTCTCGAGAGCCTACCAACTGGTCTCCCTGCTTTGGTCCTATTCTCCAACAGCCCATTCTCAACACAGCAGCCTGAGTCAATCTTTCAAAATGTAAGCCAGATCATACTTACTGCTCCCCGCTCAAAACCAGTAGTTTCCCATTTCAGAGTAAAAGCCGAAGTCTTTTCAACAGCCTACACGGTCCTACATGATCTGGTACCCTAGATGTCATCTCCTAATTCTCTTCCCTTCACTCACTCCCGTCACCCTGGTCTCCTTGCTATTCCTCCAATAGTAAGCACAGCCCTCAGGACCCTTGAGCTTGCAGTTTCCTCTGCCTCGCCTGCCCCTCCCGCTGAGAAACACATGTTCACTCTCAGCTCCATCAGGCCTCCCCTGGCTGCTCTACCTGCAACTAACACGCTACCCCCCCTCCCCACCACACACACACACACACACACACACACACAGACTCCCTGTGCTGCTTCGTCTCCTTATCATTTACCACCATCACCACCATATATTTTGCTTATTTGTCTGTTGGCTGTCCTCCCCATCTTGAAGACATACATGACAGCAAGGTTTTCGGTTTGGCTTTGAGGATACTGCTGTATCCTCAGGACCTCCAGGATGCCTTGCACACGGTAGGCATTCCATCAATAGCTACACAACAAATAACGGAGTAAATGAAGACCATGACGGTTAAGAGCTCTGGGGGCCCCATTCTGCGTCTGCTACTGACTAGCTGTGCAACCCTAAGCTGAAGGCACCGACGTTCCCTAGGCCCCCCGATTCCTCGTCTGGAAAACGGGGCTGCCTCTCCACCCAACCCAGACGGCTGAGAAAATTAAATGACAGAACACTCGAGGAGCTCAGCGCTGTGCCTGGCAACCGCGCTGACTCCCAAGAGGCCGTACGGACGTGTCCTGAAAAGCTGGCGCTGTTCAATGTGACCAAATACGATGGTGCCCACGAGCGCGCCGAATAAACGGAAAGCGCTCTGGATGGAAACTTAAGGGAATGCTGTGATGTTTCAGAAACGGGCCCTGATGGATCCACCGGGCGCGGAGTCAGTGAGTTCATCGCCAGGCCTTTGTCAGGGGCGGGTAAAGAAGTGCGGCTCGCAGACGTTTGGGGGGACGCCCGCGCCCCCGTCCCGCGCCCAGGACCCCGGGCCCTCCCTGCGGCCACCCCGCCTCTACCTTTCTCGGTCACCACGAAGCACTGCTTCACCGGCCCCAGCTGACTGAACAGCTCCTCTAGCTGCTCGCTGCGGGCCGACGGAGGAAGGCGGCTCACAAACAAGGTCAGCCCAGCCATGGGGCCGGGCAACAGCGGCGCCAAGACGCGAGCGAGCCGGGCCGGCACACGAGACTCCAGGCGCCCGGAGATCCCGGAAGTGCTTGTTACGCAAAAAAGAGTCCGAAGGCACACGTGGTGGGACTGCGCAGAAATGTTCCGGAGTGAAAAAACGGAGACACCGGGGGGCGGAGCTTCTTGAAGGGAGCTCCACCCCCTAGTCCAAGGACCGCCCCACCCACTCACCCCTCTTCACGCCACTGTAGGAAACTGGCTGTGCTGGTTCCTATTCTCCTTAACATCTCACCTCCAAATGTACCAGGGTAGGCAGAAGTCATTTTTGCTCGCGGCCTAACCCAGGATCTGACATATAATGGATGTTTAATAAATAGTTTCTGAAGTACCACCACAGATTGCCTCCCAGATTACGTGTGCAAAACGCAGCCAGAATGCATCTAGACCCAAGTACATCACACATGTCATTCAAACAATTCTCATGTTCTCAGAAAATAGGAGACATCTGTCACACTGTAACAGATAACTGTAACTGTGCCTATAATGGTTCGGAGGCAAATTATGCAATAGCTACACAAAAGAAACAGTTTGTACACGATCATTCTTTCAATAAACATTTGCTGAACTCCTACTATGTGCCAGGCACTGGCGATAAAATTGGTCCCTGCCCTCGTGGAGAATACAATCAGTGGCGGTAGACAGACATTAATCAAAAAAATTTTTTAGGGCCGGCCAAGTGGCACGTTGGTTAAGAGCTGGCTTGGGACACCAGTGCCCCTGGTTCGGATCCCACATATGAGGGCAAGTGACACTGCTGTCTACAGCTAAGATGGTGAACAACAGCTCCACCTGGAGCTGGGCTGCTGTGAGTCCCCGGGACGGCATAGCTGCAGCCCATGCTGCAATGGGCTGTCATAGGTTACAGTGAGTGGCCGGCAGCCAGCGTGAGCGGCTGGCAGCCAGTGTGAGCTACCAAGAGCCTCCGTGAGTGGCCGTCCAGAGGCTGGTGACTGATCTGCCTCACCCGAGAAGAGCGCAATGATGATACCAACATGGGTCAGTGAAGCAACATCCTCCACAACTAGACTGAAGAACAAAAAGACAGCAACTTGCCTGTTCCCCTTCCCCAATACCCCAATAAAATCTTTTTAAAAAAATTTTTTTTTTTTTTACAAATAAATCATGGCAGGCACACTGCAAGATCCCATGAGACCAAACCCAAAGCAAACATAACATCCGGTTTATACACACACACTGAGAACTCAGGTCCCCCAAGAAATAGCTCTTTCCTCAGGTCAGCTTACAAGACAGGCCCAAAGCTGAGGGATCTCACTGGCCAGCAGGAGATCTGGGCACTCCTGGATCCTGAAACAAGGAGTCTTGCCATCCCATTGGGCCCAGGAACTGACCTGTGTGCAAAACTGCAGCACCCTGCAAACCACCCAGCTGAAAAAGTACCCAATGTACTTTTTAATAATTCCTTTTAAATAATATAACCTGAATACATGGTAGGTAAAAATTCAAAAAGTACAAACAGTACAGTGAAAAGTAGGTTTCCCTTTCTCCTTAAACCCCTTTTTCTTTCAATACATTCTGGATGGATGGATGACTGGTTGATAATAATAGGGGAAAAGGGAAAACACTTAACATCAGATTTATGAAGCCCTAGCTCCAGAAAAGTAATGTACACTTAAAAGAAAATGCCACAGTTATTTAGAAATATATAGCTCAGGAGAGGAAGATTAAAATACAGAACAAATTTTCAAGGGTCCAGGGTTAATCCTAGCCAGGATAAAGAAAGACAAATAGACAAAGGAAATATGATGGGTCATTTGAATAAAGTTGGTTTAGGATTTCACATTTCTTCCTTTTTTTTTTTTTTCTCCTCCTCTTCTGCCCCTTCACCACCTTAGCAATCAAAATTCCATCCCCAAAGACTAAATTGCAAGTGTTAGGGCCCCAGCTGTGGGAACGTCTTCCCTGTCCTGGCTGCAGTGTGCACAGGGAAAACTCTAAGAAAGTCAGATGTTCCAACTTTCCCTTGGATCAGCCCCTACAATGGTAAGTTTTAAATACTTAGGACCCAAACCTCCCTTAAAGGACAAAATGAAACTATGTCCTTGTGCCCATCAGGGGGCAGCAGCAACCCACAGTGTGGAAGAGTTCTGTGCCCTAGGGGAAGGTAACGATACAGCTGACCCTTCTACATTTTCCAAGTTTCAGACCTGGCTCCCCATCTCAATCTCCCAGCCTCAGCCTCAGCCCCATCCCCTCCTATGCATTCATATCATGGTTCTTTGATCAGGAATATTTGCTCATCCATCTACCCAGGACACATGCAGCGTTCTTTATTAAACAGCAGGAATCGTGGTACCCTGCACCACACCAGCAATGGGGCTTCCAGGGGAAATAAACCGCTGGCCTCTTTCTCATCCATCACTGTGCAGAAGCCAGGAAAAGAAGAGAAGGCTGTGCTGTGCTTAGCCAGCTTCTGCCAAGCCCCATCCCTTTGGCTCCATTCCCCCTTGCAATCAAACCTTCTTATAACACTGCACACTTCTTGTTCTTAGCACTTCCCACAACTGTTATTAGTTACTTGTTCTATTGTAATTACTTACATGATTAACTCTTTAATGTCTTCCTTCCTCCAAAAGACCTTCAACTTCATAAGTTCAGGGCTAGAGTCCACATTGTTCACCTCTATCCCCTGCCCCTAGCACATTATAAGTATTCAATGAAACGTTTTGAAGAGATTAAATGAATGAGGGTAAGTTTGTCTCTCTCTCAGTCTCGTACTGGACTAAGAATTGGAATTGAAAGGTCTATGCATCAAGATTACCTCTGGAAAACCTGCTTTTGGTAAGGGCTGAGGCATGAGACAAAAAAAGAAGGGTTGTTTAACCAAGGTCTCAGCCTTTTTATAAAGTCAAAGGTAATTCTTCCCGAGGAAAATCAAAGAAGTGCTGGAGCTGGTGAACAACTAGCTGTATTCCCTGAACTTCCCATCCCACCCCCTGCCACCCCCATCTCACTAGCCCCAGTCAGAGCTTCCAGACAGAAAAGCAGTGAGAGAGAGAGAGAGAGAGAGAGAGAGAGAGAGAGAGAGAGAGAGAGAGAGAGAGAGAGAGACTGACTGGGGTATGTGGGGCTTGGACTGCTTTGTTGGGAGGTGTGTGCATGATCTCAACAGCCCTTGATGGAGCAAGTGAGTGGAGTGAAAGCAGCTGGCAGGTATTAGGGTGAGGAAAAGATGGCAGAAAGGAGTTGAATGTGAGCAGGTGTTGATGGAAGGGAAGAAAGAGAGCAGTTTCTCCGAACAGCAAGCACTCCTTCCATGACACAAAGCAGCTTTGATGCTGGGCCGCTACAGCCACTATACCACCAGTGAGAAATGCCTATAATTTGGAGGCTGGCAGTTCTCTGGGCCTCAGCCCAGAGTGACGATGCAGCAAGGATTTTTGAGCCAAGCTGAGCCAGGTGATGGAGGAGATACAGTCAGAATCACTCCAGTCCCATTCCTCAGCTGTGCCTGTCCCACCTTCCTCTCATTTTCTTCCCTATGACCCTCCCTCTCTCCCAGACATCACTGACTCCCCTCCTTCTTCTGAGGTCCCAGGCCCTGGACACTCTTCTCAGCCAAGACAGATCTTCAGGTGCCAAAATGGCAGTGCTTTAATTCTTCCACAAGTGCATTGGACCTGGTCCAGTGAGGGCCCAACCTGCCATCCCCACCCCCACCCCCCACCCAACCTTCTCCCATATCCCCTCCCACCCTCCCCATCCCACCTGTCTCCCTCTTGGCTCCACTGCTTCCCTTCTCAAATCCCCACCAGCTGATGAGCAGAATTGGAAGAAAAAAACACTCCTATTCCTGTTTCCACTTCAAGCCTAGTATGTGTGTCCCTGTAGGTCCCCCTATAATGTGCAGGACATCTGTCAAAACACTGCCAGATTTTTGGTTTTCAAACCTAATCTATGACCCTGTTTTAGTGCCACTCTGAATTTACCACATTCTAGACAAATGACAAATGAACACTACAGAGCTGAGCCAAATGCTCTGGACAAGCGAGGGATTACAGAGTGCTGGTGGTCAGATGTATTGATGGGCCCCTGCACTGGGAGTTCTCTGGTAGGCAGGACACGGCTAGGGCTTGGGGAAGACAGGCATTCTCCAGGGAGGATCTGCCCCAATGGGAGATGAGAGTGTTCTGCAGGGGACATGGGGTTGTGCTTCCAACCTTGAACGGGCCCTGTAGGAAAGTGGAGCACTTGTGAATTCCTCTGGGAATGTGGCAGGGAGATTGCTGGGGCTCCCAGGTCAAGGTAATCAAGCTGCTGATATGTGTGTCAACATTTCCACAAAGAAGTTTACCACTAGCTAGTCCCTAGCCCCCTGCCCACCCACACCTGAAGCTAAGCTCCTAGGAATGTAGACATTTCCACCAATGACTGTAGAGTTTCTTCCTCACCTCCCAAGGCCATGTTCCATCTCTGAAAAGCCACTTCCCAGAGAGTCAGAAGGGTCTTCAAGGGGCCTCTCCCAAGATCCTCACTCATCCCAGCCACAGGACAAAACTTGCAGTCAAGAGTGAATGTCTCTGGGGTCTGAGATGGACCTACCCCACCCAAATGATGCTTCTCTCACAATTCCAACAGAACCACTGCTGCTGTTGCTTCATCGAAGATTTTCCAAGAAGATCAGACCTTTCTCCTCTGAAAATATTTTATTGATAAATTAACTCTGATAGGGCTCACCTCCCACCCAACTGCTGTAGAGTCTCTTAGATGGGCCGGGGACCCTTCTATCGGGAAGAGTCGTGTGGATGACTAGAATGGAACTCCTGGACATGGCAGAGGTGGGTGTGAGGACTGAGGCCGGTCCGGATGTCTTCTGAGGACAGCCCCTCTTACTCAGCACCAGAGGAGGAGGAGTGGTCAGGAATGGAGCACCTTGGAGCTTTATTGCTGGTGAATGCCAAGGAAAGTGGGACCCCTGCCAGCCTAGAATTGCAGCTGTGGGCATCAGCACCCAGGGCTCCGAAAAGGGGGCACTAAGTTCCAATCAATAGAGCCTGTCTGCTGACCCACCCACACCCAGGGGCCCCTGGAGGGGGAAGGAAGCCAGGAGAGGTATCTGAGCCAGGTGGGACTGGGGAAGGGTTACAGTGTGCAGGTCTCTGGCAGAGCAGGCGCCAGCAGGGGGGATATGGCCAGGCACTGAGGGGGCCCACCTCTTCACAGATCAATGGTGTCGCTGCCCATGCTCAGCTCGTCTATCTGTCGGCAGGCATCCAGGAATTGCTCCTGCAGCAAAGCCTCTTCGACCTGCAGCTCAGGAGAAGGCTCTGGGGAGTCGTGGGAGGGTGGGGACAGGGCCTGGTAGGATCCTGAGGCTGGGAGGCTAGGGCTGCTTCCTGAGGGCCGAGGAGGACTGAGGACACAGACCAGCGGACAGCGCGGGGGCCTGTCTGGGCTGGAGCATAGCAGCATGGAGGAGCTATCCCGGGAGAGTCCACACAGCGAGCCGGATGAGGCGCTACTGCCCGCAGGCCAGGTCCCGGGAGAGGGGAGCTCAGGTAGCATGGGGGAGCCAGGGGCCTCTTCAGACCTCCCACTGGGCACGGCCCGGGTCTGCGTCCCCAGGGTGGCGGTGCTGTAAAGGCCGAGCCCAGGTAGGGCTTCCCCGAAAGCAGGGCCCTGGAAGAGGCCGGGCGCGAGCAGGGACTCGCTGCAAAGGGCCTCCTCGATGCTGCGCCGCAGGTTGATTGGGGAAGGCGGGCGGAAATCCACGGTGTAATCGCTGCAGGGGGAGGAGGCCCGGGAAGGGGCGGGGTTGGCCGCCGCCCCCTCAAAGCCGGGGCGGGCACCTCCCTGTAATAGGAGGTCCGGGCCGGGGCCAGCTAGGGCGCACAGCTGCAGCAGCTCCGCATCGCCACGCGCGATGGCACTACCCAGGGGTTCCTTGTCCCGCGGCACAGTGACCCAGCGTCCTGGCAGCAGCGGAGCCGCGTGGCCAGGGGACAAGCGGAAGAGCTTGGCCCAGCAGCGCGGCGGCACGCGGGGGCTGCAGAGCGCGGGGTAGAGGCCCAGCAGCGCCAACGGGAGCGCGACGCCCACCTCGCCCAGGCGCAGGCCTAGCTGGAAGGCCCACCAGGGCCAGGGCCCCTCCAAGCCAGGCTGGCCGCCGTAGCCCAGAGCGTGCAGCACCTCGTAGCCCTGCAGCGCCCCGCTCAGCAGCCCGAAGGTGCCCGCCACCGGGGCCGTGCGCGCCGCGCGCCGCCAGGACTCCCGCGGGGCGAAGGGGCTGCGCGCCTGCGGGAGCGGGGTTGCGCCCTTGCAGCCTGACCCTCCCAGGGGCGCTCCGGCCCGCCGACGACGGCCACCCCAGCAGGAGAGTGCCAGCAGGAGCCCGGACAGGAGGGCGGCGAGGAAGGCGTGCAGCCCTCGGGAGGCGAGTCGCAAGGGCCGCAGCGGGCGGTGGGCGGCGCTCCCGATGGAGGCGGCCGCCGCCAGCCCCAGCCCCAAGAGCAGCAGCGCAGCCAGGCCGGCGGGACACCGTGGCGGGCGCGGCCGGGCCAGCAGCAGGCAGGCCAGTCCCAGGCCGGCGGCCAGACAGGGCAGCGGGAGGTCCTGCAACAGCAGCCAGGCGAGGGCAGGGAGCCGCTCCCGGTGTCCATAGGCGTCGTAGAAGAGCGGGAAGGCCCGCGTGGTCCCGGCCGAGAGCAGCAGCAAGTCCAGCAGCGCCAGGCAGGGGGCGCCGGGCGGGCAGCGCCAGGGCAAGAGGGCCAGAGCCAGCAGCGCCAGCAGGGCCACCAGGCCGAAGAGCGCGCCTACCCCGTACACATGGGCCTCCCAGGCCAGCCCCCAGCGAGCCCTGGCCTCTGCCCAGTCGGCCTCCAGGGTCAGGAAGAAGAGGGACAAAGGGGCCGCAGGAGGCTGGCCGTCGCGTTCAGGCAATTCTCCGGTGCTGCAGGACCCTGGCTCACATTCGGGCTGTGTGGAAGGGATCCCAAGGCTGGCAGGTGAGGGGTCATCTGGGCCAGAGGTGGGGATAGTGGGGTCTGTGGGCAAAGAACGTTTGCCTGAGTGAGGCATGTGTGCAGCCCACCTCTGCCACCACAGCCGGTAGCCTGTATGCCAGTCGAGTCCTCATAGCATCCAGGATGCACTTGTCTTAAATATGAGATTCTCCCCTTCCCAGACCTCTGGGCCCCTCACTTTCCCCTCCCCCGTCAAACTCCTCATGCAATTAGTTTCAGCTCTCATCCCTTCTCCCATCCCAACCCACCCCCAGCTCCCTGCTTTGTTCATTTCCAGTCATCACTCTGTGATTCTACTGCAAAGGGTTTTTCTTAAGTCCCAGGATTTTACAACTGGAAGGGACTGTAGATGTCCCCTCTTGTTCAATCCTCCCAGCAGGAAGGAGGCTTCATAAAAACAAGGATTTTTGTTTGCTTTGCCTATGCCTAAAACGGTGCCTGGCACAGACTTGGCACAGAGCAGATATTCTTTGAATAAATGAATCCTCTTATTTGCCAGATGAAGATACTGAGGGTCTGCGGAGAGGCAAAGTGACTTATCCAAGATCAGAAATTGGCAGAGCTGCCACCAGAATCCAGACCTGAGCATCAGTCTGAGCCCCTTTCTACAATTCCAGCACCTCTTCATAATACTCGTTTGCTTATCTCTTGTTCTACACCTCTGACTCCCAGCTCACACCTCGATGCTAGGAGAAGCTTCCCCTGCCATTTTTCAACTGCTTCCCCCTTCTCCCCATCTCTTCAGGAAAGCCCCGAACACACACACACACACACACACACACACACGCACACACATATGCACCAGGGAGAGAAGTGAGACACTCCTGTCCCCAGCACCCTGAGGAGAACACAACCTTTCCTGTTCACTGGGCTTCCTGCTTGCTACACCCCTCTACCCATGGCTGTGATCCCCATCCTGACTCAGTCACAAAGCCATTGGTCTAAGGCTCTTAGTATAGATGCCCCTTTGGTTCTAGACCTATTTTATAGAAGGTGTCATTTACATGGACTCCCCTGTGTCTCAAGGCTACCATTGAACTCCTGGGAAGGAACAACTGGGAGATCATAGTGAGAATAAGGGCCATCTTATCGGGTGAGCCACTTAGGTGTTGCTCTGGGGTTCACTAACTCAGGCCCCCAGCCCCATCCTGTGTTCCAACATCTTCACGACATCCTGGCTGGAAGGGAAGTCAAGTAAGAGGATGAGGAGTAAGATCCCTAATTCTACTCTCCGGGAACAAGAGAAGAATTAGAAAGACTTAGACCCAAGGATTCTCCCCATGACCAGGCAGAAAGAGAGGGTGCTAGAGACTGAACCTCTCCCTACTCCATCTAGCAGGCTCAGCAGCACTGCAGTTGCAGGCAAGGATAGAGGGAGAAAGATGGGGTAGAGGATGGGGACAGTCCGGTGGGGATGAGGAGGTGAACAGGAGGCAGATGTAGAATGAGGTGGGGAGGGTCTCCTGACCACCAGACTCCTGCCCCAACTTCCTGGCCATGCCCCAGCCATCAACTGGACAATACAGGAAGACCCCAGGAGCACACCACCCCAAGCAGTGCCAGCTTATGCTGGGGACATGCAGAACAGAGCAGCCTTGAGAACAAGAAGGAGGAGTGAGGAGGACAGAAAGCAGCTCCAGAGAGAGAGGAGGGTAAGATAGAATCAGACAACTGGGGAGACATGTGCCCTGGTTCTCATTCCACTGTATTCCTCAAATTTGAAATGGAGAAAAGTACCTACTACATAAGCTATTATGACGAAAATACACCATGTGTGCAAAGATGTTTGCAATGCCTGGTACACGATAAGCATACAATGTATGATTGTCATCATTACCGACTAATGTTTATCACCGATCATCAGTTTGTGTTTGTGTAAGTGTGACCATTTCTGGCCTCAAACTAGCCTTCATTTAACTAACGAAAGATTGCTATTTCTTAGCACATCCTCAATTGCTTTAAAAAATCAACAATTAGTCAAATGAGTGACTATCAACACATCATCTCACTATGTGAACCCTGTTTAAAGAACACCATTTGGATGGACTGACCATGCCTGAACACCTAATGAAGACACGGCCATGAGTTAAAGGAGGAACCATTCATCTGGGAACAGACAGCTTGCTGATCAGGGGCAGGCATCAGTCTGACATTAGTGACATCAAATACACACACTTCCTCACCCTCACGCTCACTCCTTGGTCCCCTCAGATGCCCTTGCCCAATCCACTCCTTCTGCAAAGTGGATGTGTTTGCTTGGCCTTTCCTTGGCCTTGGTGGGCTCTGCAGAGAGGCAGGGAGGCTGTGCCCAGGAGCCCCACAGCCTGTGCCACCCCACACACTTCCTCCTTGCTCGCTACCTAGACAAGTGTAGCTCTCAGGTCTGCTCCACTTATCACCCAGGGCTACAAGAAGCCCCATCTCTCACCTCTGTGCCAAAGCGCTACGGACACTAGAACACATGTCAGCATTCCTAAGGACCAGAAAAGGAATAAAAACCAGAAAATAGGTAAAGTATAGGCACAGCTCAGATGTCAGAGGAGGGATTTCTGACTCTAACTAGAAGCACTGCTTCCCAAGGGCAGGCTATACACAGTATGCCCAGCACTGAGCCACATGTGGACAGGAACAGGCAAAGAAGACCCAGCTTCTGCCCTTGAAGGGTCCACTTGACCTCAACCCGTCTCCCCTTTCAAGGCTTCCCCAGAAGGAGCCCTCGGTTTCCCCTAGAAGAGCCCAGAAGATAGTGACTTCCTAGGATCCCTTTTGTAAGCAGGCCTCCTTTACAAGATGGTTCCCTTCTGGCTCTGTGGCCCCTATTGACCTCAGGGGCGAGGGAAGAGATGGGATGTCAATGTGAGTAATTGGTGAGGTTGGAACTGGCTAGGGAGGAGTCAGGGAGAGGGGCCAGCTGGATTTATGGAAAAGTCAGGCCTGATTATCCACCAGCTGCCCAGATCAAAGGGCTGGGGGATCACTGCCTGGCCCCATCCCTCTCCCCACCCCCACCTCCAGCATTATGGAGGATTGATACAGTTCAAATATTTAACAACTGGAAATGGCACAGGTGCCGGCCAGGGTGGTCAGGGAGTGGAGGGGAGTGCTCAGGGGCCAAGAGCAGTGGGTACTTATCACTCATATGAAAGTCTTTCAATGTGTTAATGACCTGTAGAACTGTTTCCGTGTGTACTGGCTGAACACAAGTTTGTCCAAAGTGAAGGGGACCTAATTCAAGGGAAGAGAAGCCCTGGGGTCAAAGGTTAACCACATCCAGGTTAGAAAATTCCTAGAGGAGACACAGAGAGACTCCCTTTGACCCCTAACTGCTTGACACTACTCCCCATGCACACTGCTGGCTATCTCTCCAAGAGACCTGTAGTGCTCCTGGGTTTATCCAAGAGGAATAGCCAGGAAGAGGCTGGGTTCCTGCAGCCATCAGTGAGGAGGGGGAAGGATGGTGGTGCTGGCGAGCTGGGCTGCCTCTAATACGGTCCAGATTCATTAAACCTGCCTGGCCAGCACTGTCACCAAGGCCGACACACTGCCAGCCATCATCCTTCCCCTGAGGCCACAGAGCCCGCCCACCAACCCCACAGAAGATCCTGCCACAGCTACACACTGGGCTGGATGGGGAGGGAGTGGCAGCTTCCGCACCCACATGCCCAGGAGTGCAATGACCACGCAGGAGTGAGAGAGTCAGGTGCCATGTTGAATTTGGAGCTGGAAGAAGCTGGGAGATGAGTGGTTTCCACTGCTGAGTGGGGCAGCTGAGAGGATTCACAGCTACAGCAAACCCTTTGCAAAGCTGCAAAGTTGGGGCCTGGAGTTGCCTATCCATGGCCTCATCTACCAGAACCTCTCCCTGAGCAGACTGCCTTCTGTCCTGTGGGTCCCATCACATCTTAGGACCAGGGTTGCAGTGTGATAGGTAGGGTCTGGAAGTGTATTTGGGATGCAGTGGTGGAAGAAGCTATTATTGAATGGCTACTTTGCGCCTGGTCTCATGCCAGGAGTGTACATTATCTGGAAGCTTCATAATAACAAAATAGGTGATATTATTAAACCCTAGATATAAGAGGAAATGTAGCCTCAGAGAGGCTAAATAACCTGCCCCCAGATCACCCAGCCAGTTAGTAAGTGAATTAGAGTTCAAAGCTGAGTCTCAAGCTTCCAGAGCCCCTGGTCTTTCCTGTGTCCACCTGCTTGTCTATGTGTGTCTTCTCGAGCAAGGATGGCATCTATCTCCTTAAGCACTTCACCGTTTGCCCAATGAGCAGCCCAGCTCTGTCCATATCTGACAGCATGCCATGTCAGATCACACGGCAAAGGAGAGAGCCCCAGGATTGGGGTGGGGGTGAGGAGGCAAGCCAGGCAGACAGGAGTGGAGAGTGAGGTTGTTGCTGAAGCTGTGGAAATCGTGAAGGAGATCCTGTGTCTGTTTGGCCCTGATGCGTTTGTCTATATCCTACTCTGCCTGTGATTGCAAAACTCCCAGGGGATCATTGCTTAACTCTGTGCGGGGCTGACCCCAGCAACACTTGTTCTCAGTCCATTCATATGTATCACCATGGTGATGATGAAGAGAATGGTGACTACGATGACAATGAAATAAAAGAATCCCAGAACACCAGTGGGTGGCTAGCATGTAGTAAGTGCTCAATAAATAATTGTCAAGTTCAAATGAATTGGACACTTACCTAGTGATGCTGTTGCAATCGAGGTAGAGCTTAGGGTAGCAGCTGGGTCTTGTGGCCCTGGGCTTGGGAGCTTTCTCTCCAGGGAGGATGGGGGTGGGGACAGAGTGGTGCCAAAGAACCCTGCAAAGGGAGCACATGGGGTTCAACTGCCATCTTACCAGCCAGCCTTGGCCTCTGGCGCTTTGGCAAAAAGGCTGTCCTTCCCCAGAGCTTCACCTAAGGGAGCCACTGTCTGGGGAATTGTAACCACATGTCCACCAGGAGCTAAGCTCCAAGGACCAAACCAGGCTCAGTACGGCAAAGAGGGAATTTCCCGCTGGGACTAATGGCCCATGTCCCAGGTCCTGAAGGAAGCAATGCTGGCCTCCCTTGAGTCAAGGAAGGAAAGGAGGTGCTGGTTAGGCCCCTGGCACAGTGCCTGACATACAGAGGTGTTCTGTGAATGTTCGTTGTAATGAAATAAACACTCACCTGGAGGATCCGAAGAAATGCCAGACGCAGAGTTTGGGGATGCAGTTAGGCTTGGGGGGCTCGGGACTGAAAAGTTCCGGAGTGGGGACAGAGTAGTGCCAAAGAACCCTGCAAAAAGGGAGTCTCGGCTTCAGCTTCCTCCTACCTGCCAGGCTGCCCAGCAAGGGGCTCTCGTCAGAATGGGGTGGGTACTCACCAAAGGGTCCCAGGTGCCCAGCAATCTCGGCTAGGCTGGCCCGCAGGCTGGGCAGCAGAGGCAGTGTTCGATGCCCAAGCGTGGGCGCTGCACCTGCTCTCAGCGCCATGTCAAACTTCAGCTCCAGCTCACTCTGGTGGGGCCTGGGAACACTGGATGGGGGTGCTGTAGCCATCAGAGCAGTGTCCCAGGTCACAGTGCCTAGCCGGGGCTGATAGGGAGCAGTGGGCTGGTCGGTGGGCCCAGAGAAGGGAGATGTGGACCCCAGAGGCTGGGAGGAGGCCCAGGGCATTGAGCTGCCTTCCGCAGAGCCCCACTCGGGAGGAGAATTCCCAAGGGAGCCCACCAGCAGTTCCCAAAGGGGGTCGGTCTTCAGTCCACTGGCCACTTCTCCCTCTAGCTCCCTGTTCGGCCCAATGGAGAGTGACTGCATCTCTGTGACAGGGCTCCCCCAGGCAGCAGCAGGTCCCCGAAGGTGGAATTTGAAGTTAAGTCCCAGGCTGAGAGACAGCATAGAGGCCTCACTCTGAGGTGGTGGAGTCAAAGTGGTGAGAGGGGCACCTGGGACAGAGGAAGCAGGCTGGGGGCCCACGGGAACAGAAAGCAGGACCCAACAGAACAGGCCCAGATAGCCATGCCCTGCCATGGTCCCACCTGGCCTCAGGTGGCCTCCGTGGGCAGTGGGCTCAGGTCTTCAGCACCTTTTGAGTACGAAGGCCCTGGAGAGAGGAGAGGCACTATGAGCCCTGGCTGCCTGGGAAGGGATGCCCCAGAGAGAGGGCTCTGCCCATGGAGAGTTGCTACCTCCTTCCTCTACTCAGGCCCCAGCACAAATCTATCCCCTACAGTTTCCCTGCTCTTCCAGCTAAGACTCCCTCTTCCTAAACCCCTGCTTCCCTCACCTGCTCAATCTGGGGTCTGGGGGCTGACTACAACCAGCTGCCCCTATCCTTTACTGATAGCAGAGGGCAGGGACTTGACTCCTAGACGTAGATCCCTTCACTCCCTCTCTTCTCTCTGTCCTCCCTTTCACCCACAAATATTTATGGAGGCTACTATGTGCCCATCGCCTTTCTGGTAATACAACTGTGAACAAGCTCACCCTCACAGATGAGTCTCAACCTATTCCCAACCCCCACCTCCAGCCCCAACCTAATGTTGGCCCTCTACACAGGGCCCTGGGAGGGGCAAAGCATGGGGCTGAGGGATCTGGCAGAGATGGAGATGGCAGCCTGGCTTCCTGGCCTGGCAGGAGCTCCATCCCTTCAGCCTTTCCCCTCTTTCCTGGGGCTTGGCCTGCTCCCTTCCCCTTAACCCTAGGAGGTTTTGGGGGAGGGGCAGCTTGGCCATCTCTGGCTTTCTGGGGAAGACGGCCAGGCAGGCTAGCTGCTGCGGGAGATTCCTACCTCCTCCCCAGAACCACTGCACATACACATCTGGTAGGGAAAGGGGTCGGTGAGCTAGGGACACACGTGCACCCAGCACCCTTACATCACACACACAACCGCACCTAGCACCCTTGACACATTCACTCACTCACCCTACATAGCCCTGAACACAAGTGCACACGCACACACATTGGGTCCTGCTGAGCCCCCCACCTCCCTCCTACATGGGTTTAGACCCAATCTCTGTGAGCTCCCAGCACCCCCGTGTCTGTCTGTCTGTCTGTCTCTCTCTCCCCCTCCCTTCCTCCCACCCTCTCTCCAATCTCACCGACACACACAGTATGTACAGTCACACAGAGAGGCACACACGCTCACACACTCCTTACAGACACTCATCCCACACCGTCATCCCCCTCCCCCCAAGAGACACACATGCCCCCACACACCCACCCATCCTGCGGGCGAGCGGGCACACACACAAGCACACACACTCCCATGCCTGGACAAGCCGACCTCGCTCCCTCCCGGAGGCGGTGTCCTCTGCCAAGTCTCCCGAGAAGGCGCGGTCGCGGCGGCCCAGGCACCCAGATGGGCAACGCTCTGCGGAGTCTCGCCGGTTCACTCGCCCGACGCCCCTCCTCTCGTCCCGGCGACCGCGGCTTGGCCCACGCGCTGCCCCGGCTCTGGCCCGGCCCGGCCCGCCGCGCTGTCCCCAGACCCGCGGCGCCGCCTCCTGGCTGGGAGCCTCGGTCCCCGGCAGAGCCGCCCGCTCCGGGGCGCCGCGGCCGCCGCGCTTGGACCGCCCTCGCTCCTGCCCCTCCCTCTCCCCTCGTCCTCCCACCCACCCACGGTCCACGGGCCGCCCGGGACCCAGGCCAGCAGGCGGGCGCGCACGTCTGTGCCCGTCGCCCCCACGCGCGCTCATTCACCCTGCGCTGTCGTTCAGCCGCTGTGGGCGCGGGCACCTTGTCCTTAGCCTGGCGCCGGCAGCCACACACCCCCAGGGCGGCACATCACACCCATCCATCCACATGCACGCCTTCCTCGGGAAACACACCCGTGGGCCAGAGCACCGCGCACGCGCACACTAGTACACACACACACACACACACACACACACACACACACACACACGGCAGCCGGCCCCGGGAAGGCACCCTAGGCAAGCAGACCCGCTACGTTTATTATGCAGTGAGTAGAAGTGTAATAGGCACTTCCACACCTCTTGTATCATGAGATGCCTCACCACAGTCTTGTGGGTGTTCCCATTTCGCAGGCAGGTAAATTAAGGCTCCATAAAGTAATGGATTTGCCCAAGATTATACAGCTTGGCAGAGACTCCAGCCCAGTCTCTGCTGCCTGATCCACCACCCGGGGCTTTCAATAGTTGTCTTGCTGCACAGGAGAGTGCCTCCCACCCAGCACAGGGGGACTGCCGAATGTCGATTTGTGTGTGTCACATTTCTTTTTGCTAAAACTGATCTCTCAAAAATACTTAGGAGTTTCTGAAATGTCTTCCAGAAAGAATGGTGAGCTAAGCTGCTTGGGAGGATGGCTTACAACTTGCTTCCAACAAAGGGATGGGAGGTTGGGGGGAAGGGGGTAGGAGCAGAACCTTGTAGTGGAATAAAGAGCGTGCAGCCTCAGAAATATGAGCACCCAGGCCAAGGCTGCCATCACCACTAAAGAGCAGGGTGGTCTCTGTGAATACTTCACAGCCCCTGTTATACTGTCACAGTGCCTGACTTAAGTAGTACTGGCTCACTTATGTTGTCTTGAGTCTCTGAATCCCTTCACATGTCCCTCCAAAAATACTAGTATTTACAAGTAGTCGAGGAACATAAAACACAGAAGACTCCCTGTGCCACATAAAGTTGTCCCTCAAAATCCAGACATCCTACTCTGTGCCAAGCACCATGCTGGATGCTTTAGGAATCTCCACACTTATTTCTCATCACAAGCCACAGAGAGAGAAAAATTATTATGCCACTGTTACGCCTTGGATGCGACCCTGATCCCTCCCACTTTCTAGACACCCCTCCCTTGCTGCTCTGCAAGGTTGGGGGCAGGGTTGTTAACAATTCCTAGAGCGGGTTCTGTCTCAGTTATAGAGAGCAAGCTTATCACTTTGTCCATGGTACATGTTCACTGAATATTAGACAAATGAATAACAACGAATGAATGATTCTGGAGTCAATATGGGCATTGGGTTACTATTTAGAAAAGCATCTAGGACTCACTTTTATATCACAGAATTCCCTCAATTGACAGTAAGATAAAATCAGACCACCAAATGAGCCCCTCTCAAAGGAATGTTAATAATGAAGTCTGGGATTTATTCTGGGTCCCTAAACAAAGCTTTGTAAAGGGCATCCCCCATGCACCCTTGGGGATCCCTATAGGGTCTGGTCCTTAAAGAGCTGCCTGAAGGCTGCATACTGGGATCCAGCTTCTGGGTTTCTGTCATATACTTAATCAAAGTCATCCCACACTAGAGGCATTTTCCTTGAATCCTTCTTGTAGAAAGGCTCATTTCCTGCTAATCATGTTCACTTAAAAACATCTCAATGGAAAGACAGAAATAAACAAACCCGAGTACATTAAAATAGCAATCTTCCATGGCCAAGTAGGTTTATTCCCAGGAATTTATATTATATATATACACACAGTAGAGAGGTCTTTTATTTTTTCACACTTATCATGCCATGAATTTACAGGGAATGGATTTCCAGCAGCTCAGGCTCTTTTCTACTGGTTCTCCCAGAGTGTGCTTCTCTGTGAGTGTGGAGCAGGATGGCACTTCAGTTGAACCCAGGTAACTTTCTCTTTGGCTTCCTTCTTTTTCTGATCATTTTCTTTCTCTGTTTCAGGAAGCTTTTAGAGTGCTTAATATGCTCAATACGTACATTAATTCTCTCAGCAAGAATCTTGCCCTCAACTTGTTTGTTTACAACAATGCCAACCTCAGGCTGAGTAACATTGTAGACCCTTCCAGTTTTGCTGTGGTAACATTTGTGGGGCATTCCTTTTTGAACAGTGACCATTCCCTTGATGTCTACAATATCACGTTTCTTGTAGATTCACATGTATGTGGCCAAAGTAACAGCTCCATGTTTTCAAAAACACCTATAGAACATATAGCAGGGGCCTCCTCTCTTTCCCTTTTTGTTGGTCATTTTGAAGAATTACTGGAAGATGGCAATCATGACTGAAAAGCTAGGAATTATATTTTTAAAAATATCTTGAAAAGGGAAGTTAGGGTTCTGGGTTAAGATGGTGATTAGATGCATATATCTAATTGCACTCCCTCCCCAAGCACCACTAAAATGTTAATAAAAAGATTTTTAAATCAAAAGATAAACCAGACTGGCCAAGTGGCCCGTTGGTTAGGAGTTGGCGTGGGACACCAGCTGTGAGCAGCAGGGCCCTGGTTCGGATCCCACATGAGGGCCAGTAATACTGCACCCTCTACAGCTAAGATGGTGAACAACAGCTCAACCTTGAGCTAGGCTCCGGTGAGTTGCCTGCAACAGTGTAGGCTGCAGCCCCTGCTGCAGTGGGCTGCCATGAGCTACCCTGAGTGGCTGGCAGCCAGCATGAGTGTCTGGCAGCTGGCATGAGCTACTGTGAGCCGCCATGAGTAGCAGTCCAATGACCGATGACCAGCTGCCTCATCCAGGAAGAGTGCAATGATTACAATACCAACATGGGCCAGTGAAGAGACTTCCTCCACAACTAGAATGAAGAGCAAAAAAAAGGACAGCAACTTGTCTGTTCCTCTTCCCCGATTCCCCAATGCTGTTCCCCTCTCCCAATTCCCCAATAAAATCTTTAATTAAAAAAAAAATAAACCTACAAGAATGGAGAAACCAGAAAAGAGGCACAGCCATGAAATTTTTCAAGCAGGATGGCAGACAGCCATGCAGTTACTGACTTATCAGCCCCGAGGAAAAAGACATCTCAGCTGGCAGTGGAGGAAATTGAAAGCCAGCCTGATTTACATTGCAGTGTTCTCAGAAGGCACAGAAATTGGCAATCCAAGGCACCTCTGGAGCTGTGGAAGAGGTTGCTAATATAAGAACTAGGATAAGGGTCTGGCTGAGTGGCTCAGTTGGTTAAGAGCTTGCTCAAGAGCACGAGCTCTGAGTAACAGGGTTGCTGGTTCGATTCCCACATGGGCTGCACCTGAGCTGAGCTGCCAACAGGTGGCAGGGTGGCTCAGCTGGTGAGAGCAAGTGCTCTTAACAACAAGGTTGCCAGTTTGACTCCTGCAAGGGATGGTGGGCTATGCCCACCAGCAACTAAGATTGAACACAGCACCTTGAGCTGAGTGGCCACGAGCAGCCGACAGGTGGCCAGATGCCTACTAGACTTGGAGCTGAGCTAGCAGTGCTCTCCACAACTAAGATTGAAGGACAACAACGTGGCTGTTCCCCTTCCCCAATTCACCAACACTGTTCCCCTTCCCCAATTCCCCAATAAAATCTTTGGAAAAAAATAAAAGAACTACGATGAGAAGGAGTTAGATCTCTTCCCCAACTCCAAGCCACTGGGCACCAATCCCTCCCCTATCCCAGCCAACATCTGGAAGATTTACCCTAAAGAAAGTGAGAAAGAGGGGATCTGGGTTAGAGAAGCTTTGAGCACAGTTGTGAATGGAGATACCATACTGAAAATTCTGAAAGCAAGGGGATTAAGTGACCATGTCATATAGAGTGCCGCTGAATGCAGAGACCCTGAAACTTTTCCCACCATCAGGCTTCCAAAGTGCTGGAAGTGGGCCCTTTGCTGTGTAGGCAGGAAACCGGAGGACTCTACTCTGAGGGATTTCACCCGTCCAAGAGGAAAGACCTAAAGATACTGACGTAAGAGTTTCCCCAGCTAGATCACCCTATGGTGGCAAACCCAACCTGTGAACTCAGTCTCTGACTAGCTTCCCTCCCATGCCCTGCAACCTTAATCATAGCCAAGGATAGCCAGACATCCAGGAAATTTTGTAATCCAGAAGAGAGAAGCAAAACAACCAAAAAAAATAACTTGGAGGAAATAGGTTATACAGAGGAAAAAAAGTGTCAAAAAGACCATTGTTAATAGTCCTGGAGAGATAAGAGAAGATATAGCATCCATGAAACAAGAACAAGACGTTATACAAAGGAACATCCAGAGAATAGCAACAGCAGCAATTGTGCCTTGAAACACAGGATCATGACAGTGGGAGCAAAAACATCAATACAAATATAGGAAGATAAAGCTGATTAAGTCTCCCTAGAAAGTAAAACAAACATACTAAGAGATAGAAAATATAAGAGAGAAAAGATAAGAATATTAGAAACATTAGAGGACAATTCCAAGAGTTCAAAATCAAAATAATAAAAGTTCCAAAAAGAAAAATAACAGAGGGAAATGGAATAGAAGAAATCATCAATGAACTAATTTGAGGAAATTTTCTTTTTTTTTTTCTTTTTTTTTTGAGGGCATGTGGGACCGAACTGGGGCCGCTGGCTTCCTAAGTGAGCGCTTAACCACCGCGCCACTCAGCCGGCCCTTGAGGAAATTTTCTAGAGCAGAAGGACATGAGGGTGGGTCCACTAAGACCCAGCACTGTGGATGAATAAACCCACACCAAGGCAAACTAAAGAGAAGAGTCTAGAAACTTCCAGAAAGAAAGAAAAAAAAATGTACAAAGGACTGGATATCAGAAAGGCTTTCGTTTCTCAGCAACAACACTAGAGATTAAAAGCAATGTTTTCAAAAGGTTGAAGAAAGTTTACTTTCAACCTAGAATTTGTATTCATTCAAGCTATCGATCATGCAAAATGACAGAATATGTACATTTTCAGACATATAGATTTCAAAATGTTTACCTGCCAGAGTTTCTGGAAAAGCTACTAGAGAAAGTGCTCCACCAAAACCAGAAAGTAAACCAAGAAAGCAAAAAGCGTGGGATGCCGGACACAGGAGATTCATCACATATGAGAGGCAAAGGGAGCTCCTTGGAAGATGGTGAAGGGGGATACCAAGATGTCAACTGTCCATCACATGTAGAGGGACACCAGATCAGAGTAGTGTGACTAACTCAGGAGACACATTGACGGCTGTCATCACCAAAATCCTTGATGTCAGTGTGCCGTCTTTGGAAGCTCAGGTCAGAATGTCTAGGTGAGCCTACAATTCTTATCTATACTTACCTTGTTGTGTGGGGCAATGAGGCTACCATTCTCCCTTCCATGCCCTGCTGCCTGCTCAGGAAATGTTCCACTTGAACTGCTCCTGAGAGAAGGGATGGGAGTGAGCTCAAGCAAAGAGCACAGAGCAGCCCACTGCCCTGACCGTATTCCATCTTGCCGTCCAAGGTCTACTTGGTGCTGCAGCCCTTGCTTCAGTGAGCTCTGTGTTTGCAGGACTCCCACAAAACCTTGTCCACTGCCACTCCCAGAAAAGTTTCTTGTAAACTCTCAAAGCAGCCAAAATCACATCAAGACCCAGAGGATCGGTTCAGCATCTCTTCTCCTGGAAGTCTTCATCTAGCAGAAGGCTGCCCTTTCCTTTCACAGTTAGGATTATGCTTGCTTCTAATCATTGTTTGGGAATATATACATATGTGGTAAAATCATAAACAGAAGCAAGGGAAGGATTAGCCTAAATGCTGAGAGACTAATTTTCTAGGGTGGGGAGGCAAAGAGGGAGTAGTTATGATTGAGGAACTCAGGGGGCTTCTAAGATAGTAGCCATGTTCTAGTTCTTGCCCTATGTGGTGGATACATAGGTGTTCATTTTATTATTTTTTAAAAAGAATATATACATACTGGATTTTTTTACATATACTTTCATGTACTCTTCTGAATACATGATACATTTTCAATATTAATTTAAATGTTTTAAATAATATATTACTTGGGCCGGCTAAGCGGTGCAGTGGTTAAGCACTGGCTTGGGAAGCCAGCGGCCCCGGTTCGGATCCCACATGTGAGGACCAGTGACACTGCCCTTAAAAAAAAAAATAATATATTACATCAGTTGGCCAACTAAAAAGCTCTATAATAATTTTAACAGATATTTAAAAGGTATATTCAAAAATTAATAATGGAAGAATATCTCAATTGATAAAAATTCTATTTCAAAAGAATAGCTAACCCCATACTTAGTGAAATACAAGAAGAATTCCCATTAAAATTATAAATGAAAATCCTGCTATTAATGCTGACATTTAACTTTTTATTTTTTTATTTTTTTTAAAGATTTTTATTGGGGAATTGGGGTATTGGGGGAGGGGAACAGCGTTGGGGAATCAGGGAAGGGGAACAGACAAGTTGCTGTCCTTTTGTTCTTCAGTCTAGTTGTGGAGCACGTTGCTTCACAGGCCCATGTGGGTATTATCATTGCACTCTTCCCAGGTGAGGCAGTCGCTCTCTGGCTATTGGACAGCAGCTCACACAGGCTGCCAGCCACTCACAGTAGCTCACGGCAGCCCACTGCAGCCCCACTGCAGCCTATGCCTGGCTGGCTACTCACGGCAGCCCAGCTCCAGATGGTGAGCTGTCGTTCACCATCTTAGCTGTAGAGGGTGCAACGTCACTGGCCCTCATGTGGGATCCGAACTGGGGCCCTGCTACTCAGAGCAGGCACTCCCAAGCCAACTCTTAACCAACGTGCCACTTGGCTGGCCCTGACATTTAACTTTGATTTGCAAATTATTGCCAATGCAAAAAGATGAGAAGAAAAAGGAGGATGATGATGAAGAGAAATAGAAGAAGGAAGAGCAGGAGAGAGGTAGAAGAGGAAGAGGAAAAATAATAATAAGGGGAAAATATTGCGAAAGAGTAAAAGAGAAACCAAAATATCATTATATTGTGAAACATTTGGAGAACATTAGAAAAAAGTGTAATTAAATTAAAGCTAAATATCCCCATCAATAGCTTTTCTACATATGAAATGAGAGAAAAAATCATAGCGTCTATATAGGCAAAATGCATTAACGAAAGGAATAAACTTATTACAAAATGAAAAGAACCTGTGCGGAGAAAACTACGAAACTTAACTGAGAGATATAAAAGAGGCCTTGATAAATCCTTTCACAAGTATACGTGTATCAAATCATTATGGTTTTTTTATTGTGAAAAAACATTTTTTTTAAATTAGCTTCAGGTGTACAACACAGTGCAATAGTTATACTTTTTACCCCTCAAAGTGACAACCCCACTCCCCCAATTCTCCACCCCACTCCTCCCCCGCATATCATACATATCTATTACAATTCCTTTGACTCCCTTCCACCATATAATCCACATCCCATGACTATCAATATATTCAATTACAGTTGGCATACAATATTATACAACATCAGTTTCAGGTATACGGTGCAGTGATCAAGCCTCTATTCCATCCATGAAGTGGTCTCCCTAACAAGACATGTGACCATCTGACACCCCACAAACTATTTACAACGTTATTATATTCCCCAAACTGTCTTTCATATCCCTGTGGCAATATTGTAGTTACCTATTTATGCTGCCTAATCCCTTCCCCTTCTCCCTCATCCCCACCCCTCTCCCAACTAGCAACGCTGTTTTTCCTCTATGTCTATGAGACTGTTTCTGTTTACTTTGCTCATTTATTCAGTTTTTCAGATTCCACATATAAGTGAGATCATATGGTATTTGTCTTTCTCCGACTAACTTATTTCACTTAACATAATAGTCTCTAGGTCCATCCATATCATTGCAAATGGTACAATTTAATTCTCCTTTATAGCGGAGTAATACTCCATTGTATAAATGTACCACAGTTTCTTAATCCAGTCGTCTACCGATGGGCATTTCAGTTGTTTCCAAGTCTTGGCTATTGTAAATAGTGCTGCAATAAACATAGGGGTGCATATATTTTTTCAAATTAGTGTCTTGGATTCTTCTGGGTAGATACCCAAGAGTGGAATTGCTGGGTCATATGGCAGTTCCATTTCCAGTTTTTTGAGATACCTCCATACTGTCAAATCATTATGTTATACACTTCAAATATATTACAATTTTTATTTGTCAATTATACCTCAGTAAAGCTGAAAAAAACATAAGACCTTGATAAATGGAGAAACAAATCTTGTTTCTGGATCAACTCTTCAATATTTTATAAGGTCATTGATTCTTTCCAACTTGATTATATGTTCTATCCCAATTAAAATATCAATGGGTTTTTTTTTTAATTTTTGAAATAATTATTCTAAAGCTCATCTGTAAGACTAACAGGCAAAAATACTTAAGAATCTTTGGAAAAAGAAGAGTGGCCAATAGGAGGTATGGCAAAAACTTGTTCCTTTGCATAGTATGTATTCAATTACATAAATATTAAACTATATTACAAAGTTACAAGGATTAAAAAATCATTTACATAAATATGAAACTATGTTATTTAGCTACAATGGGTTTTTTGTTTTATTTTTGTTTTTTTAACAAAACTGTGATTCTGACTCAAGAATCAACAGGAAGGTCAAAGCATTGGGAAGCAGCACTAACTAAATTACCACCCCATCTCTTTGCTCTTCACAGCAGTTCTCCAGAGTTGTCTGCATCATTGTCTATTTTCTTCCTTCCCACTCCAGTCCAGCTTCTGTCCCACTGCTCTACCGAAACAGCTCTGGTGAAGTCATGAGACCTTCAGGTTGTCAAGTCCAGTGGGCCTAAATCTTCTTCCTTGATCTTCCTGACACAGTAGACACCATTGGTCACTTACTGCTCCTCAAGCACTCACTCCCCGTGGCTCTGGAGACATTGCCCCTGCCTGGCTCTCCTCCTTTGCCCCTCTGCCTCCTGCACTTACGGTCTTGCCTAGATAACCTCATCTGGTAACATGGCTCTAATACCAACTTTGACCTCTAAGCTCAAGAATCATTGTCCAACCACCAACCTGACATTTCTACTCAGCTAAGAGATGCTTCAAACTTGTCATGTCCACAATAGAACTCTTTTCCCAACCATTTCCCACAATAAGTCACCATAATAGCTTTTCCTTCCATCTCCCCACTTCTTTTTAACTTTATTGGGGAACAGTGTGTTTTTCCCAGGACCCATCAGCTCCAAGTCAAGTCGTTGTCTTCCATCTAGTTATGGAGGGCGCAGCTCACTGGCCCATGTGGGAATCGAACCGGGAACCCTGTTGCTCAGAGCTCACGCTCTAACCAATTGAGCCAATGGGCCGCTGTCTCCTGTTCTTCCCTATTTTATTTAATAGTGCCACCTTTCTCTACTCAGCTGACTAACCAAAAATCTAGGTGTTGTGACTGATTCTCTCTTGCTTTCACTCTTACATCTAATTCATCAGCAAATTCAGGCAGCTTCCTCCCCAAAAGACTTCCACATGAATGCCCTCACCCCTCTCCTTCATCATCACCATCTCTCCTAGATTACTGCCTCCTCTCCCCAACCCTTGGCAATTGCCGATCCTTCTGTCTCCACAGTTTGCCTTTTACACAATGTCATTTGGTTGGAATCATACAGAATGTAGCCTTTTCAGATTGGTTTCTTTCACTTAATAATCTGTGTCTCAGAGTCCTCCATGTCTTTTCACAACTTGATAGCTCATTTCTTTTTAGAGCTAAATAATATTCCATAGTCTGGGTGCACTGCAGTTTATCCATTCACCTAACTAAAGAACATCTTGGTTGCTTCCCAAGTTTGGGCAATTGTGAATAAAGCTGCTATAAACATCTCTGTGCAGGTTTTTGTGAGGACATAAGTTTTCTACTCATTTGGGTAAATACCAATTGCTGGGTCATATAGTAAGAGTGTTTCATAAGACACTGCCAAACTGTCTTCCAAAGTGACTGCACTGGGCCGGCCGAGTGGCACGGTGGTTGAGCTCTGGCTTGGGAAGCCAGCGGCCCCGGTTCGGGTCCCACAAGTGAGGGGCGGTGACACTGCCCTCAAAAAACAATACAAAACAAAGTGACTGCACTATTGTGCCTTCCCACTAGCAATGAGATGACAGTTCTGTTGCTCCACATTCTCGTCAGCATTTGGTGTTGACAGAGTTTTGTATTTTAGCTATTTAAATACGTGTGTAGTGGTGTCTTGTTGTTATTTTAATTTGCAGTTCTCTAATAACACACAGTGTCGAAAATCTTTTCATATGCTTATTGACCATCTGTATATCTTCGATGAGCTGTCTTTCAGATCTTTGGCCCAGTTTTAAATTGAGTTGTTCGTTTTCTTATTGTTGAGTTTTAAAAGTTCTTTGTATATTTTGGAAAACACATCCTTTATCAGATATGTCTTTTGCAAATATTTTCTCCCAGTCTGTGCTTTGTCCATAACTTACTTTTTAGTCAGGAAAAATAAAAAGAGTTCTTCAGGTTCAATATAACACACATCACCCAGGTGGGTGTCTCAGCACCTTAAACCCAAGACTCCTGTGCTCTCCCTGGATCCCATGCTAGGATGCCCCTCACCTCCCAGTGGTCTGGCTAACACCTTCCTGCAGCCATTCCTTGTCTAGCCTTCCTGAGCCCAGCTGTTCTCTCACTCCCTCGCCATCCATGCTCTGAGGTTTTCTTCACCTTCTCCCAGGACACAGGGTGCCACATTCCAGGGATATTCCTAGGAGGGGACAGTGGACCAGGAACAGCATGGGACTCATGCACCTGCCACTTGAGAGTAGAGTTTGGTTTGGTCCCCAGAGGCAGAGGGAGGGAGATGACAGCAAAAATCAGCAAGAACAGGCAGGTCTGGGGTGTGACTCCTCAGCCCAGCTATTTGGGGCTACCCCCTCCCCCCTGGAAGGTCAGAACTCCTTTCCAGCACACAGAATTCCAGTGCCTGCAGGTGACTAGCTGCTCTCTCCATTTGAAGAAAAATGGGGGTGAATGAGCGCAGATTGGTGAGGGAAAGGAGGCTTGAGGACTAGAGAGGGGGACCGAGGAGCCCTGCCCTGCTCTGGTCCCTACACTCCTTCCCTCCTGCCACTGGCTCTTAGGGTGAGGAGCTGAGCCAGGCTTGAGAGAGGTTCCCTCCAGTGCGTCTCTGTGTTTCATCTCTTTGTGTCTTTAGTTCTTGGGGATTAGGGGTGCATAGGGCAAGGGTCAGGGCAGTGTGCTGCACACTTTACTTTGTTATTTTAAAAAAACAACAACGCTTTAATCTTTTGACAAGGACAGCTGTTCTCAAATGTCTATTTTGTTCGTCTCTGTTTCCTTGTTTCTGCAGCCCTTAGACTTCACTCAACTTTACTGTTTTCCAGTGTATCAGATGCCTCATTTGCAAAGCAAGAATAAGAATAGTCCTTCCTTCACAGTTACCAGGAACACTAGATGAATTAGTATATATGAAGTGCTTCGAGCACATAGAAATGGCACATAAAAACATTATGGATGTGTTTGCTACTATATTTACTATAGTGTTAGGGTTCCAGGAGTGACAAAGCCACTGGGAGGAATGGAGGAGGTGGAGAAGTTTGGAAACAGTAGGGGGTAGGGGTACCAGGTGTGGGGTAGAGACAAGGAAAAGGTGAAAGCGGCTAGGACAGGAGGTTCCTATCAGGGATGGCCTACAAGGTGTGCCCTGGCAGCAGGTAAAGGTAATGAGGTTGTGGCTGGTAGGCACTGTGATGCCATCTGCAAGGTTGATCTGTTTAAGTTTTGTAGGGCAGAGGAGACCCCAGGGAAAAGTGTCCTGGTTCTCACATCCCTGTGAGGAAGCACACTCCCTGTTTAGAACAGAGGTCCCCTACTCTGCCCCTCCCACCTTGCCGCAGACCCCTGGACCACCCTGGTGGGGCAATAGGTCAGTGGCTGCACTGGGGCCCCTGCTCCAAGCCCCTCCACCCACACAAACCCCAGTAGGAGAAAACCTCAGCTGGGCTTTGGCTCTTGACAGCCTGGAGTGCCTGGGGAACTCAGCTGTTTCCACAGCAGGGGAGTGGAGACTCTGCCCTGAGAAGCTTCTGCCTATGACTCTCCACCCTCCCTAATAACATTCCCATCCCTCAGGTGCTTGGAGGACAGAGGACAGCTGTCTGTGGGGCTGAGGGAGGATGACAACAGCGCTAGCATGGCAGTCTCCATGTGAGGCCTGGTCAGGGCGTCCGCGGGGGAAGGCACGCCCCTCCCCCTGGACCACCAGAAGGGAAGCCAGCAGCCCCAACACAGGTCAGGCTCTCCCAGCTCGCCTGTACAGACCTCCCTCCTCGCTGCAGCCAACGGCTGGGAAGGCATCTCACCCCAATCTCTGGTCTTCATCTCAACCCTCCTCCCTGTTTCCTGAGACCTGAGGCCTTTGTTATGTAAATGGAGAATCACTAAATGACAAAGTTGATGCTGGGGACACTCCTGGACCTCGGTTACTGGAGGGCCTGGGCTAGGCAGGGAATGAGGGAAGAGGGGACATGCTCTATGCCTGGGGCTGCTGGAGGGAAGAGAGCACCCTTTTGCAGACCCTCAGGTCCTTTCTCTCTCCCTCACCACCCCTCCTGCCCTCTCTCCTGGGTAGTGAGTGGGAAGGTTGATACCCAGAACACAAGTGGTGGGTAGCTCCTTGTACCACAGGTGTAGCCCCTGATTGGGTTGCCTATAGAAGGGGGGCTGGAGGAACCCCTTTGTAAAACCTTTCCAGGAAGAACAGCACGGGTGAAGGGGGCAAACGAGATACCACTGCCTCAGGCTACTGGAACCGATTGCCTAAAACACAATTCATGTTTTACAAGGAGAAATAACTCTGTCCCTGATTCTGAAATCCTAATAATAAGTCTGAACCAGCCTTACTCAGGAACGGGGAGGCCTGTGGTCCAGTCCTGTCTGGGGCAGAGCTGTGAAGTATGTCCCAACCCTTCTCTCAGGGCTGTGCTGCTACTGATAGGAGGGTGAAGTCATGTCTGCAAGTGCAAAGAGGTGAAAAGATTGGAGGGCGGGGACCACTGGGAGAGTCAGGGCCGGCAGGAGCTCAGGAGATGTTAATGGAACCCAGAGGCGGTCATTGAGAAGCTGAGGTGAGGAAAGGTTGCTTAACCGACACCCTGGGCAAAAAGTGTGTTTTTCCCTGAGGGACCAGACTCTGCCAAGCAAAGGAAAGGGGGTGTGCTGTGCCTGCCCAAGCCCTCACAGCCAGTGTCTGGGGGGCCGGGGGGGAGGGACATGGAGGGAGGACAGAGAATGACATATTTGCGAGAGCTCAGAAAATGATTCACAGAATGAATGCAGAGGAGGATCGGACAATGGTGGGTCCTCTAGAGCCAAGCTACTCACATTGTGCCCCAGGGACCAGCCCCTCGTCCCAATATCTCCTTGCAGCACCCCCTGGCCTTGAACCCAGTGCTGAGTGAACAGGCTGTTTCAGAGAAGGGAGCCCAGGAAAGGGGGTGGGGGCAGACCCTAGAGCAGGGTTTCTTGGTCCTTGGAGGTGGGACCCCTCCTGAGAGTCTGCTGGAAGAGCTCTGTTCCCTCTGCCCTTAAAAATGGACAGACACACAATCTTGGACACACAGCAGGAGCTCACAGGACCTCTAGAGCCCATCTGGGAACCCCAGCCCACAAAATCATTTTTCTTCTTCTATTCTGATACTGCTCAAGTACCTACTCCTCCGTGCCCCACACCAGGGCCCTGGGGGGCTAAGGCACAACCTCTGTCCGGGGGAATATGCAGGCCAGACTCAGAGGCAAACCCCGGGGGACTCAAAGCCAAAGCTGAGGAGATCCTGTGGAGTTCCCAGCGGGGAAGGGGCTCATTTTCAGTCTGGGGAGCCAGCCTTGGAATCAAGGCAAGCCCACAGCCTTGGGAGTCGGCCAGATTCTTCAGCTGTACAGCGGGGATCCATGCTCACCTCCTAGGGATGGTGTGAGACAATGTCCACGGTATTTAGCATGGAACTGAGTAAGGGTCATATCACAAATAGTCCCTCTAGCTATGGAGGAGGTGAGCTTCCTGACCAGCTGTGGAAAGTTGAATAATGGCTCTGGGTTGCCTAATCTGTGAATATGTTATGACCTCACATGGCAAAAGGGACTTTGCAGATGTGACTAGTTATGGGTTTAGAGGTGGGCAGATTATTGTGCATTATCTGGGTGGGCCCAACGTAATCACAAGAGTCCTTTTAAGAGGGAGGCGGGAGAGTCAGACTCAGAGCAGATGTGAAAATGGAAGCAGAAGTCAGAAAGAGAGAGATTTGAAGATGCAGACCCGCTAGCTCTGAAGACTGAGGAAGGGGCCACGGGCCAGAGGGTTCAGGTGGTTTCTATTAGGACGTCGGGAAAGTCATGACGTATTGTTTTATGTTTTCAATGCAACTTTCCCAATGACCCAATCGAAGCTGGAAAAGGTGGAATAAAGGATTCTCTAGAGCTTCCAGAAGCAGCCTGGAGGACCTATTTTAGCCTTCCCACCTCCACAGTTGTAAGGTGATAAATTTGTGTTGTTTTAGGCTTCTAAGTTTATGGCAATTTGTTAAGAGCAGCAACAGGAGACTGATACACTAGGCCTTGCCAAAGGAGGTCAGAGCCTAATGGAGAGAAGCTGTGGAACAGGAGGAAGGCGGGAGGGAAACTTTTGCAAACTGGCAAAAAAATGAGCCTGTGATGAGAGAGGTAGGAGAGACCAGCACATTATTCAACCCATGACCTCACCCTTGACCAGCCACAGCAGCCCTGGCATCCAGACGCCTGTCAGCACTGGGTTACATGCCTCACTGGGCCAGAAAGGGATCCATGTGTAGCCAGGAGGTGTGGCAAAGAAGGCTGGTGCCAGGGGAAGGAGCCCAATCAGCCCCAGGACTACAGAGGCCACACAAGTAGAGGGAGGAGGCCAGCTGAGGCTGGCCAGGTGCCATGTCACCCAGGGCCCCTGCCAGCTCAGTCCTCCTCTACCGTGTTTCCTGCTGGGCAGGAAACACTCCCTTCCTCTCTTTTTTTTCCGTCTCCAACCCTGGGCTCTCCCCTGGGACAGTGAGAGGAGTAGGTACTTTGGGACTAGACGGTAAGTGAGGGGTCACAATCTTGGCTCAGTGGCTAAATAGCTGGGCAATCTTGGGGAAATCATTTTGCATCCCTGAGCCTGTTTTCTCCACTAGAAATGAGGATGGTAATAGTCTCCTCTTTATATATATGCACACACACACACATATATATACATATATACATTTATACTATATCTCCTAGTGGTTCTGCTTCTCTGGAGAACCCAGACTAATTAACACAGAGAGTCAGGAGTTCAGTGTTGGTTAAGGTCAGCATGGACCCTATTCAGTGTCCCGGTGGAGATGTGGAGTAAGCAGGACGATGCGATCACAAGACAGCAAAAGTAGATTAGATCTCTGAACTGAATTTGAGTCCTCCAAATCTCGGTCCCTTGACCCAGTTGAAGCCGGCTTTCTCCTCACACCACTGCTGAAATGGAATCCTTTCCTGCTTCTTCTCCCCAGAATAGGGCTCGCTTCTCTAGAGGGTTCACATAACCTCAGGAATTCCCAACCCCCCCCCTCCAACTCTGTGGGCCTCTGACGGGGGTGGGAGGGTGGGGTCAGGGGTGCCCTGAGCAAAGGAGAGCCTCTCCAGGCCAGGCCAGGAGGGCCGGCCTGGAAGGGGAGGACCTGGCTTTGTCTCTCTCCACCCACAGCTGCTGCGCCAGGTCTCCCAACAGGCCACCCCTCTCCCAGCCCCCCTCATGCCAGCTTCCCTTGGGGGCTTGGACACTTCATACCCACCGGCAGGTGGGGTGGAATGGACACATTCCCTAACCTGATCCACGTCTTACCAGCTGGTGACTTGGGAAGTCACTCTGTCTCCCTGAGCCTCGTTACCCCATCCATAAGAAAGGCTACTGTCTCATTGGGTTGCTGAGGCCAGGCCACACCATCCACAGTGACAGGTGCTTAATAATACAGAAGGGCTGGAAGCAGGCCTAGACTCCTCTCCCCACCTCCAGCCAGCCTCTCCCTTTTCTGAGAGATTAGATGATTTTACCCCCATGCTCCTCCTGTCCTTCAGAAGCCGTATTTTTCTTTGGGTTTGGGCAACCAGGGAATGGTTGTCAAAGGCCGGGCTTTCCGAAAGGCTGTCTGTTGCCTAGGAAACTGCCCCGTTCCGTTTCCCTGGGGTCCTACAGGTCGATGGGTCCTGCGCCACCTGCTGGACTCAGCCCCACACTGCTCCCAAAGCACCCAAACCTGGGAGTCGCGCCTCCCGGAGCAGGGGAACACCTTCTGCCCAGCCCTCTTCCCCTTCCAACATCTCCACCATAAAAGATCCTTCCTCTTTTTTTGTCTGTAGATTTTCCCAGAGACCAGAGGCATGAAAAGGAGTTGGAAGCACCACAGACCACGGGGAGGGGTGGGAGCAACGTCCTTTCCCACGGAAGGACCGAGGGCAGGGGTGCAGGACTCCTGGTAGTGTGGGCTCTGAAGGAAGTCCTTAATTGATTTCCTGAAGCGCCGAGTCCGCAGTGCAGACATTTCACTGGCCCGCTTTCCACCGGGAAGGTGGGGGGGAGGTTCAAGTTGGCGGTGGGAGAGTGGCGTGTGGGGTCCTTATGCAAATCCCTCCCTGGCTCCATCCTCCCTCCCACTCTGCTCCTGGTGGTGCCCCTAGTCTTGACTTCCCTTTTCTTCCCACCTTGACAGCCTGTCAGAGGAACCCCTTGTCACCTCAGATCATCCTGCCTCAAAGGGAACCCCGGGGGAAAGCGGAAAGGTGCCCAGGTCTCCTGCGTGGGATTGCTGCTGAGACACCCTGAAAGGTGCCTGTCCTGAAAGGGTGAGGTGGAGCGGCTGATGTGTGGGGTCAAAATACGTCAGGAAGCTGTTGGGATTCCAGGCGTGGGGCATTGGGGGCATTCTTCTCTTTCCCCAGTTTAGACCACAAGTAGAGAAACGGAGACACACGGAGAGGGAAAGGCTGGCTTCTTTGTCCCAAGCTAATACTACACTGCAGCTTGTTAGCCACAAGCCTCTTCCTGACTCTAGCTGGGCCTAGGGTGTAGCTGACTTGGGAGCCAGGTACCCAGAGGCTGTTGTAGTCAATGGGCTTAAGAGGGGGTGGAGCAGGAGGCTGGGGACCAGAGTCTCCTAGGCCCCTGACTGACACTGCCCTTACCCCTCCTGCACTGAGCTCAAAGGAAAGTTAAAGGAGGAGCCTGGTAGAGGTGTCTCCTGCACCCTGCAGGTGAGTCGCTGTGTCCTGAGAACAGAAGATGGGGACCAGAGTTGTGGGACTCGACTCTTCTAGACTCGAGCTGCATGCTTTCAGCCTGGCATTACCCTCTGACCAGGTGCTCCAAGCAGATTGGTGAGAGGAAGAGGGCTAAGGACCAGAGATGGGGACCCAGGAGCCTACCCTGCCCTAGTCCCCACCCTCCTTCCCTCCTGCCACTGCCTCCAAACTCTCTCCCTGATGAAGGCAGAAGGGTGGCTGGGAGTGGGGTGGGGTAATATGAATAGAATTGCCCCCCCCCAGCCTCTAATAAGGGGGTGGTCTATGTGTAAAGCAGGAATGGACCCAGAGAAGCTGGGGGTGGGGTCTGGCCCTTATGAGGCAGGAGGAATCCTGAAGGGACAAAAAGCTCAGGGTACGGAAGGGGACCGGGAGAACCTGCCTATCTCCCCTCCCCTCCTCCACTGGCTCCCCCTTCCTCTCGACCCTACTCCTTGATGTGAGAGGGGGTGGAGGAAGGGACTGAGGACAGCTGAGTGGCACACAGCGGGGATGCTCACCCCTTTCCTGGCTTGCTGCCCACTTCCTGATGGAACCACAGAAGCCGAAAGGGCCCTCTCCTGAGCTCTGTTTGGTCATGCCATCTCAGAGCCCCTGTTCTTGGCCTGTGGATGTGAGGGGAAAGACGAGGCCAGAGTCAAGGGCCACCCACCTTTCCTCCTCCATCTGCCCTCCAGGATGCACCAGCCATGACTCTCTCATTCCAGCCACCTGTACTACAAGCCCAGGGAGCACTGGCCAGCAGCCGCTCCTGCTCCTGGAAGCCAGGTACACGACACTCTACTTGGCTTGTGGCTCGGCTGTCCTAGCGTGGAGGGCTAGTGAGAACAAGCTGAGCCACTCCCAGTGCTCACTCTGAGCCTGGGGCAGGCTGTGTGGGTGCTGGCATTGCTGCCGCCTGGGGCACTGGCCAGCTGCCACTGGTGCTGCACACCCTCTCCCTGGGTGGCTCTTTGCACAGATGCTACTGCTCATGAGTGGACCTAGATGTCACAGCAGTGTGACCTGGTACCTGCAGGACAGTTGGGATGGCATGGTGCTGGGCGAGTGTGCCAGGATGAGGTTGAGGAGGCAACTGGGCAACTCCAGGTGGCCACATTCTGCTGCCCATGGGGTCTGTGACCTGTCTGTCCTCAGTGTGGCTCTGGACTGCCTGATGTGGCCTTCCTACCCAGAGTATCTATCCTTTTGTCCCGCCTGGGCCTCCCCGACTGTGGCTGAATTTCTAAGAGTGAGCATGCTGTCCGAGTCCAACCTGGCATGCACTTATCTCCAGCTTCCTGTCCTCTGGGGAAGGAGAGGCCGAATATGACACGATAAGACTGACTGACTGAGCACCTGTAACCTTCCGTATGTTCTCTCACATCATCCCCTCAATGGGCCATGAGGTAGGTGCTGTGTCATCTAAAACTCTTCTTAGGGCACATGCTTTGGAAAGAGTCTCAGAAATCATGTAATTGGATACACACATTTCCTCTAAAAGAGTGATTCTCAAACTTCGGTGTGTATCAGAAACACCTGGGGAGGAGTAACAATTCAGAGGCCCAAACCCCATCTTACTTCACTGAGCCTGGGCCTCTGGGTTCATTTTAGCTCTCTAGGTGAATCAGATACACACCAAAATTTGAGGATCACTGTGTTTAAACTTCCGCTAGAAAGGCCAAACTTATGCTAGCATACCACAAATTACTAGGAGTGTTGTTACAAGGTATTGGTCAGCTCTAACAGATCAATTAGGTCTAGTTCAAAAGGAAAGTTCTCCCTTTGAACCCCTCGTACCTTTGATGCAAAGTGATGGCATTTCTCTAAAAACCCTTAGATCTTCTCCATCTTAATTGCTGGTCAAGCGGCTTCCTGTATGGTTTTGGTAAACCAATGTGCAAGACAAACTATGAAACACGGCCTTATTTTAATCCATCCCTCTCATCTTTTACCATCCCCTGGTATCTGGACATCCTTCTCCCACTGAGGTGGATTACCTCAAACTCTTCGGTGCTCACCGAGGCCACAGAATCCAGGGCAGGACTCTCAATGACCTAGTCACCTTGCAACAACTCCTGGAGCAGTTGTTGAACGAGCTCTGTATCCTCCCAACAGTCCTGCCATCCAGCTGTTTCCTTCTCATCCCTGAAAATGCCACAAAGCTGGAAAATGGCAGTGAACGGCTGGCCTCTTGGCTTGGAAGGGCCTGGGGGAGGGCAGGTAATGGCATGGCATGCCAAGTGTGGGCTGAAGCAGTTCCTCCCAGCATTCAAGGGAGTGCAGCTCCTCCTTACCCACAAACCCGCGTTTGTGGGTGCGGGCCCCCTGCATCCTCCGCTCATCCCCACCACCAGAGCATTCCAGGCTACCTCCCTTGCTCCCAATCCTGGGCAGTGTGTGTACCTCGATGGGACAGCTGTGTGATGACTATCCAACTGCAAGAGCAGAGGCAGAAGGCAATGTGGATGTCGCAGGACCCTGAACTTGGGATATGCAGCAGCCCGTGTCAGTGCTGTCCCACCAGGAGGGGGTTGAGGCTGGGAGGTGGGTCCCAAGCTGCTTATGAACAGTGAGAGCTAACCCCCCTCTACCTGGTACCCACAGGAGAGTCTCAGCTGATGAGACCAAGGCCCTGGGCCTTGTGGTCAGGGCCTCAGCAGTGCTCGAATTCCACCTGAGCCAGGCTGCACTGTTCAGCATTACAGGGCTGTGATGGGCATTTCTGGCAGCTGCCGATGAGACCCCAATGCCAGTCTTGTAGAGCCTCAGTGACACCCTCTGCGATACCACCTGCTTGCACAAGCTGCTGGCTGCTGGCAGCAGGTGGGCAGCCGGTGTGGGCACAGGCCTGGGAGACCTCCTGCCATGTGGCCCACCTGCACCAGCACTGCCGGAAGTACGGCAATATTTCCATCACCTTCCTGGGGAGGCTGGGCCCGGTGCCCCCACCCACCCATGGCCTGGCTCGGATGCGGCTCTGGGTTCTAGCTCACCACCAAGATGGAGGCCAGCTGCCCCGTGGACAAGGGACAGAGACAGGATGGCAGAGGCATTGTAACCTCCTGGTTTATTCAGATTATTCAATATACAATGACATAACTGTGACCCAACGTGTGCAAAGTTAAAGCCTTCAACTGCAGCTGAGAGGAGAGGGCAGGCATGGTACACCTGGGGATGTAGTTAAGTCAGGAATGATGGGCTGCCTCCTCCCCAGGGCGGGGGACAGGGGGAGTGGCCTGAGGAACAGGGGAACCTAGGGCCAGGGGAAGGGGGCAGAGACCTCCCTGGGGCCTAGGTCAGAAGCCCAGACGTGCCCCATGGCTGAGGGGGCAGCAGTCCAGGAAGGGGCCAGGAAAGCACCATTTCCAGGAGTCAGGAGTGGGGAGGGAGGTGCCCTACAGGAGAAGCCAGGAGGAGCCACCTGCCCCAGGGATGGGAGCCAGCCTGGAGCAGGCTGCAGCAAGAAAGACCTGAGGCAGGCACAGGGCCTGAGAGCCCAGGCTGGTGGGCTCAGGGGGTGCTGAAGAATGGGGGGCTCCTGGGGGACTCCCAGGGCAGCCAGGCCCCAGGAGCAGTCCTGACTCTGTGGGGGATGCCCAGCGAGGGGCCGCAGACTCTCAGGGCCTCCTTTCTCCCTGGAAAGGAGCTGGGGAACCCGTAGTGCAAATCTATGGACCACTCAGTGAGGGAGGGAGGCTGTGCCCAAAAGGGAACCCTGGGGCACACCCGCTGCGCCGCCTGGGCCTCCACCACCGTCCTCAGTACAGCCGCTTCTCGTAACTGTGGGGACAAGGCAAGAGGGCAACCGAGAGTGGGCATGTGGACACTGCTCCCTTCCCAGATCCCCCTGCCCAGGCCCTGGGGTGCCAGGCGGCCCCCAGATGCAGGAGGGGCAGTGAGCTACATGGGTGGAGGGAAAAGAGCAGGCCCTGTGCCTCTGTCCTCTTCAGGCCAAAGCTCCTGGAAGAGTCCGGCCAGGGCCAAGGCCAGCCATGTTCCTTTTGGCCACAGCCACTGCTGAGTGGACTGTACTTAGGGCCAGGATGGAGAGATCGCTCAGGAAGGCACAGCCCATCCTCACAGAGCAAGCTCAGACCAGGCTGAATGAACCTCTGCTGCCCATGTCTCCACCCCATCCCTGCACACACAGTGATCACTGGGTCTCGTCCAACACAGGGCAGCCTTAGGCCTGTGGTCAGGGACATCCGTCTGTATCCCAGAAGGGGATGTTTCTGCTGGAGGAGGGGCCACTGATGGCTGCCCCCACCATAGTGCTAATCCTAGGGTCCGTGTCCCATGATTATACCCCCAGTGCCACCCCCAACGCAGTGCCCCCCACCCCCAGCTCAGGTCCCACCCAGACTGCCCCTGCTCTATTCTACACTTGGCCCGGGCAGCGCGGTTACTTACACGGCACAAAGGTATAGCTACGGGAGGATGGGGCAGAAAGAGACACAGGTTAGATGCCCGCCTATGCCTGCGGGGCACAGGCCCTCTACCAGGCAGGGCCACATGCCTACAACTACTGCTGCCAACTAGCACTGCCCCCACCCATGATCGTCCCCGCACTGGCCCTGGCATCTGTCTCTCTGCCCCCAGCCTCCACCTGCCTGCCCGGGGCCACCACCAGCAAGAGCCCAGCACTGCTAGCCCCTGCCATTAGCCACCAAGCTTCTATGCAAGCAAGGCCCACGGAGCCTAGGAGGGGCTAGCAGCCACATCTCCCATGCCCTGCTCAGGGGGAGATGCCGGAGGGGATGAGAGGGGCCTGACTGCATAGGAGCTAAAAGACAAGGGTCAAGGGTGGGGTGGGCCCTATAGGAAAGGGTGATAGGATCACTCTGCAGCAGGATCCATCCTTGGTGCAGATGGCCCATGGGGTCCCTGATACCTCAGCTCAGCCTCTGAACCACAATCCCACCTGCCCAACCCAGTGCCAGCCAGCTAGGGCAAGGAGGCCACCACACTTACGAGTGCAGGCCGTGGACACCACCCTCAATCTGAGCTGACATGGTCCGCTTCTCAAACTTGAGCTCTCCTGAGTACATCATGGACCTGCGGGCAGGTGGATGGAGAAGGTCAGGGCCCAAGGGCAGAGTGAAGGACGATGGGGCTGGGGGAGCCAGAAGCCTTCTAGGTGCCCCCTAGTCACAGCACTCACCGCAGGACAGACAGGCTCCGGGCACCGATATCCTGGCAGCCATGCTGGATCCCTGCTATGAGGTAGGGCACGAACTTCTGAATGGAGCCTTTGTCCTGGATGGAGCCTGAGACGCCCTGTGCGATCTTCACCTTATCACCCTCACTGTAGGGAGGATGGACACTGAAGCAGGCAGCCCACAGCTCAGGGGACCAACCCCATATCACCTCTCCAGGGCACCAGCAGAGGATAGAATCCCCCAGAGCACCCACTCCCTGGTCTGAAGCACAAAAAAGCATGGATTCTAAGTCAGGTGGCCCAGGCCTGCTCCTGGTGTCCTGTGCCTCAGTCTCTAGAACTAGCATACGGAGATTGAGCGCCATCTTGGGAAGTCAAACGTGTGTATGGACCCTTGAAAGATTGTGGGCTGATTTGCCTGGGCCCGGGGCTCTGGGCCAGAGCACCTGAAATAGCGTTTCTGGCTGCTGCTGCTTTTCTCCATGGCATCCAAGGAGCCCATGCCCCGGTACTTCTTGAGCCTGACCCCATCCGAGAAGAAGTACTCGCCAGGAGCCTCCGTGGTGGCGGCGAGCAGGGAGCCCATCATCACTGCAGTGGTGGAATCGGGAATCAGTGCCTCTAGCTCAGAGCCCTTCTACTGCCCCCAGCCAGCTCCCCGCCCCTCAGGCCTGCCCAGTCGCCGCAGAGCCCCTCACCTGTGGAAGCTCCAAGGGCCAGGGCCTTGACCACATGCCCCACGGTCTGGATGCCACCATCAGCGATGACTGGAACTCCAAAGCGCCGGGCGTACTCAGCCACCCTGTACACCGCAGTGCCCTGGGGCCGGCCACAGGCCATCACTGTGAGAGGGGACACAAGACGGAGGTGTCAACAACACAGGAGCCAGACTCCTTTCTCCTTGTGCCCTACCTCCACCCAGGGGAAGGGATAGGGCTGCATGATGTTTCTCAGGCAGAAGACAGGTGGCAGCAAATAATACTAGGGTGAATGTCATTCAAAGGACCCAGACCATCCCACTATGACAGCACTAGGAGGGATTCTGATGAGGGCCTGAGGGGTCAGTACTGGCCTTCAGAGTATTGCACCCCTCAGACCGGTGCCCTCAGGCCTGGTGGTCCCCAGACTCACCTCTCTCCGTGTACAAGTTCCCCTTCGAGGCTTTCATTTGCAAGGCCTGTTACTAGGGTTAGGCACTCATGGCCTCCTTTGGGATATTGGTTTGCATTTCTTTAAGTTTAATTGTCCAAGGTCCATACGTGTTACGTGTCAAGTGGAAATTCTAAGGAACCAGCACTTATCTAGGGATGGATGCAAGGCTGGATCAAGCAGGGAAGAAGCCTTCTCTGGAAGTGTCTTTTGTTTGTTTGGACCCCATTGCATTCCAAGGTTTAGAATAGTGCCTGATACACAGCAGGTGCCCAATTAATATTTGTAAAGGGAACTGAGAGAAAGCCCATGTTTCACCAAGGTAGTCAGCTAAGGTGATGAGTAGACACTTAAAAGCAGAGGCTGTGAAGACCAAAAGGGGAGATGTTTTGGGCAGAAAAGACCACATGGGTCACTCAGTGTTCTGAACAAATGACCCTCATTAGAGGGGCCGGATCCATGCCCTCAGACCAAGCCAGGACCCACCAGTCAGACACCAGCCTCCAGGGAGCAGCACCCTTCAACCACATGGGGACACATGTCATGGGCTCCTGTTCCCCTTTTCGTGTTCAGGAACCCATAGTGCAAAAGGGCTTTGTGACTCAGTGGAACCCCTCCCCAACTATCAGCACCTGATGACAAGGTGTATAGCCTTAGATATTCAAGGACATGCAGTCTCCATGTCTTAAGGATTGGTTTCCAACAAGCACCTCAGAAAAGTAGTCACACCAGCCTTGGGCCTCCAGCTTGGGCCTCCTTGACCAGAATCTGAGAAGCAGGCTGGTGCACACCCAAAACTCTTGGTAACCTAATCCTACACCTGCCTCCCCCCAAGTCAGCAGACCAGACAGGCAGTGTCTGAGCCTGGGTCACCCCTGAAACCACTATTTCAGGAAGAATGAGCACTCAGCATGCATCTGTGGAACAACAGTGAGGCCCAGGGGGCCTGCGGAGGGCCAGTAGGGTGCTCTAAGTGGAAGTCACTCTTCTTACTGGCACCCACCTTCCTGGGTGATGCAGATGGAGCCACAGCCCATGCCCACACGCAGCCCGTCCACACCAGCATCAATCAGATTCTTGGCCTGAGCTGCTGTCACCACTGGGGGGGCGGGCAGGGAAAGAGGCACAGTGTGAGGATGGGATGCCCTGCCCTGCCCTGAAGCTCCCTGGGACCCCAGTCTAGCCACCCTCCCAGCTACAGTGACCAAAGCCCATTCATTCAGCCCCCTGCCCCTCATGCAGGGGGACAAAGCCATGGCCTCAGGATGCTAAAGGACAGGAAGTTACACAGTGAGGGGGCAAAGGTGGGGGGATGAGGGGGCGACTCCACACTCACCATTCCCCCCAACCACCTGGAGGTGGGGGTACTTCTGCTTGATATAGTGCACCATGGCGATCTGATACACAGAGTTCCCTTGGGATGAGTCCTGATGAGGGGAATGGGAAAGCTTAGGTTATGATGGCTGAGGGTCCTCCCTGGGGGAGGGAGCTCCTGGCTGCAGACATCATTTCCAGCAGAACGCCATTTTTTTTTTTTTTAAGAGGGCAGTGTCACTGGCCCTCATATGTAGGATCCGAACCCGAACCCGGGCCACTGGCGTCCCAAGCCAACTCTTAACTACCGCGCCACTCGGCTGGCCTGGGAAGAGCTCTTAAGTGGACAAACTCCTGAAATAATATGAAAAATGTTATGATGCTTTTTTTTTTTTCTGAGAAGACAATCGACAGCTCTCAATGGAGGCCTGCTTTCCCCAAAAGGCTAAGCACCATTAATATATACTTTCAGAGCAGATAAAGCCCTTTCATACTCACGGATGGAACGGTCCTCACAGCAAGGTTGCCTGGGGCCTATCCTGTTCCCACCAAATCACTAACCAAATGAAAATACTTAACCTGCTCAGCCTTGGTTTCTTCATCTGACAAGGGGCAGATGGGGGCTGTTGGGAAGATTAAATGAGCTCATCGACATCAAGGTCTTGGTGTAGAGCCTGGCAAGTGGAATGTCCCCCATGACCCCCCAGAACGCTATACCCATTAGGATCAGCTTATGAGCATGTCCAGACGGCCCTCAGAGGGGTCTGAGTTGGTCTGAGTTATCAGAGCACCACTGACACTCCTCTAATTCGGATTCTAGGCTTAATTAGAGGCGAACCTGGGGCATCTTAAGCCTCTACTCTCCTGAACCGTCTAGGCCCCAGGGCAGTGCCCGTACCAGCACTATGACATCAGCGCCTGCCTGGGTGAGCAGGTCCAGGCGATATTTGTCGTCCTCGCGGGTGCCCACGGCCGCCCCACACAGCAGCTGCTTGTGGGAATCCTTGGAGGCCAGAGGGTAGTCCCGGTTCTTCTTCAGGTCAGTGCGGGCAATGATGGCCACTAGCTCATCACGATTATTGACAATGGGCAGCTTCCCTGATGAGGAATGCAGAGGTAAGATGAAGGAGCAGTCTCTGGGGCCTGGGGGGCGGGGGGAAGGGAGGGGAAGAGTGAGGATGAACATGGACCGCACCAGAGATTCCACTGAAGTACCCAATCTGGCCACTAGGTGACAGCACCCACCTAGGAAGCGCTCCCAGGGCCCTGGACCTCTTCCCAAGGAACAGGAAGCAAAGAAACCTTGTAGCCAAGAGGGTTCCTGGGGCTCTTCCTGCCCTGTGGCCTGGCCAGGCTGGGGTGGGCAGTTCCCAAGCACTGGCAGCCTCTCACCTGCTGGGCCACAGGCCACAGTGGTCAAAAACAGCCAGGGCACAAATGTGAGGCTGTCTTGCAGGGAAGCCCATGTGCCCTGCCCAGTACCACCCCCAGAGACCAATCCAGTACGGGTCAGGGAAGCATGTTCCAGTGTCTCCCAAAGGGACCTAATGAATATCTATGTCAACAGCCCCAATGTCAAATAAATTTGACTGAAGGACTTCTGAGTCTTTAATAAGCCCAAGTACAATTCTTTATGCAAGATGGCGGATACAGAAAAGAGCATTTTTTGACTTCTAAGACCATAGAGCCCTTTTTCTGTGATGAACATTTCACAGGACTAGCTTTTTGGGGGAAACATACTGTGAAGATGCTGAATAAGGGACTGGTTTTCCTAAGCCAGGAAAAGGACCTCAGGAATCATGCTCCATATTGAGGCTATTCAAACCTTCCCCAGACCCAGTCAAGTTGCTGGGACAACCTGCAAGACTTGAAGGAACGGGGAAGCTGGGGTACAGGGAGCCAGGCTGGGGCAGTCTTGAGTTTTCTGCCTATTCCTCGGTACCTTTTTTGCTGTGCTGCAGGATCTCATTTGCCTCTTTCAATGTCACACCTGCTGGAGCCACCACCAGCTCATTCCGTGGTGTCATCACCTGTGGGAGCCAGGAACATTTGCCTGCAGGTTGGCAGGTGAGAAAGAAGGGAGCCAGACCTCCCTCTGGTCCCTGGTCACAGGCACCAGCCTGAGGCCCTAGGGGGTGTGGTTCTCTCTCTGTCCCAGCCACGCTTTCCCTGCCCTTGCAGGTACCTCACTGAGGAGGGTGGTGTGGTCCTTCTCGGCAAGAAAGTCGATGTCTCGGGAGGTGACGATGCCCACCAGCTTGCTACCCATGGTGCCCGTCTCAGTGATGGGGATGCCAGAGAAGCCATGCCGAATCTTGGCCTCTAGCACATCCCCCACAGTGTGTGAGGGGCTCAGCACCACGGGGTCCGTGATGAAGCCCTGTTCAAATTTCTGTGGGCAGAGACAGGGGTAAGAAAAGGCTGGAAGAAAGCCAGACATAATGTACAGCCTGGCCACAGGGAGGAAAGGATGTCCTGGCCGTGCCACCGAGGAGCCAGTGGGAAAATGAGGGCTGGGCCCTGCGCCCCATTGTGGAGACGGGCAATCAACAAGACCCAATAGCAACCATCCAGGGAATGAACCAGACTGCGGGGCTGGCAAAGGAGGCTGGGAGGGTCTGTGAAGTGGGGGCTGCCAGGAGGCATCTTCTTTCTGGGGACAGGCCCGGTACTTGCCTTGACTTTCCGCACCTCATTGGCCTGGAACTCTGGCGTGCAGTTGTGGTGAATGAACCCAATACCGCCCATCAGCTGGGGTGGAAGGGAAACATGGTCAGAGCCAGGAGGCCAACCCTCCTCACTCTACAAACCCCTCCTCTGATACCAATTCCTCCTGACACCATTCAGTCCCCTGAGCCCTAGAGTCCCCAACCAGGTGCCTGACTCACAGCCATCGCGATGGCCATGTCAGCCTCTGTCACAGTGTCCATGGGGGAGGAGATCAGCGGTGTCTTAAGCGTAATCTTCCGAGTCAGAGCTGAAGTCAGGTCCTAAGGAAGGAGGCACAGTCTATGTGAAGAGTTTTATTATTCACGCAAACATTTACTGAGCTTCTGCATGTACCAGGACAGGTCTGGGGATATAGCAGTGAACAAATGAGGCCCCTGCTCTCTCTCCTAGCGCTTAAATTCTACTTGGAAAGAAAGAGGGCAAACACGAAACACGTGTATGAAATTATTTCAGTCAGGATGAAGGCTCCAAAGAAAAGCAATATGGCACAGTGACCCCTGGAAGAAGGCCCTGGTGGTCAGGGAAGCCTCTTTCTTGGGAGGTGACAAGTGGAAACGAATCAAGTCAAAGTCTGAGGGACCGTCGCTCCAGGCACAGGGAGCTATGTGTAAAACCTGCCTCTGATTCCATGTCTTCCCGAGATGTATTTAAGAAAGAAAAAGGCTGTTGGAGTAGAGGGAAGGGAGAGAGGCAAGGGTAGAACGGGTAGGGGCAGGCAGAAGGGGACAAGGAAGTGTAGCCTTGAAAGCCAGGGGGAGGAGCTTAGATTGGACTCTGAGATGAGAAGCCACTGGAAGGTCTCAGGTAGAGGAGAGACATGATGTGGTTTATGATTTTTTTTTTTTTTAAGATTTAATTGGGGAATTGGGGAAGGGGAACAGCCAAGTTGTTTTCCTTCAGTCTTAGTTGTGGAGGATGCAGCTAGCTCAGCTACAAGTCCAGTCGCCATCCAGCTGCCCGTCAGCAGCTCAGGGCAGCTAAGCTCAAGTTGCCTAGCTGCCGTGTTCAATCTTAGTTGTGGGGGGCCGGGGTGTGTGTAGCCCACCATCCCATGCAGGAGTCAAACTGGCAACCTTGTTGTTAGGAGCATGTGCTCTCACCAACTGAGCCATCCTGCCACCTGTTGGCAGCTCAGTGGCAGCTCAGCTCAGGCACAGCTCAATGGCCTATGTGGGAATCGAACCGGTGACCCTTTTGCTCAGAGCTCACACTCTTAACCAACTGAGCCACTCAGCCGCCCTGGATTATGTTTTAAAGATGTTATTCTGGCTCCATCCTATGTGGAGAATGGGTTCTAGGTGAAAAGGCCTGAGGCAGAGGGACCACCAAGGAGGCTGCTGACAGGTCCAGGTGGGAGATGCTGGTAACTGAAAGGGCGAAGGCTTGGGAAGGAGTGATTAGATATCCAGGAAAGTAGGTGACTAAGGGTCTGCAGCTCAAGGGAGAGGCCAAGACTGCAAGTATACATTTGGGACGCATCTGCCTACGAAGGGTAGATAGGGCCAGATCATAGATCCCTCTACAATTCAGGCCAACAGCTATGGATCCTAGCCCCAAAAACCCTCAGACACAGACTTTTTTATATACTTTTTGGAGAGTCACAGGCCCCTGAAGTCCATCTACAGACTCTGGTTCAGAACCTTACCCCACAGTCTAGAAAACTCCCCCTTCTCTCCCGTGATAACACAGGAGGAAAACCACAGCCTTACTTACAGAGGCCACAGGACAGGAAGACCCTTGAGGGCCAGGAGGGGTCTTTTATCCCTTCTCTTCCTAGCACTCTGCCCGAGGGCTGGCACAAAACCAGGATGCTTGGTAAACTTTGTTAAACTGAACAGCTGAACCAAGAAGGCTTCCTGGTTGCTGTCATATAAGGGAAATATCCTGAATAACCCAAATTCCCCCCTACAAATCTGTCTGGGTCAGCACTGGGTATACATTAGGGAAGCTGGACATAAGCTTCCCCCTGGCCTTTGATGAGAATCAGACCTGAATACATATCAATGATAATGGCAACAGAAGAGAAACCATTTTTGTAATGTGTATGAATTCATCATTGCATAATCTAACTTTTCCATGAAATGACTTACACCCATCAGCACTACCCCTGGCTTCTGTGAGTTCTGTCATATGTTAATTAGTTAAGGACATTGTTCATTCACTTGGCTCGTTGCTGAGCCCCTCCGGTAAGCAAGGCACTGTGTTTCCTTGTATTTGAACAAAAATCTAACTTCTCCAAACCGGTTCTTGTATTTTTGGATCCCTGAACAAACCTGTCCACTTCATTCAAAGTCTCCATAATCATACTGGCTTCTATCATGTCCTAGCTCAGCATTTCAGATAAAACCCAATTCTTCTGGTCTGCTGTAATTAAGGCAGCCACATATACACACCCCTTCTCAGGGCCTTCCGAACGTCACTGCAGGCTCCGTCAGTGACAGAGAGCCCTCTGGCCCTGGGCCAGGCCCATCACTCAGGATACACCTGAATCCCCACAGCTGCCTCTGCCCCATTAGGCATAACCCATTGCATTGTGCCAGCTTCTAAGGCAGCCATAAAAGCTATATCCACCACATTCCCAAGGACAGTCCCTCCTACAACCCACTCTTGAACAGGAAGTCAGCCTCTTCCACCACATACACAGCCCCTCTCCCCCTGGTTAGAGGGAGAGGTACTCACCACCTCATCAGCTATGAAGTCTATGAATCCTGGGAGAATCAGGAAGTCGCTGTGAAGAGAGAAAAGTTGAGTGTTACTGGGTGGGGAGGGGTACCTGACCGGGGTAGGGCCTGCTGTGCCAGGGGAGGCAGCTTGGGGGTTGGGAGGGGTAGAGACTGCAGCCCTCTGATCCCTGCTGCCCCTTCAGGGCTGAACCACCCTTGTGCGCCCCACTAGCCTCTTGCTGACTTCAGTCCACAGAACTAGAACCAAAGGCCGTGGAAGGTCTGAATACTTGTATGTCACCAGGGCAGTTGGCCCCAAATGTCCATTGCCTTCAGGGCTCAGAGTTCGTCAAGGAACATAGAAGTTCCTATAAAGCCATGCACAGTGCCTGCCCTTGAAAATCTAAGTCTTGAAAGAGGGAAGCAATGAGTCAACATGGGACAAACCTGAAAAGAGTTTAGAAGTGCAACATGATATGAACACCACACAACACAGGACAAGCTGCATACAGCCAAGTGGCAGCACTACTCAGTCACACAGAATTCAGAACAGCTCAGAGGGACCCCAGGGGGCTGAGGGTGGTTGGGGCACATTCTGACAGTAAGGATCAGTAAGTGTCTGCCCAGCTGGACTGCAGCAGCCGATAGACATGGCCTAGGATGGGAAAGGGGAAGAAGGAGCCTTACCATTAGGCCAGGACCCTGGAGCCCCAGAAAAAGCATGGGCCATGGTCATGGCAAACCCCAGAAGGGGAGTGCAGGCCTGCATGATAAGTATGGCAAGGCAGTGCCAAAGCCCAATCTCCCCTCCCCACTCCCCCCACCGCCAGCCCCTGACAGGCTTAATCTGCCTGAAATCACAGGGCCCTGACAGACACACCCAAAAGAAAATGCCCCACACTTCAGGGACACTCCCAACCAGGCTAAGCAAAGCAGCAGGCACCCCAGCACAGGAAGGAAAAGCTACAGGGTGGATGGGAGGGGTGGGGTCTTTAACCTGCCCCAAGGCCAAGAGCAAGTCTTAGAAATTTCCCTAGGGAGTTTCCTTGGCGGACTCCAGTGAAAAATACATCAAAGAGATACGTCTTCCCTACCCTCATCAAAGAATGCCGAACAAATAGTCTTAACTGCCCCCTGCCCTATGGCAGCCTTTCTTCTGTACAGTAAAGAGGACTCTGTGGCTCACTTAGAGGGCAGAGAATACTGGAGTCTGGGCCCCTTGGCAATTTCTGGGCATTATATACACCACTCCCCTGGCCCACACCTCAGCTAGGGGCAGGCAGGAGGAGACTATATATCCTGGTGTTCTAGGGAAACTGCCTGCCCAGTAGGAGTGCTGACAGGCAGGGCAGGGACGGGCAGGAGACAGGGCAGGGGTGCTCCTGGCTGGCCAGCATCCCCACTCCACCCCAGTCCCAGGTTCTGATGCTCTTTCCTGGCATGCACACAGTCCTGCAGCCAGAAGGAGAGCTAGTGCTGGCCCAGGGCCCCTGGAAAAGCAAACTAAGCCAGAGGCAAATAGATAGGTCTTGATCTCCAAAATCCCATGTGGGGTGGGCTTGGGGATGGTAGTCACAAGATATTCATGTCCAAGGGCTTACCAGTGCTAACCTGTGGGCAGGCAGGGGCACAAACAGAAAGAGGACTGGACCTTGGAAAAAGGAGCCATCCCAACTGCCCAGCTGGGCCTCTCCTGGGGGCAGCACCCAAACAGCTGTCTCAGCTGGGGTCCAAGGCCCCTCTTTCCTCCTAGGGACGCTGGGCGAGAGTGCCCTGGACCAAGGTCTAGGAAAAGTCTCCATAACTCCTACATCTCGGGCTCCCACCCGCCCCGAGGCCCCTTCATGCGGCCCAGATGCTCATGAGAGGGGGCAGGGGGCAGGCGGAACCCAGCTCTAGCCAGAAACCCGGCACGGCACCGGGGGCCGCGATGTCGCTGTGCCACGTCCGTCTGCGCTCGGCACGGGCCGCCTTCCTAGCCTTGCCCAGCCCTCCGCGGCGCCCCTCCCCGCCCAAGTCGCTCGGATCCGGCCTGGGGACGCGGGTGTCCCCGGCCGGGGCGCGGCGCACGTGCAGGGCCTGAGTCGGGGGGTCGCGGCGCGCGGGGCGCGCACCCAGGCGGGGCCCCCCGCGCTTACTTGTAGGTGAGGCCGTCCGCGTTGGCGAAGAGCTGCTGCGCCGTGAGCCCATCCTCGGGCACGTAGCCGGTGCCGCCGCTGATCAGGTAGTCCGCCATGCTGCCGGGAGACACCGCGCCCCGACATAAACACCCGCGCGGGCCGCCCCGCCGCCGCCGCCGCCGCCGCTGCTGCTGACGCCGCGGCCACGCTGCTGTCGCGGGCCAGGCGGGCCGGGGGCGGGGGCTGCGGCAGCCGCGGGGCGGGCCCCGGGCACCGCCCTCCTCTCCCGCCCCTCCCCCGGGAGGCCGCTGCCTCCGCCCCGCGCCTCACAAAGGGCCCCGCACAGCCCGGCCCAGCCACCTCTGCGCGCACGCCCCGGGCAGCCTGCAGTGGCACGGCGGCCCCGCGGGCCCGGGCGGGGGAGGGGGTGCGGGCCCAGTGGGGGAGGGGCTGGGGCAGGCGGGGACACGCCCCCTCGGCTGCTCCTCGTCCCGCCTCCTAGGCCCCCCACAGGGAGCCCTTTGCCCCCTCTCCCGGGTCTCGCCTCCTGCCTGGGCCATCCGAGGCCACCCGGCCCCCACCGGCCTGAGTCTGCCCTGGCCCGACTCCCCGGCCCCAGGGGCACCTCTAACATCGTCCGTCTTTCCCCAATACTAAGGCTCAGACTCTGATAAGGGCCCAGAACCCTAAGGAACTGTCTGGGCTCACAGATCCCAACACACAGGAGTTTCAGATTGTACCCTCCCTGCACTGTAGCCAGCTTTCCCTAGGAGGAGGGCATTTTTTTTTTTTTTTTTTTTGAGGGCAGTGTCACTGGCCCTCATACGTGGGACCTGAACCGGGGCCGCTGGCGTCCCAAGCCAGCGCTTAACCACCATGCCACTCGGCTGGCCCCAGGAGGGCATTCTTAACAATGACATTCCCTGACCTTTGGGTGGCCTTGAAGCCCTCTGCAGTTTACAAGTCATTTTTTTCATAAATGATCACATTTACTCTACCATCTATTAATTGCCAATTATTAGATATCCCCACTGTACAGATGCAAAACCTACAGTTCAGAAAGCAAGGAGGTGGGGGTACTGCCTCTGACTCCTGTCCAGTGCTTCGGTCTGACATCCCTGTCCCCAGCTCCAAAAGTGTTGTGTATACGGGGGGAGGGAGGGGGGGTTAACCACAGAGAGAAAAGTTTATTTTCATTTGGGAAGGTAGTGCGGTGAGAAGATGAGGGAGGATCACAGGCCTGGTTTAGGCAAGTTAAGTACGCATACAAATTAGGACAGAAGCTAGAGAAGTTTTGAGAATTACCCAAAGCAGAAGTTTGATGGTCCTATGGGCCCAGCAAGACCCAGATTCCTACATGGGGACAGTAAGATTAGGTAGCAAACTGATTCACATGGGGGGGAGGTGAGGTGGCAGGGGGAACCCCCGCATCTGTGACCAGAAATGCTAATGCTACTCCCAGGCCAAAGTTAGAATAGATCCCCCACCCAAATTTCACGGTCCCTTCCCTCCTCCTCCCCACAGCTCACTTCTTGGTGAGGTGAGAGAAAGGCAGGAGAGGGACACAGTCCTCTTGCTGGCAAGGTGGCTGTCTGTGGCCCTCCCTTCCTCCTTCCCTCCCCAGCCCCGAGAGGCTGGGTTTGTTTACCTCTCAGCAGTGTGGTGGCAGCCAGGCCCAGGGGAGTCTCCCTGGGATGCCCAGCCTCCCCAATGACACCCCTGGGAACCCTGACAGGAAAATACAGACTGTTCCATCTGTGCACAGAGGGGAGGGGAGGCTTCCCACTGAGCTAGGGTGATGAGACCCATGAAACTGGGAGTGCTGGAGGAGACTCACAGATGTCCTCAGTGCCCTCTTTCCTCTTACTGTGGGGGACAGGAACATCACAGACTGCCAAGCTTCCCTGCCCATCAGTGGAGCTCCAAGGAGGGCTCGCTCCTGCTGGGGGCCTCTGAAGGTGCTCTGGCATGGCAAGGAGTGGGTCTGCTGGGGTTCTCTGCTGAGGGGGGTGCTGTGGCCAGCCTGCCAGGAGAACTTCTGATTCCTCAGCTCTTGTAGACCCATCCAGAGGGCAACGCCATATTGCGGCAGGTGGGTAGGGGGGAATATCCTAAGAGGACCAGCACTGAGACCTCTGATTGGCCACCTGGAGACATAGCAGTGAGACCAGCCAGAGAAAGCACCCTGGCCACTCAGAGTTATCCTGGGGGCACCTTTCTAGCCATAGAAGGACAGGTTTGTAATTGCATTGCAGGCAGAGCACAGGCTATCCCTGTGGTCTCATTCTGTCCCTAAGGAAGCTGCTCTGAGTCACTATCCTCTACAACATGGGTCAGAGTGGCTAGGGTACTTATTCAGGGTTCCACCAGGGCTGGGGCCCAGGACAGCAGCTGAGATCTGCCATCTCTAGTAACATCTGCCCTGGCCCGGGACTCAGACCCAGAGGAGGAGGCCACCAGGCTGAGTTGTGGGGACAACAGACCTCACAGCTCTCCTCTCCTTTGCCTGCTGCCCCACACCCCCTCCCAGTTTGACCTGTGTCAGGGCTTCTCATTACTCTAAGCTGCTGGGCTCAGCCCTGGGTTAGGCTGTCTTTTCCCAGAGACTGTTAATCCACCCCCACCCCCCACTCTCTCCCCCTCACACACACCAATCCTGCTTTCCTCCTCCCTCTTCCTGATCTTCCCTAGCTGCTTCCTCCATGGGGAGGAGACACCGAGGCAACCAGCAGAACTCCTCAGCCCAGGGAGGGGCCGTTGGTCCTCTGAGGCTCGCCACCTAGCATTTGTGAGGGCAGTGGGGCAGAAGAGTAGGCCTAAGTCCCTTCCAGCCCATTCCTCAGGGTAGTGGGTGTCTTAGCTGGCACCAAGTTCCATGCAGAGAGCCTGGAGGTCTGTATCTGGTCTGAGGCTGTTTGAATGGATAAGATTTCAAAACACTTTCGAGGGGAGAATTGGGGGAGTTTGGGGGAGGGGGAAGGATAACAACATTAGCATTGTTGAGCTTGGACCGGGCTATGACTTGCCAAAGTTCAAGCCAGAGAGCAATAATTCTGGCCGCAAACCCAGGACTTCTCATGGAACCCCGTCATCTCCCCATAGCTTTAAACTAGTGACAGCAGATAGAGATCTAGCTAGCAGGTTTTACATCTCATTATACCACCGCCTGGGCCTCCCGTTTTACACAGGCTCTTTGGAGCCTGGTGGGACACTGGGATGGCCCCTGGGTGCAGAAGCACAGCCTGGAGAAGGGAATGATCTGAAATGACACTTTCGCAATACCTGCTCTGGCCAAGGCACTGCCTCCATCAAGTCTCAAGTGCTCCAGCGCACACCCTCACCTCCTGTAGTCCTTCCCTATCGCCCTGGATCCTAAGCCCCAGCAGCTGGATTTCTAGGATGGGAGAAAGGATAGAGTAGCCTGAACCTGAGTCAATTCTAGACACATAGCCTGCGGGGGCAGAAGGGGCCAGGCTTCACTTAGCCCCTTAAGCCCTTAAAAGTTCTTACATAAGAGGCCATCCCCTGGGTAGAGCTGCAGGGCTAATTCCCCCAGACCTCCCCCCCATACACACTGCCGCCCCAGCTTCCAGGCACCAACAGATGGAGATGAGAAAGAAGTCCAAATCCTCTGGACTGGAAGGACAGTGGGATTGCATTTCAAGCTGAGATACAATCCAGAGATCAGGCACTGTCTTCTTTTCAGCCAGTCCCCCGGGGTCCAGTTCAACACCCCCCCACTCTTCCTCCAGTGACCCTTACAGGCCCCAGCAGACTGAATGTAGGAGGGGTTCCTGAATCTTAGGAGAGACCCTGAGATGGGCTGCACTGGCAGCCTCATCAGACCTTAGTGGCTAGTGAGGAGGGACACTGTCCCCTGGCTCTGAGGAGGCAATCTATCTGGACACCTACACCTGCCAGTAAGACTTTGAAGATAGGAGGAAACAGCTAAGGAGTAAGCAAAGTTGGACAGGGACTCCAACAAGCACTATTTGAAACCCTGTCGTTGGAGCCACTTGGGGCCAGATGTCCTCGGGTGTGTAGTCCAAGTCTGATCCAGGGCAAAGATTTTGGGGAATCTTTTCCCGATCTGCTCCCCGGTGCTACGCAGCACCGAACCCTTTGCACAGTGCCCACCTACGTGCCCCAACCCTGGGTGCGCAGCGTCTGAACCCGGTTTCAGGAAGCTAGAGGGAGAGGCAGCAAGAGAGCAAGTGCTGTGGGGCCTGCCCCCCCTGCCCCGTCGCGCAGCCCGGTTCCCGGAGCCGCCGCGCCCGCCCCGGATGCGCCCCGCGCGCGGTGCCCTGGGCGTCACCTCTCGGGCTCGTAGCCGGCCTGCAGCAGCCGGGCGCTGTACCGCTGCGCGGCTGTCTCGTGTCCCGGGTGTTGCCGGGCTCCCGGCTCCGGAACAGCGGCTGCTCCACCTCCCTGTAGCGGCGGCGGGAGCGGCCCGGACCCGGCTGGCTGAGCGAACAGCCCCTCCATACGGAGGCCGAGGCTCTGGGCGGCGGGAGCCTGTCCGCCAGGAGGCTCCCAGGGCCCCCTCTGGGGCGTCAGCGCAGCCCAGCCAGGACCCGGGAGGGGCGGGGCCTTCGGGGCGGGGCCTGCGTGCTTGGGGCGGGGCATCTCGGAGGAGGGCGGGTCCCCAGGCCTCTGGGCTCCGCCCCGGCCCAGCTCCGGGTCCCTGCACGCGGCTGCCGGGGTCAGGTTGGTCTCTCGCATGCTGGGATCAGCGAGTGGACTCCTGCCCCTGCCCCGCCTTCCGGATCTTCCACGTTCTCCTGCCCCTTCGGAGGACAACTGGAAGAGGAAAGAAACGCAAAGTGTTTGCAGAGGACGGGGTTTTCTTCGCGTCTTGTGTCCCTCCCAATGCCTCTTAGGAAGGTTAGCATGGTCCTTTGCAGCGCCTCCTACCTGCCAGCCGCCGGTGCAAGATAGGCGGGGAGTGCCCAACTCCTTTTGCCTATTCAACAGACTCCCTTAGACAGGAGGAAAATAGATTTGTCCCCAGCTCTTACCTGCGGAAGGAAGAGATAAGGCTGCGGGCTCCTTTAGAAAAAGGGCCCTGGCTTCCTTCGTTTGGGGTACCCCCGCAACCAGGGAGTGGGGCTGAACGCACTGGTGCCTGAGCTGTTCATCTCCCGACTAGAAAGCACACCTTTTCCTATTTTGTCATTGTTATCATTGCCCACTAGTGATTGAGCACCTAGCAAAGGTGGCAAAGAAAAGGAAGAGTCCTTGCTCTTAGGCGATTTCTTCGAAGAGACAGAGTAGATAAAGTTGAGAATTCTTATATCACATACTTAAAACCTGGCAATCTGAAGGAGCAAATGGTCAACACTGAATGACTGGGAGAGTGACTTATGGGTCAGACTGTTCAGCAACTGTTTCACAAAGGAAATGGAATTTATGTAATGGTAAGACCTTAAATTTTATCTGCCTGGTACCTTGTCCTATACATGTGCACACCTACTCCCCAGTTGCACGATTACAACAGTTTCTCTGACACTGGGCCACCTGTGAAATCTTCTCACTGTTAATGCCATTCTAGACAAGATTTTTGCTAGAATGTTTGTGTTCCTTCACAATTCATATGTTAAAACCTAACCCCCAGTGTGATGGTATTTAGAAGTGGGACCTTTGGGAGGTGCTTAGGTCTTGAGGATGGAGCCCTCATGAATGGAATTAGTGCCCTTATAAAAGAGACCTCAGGGCTGGTGGAGTGGCTCAGTTGGTTAAGAGCACCAGCTCTGAGCAACAGGGTCGGCAGTTCGATTCCCACATGGGCCAGTGGGCTGCACCCAAGCTGAGCTGCTGCTGAGCTACCAACAGGTGGTAGGATCACTCAGCTGGTGAGAGCATATGCTCCTAACAGCAAGGTTGCCGGCTGGACTCCGGCCTGGGATGATGGGCTATGCCCACCCACAGCTAAGATTGAACACTGCAACTTGAGCTGAGTTGCCCTGAGCTGCCAAGAGGTGGCCAGATGACAACTGGACTTGGAGCTGAGCTAGCTGTGCCCTCCACAACTAAGACTGAAGGACAATAACTTGGCTGTTCCTCTTCCCCAATTCCCCAACCCTGTTCCCCACTCCCAATTCCCCAATAAAATCTTTTAAAAAAAAGAAAGAAAGAAAGAGAGAGAGGGCCGGCCGAATGGCACATTGGTTAAGAGCTGGTTTGGGATGCCAACAGCCCCGGTTCGGATCCCACATAGAGGGCCAGTGACACTGCCCTCTACAACTAAGATAGTGAACAACAGCTCCACCTGGAGCTGGGCTGCTGTGAGTCCCTGGGGACGGCATAGCTGCAGCCCCTGCTGCAGTGGGCTGCCATGGGCTGCAATGAGTGGCCGGCGGCCAGCGTGAGCAGCTGGCAGCTGGCGTGAGCTGCCAATAGCCACGGTGGGCGACCATCCAGAGGCCAGCGACCGATCTGCCTCATCCGGGAAAAGCGCAATGACAATACCAACATGGGCCAGTGAAGTGACGTCCTCCGCAACTGGACTGAGGAACGGAAGGACAGCAACTTGTCTGTTCCCCTTCCCGATACCCCAACGCTGTTCCCTTCCCCCAATTCCCCAATAAAATCTTTAAAAAGAGAGAGAGAGAGAGAGAGAGAGAGAGAGAGAGAGAGAGAGACCTCAGTAGCAGGTAAGAGCTGAAGGCAAAAGAGCTCTGTTTGCCTTCTGCCATGCAAGAACACAGCATTTAGGAACTAAGACGTGAGCTCAAATCAGACATTGAATCTGCCAGTGCCTTGATCTTGGACTTCCTAGCCTCCAGAAATGTAAGAAGTAAATGTTTGTTGTTTAAGCCACCCCCAGCCTATGGCATTTTTTTTTAGTTACCCAAATGGACTAAGACAATTTTGTATAACAAGATTATTTCCATGTCCCTGCAGATCTTTCAAAGAGGCAAAGGTGTACAGATATAAATGGTATACAATGATAAAGCCATTTTTCCTGTCCCTATTGGTGAATCAGTCATTCTATACACAAAAAGAGCCGACATACAGGTTTATGACTAAACAGAAGAGGTCTAAAACCTATCAAACAAGAGTAGGACTGGCAATTAGGTAGACCTAGGTCCAAATCTGGGATTCATACTATATAATTACCTAAGTCACAAACTCTCTCTGAACCTGTTTCCTCATTTTTCAAATGGGGTTCATAATATCTATCTTATAAGTTTGCTTTGCCATTAGCAAGATAACATGCAAAATTCCTGGCTCGTGGTCGGCTCTTGCTAAACAGAAGCAATAATTGTTGTGTTTCAACGAAGTAAGCGGTCTCTAAATTCTGCACTTTTGACCCACGGATAATGTAATATATTACAATTTCTATTACATATTCATTCAACAAGTGTTTATTGGGCACTTCCCATGTGCCAACTAGATACTGGAGGTATGATGGTGAACAAGATGGTCCTTGTCACGTGGTCATGGGCCATCAAGTCTACTGGGGCCGAAAGACAAACAGGCACTCAGAATACAATGTGAGGGAGGCCGGACAGGGGAAGACACCCCTCCATCCAGCCCAGGCTCCCAGGCAACACACAGAACGTGGCCAGCTGTTCTGAGATTGCTTCTCGGAATCCACTACAAAAGTCTCTGGAAGTAGGCAGAACTCAATAAATAAATGACACATACTGAGTGGGCCTGTGTCCTGATGGAGACCTGGCGCTTTCTACAGAGTGGCTCTGTCCTTTCTCCAGAGCTTGTCAACTGCAAATAAGGTTTGCTAGCAAACTATTCATTAAAACAATCACATTTCGATGGGATAACCTGAGGGCCTCAGCATTTCATACATAGAGATTTTCCCTGTAGTAATGCCTAGACCAGTGGTTCTCACCTGGACATTTGGCGATGCCTGGGGACATTTTCAACTTAGTCATGACATTGTCATGACGAAGAGGAGGGAGGGAGCCTATTACTGGTATCTAGTACCAGGTACATGCCAGAGCTGCCACTAAATATCCTACAGGTGCCAGAAATGCCAGTAAGTATCTTTTACAACCAAGAGTTATTCAGTCCCAATGTCAATGGTGCCAAAACTGAGAAACCCTGATCTAGAGGAACAATTTGAAGAAACTGGAACTAAATCAAAACTATCATATCCTCCTAAAGCCCACTGGACAATGGACTGTTTCCGGGTTTTTGTGCACTAAAGCACTATGTGTCCAAACTGGGCCCATTTCCTCATCTGAGAAATGAGAGTATTAGATTAGATCTTGTAGAAAGTTCTTTCTAGCTTGAAAGAAAGTCTAGGAATCAAATACACTTATTGAGTTAGGATGCAGTTCACACAGGGCTGTAGGATTGAGGGATGGAGGTCAGCCCAGGTGCTAGTCTGTCTGCAATCCCTCACCTTCCAGACTTCCTGAAGTCAGGTGCATAGACAATTCATCAAAAATGTATGGAGAAACTACTATCAACAAGGCACTGTGCTTAGGTGTTAGAGGGGTGCAAAGAGGAATTAGATACAGTTCTTGGTCTTGAGTTACCTACCATGTAAGAGGGAAGGAAAAGCAAGGATAACCAGAAAATTAGGCCAAAACTAATGACAGGGAAAAGACCAACATGAATTGAGTACCTATGTGTCAGACACTAGGATAAGGACCTAGCATACTTTTCTCATGAATCCTCACTTCTTTCCATTATTTATGCCTATTTCTCAGGTAAGGAAACTGAGGCTCAGGAAGGTTAAGAAGCTCGTCCACAGTCAGAGAGTGATGATTGGTGCAGCCTGGGTCACACCCTGGGCCTGTTTACTCCAACCCTTGAGCCTTTAAATATTTGTCTCTTGCAGAAGCTGACACCTTTAGCAAAGAATGTAATACAATGTATAGTCCGTTGCAGTGGACTTCAAAAGATGGTTCAGATTATTTTGTGATTCAGATTTTGATCTAAATAAGTATCACTTGAAAAACAGTGGAGGTTAGCTTGGAAATATTTTTGTTGTGGGTTCCATTTATTGTAAGAAATTTTCTGCAGTAGATATAGCAAAGTGCCTTGCTAACAGTGAATTGTTCCTAAGATCTGATTGTGGGAAGACAGAAGACTGACCTTTTAGGAGCAAAGATGAATATCTCCACCTCATAAAAGTGTAACATAGGCCTAACGATAGCTATAATAATAACTTCTACTTGTACTTTAACGTTTGAAAAGCATCTATTGATTTGTCCAACCGATAATTATGGAGCACACAACATGTATAACCATGTTCCAGGCACATTAGAGCATACAAAAGAATCTAGCCAGGAAAATGAAATATTAAAAGCTAAGTAATAATACAAGACAATGGTTCTCAACTGGGGCACTTTTGCCCCCTAGGGTTCATTTGGTGATGTCTGGAGGCATTTTTGGTTGTCACAACTGGAGGCAATCTAGTGGGTAGAAGCCAGGAATGCTGCACCCTCATGACAAAGAATTATCCAGCTCAAAATGTCAATAATGCTATAAGGTTGAGAACCCCTGACCTAAAGCAATTATGTGCAATTGGGTAATGTCAACTCTGAGAGTTATAGAAGTTGAAGGAAGAAACCAAACATTGTCAGCCCAAGTAATCACAGGTTTCACAGAGGAGAAAGGATAGGCTGGGTCTTTGAAGGAGTTAGGATTTAGGAAGGAAGGCAGGCCCAGAGGAGACATTCTGAGGATGAGCAAAAGTGCTGAGGCCGAGTGAGCTAGGAGGTTTCTGGGACAGTGAGCTGGCCATCCGGGGTGGAACACTATCTTCTCTCCACAGTCTGCAGGTTGGGTCAGTCAGGCGGTGGTATCTTCATGTGACCTATGAGGAAGCCAAAGCACAGAAAGCTCGAGAGAGGAGCTTATATGGTCCCTGAGCTGGGGCTAGGAGCCAGTCCTTCTGATACCTGGGCCTGGGCTTTCCCCACCTCACCTGAACCCAGAGCCCTACCCTGTCCTGATATGTGCCACCAGGAGCCAAATGGCACTGTCAGGGGTATCACCCAAACAAAAGCCTCCTTCTGCTCTGAATCCAGCTGGCCCACTCTGGAACACCTCTTTATTTGAAAAGATACCCTGGGCCGGCCGAGTGGCGCATTGGTTAAGAGCTGGTTTGGGGATGCCAGCGGCCCCGGTTCGGATCCCACATGTGAGGGCCACTGACACTGCCCTCTACAGCTAACAACAGCTCCACCTGGAGCTGGGCTGTGTGAGTCCCCAGGACGGCATAGCTGCAGCCCCTGCTGCAGTGGGCTGCCATAGGCTACAGTGAGTGGCTGGCAGCCAGCATGAGTGGCCAGCAGCCAGTGTGAGCTGCCAATAGCCGCAATGAGCGACCATCCAGAGGCCGGCAACCATCTGCCTCATCCGGGAAGAGCGCAATGATGATACCAACATAGGCCAGTGAAGCAATGTCCTCCATAACTAGACTGAAGAACAAAAAGACAGCAACTTGTCTGTTCCCCTTCCCCGATTCCCCAACACTATTCCCCTCCCCAATTCCCCAATAAAATCTTTAAAAAAAGAAAAAAAGAAAAGACACCCTACAGAAACCTAAACACACACACACACACACACACACACACACACACACACACACACCCCTCAAGCAAGAAATGGAGAGAAAGGCTGGTAGAAAAAGTAACCATGTTCTAAAGAGCACAAACAGTTGATAGGGAGCATCCGCCAATAGGCTAGCTGGGGGAAGAGAAACCACTGGTCAACAGAAGCAGCTCCTGAGGGCTGCAGCACCATCATCCTAAGCAAAGAAGTGACAAGAACTGGAGGTTCGGGGGAGGAGGAGAGTAGGACAAGGGTTTTTTTTTTTTGCCTTGTCAGCACAGGTGAAATGGGGAGAAAATCTCACCTGGCCGAGGGAAGGGGAGAACTAGGGGTTCTCCACTCAGACACACTGAGGAGCTGGGCAAAGGTGTCAGGGCAAAATGCCAGAAGGGCAAAGATGCCAGGGGAGCAAAGACTGGCGCACACCTGAGGAGGGAGGAGCCAAAGTCCCGGGACGATCACACAGCCCCACTTCCTGAGTCTGTTTGCCCTGATTGGTGTCTCTCTTCTCTGGTCCACATTTAGGGAAGGAGGAACCTGGGCAAAGCACCCAGGAGCCGGGTCAGAAAAAGTGTGGAAAGGGGAATGAAGGGCAGGAGAAAGAAAGTGAGCATGGGTTTTAGGCCACAGGAGATGACTTGGGACCTGGGATTTGGGGAAAGCACCAAGTGGATTGCCATGGGCTGCCTATAGGCTCCTCAGAGGCAAGGACTCATCCACCTGTGCCCCAGACATTGGGGAGGTGGGTGAGGTCAGGTGAGAAAGATCAACACGATTAGAGATTAGTGGCCCTGCAGCAAGAGAAGCCCCAAGCCTGGGCCTCATTCCCACCCCTGCCAGCCACCCATGTCCAAGTGATGGTCAGTAGGAGGAAGGAGGACCCAGGCGCCAGCCCCGAGACTCTTCTCCCTTATCACATCTTATCCCAGCTCTGGCCTCCAGGGCTTAAGCGGTCTGACAGCCTTGCAGGTAAGTCACTCAGCTATTGCATGTTATTGCATGCTTTTGCATGTCCAGTGAGGATGAGGCTGGGCTCAGGGTGTGGGTGGCGTGGAGCCATAGGTGGGGGTTGCCCATCTAGGAAAGGTCTCTACCAAGACCACCACACCTCCTTGTGCCATGACCTTGTGCAGAGTCCTCTGCACTGAGACGCCCTTCCTCTCACCCCCAGGGGCACAGGTGGCACCAGAGTCTGTCTTTAAGGGTAGTCAGCCCACTCTCTGTTGCTTTTATTTCCAACCATTTCCCAGTTTGGCATTATGAAAAAAAAAAAAATGTCAGCAATGTGCAAGCCTCTGGTTTCTCTTGCCTGGGAGGCCCTGACATTATCACTACCACAACAAACGCCGACCTTCACCCCAACCCACTCTTGTCTCTTGCCCAGGGCTTGAAAGCACAGCGTGCTGGTTCTGCCAGTGTGGGCCCAGGGCACCAGGGCAGGCCCCACCCTTGTCACTGCATGGCCTGGCCTGGCTGGGGAGTGGCTACTGTGGTGCTTTTCAGTCCCCAGGGTATCTGAGGGTTCCCAGATTTGGAAAGAGCCCCTCCTCCCCCCTGCCTGCCTAAGCCCCTGCGTTGTCCTGCCTAAAGTCAGAGTGGGCAAGCAGGACAGAGGTGGGGTGGGGAGAAAGGTGAACAGGGGCCTTTCTCTACCTTCTAGAGAAGGCCTGGATGTTGGGGGAGGAGGGCATCACAGGAGGGTAGTTCCAGGCCCACCTCACTCCCCCAAGCCTCCCTCTGCCCCCAGGCATTGCCTTCCACTTGCCTAATCCACCCAAGGGTACTTCCGGGAGTATCCCCTCCCCACCCTGCTCCCAGGCTTTGAGACCCTGTTAGTTCCCACAGGCTGTAACTCCCTCCTGCCAGACCTACCTGCTCAGTCGTTTGTTAAATGCCCTGAGGGGACACAGGGAGAGGAATTACCAGTTCTTCTGTTCCCACCTCCGCCCTCCAAGGACTTCAGCTCAGACCCCAGCTAAGTCCTCAGGGTGGGTGTGAGGGCTTCCTGGGGTTTCCTGCTGGAAACTTGGGCCTCTTGGCTGGTCCCCAGGGCCCTGTGCAGGCCTCCAGCCCTGCCTGGTTACCTGCAGGCTGGTATCCACAGCACCGCCCTTCCCTCCCTTCGGTGTGTCTGCAGCTCAGCCCAGACCCACTGGAGAGGTGTAAGGCACCAAAGTACCAGGAAGGACAACCTGGGAGTGAGATGGGGGAGGCAACATCTCTACCTCCTCCTGGAAGGTACAGAGGTGGTCCTGATGACCCCAAACCAGGTGAGATCTCATGGGAAAACCAGCTGAGAAGGGTTATTTTTAATGTACTTGTAAAAATTGAGATCTAATTCAGTCTCATAAAATTCACCATTTTAAAGTATACATTTCAATGCTTTTAGTAGTCACAAGGTTATACAACCATCATTACTGTCTAAGTCCAGAATATTTTCATCACCCCAGAAAAAAAACCTACACCCATTAGCAGTCACTCCCCATTCTTCCTCCCCTGGAGCCCAGGCAACCATGACTCTACTTTCTGTCTATAAATTTGCCTATTCGGGACTTTTGGTATAAATGGAGTCAAACAATATTGTGGCCTTTTATGTCTGGCTTTTAGGTCATTTTAAAATGTTCATTTACAAACAGTAAAATTCACTTTGATATACAGTTATGAGTTTTGGCAATGTAACAACCAAAACAACGAAGATATCAAACAGTTCCCCTTAAGAGCTGGCCGAGTGGCGCGGTGGTTAAGCGCTGGCTTGGGAAGGCAGCAGCTCCGGTTCGGTCCCACATATGAGGGTCAGTGACGCTGCCCTCAAAAAAAAAACGAAACAAAAAAACAGTTCCCCTCACTTCATGCTGCCCCTTGTAGTCAACTGTGACTGCTCCTGCCCCAACCCCACCACCCCAGTCCCTGGCAGCCCCTAATGTTTCCTCTTCCTATAATTTTTGCCTTTTCCAGAATGTTCTCTAAGTGGAACCATATAATATGTAGCCTTTCAAGTCTAACTTCTTTCACTTAGCGCTATGCATAGGAGAGTCATTATACGATTGGTCTGTCTGTTTGTTTATCTTTTTGCCATTCTATTAAGTATTATGAAAAGAGTTCTTAAAATTTGTTTAAAATCATACATACCGTGAGTGGCAGAGCTAATATTTAATTGTAGTCTGTCTCCAAAATCCATTCTTTCTTTCTTTTTTTTTTTTTTTTTTTTTTTGAGGGCAGTCACTGGCCCTCGTATGTGGGACCCGAACCGGGGCTGCTGGCTTCCCAAGCCAGCGCTTAACCACCGCGCCACTCGGCCGGCCTCTTTCTTTTTTTCTACATCTATTGCTCCTTAAACAATTTACGCCACCTTGACTCGGGCACAGAGATGGGTGGCTGGTTAAGGACACTCTACCAGTTAGAATAGTCTAGATTATGTCACAACAAGAAAAACAACAACCAAATCCAGCTCCCAGTAACTTCAAATAACGAAGGTTTCTTTCTGATTTATCCTGCATATCCATGTGGGTCAGATGGGGCCCCTGCTCCATGTTCTCCTCACTCCAAACTCGGGCTGATGGAATAACCACTAGCTGGAGCATGACCTCTTGCTGTGGCAGAGAGGAAAAGGGCTCGGAAGGGATCACAAAAGCAGTTCAGTGCTCCAGCCCAGAAGTGGTACTGCCTCTTTCACTTACACCTCACTGGCCATAACCAGTCTCTGGCCATGCCCCATCACTAGGGACCCAGGGGCCAGTCAGCGCAGTCCCAAACAGGCCAGAGGCAGGGAGGAAGAAACATTTGGTGAAGCAGCTTTAATACCTACCATACCTATTATAAATAACTGTTGATTATTTAGAAGGTACAGGCAACCCTACATGAAAATGGGCTTATATACAGCATTGCATTATCCTAAAGATTAGCCCCATCCAGGATTTTCAACACCCTTTTCACAGTAGCCACAGAAACAGGCCGAGTACACAGGCCCTGCAGCTACACAGACAGACCCTCCAGCTGCCCTTTATCCTGGATTCAGGAAGAGCCCACGTTGCTTATAAAATGTAGTTTCAATGGGCAAGGCCCTTCTGGGATTGGTGCCAGATATCCCTTGAGCCTCAGGGTCTTAAAGCTATAGGGTGACTCCTGCGGGATAGTGCAGGAGGCTGTGGGAAAGGGCACCTCCTATCCACAGCCTTGTCTGAGGCCTTGGACTAGGCCTCAGAGAGTCTCCAAGCCAAAGCTCTTGGGACTAGAACAGCTGAGCAGTGTAGTGAATTACCATGAGCTTGGCAGACAGAAGACTGTGGGCAGAAATTCTCTGAGTTGTTTCTTCATCTGAAAAATGAGGATGATTATGACTTCTGTTAATGTGCTATGAGGAGTAGCAGTTTGTAATTGAAGCAGCTGGCACATAGTAGTTGCTTAATAAATGGTAGCTGTTATCACGATTCTTGGAGTTAAATAGAAGCCTTGTGCATTTTCATACAAACTCTGCAGAGAGTTAGTTCTGGGGGCCTGGGACTTGATTTCCCTTGACCTTGAGCTATGTTTAGAGTGAAAGGATGAAGTATCATTGTTAATTGGTGAAAACTAGTGCACTGCTGGGCAGCCGGTTAGCTCAGTTGATTAGAGCCTTGCTGGTTTGATTCCTACATGGGCCAGTGAGTTGTGCCCTCCACAACTAGACAACAACTTGACTCAGAGCTCAGCTGTGCCCTCCCAACTAGATTGAAAACAACGACTTGACTCGACTAGGAGCTGATAGGTCCTAGAAAAACATCCTCTTCCCCAATAAAGTTAAAAATAAACAAACAAAAACCTAGTGCACTGCTATTGTTTTCATTCCATGTGCACACCTAATTTGCATGGTTGAAATAAAGCCCAGTGTGAATATAGACGTAATCACCAAAAGTCCAAATGGTGATTAAAAAGAAAATCTAGAAAAACTTTTTCCTAAGATCTATTCCCAAAGAGCTTCAAGCAAGTAAAAATTAGCTTTCATTCAGTTTTCACATTGTTGTTCTGGTTTTAATTCTCGAGTTTATAATTACTTTAGGTATTATGGTACAGTGGCTAATAAAAATAAATAAAATCTATAAACAGTCATTTAAACTTTTTCAAAACAAATTGGCTAGGATGGTTGATTAGACCCAAACTTGGCTGGGGCTGATACAAGGCTGCCCCCTTCTGGGACTTTCCAGTACTGCAGCGACTCTGTAAACAGGCCATCTGTTGTTGGCTTCCTACAGCTGAGATGGAGCCCTCGAAGAACCCGGGCCTTCTCTTTCCATCTCCTCAGCTGTGGGTCTGCGGGTCTTTCCATGGTGCACTGACCAACCGAGGGCAGTGACCCTCAAGTGTTCTGGATTTTCTTGACTCTGAGGGAAAAGATCACATCTTGTACTTCCCAGCAATGCCTCACATTATCAGAGAGTGTAAAGAGAGGTTTCACACATATTATTTCACACATCATGGTAACTCTGTGAATTAAGACTTGACACAGGTTATTATCCTTACTTTACATGGAAGAATACAAGTTAAGAGACAGCAAGTGATTTGACCAAAATCACACAGCTAGTAAATGTCAAAAAGGCCTAGAATTCAGGCCTTTGGATACCCAAGCTTGTGTTCTTTCTGCCTAATCATAAAAAAAAATATTGCTTTTATTTTATTTTATTTTATTTTATTTTATTTTATTTATTTTTTAAAGATTTTATTGGGGAATTGGGGAGGGGAACAGTGTTGGGGAATCGGGGAAGGGGAACAGATAAGTGACTGTCTTTTTGTTCTTCAGTCTAGTTGCGGAGGATGTTGCTTCACTGGTCCATGTTGGTATTGTCATTGCGCTCTTCCCAGATGAGACAGATCAGTCACTGGCCTCTGGATAGTCACGCTAGCTGCCAGCCACTCACTGTAGCCTATGGCAGCCCACTGCAGTAGAGGCTGCAGCCCACACCGTCGCCGGGACTCGCAGCCCAGCTCGTAGCCCAGATGGAGCTGTTGTTAGCTGTAGAGGGCAGTGTCACTGGCCCTTATATGTGGGATCCGAACCGGGGCTGCTGGCGTCCCAAACCAGCTCTTAACCAATGTGCCACTCGGCCGGCCCTATTGCTTTTATTTTAAAAATCGCCTATTTACTATGTGCTAGGTCAGTGATTCCCTGTCCTGGATGCACATTAAAATCTCCTGGGGTATTTAAAAAAGTAACTCCCATGCTTGGGCCCCATCCCAAGTAATTACGAGGTGTGATTAAACAATATGGTGAATGTTTAAATAAGACTATTTTTATTACAGTAAAAGACACATTGCCATTAATCCCCCTCAAAATACTGCCCCTCATTTCGAACACACATATCTCATCATTCTTGCCACTTTCTGAGCAGTTCTGTAAGTCCTCTTTCATGAGTGTCTTTAGTTGTGCTGTTGTGGCTGCCTCAATGTCCTGAATCGATTTAAAACGTTTACCTTTCATGGTCATTTTGACTTTGGGGAAGAGCCAGAAGTTGCACAGTGCCAGATCCGGTGAAAAAGGTGGATGAGGACACACCGTAATGTTTTTATTTGACAGAAATTGCTGTATCAGAATCAATGTGTGACATGGAGTGTTGTCATGACGGAGAATGATTTACAGCACACTTTAAAACACACCCTCTCTCAACTGTAGCTCACATCAGACTGACTGCACCAAGCAAGTTGAAACTTGTCATACACTGTTACTAAGGTTTGATCGTCCGGTATTGAAGATCCCTGACTTTCTATTGCATGGCACTTGGCAGCAGCATTCACCATATTTTGTGATCACAACACAAAGGCTCCGTGTCACACATCAATTCTGGTATGGAGATTTCTGTCAAATAAAAACATTACAGTGTGTGCTCATCCACCTTTTTCACCAGATCTGGCACCGTGAGACTTCTGGCTCTTCCCCAAAGTCAAAATGGCCATCAGGGCTGGCCGAGTGGCACGTTGGTTAAGAACTGGCTTGGGACACCAGCTCTGAGCAGCAGGGCTGGGTTCAGATCCCACATATGAGGGCCAGTGACACTGTGCCCTGTACAGCTAAGATGGTGAACAACAGCTCCACCTGGAGCTGGGCTGCCTTGAGTCGCTGGCTATGGTGTAGGCTGCAGCCCCTGCTGCAGTGGGCTGCCATAAACTACAGTGAGAGGCTGGCAGACAGCGTGAGCTGTCAAGAGCCGCCGTGAGTGACCGTCCAGAGGCTGGCGACCAATCTTCCTCACCCGGGAAGAGCGCAATGATAATACCAACATGGGCCAGTGAAACAACCTCCTCCACAACTAGACTGAAGAACAAAAGGACAGCAACTTGTCTGTTCTCCTTCCCCAATTCCCCCACAGTGTTCCTCTCCCCCAATTCCCCAATAAAATCTTCAAAAAAAAAAAAGAAATGACCGTGAATGGTAAACATTTGGAATCAATTCAGGACATTAAGGCAGCCATGACAACACAACTAAAGAAACTCACGAAAGAGGACTTCCAGAACTGCTTCAGAAAGTGGCAAGAATGATAGAATAAGTGTGTTTGAAGTGAGGGGAGTATTTTGAGGGGGATTAAAGGCAATGTGTCTTTTACTGTAATATTTTTTTTAAAAAATCTAACATTCAGTGTATTGTTTGATAACACCTTGTGGGTAGGGTTTTAGGCATCTGTGATTTTTTTATTCACTCTCCCAGGTGATTCTAATGTAGAGCGTCAAGCGCCATTGTGTAGGTGCTTTATAAACACTGCATTTAAACCTCATCACAATTCCATCAGCTAGGTATTATTATCCACATTTCAGGTGAGGAAACCAAGGTGCAGGCAGGATAAGTAAATTGCCCAACTGATACCACAATTCCCAAACTGTGCACCAAGATGCTCCAAGTTGCCAGAGTGGAGTTCTGCAGGATACTTGAAAATTTTCAGGGAAACAGTAATACTCCACATCTGTGAACTATTAGCTCAAGGCAGTTCACCGTTTATGCAGTAGATGGCGCTACAGTCCTATCAATGACGTCACATCTTTGCAAAACTGGATTTTTCAACGTGAGATGGACGGGGAACAGGAAATTAGTTCAATCCAATTCCAGAGTTACAGATATCCCATTAGTAATTGTAGTGACTTAATTGTGGTGACTTTAATTAAAATATTTTTTTCTTTTAATTTATACGTATCATTTTTCAAATTGCTAATATTGTTAGGACATAAGTAGTTGTTAGGTTGTTTGGACCTGGCTACTTAATAAACGGAAGTTTACGGCGTTTTTGAAAACAAGGCACTGACGCACTAAGAGTACCACCCTAACGCCAAGGTCACACAGTAAAGGGGCAGAGGTAGTATTTGAATTTGGTCAGTCTGACCCCAGAGCCTGAACACTTAACCATACTTCTCTTTTTTTTTTTTTTTTTTTTTTTTTAAATTGGGGAATTGGGAGAGGGGAACACTGTTGGGGAATTGGGGAAGGGGACCAGCCAAGTTGTTGTTCTTCAATCTTAGTTGACAGTGCCAGTCCCATCTAGCTGCCCATCGGCATCTCGTGGCCTCTAAGCTGAAAGTGCTCTATCCATAGAGCCGTCTGGGTGGCAGCTGAGCTCAAGGTGCCGAATTCAGGCATAGCCACCATCCCATGTGGGAGTCAAACCGGCAGCCTTGTTATTAACAGCACATGCTCTATCCACAGAGCTATCCCAGTGGCAGCTCAGCTCAAGGCACTGAGTTTAGTCTTAGTTGTGGGCGGGTGTAGACATCAAACAGGCAGTCTTGTTGTTAGGAGCACATAGTCTCACCAGCTGAGCCATTCTGCCACCTGTTGGCAACTCAACGCTGGTGCAGCATCACTGGCCCATGTGGGAATTGAACCGGTGGCCTTGTTGCTCAGAGCTTGCGCTCTTAAGCTAACTCTTAACCAACTGAGCCACTCAGGCGGCCCAACCATACCTCTTAATCAGTGTTTTTCTTGTTCCTGTCCTAGATGCCAAACCCTAAATGTTGAGTGAGAGGTCAACCTGGAATTGATAGAGCAGAGATAAATTGAACATTTTTATCAGGACCACAAATTATTACAATGTCCTTTGGCAAGTAATATAATGTCCCTGAGTTTCAGAGCAGACTCTATACTACACAGTCGTGAGGATTACACAAGATAAAAATTGTGAAGTATCTCATCTAGAACAGGTACTCAGTGTTTGTTCTTTCCCTGTCTTCCCTCCTCACTTCCACGACAGGCGTGAAGGCACAGGGACACACCAGTGTCCGTGGAGGTGTGAAACACACATGCACACATACAATCTCACCATCTCTCTATGCCCAGTTCTCAACCTCAGGCACATTATTTATACATACACATTCACACCTATAACCATAGCATCCTGACTGATTAAATCAACATGGAATGAAGTGACAGAACAATGAGGCAAATAAAATAAGCTCTTGAACTCACTCTCCTTTCTCTATATATCCTCTAAGGATTAACTACTGACATCGAGAGATGCTCTGCCCACCCCATAGTATTGTGCAGACTCAGTGGTTCCACAGCCCATTGTCTTTCCAGCTGCTCATTATATCACCTTTCCTAACACCACTGGACCAAAGGGATGCTCCGGACCTAAAAATGGTCTCCATTTCATCTCAACACATGTGTACACTCCCGCCATTGGTTCTTAGCACCATCATTCCCAGAACGGATGGCCACCTCCCCCAGGTGCTTTTTGAGAGGAAGTCCCTACACCAGCCTAGTAGCCTGAGCTTTACCTTTAGATATGATTTCTTTGAGCTTGAAGGCTTTTATAAAATAGACTTCTCTCTGCAAGAGGTAAATCTATGTCTCACCTGGCGGGTGGTTGAACTCAAGGTTAGCTTCTGGGGAGGAAGTGGAAGAAGAAACAGTGTCCCTAACACATTCATCTCATAAATATTTAGTGAGCATCTACTATGTGCTAGGCACAAAGGTATGGACATGAACAAAATGCAATCACTGCCCTCAAAGGGTTATGGTTTAATGAAGGATACAAATTAGGAAATCAGCAATTACATGTGCCATATGATAGATGCTAATGTAAGAAGGAAGTATAGGCAGTATGGGATCATATAGAAGGACACAGGATCCATAGAGGGTCAGCAAAGACTTCCTGGAAGAAGTGACATCTAGACTGAAGCCCAAATAATGAAAAGGAGTTAATCAAGTGAAGGAGGTGGGGAGCATCCTGTTTCTTGTGTATAAGCCCCATTCTTTTTTTTTTTTTTAAAGATTTTATTGGGGAATACGGGGGGAGCAGCGTTGGGGAATTGGGGAAGGGGAACAGACAAGTTGCTGTCCTTTTGTTCTTCAGTCTAGTTGTGGAGGACGTCGCTTCACTGTCCCATGTTGGTATATCATTGTGCTTTTCCCGGGTAAGGCAGATTGGTCGCCAGCCACTGGACGGCCACTCACGGTGGCTCTAGGCAGCTCACGCCGGCTGCCAGCTACTCATGCTGGCTGCCAGCTACTGACAGTAGCTTACGGCAGCCCACTGCAGTTTCACTGCAGCCTACGTGGTCTCCGGCGACTCAGGGCAGCCCAGCTCCAGGTTGAGCTGTTGTTCACCATCTTAGCTGTAGAGGGCGCTGTGTCACTGGCCCTCATAAGGGATATGAACTGGGGTCCTGTTGCTCAGAGCTGGCGTCTCAAGACAACTTTAACCAACATGCCACTCGGCCCGCCCTAGCCAAATATTTTTATTTAACAACTATTTACTGAGCTCCTAGCACGTGTAAAGACTCTTTGCTAGTAGGGTGTGTGTGTGTGTGTGTGTGTGTGTGTGTGTGTGTGTACACCTGCCCACCATGACAGTGTGAACCCCACACTAATCTTCCCTATCTTGCCACATCCGGACATTATCTTTTTAAGACTCTTATTATCCCAGGCTAGTGGCCTACTTACATGGCAGGTCTGGCTTAACTCTTGGTTGTTATATGTGGACATGCTTTACATTCCAGCAGTCCTGATGTGAAAGCACCAGTCTTAGGTGGGGCTTGCATTAACCCCTCAGCCACCAGGGGCAGTGGGTCAGAAGTGAGGTGACAAAGGGGTTCCACAGAAAGTAACCTCAGGGTGATTTCATCATAAATTCCTAACTAGGCAGGTCATGGTGAATAGTCACACCCCAGGCATATAACCTCTTTAGTAAAAGGTTTATCTTTGCTTTAAGCAAGCCCTGTCCATTGTTTCTATGCATGTAGGTTAACACTCCTTTGAAATAACCACCCTCAAGGAGCACCTGAGCTTGCTAATGACCCTGTGATCCAATCGATCCCCACCTGGCTTTCTCCCATCTCCATGGAATCTTCCTTTCTCCCCTCTTTAATTCCAAATCCATAAAAGAAGCTGTAAGCTGTCATTTCTTGGAAGCATTTTTCTCAGTCTGTTGAGATCTTGCTCCTGGGCATGTCCACTGTTTGGCTCAAATAAATTTTTACAAAAATTCCCTACTGGTTTGGATATTGTTACATTGACATGAGTTTGAGAAACCTGAAGACATTTCATTTCTCCCATCAGAAACTTAAGCATAGAGAAAGGTGGAACAAATGATATTCACTTTATAGCTGAGGGTTGGACAACAGAATTCTGACCACAGTTGAGGAGATGATTTGGCTTAATCTATTTAAACTTTTGGAGCAACCAGGTTGTGCAAGACAGGAGGTTGGGGTGGGTGGTGTTAGAACAGCCTGTAATGGCCACGTGGTGGCTTCTGGACATTAATATCCAGGCCAGTCCCAATGCTCACTCCCTCACCCCCCAACCCCCAGGACTCTGAGTTACTTAAAATGCCAACCTCACCATCTTTTTAAAAAAAATTATTAAAGCAAAATTAGTTAGGATAGAAATTGTCTCCATGGAGAAGCCACTGGAGGCTTCAAGTTGGCTGCTCAGCCCTTGACTTCTTTGTGACCGAGGTATGACCTATGCCCTTCCCAGCTTTTGGGAAAGAGTCACTCTGGCCCTCCCTGCCTAGCCCAGGTTTGCTGACCTCATGGGTGCAGGTGGAGGCTTAGCTGCACAGGGACCTTTCACCTCCTTCCTGCCCATTCATTTTTCTGCTGCAGCCACAGGTCACTAGATTGCAGGCAGACACCTATCACACAAAGCCTGACTCCTCTGGTGGTTGGGGTAGGAGTTGGACTGGACTCTGCCACCCTAAGGGGGTTTAGGATTCTAGCGCAGGCTTTGGGGCTCCCTTGGATGCCTCCTCAGGGGGTTGTGTGGTCATTCTCAGAAAGTGGGAGCAGCTGCCTCACAGAGTTCTGGGACCATGGTCTTCTGGAGGTCCCTCCAAGTAGAGGACAGTCTAAGGCAGGACCCAAAGGCACTTGCAGACCCCTTTCCTAAGACTTGAGAAGAGGGTGGCTTCCAAGGTGACTGGGAGTTCTTGTCTGAGGGACCCGGGATACCTGGTACCCCCAAATCATCTCCAAACCTGCCCTCCCTGACCCCACCTGGGGAGCAGGGATTCTGGTTCCTGCGGGTGGATCTGCTGGACCTCTCCCTGCATCGATGTCTCAGTTCAAGGGTAAAGGTGAGGACAGGTCCCTTCCTGGTACAGGCTGCCCAGGGCCGTTTCAGGCTGAGTCAGCCTCCTGGGAAGAGCGCCGTCTCTCCCCGCTGGGTCTGGCTGGTTCTCTTCCTCCCACGTGGGGCAGCCCCAGCGGCCTTGAGCTCCTAACCGATGGCATGGCCCGGTGCACCTACCGCCACTGGGGAGCAATGAGCACCGGGCAGGGGGAGAAAAGGAAGGCGGGCGAGCAGATGGCTGTGAGACCCTGGGTGTGTCCTGGGTCCCTCAGATTGTAGAGTCTCCTTGACCCCAGGAGGCCGGGGAGGCTGGCTTAGGTTTCCCTTTCCCCCGGGGACAAACTCCCTCTTTCCTCCAGAAACTTGCTTTAAAGAGTGATACCTCCGCGCTCAGAACTTCCCTGGTAAAGTAATTCCTGCCACGAAGAGGAAGAAATTGTCTCCCTGATGGCCCCTTCCACTTTCCAGCGCAGGGAAAGGGTATATACACATGGGGTGAGGTCTGAGAGGGAATTTGGAATCGTTAAGAGCACGGATTCCTAACTCGGATTTGAGTCCGGATTGGACGTTTATTTTGTTTACTTGTTTGGTTAGTTGGTGTTTTTGAGCCGTGTTCCCCTAGGTGAGTTCCCATTGTTTCTTGGAGGCCAATTGCCTCATCTGTAAAATGTATAATAATTATTATTGTCCCTGTTTCTTAAGATTAAAATGAAGATATTAAAATAGACAAAACAGGGCCTGGCACATAGCATGAACTCAGTACACATTGTAAAATGTACCTGACATCAAACAACACTTTATCCCAAACTCTGCGGATTTTAGACAAAAAAGGAAAACACATTTGGGCAGGCAGGTTTTGTAATCACCACCCAAATCATACTGAGTAGACTACAGCACACTTCCCACCAAGCACTTCAGTCCCCCTTCTAGATTAAACAAGTCCTAATCAAAGGCAAGCAAGGAACTAGGATGCAAAGAGTGTTTCCTAAAACCCCTAACACATGATGTAATCAGTCTCCCTATGTACTCTTCCTACAGCCCTGCACACAAGGTTTCATCTCAGTACCCCAGAGCCACGGGCCAGGAGGCCACATATATGTCTCCTTGTTCGCTTCATATTATCAAGGTCTGTAGCTTCTTCCCTCCTCTTTATCTTTGTTGCCATTGTTCAAACTACATGACTGACATTTCTGGAGGCACCAAAAATCTCAGCTGAGTCTGAAAAGGTTAAAAAGAAAAAAAAGAGTTCACCAGGTAAAGAAAGAACAGATTATTTCAAATATTGAGAGGAAAAAAAGCAAGGCTCAGAGATGTCACAGGACATGCTCTGTGAAACATTATGTAGCTCTGTGTAGAGGAACCCAGATCCCAGCTGAGGCACTATGGCACAATGGTGTAACACATGCTTTCCTGGGCTATACCACCAGGGTTTGAATTCCAGCTCCATTGCTTATTAAAAAGTCATTTAATTTCTCAGTGCCTCAATTCCTCATCTATAAAGTAGGGTCATAATAGTACCTACCTTCTAGGGCTGTTGGGAGGATTGAATAAATTGCTATATGGAGAGAACTTAGAATAGTAATGATAAATAGTAAGTGTTCCATAAATGTTAGCTAGTCTATTCACAATTTATATGTAAGCTTTGGAGCAGCCACTTTTTTCTTTCACCATTCAAACCCAAATACACTCTCTACAAGAAACTCTCTTTGATTAACCTGAAATGACTTCATTGTGTACCACCCCAGTGCACTTCATTTCTCTGTATCAATGTTTTAACAAACATATTCTCCCAACACTTGCCTGGGGGTTGGTCAGGTAAACAGAGAGGGAAGTTTACTGCAGAAAATCAATGAGATGTCTTGTGACATAATGACTCAGTTACATATTCAACTGTTGGTTGGCAAATATTTACTGAGCACCTTTGTCTCTGTCTTCCTGACTACTTGAAAGATTTAGCACTGAATTCACCTCTTCAAACCCCTCTCAGGGGTGATACATTCTGATTGGGTCAAGGTGCTAGGTTGCCCAGGGAGGTCAGACACCTGATATCTAACAGCAGTAGGAATTTCATTATCTATCTGATCAACTCATCTTCTGGAGCGCATGGACCCAAAAAGGGCTTCAGTGGGTCTGTGGACGCTGGAAATCATGCATTTGTTTACCAGTGCATTTTTTTCCCCTGGGAGTTCTATTTCAGGTGTAAGAACTAGATAATGCGGCAATCTTCCCACACAAAATACCTAAAACATAACCAAAAGAATGCTCTTTTAAATGTATAGCAGAGCCTGCAGGGGCGAAGGGGTGGGGTGGAGGGGAGGGAAGACAGGGAAATCTATGAAATCTACAGGGGCAACAAACAAACAAATATACAAAGCAAAAGACAAAGAGTAGCCTGAAAACCAGAGCTGTTGTAAGTGGACCCTGAAGCCATCTTGTGGGTGCCGCCTCATCTGATAACCAAAGCCTCACCCGGAGCTGGGGCCCTCAAGGCTGTGCTCTCTAGAAAGGATGGGTAAGGAGAAATCTGGCGAAGGGAGGGATCAGCGATATGTGCCTGTCTCTACATGCATTATAGACTGGAAAAGGTTCCCAATGAGAATTTGCAATCCTATGCTTCTGGTGAACTTGAGAATAAAATGTATACTATCCGTGTGCTGGGAAACACAAGAGGAAGCTTTAACAGAAATTAAGAACGGATTGATGATTCTTTGAAGAAGCTTTGCACAAAGTTTCTCTGGAGGCTTCATAGGGAGCCTACACAAAAAGTTTGGACATGTAAAGTTCAAATACAAAACAACAACAACAACAACAACAACAAAACCCACCAAAACCCAAAGAAAACAGCTTCCATGAGCAAATACCAGCATATCCAATAAACAGCTGGATAAGACCCTTTCCATTTTCAGATAATAGAATTATCAGGTACAAAGTAAAAAAGAATTTTTGAAATGTTTAAAGAAAAATGAGAAGAAACTGAAAACATCAGAAAAGTACCATATGCTAGCAAAAACGATGAAGGAGTTTTAAAAAACAAATCAAATTGAATATCTAAAATTGAAAGCCATAATAATGAAAATTAAAAACGAAACGGCCAAGTTAAACAGCGGATTCGATAGAATGGAAGATAGAATTAGTGAACTAAAAAAAAAAAAAAAATCTAAAAAAATTACACCCAATGCAGCAGAGAAGGACAGAAAAATGGAAAATATGAAGGAAAAATTAAGAGACACAGTGACCAGCATGAGTGGGACTAACATTCATCAAACTGGTGTTCTGTAAAGAGAAAATAGAATAAAGAGAGGCAATAGTCTAAGAGACAGCGGCTGAGAATTGTCCAGAGGCAAAGAATGACATGAATCTTCACCTGCTATCATTAATGCAAACCAAATTTCAAAGGAATAATATCTTTAAATGTCTAAGAGCAAATAACTGGCAAAATAGAATGTATACTTAGCCAGACTAGCATTTAAAAGTAAGAGCACTCATGAAATGGGAGAAAATATTTACAACCCATGTATCTGATAAAGGACATGTATCCAGAATGTATAAAGAACTCCAACTTAACAATAAAAAGACAAATAACCCAATTTAGAAATGGGCAAAAGAGTTGAATAGACACTTCTCTAAAGAAGATGTACAAATAGCCAACGTACATATGAAAAGAGGCTCAACATCATTAGTCATTAGGAAATACAAATCAAAACCATAATGAGATACCACTTCACAATCACTAAGATAGCTAAAATAAAAAAGAAAGACAATAAAAAGTTTTGACAAGAATGTAGAAAAATTAGAACCCTTGTACTTTGCTAGTGGGGTTGTAAAATGATTCAGTCACTTTGGAAAACACTTTGGACCTTCCTTAAAATATTAAACATAGAGTTATCACATAACCCAGCAATTCCACTCAGTTATATACCCAAGAGAATTGAAAACATATAGTTGTATAAAAACCTGTGCACAAATATTCATTACCAGTACTATTCATAATAACCAAAGAGAAGAAACAACCCAAATGTCCATCAACTGATGAATGGATGAACAAAATGTGGTGAATCTATGCAATGGAATATTATTTGGACATAAAAAGAAATGAAATCCTGATATATAGTACAACATGGATGAGCCTTGAAAACATGCTAAATGAAAGAAGCCAGACACAGGAGATCATATATTGCATGATCATTTATATGAAATGTCCAGAATAATATTCCTTTGTATGAAATTTTAAAATTGCACAAAAGAATATCTATCTATCTATCTATCTATCTATCTATCTATCTATCTATCTATCTATCTGCCTATCTATCTCTCCATCCATCCTTATCTATAGATATGTAGCTTTTCTTTGGAAGGATGCACCAGAGACTATTAAAAGTGGTAGCCTTTGGACATAGGCAATGTGTGAACAGAGCACAGAGATTGGTTGGAGGCTATTTAAATTATTATTATTGAGGTATAATTCACATACAATAAATTTCACCCTTTTAAAGTGTACAATTGCTGGGCCATATAGTAACTCTTCATTTAGCTTCTTGAGAAATTAGCAATTTTTTTCCTCCTTAAACAGGGACATTATTTACATTCCCACCAACAGTTTATGAAGGTTCCAATTGCTCCACTTCCTTGTCAACCCTTGTTATCCTCTTTTTTGCTTTAATTTGTTTTGTTTCTGCCTCTGGGTCTGACGGTCTATGGAAAGTGGCATTAAATCTTGCTTTTATTTTATTTTATTTGTATGTAGGGTCTGTGATCTTTGTGTAGGGCTCACAGGGTTGGAAAACAAAAGAATCTGCTCTCTGCTCACCCTTAGAATTAGGAAATCAACCTTCTCCACACTAAAAAAAGGTCACCAGGGCTATTTTTAATATTTCAAAAAGCCTGTTGTAACCCACACACTCCCTCTCAGTAGGGTTGCTAGGCTGACTGAAATGTCAAAGGGTGATTTAAAAGAGGGATCTCATTTTGACTAGAATTATTTAAAGTAAGTTTAGTTTGCTTAAGAATAGAGAATACGATTCCTTCAGGTTTTATCACCACCTAGTAGCACAAATGTGACATACGATAAATGTCGCAGTGAATGAATAAATTATTATTAGTTCTCACTTGTTAATCAGAATCTCTGATAGGCAAATTTATTTCAGAGACAAAATCAAAACATAGATTCATGGATGAAAGCTAATTAAAGGTGTCCTTGATGTGAGAAGAGTGAGAACCTCTGCCTTTGGAAAACCCAGAGTATAGCTTGTCCCCAGGGTTACTTCCTGGGTGATACTGATGGGAAAACTTCTCTTCTAAGGCCTGTGCCTTCTTCTATGGATCTCTGCTCTCAGCTCACCTGGTCTGGCCCCAGATATCCCCAAACTCTAGAAGGCCATGTCTGGGGACACATAGAGGCCATCCTATTCTTCTATGGATTATTCTGCTCTTCTGTCTACTTTTGTGTGTGATCTAAATTCTTCATAATAAAAAGCTAAACAAAACAGATGTCTAATTGAATTCTGGTTTTATAGACTCTTCTAAGTATCACCACTTCTAAGTTTATTTTATTGACACTTCTCTATCATGCAATTTTTTTTTTTAATGCCATCTGTTTTTCCAACTTACCAGGTTGTTGTCCAGGATGAAATAAGCATGAAAGTGCTTTGACAATTAACAGCCCAGTAGGTATATAAGGGATTATTATGACTCATTAACTTTCCAAACATGTATTGTTGTGCTATTTGGTGGAACAAGAAATTAAGTTAAATTTTTGCCCTCCAAGAACTTACAGTCTTAAGAGTTTTCTTGATTTAAAGTCACTTTTCTCAATAAGGTCACGTGTATAATTGAGGCTGAGTTTGGTGTTGGAACTCATTCTCATTTGATGAAGTGTGGGTGTGGGGAGTTGAATCAGGGTATTAGATCACTAGGGGTAAACTAGGGTAGGGACCTTGTCTGTCCTTTTAATTGCTGCATTCTCACAAGGATAATAATAATAGTGTAATAATAATAATAATAAAGTATCTGTTGAGCTCTTCAGGGCCAAACACTGTGCCAAATGCTTTGTCTCATAATTCCATTCAATCTTCAAAACAAACTTATGGGGTTAGGCATCACCTTTCCCAATGAGAGAAAACGGAGCCCCAGGCAGATTAAATAGCTTGTCCAAGGTCACTCCAGTCAGTAAGTAGTGGGGCTGAGTTTCAACTCAGATCCGATTGACCTGAAAGCTGCTGCTTTTCACCCTGAAATACCAATGTGAGAAATCCAGTCCCAGGGTGGCAAGTTAGCTCAGGTGGTTAGAGTGCAGTGCTCATAACACCAAGGTTGCTGGTTCGATCCCCACATGGGCCACCAAGATGCGCCCTCCACAACTAGATCGAAACAACTACTTGACTTGCAGCTAATGGGTCCTGGAAAAACACACTGTTCCCCAATTAAAAAAAGAAAAGAAAAGAAATCCAGTCCCATTGCTGGGTTTCTTCTTGGAGGGACAATGGGGAAGCAGGTTGGTGGAACCTCTGAGATTCTCTAGCCTGCTCCCCGAGCTGTGAGTCTACCACCTCCAGCTGCTTTCTGTTGTGTTTTGAGTCTCCAAGTGGACTTTTATACAAAGGAAAGAAAGTACTCACTGACCATTCAAAGGCCTGGCAAGTTTATTTCTGACTGTGATTTAATCAGTGGAAGTTAGTAAGTGTTTATATTTCAATTTCGTGTGAGTTTTACTCATGTTAAGTGAGTTATTATAACTGTATATTATACACTTATATATTTTTTAATTTTATAAGTGAGCTATATACAAATTTAGTGATAAGGCCCAGGGTCTTATCAACTAAAAGTATGACTGTACTATCAAGCTTCTAGATCTTGTAAGTTGAATAATTGAAGGGTAGGGGGGTTGGGGAAAGTCCTAAAAGCAAGTAGTTCAGTCTCCAAAATGACTTACCCAATGGTTGTATGTAGTGACATTTAATAAATAGTTGTCAAGGGCTGGCCAAGTGGCGCATTGGTTAAGAACTGGCTTGGGACGCCAGCTCTGAGCATCAGGGCCCGGTTCAGATCCCACATGAGGGCCAGTGACACTGCTCTCTACAGCTAAGATGGTGAACAACAGCTCCACCTGGAGCTGGGCTCCCTTGAGTTGCCGGCAATGGTGAAGGCTGCAGTAGGGCTGGCCAGCAGCTGGCATGCGCTTTGGTGAGCTACCATGAGCCACCATGAGCGGCCATGCAATGGCTGGCAACCGACTGCCTCAGCCGGGAAGAGTGCAATGATCACAATACCACCATGGGCCAGTGAAGCAATGTTCTCCACAACTAGGCTGAAGAACAATAGGACAACAACTTGTCTGTTCCCCCTCCCTGATTCCCCAGTGCTGTTCCCCTCCCCCAATTCCCCAATAAAATCTTTAATAAATAAATACATAAATAAATAAATAGTTGTCAAATAAATGAGTGTAAAAAAGATGAAAATAATCATAAACAAAATTAAAAGCAAGTAGATAGGGAAGTATTTTCATAACTACAGTAGGAAAGGATTCAATTCAATATATCAAGATCTCAGAAAATTCATAAGAAAAATATAAACGCTTTAATAGAAAAATGTCAATGCCAAATAAATGCAGAATGAATGAATGAATGTTTGGATGGGGGCACCTGGAAAGATGCCTCTCCTGGAACTCAGCATATTAATTTGTTTTTTTTCTTTTAAACTTTATTGGGAAACAATGTGCTTTTTCAGAGAACAATGTGTTTTCCAGCACCTATCAGCTCCAAGTCAAGTTGTTGCCCTTCAATCTTAGTTGTAGGGGGCCCAGCTTAGCTCCAAGTCCAGTTGCCATTTTCAATTTAGTTGCCGGGGGTGCAGCCCACCATCCCAGGCGGGAGTCGAACCAGCATCTTCGTTGTTAAGAGCACGCGCTCTAACCAACTGAACCATCTGGCTGTCTACTGGCAGCTCAGCAGCAGTTGTCTTCAGTCTAGTTGGGGAGGGAGCAGCTCACTGGCCCATGTGGGAATCGAACCGGCAACCCTGTTGCTTAGAGCATGTGCTCTAACTAACTGAGCTCCCCAGCCCCCCATCAGTATATTAGTTTTGCAAGAGAGCATTGGGGACCATATGAGGACAAATGGACTTCAGGTATGTGAGAAGGGGAACTTGATCAAGACATGCAAAAAGCTTAGCAGCAGAGGCAGATTAGAACTCTTTCAGACAAGCAAGAGGAGAGAAGGAGTGGAATTGCTGCGTGACCTGACAGGATGATCAAATGTCCCAAGTTGAGGAAAGCAACCAGAAAAATCAGTATACACTGGTGAGCTTCCTGCTTTGGAAGCAAAAATGTGGCTTGGCTGAGAAGGAGATAGAAGGTGAGCACACCCTCTGAGAAGAAAATCCAACTCTAGCAGGTGGACAGCAGTCCTGGGGAGAGGGCTCTGGGAAGAAGAGAACAACATTGTCCGCACAGCAGGGCCAGCTCTGTCCTGGACAGAGTCAGGACAGCCCCACTCCAGGAGCAGGGCAAGTTGAATTCTGGGCTCTCATGATAGCAGCAACTTTCTCAGTCCTGTCTGGGATGGGAAAATGCCCTTTCCTTGGTCAATCAGATGATGTCACTTGGGGGCCTAGCAACTGCAGGGTTGGTTCTAGGCCCTTGTCTTGCCTCCAGATCATGGAATGACTTTGACTTGATGGCCTTTCCACTAGGAGCCTCATAAATGAAACCTCATGCTCAGGAGATAGGGTGACTTTTACATTACACCCTTTTTGTGGGAAGGAACTGTTCAGGTGTGCTGCCTCGGGGAACTGGGGGAGCAGACAACAACTTCCCTTCTTCCCTGGCTTGAAAGAAGTAAGGGAGTTGCAGACAGCCCATGTCGACTATTTACTAGGTGATTCACTAAAAGAACTTGAACTTCCTGTAGTGATGAACCCAGCACACAGTTTCAGGTACACAAAAACACGAATAATCACATGCCTCTTGACTAAGTGAAATGCACCAGGAGTCTGGAAAGCCACATGCCACGGCATGCCAGGGCACCAGGAGTTACACTGACTATGAGAACACCAACAGATTCAGGGCCACTTATAGTGCCAAGGTCCCTAGTGTACACACACCTGCCCCGATGTACACACACCTGCTCTGATGTACACACTTATCATGATGCACCAAGCTCATTCTTTTGGTTACCCCCATTTTGAGTGAGTCCCAAAGCTGCTGTTTTCTTTGCTATGAAAGAAGATTCTCTATATCCCTCTCTTCTTCTCCTTGACTTCCTCCTATTCTGCAGAGATAGAAGAGGCAAGGGACAGCTATATAAGTTTATTACAGCAGTCTGAGGACAGGAGGCTGCCAGGATGCCATAAAATCACTAAGTGATAGAATCTAATCCATAGAAGGAATGTTTGAGCATTATGGGGCTTAGTCTGTTTGTTTTAATGGTAAGGACCCTGAGGATGGAGAGGGGAAGAGACTTGCCCATTGGGCAGTAGTTGAGCCTGAGTCTGGTGATGCGTGTGGGATGGGCAAAAAGGATTCAGGCTCAGTCTAGCTAGATGGTTTAGTGAGCTCATGGGCTTACTGATCTTTTAGTGCTTGTGAGTGACAAGATATTGATACAGGTAACTACAGAGCCACTGGTTTGTACAAGGCACAGGCCAAGGATAAAATATATTTAAAAATCTTTAAATAAACCTTCTTCTCAAAATGATTACAATATAACAGTAGAAATAAATGAATAAGTAAAGTGCTTATAATAATTTTTAAAAACACACAGTGGTTAAGCGTTGGCTTGGGAAGCCAACAGCCCCAGTTTGGTCCCACATATGAGGGCCAGTGACACTACCCTCAAAAAAGAAAAATAATAGTAATAATAATAATAATAATTTTTAAAAACAGTACAGGAGGGTCTCTGGACCAAACTTGCTTATCAATTGAAAGGCATAAATGTTGAATGCTGTGACATCGGGAAATGATACTTCAATATGCAAAAGAACCAGGGGTAGGGTACTGGGAAAGTTTACAGGACCAAATGAGAAAGCCAGGAGCTTAAGACACCCAGACAGAGGTTTCAGCTGCCTTTCAGGATCTGGCAGCAGAGGTGGTTGGTGGGGACAGGGCTTAGCGGGGAGGGGAGGATCCTGACTGAACAGTCCTTCCTGCAGCAGCTTCTGCCCTGCTTGGCTGGGATCAGAGGCAGCAGGGCAGCCCCCTGCCCTCCATTAGCCAACTTGGAGCACAGCCATGGAGTTAGTTAGCTGGCAGCTGAAATGTCTGGGCATCTGTGTCTGGGGAAAAGGTGCCAGCAGGCCAGGAAGAAGGAGAATGAGTCCATGGGTCTGCACATATGTAAATGTAGGGCATGGGTGTGTAGCCTCACCCAGAAGAGGGGGAAATAAGAGTTTTAATTATGAATGAAGACAGCACAGACATCAGGAGAATCCCACTGCCTCCCAAACCCTCTACACCAATGTCCACCTCCCTGAGAAGAGGGCAAGACAGCTCTGGCAGCACAAAGCTCACTCCAGACCTGGCGTGGTCACGGGTGGCCTGGGCGCCCCCATCCTGAGAGCCCACTGTGATCACCAGGATAAGAGAGAGGAGGAAGGCAGGCTTTCTCTAGGTCTTAGCACTGCATATTTTACGATTCCATGAAAGAAGGAGAGCCAAGCGCCAACATTCGGGTTTATTCCGAATTGTTGGATGGTTATATCTTGTTGGACATGTTTTGAGTGAGTTTCCTTTTGGATTCTTATTACCTATGGAGAACAGGACTAGACAGTCTACAAGCCTTTATGGAGAAGAGGAAACCGGGCTTCTTCAGCCCAAATCTTTCCTAAGCTTTTTTATTTATTTTTTTTTTTGAGGGCAGTGTCACTGGCCCTCATATGTGGGACTGAACCGGGGCCGCTGGCTTCCCAAGCCAGCGCTTAACCACCGTGCCACTCGGCCGGTCCTCCTAAGCTTTTTTTATGAACATGCTTTTTCAAAATATTCATTGAATTTTTTTTCTTTTTCATACAACACACACTCATAGTAGAAGACGTGAAACTATAGGAAACTATAAAACTAATCCCTAATCCACAACCCACCCACTTTTAGAGCTCCCACAAGTTCTAGACATGCCTACTATAGGATGCACTCATCACATTAAAATAAACCCACCTCAAAAGTTATCAAGTTAAGTTGAAATTGTCTAGTTGATATAATGTCACATTTGTAAACCTTTGAATAAATATTTAGTAATTATAATTTTGCCTTTAAAAGCTTTTTGAAGCCAATAGACTTTGTTTTCCATATCCGAAATATTTTTGAGAGTTGTTGAAAACTCTACAGGCCCCAAACACTGTGCCTATTGCGACAAATGAACAAAAGCATCCTGCCTAATGTTATTATCAATGTTAATGTTGAAGAGTATATCCTGCCAGTCACTCTCTCTCTATTTATCATGATTAACTTATATGGACCATTAGGTTGTTTTTTTTTGAGAGCAGTGTCACTGGCCCTCATATGTGGGACCCCAACCGGGGCCACTGGCTTCCCAAGCCGGCGCTTAACCACCGCGCCACTTGGCCGGCCCCCCATTAGTTTTCGAATGCTGTCTTTTCTATTCTGTATTGTTCATCCAGCATTTCCCAAATTGTGCCTTCAGGACTCACACACACACACACTCACACTGCTTGCCCATGTTACAGCTGCTTCATATAGGTTCTAGAACTACACACCTGAGGTAGAAAGGCTTAGAGAGAGCTCATTTCCCTCAGCCCTGCACTTTACAGGTGAAGAAACTGAGGCCTGAAGAAATAACTTGCCCCAGGTCAGTGGTTGGGCTCAATTTAGGCCGGTGGACCAGGGAGGGGGTGAAGAAGCTACTGTTTGCCTTGGGTGCCCTCTGCTCTTCCTTCAGGGCTGGCTTTCCTTTTCGGGCACCTTCCTTGGGTGCTCTGTGCTGTCATAGCCCTCGCACTCCACACCCACTTCTCACAGTTGCCACCACTCTTGACCCAATTTCTCCATCCAAACTCACTTGACTGTTATCCCTTCATTGCATCTGTTGTCACAATGTTACACAAGCAAATTAGTTTATAAAACATTAGTAATTTTTCATTTTTTTCTCTAATTGTAACAGATGTGTATGGGATAAAATTTGGGGGATGGGGGGAATGAAAAATGAAGCTCATAATAGTATCATCCAGGGATGATCGTTGTTGAAATGTGTTGCACAACAAATACAATAGAATCAATCACCGAGCAACTGTTCTTTTTTTTAACTTTATTGGGGAACAGTGTGTTTTTTCCAGGACCTATTGGCTCCAAGTCAAGTCATTGTCTTCAATCTTGCTGTGGTTCTTTTTTTAAAAATATGAAATATCTCAGATATTCAAAAATTTTCATTCATTCATTCATTCATTCAATCATTCACTCAATAAGTATTTGTTGAGTACCTACTATATGCCAGGCACTGTTCTGGGTTTAGGTATATAATATTGACAAAATAATCCAAATCTTTGTCCTCATGGAGCTATCTTCTAGTGGGGGAAGATGGATGGTTAACAAATAAGTACAAAATAGGTTTGGTGGTGTTAAATGCTATGAACTAAAAATGAAGCAGAGTAAGTGCGATGGAGAGGGTGTGGAGTGTTGCTTTATATGGGATACATAGCGGGCCGGCCGAGTGGCGCGGTGGTTAAGCGCTGGTTTGGGAAGCCGAGGCCCCGGTTCGGGTCCCACATATGAGGGCCAGTGACACTGCCCTCTTAAAAAATAAATAAATAAATAAATAAATAAATAAATAAATAAATAAATAAATAAAATAGCATAGCTATTATATGGGATACATAGGAAGGCCTACTTGAGAAATGACATTTGATCAGGGTCCATAAGGAAGTGAGAGAGTGATCCATTCATTCATACATCCATTCATTCCGCAAATATTTATTGAACGTGTCCCAGACATTGAAGATACAGCAGAACATAAAAGTGACATTCCACTCTAAATGTCAACTGTAATTGAAAATTTTAAAAAAGTAAATGAATAAATACATAAAAAGAAAATAATTAAAATGGAAAAAAAAGAATTAGTGGGGTGATCATATTGTGAGGTATACAAACGTCCAATCACTTATTGTACACCTGAAACTAATATAACATTGTATGGCAACTATACGTAAATAAAATAAAAAATTAATTCACTAACCTCAAGAAAATTAGAAAATGAATATATTGTATATTAAATCATTTCCTCTACCCCCAAACCCCCAAAAAAGAGAGACATTGCACTCTAGGCTACTGGTCCTCCCCTTCATTGCAGATACCTGTTCTGTTCTACCCAAAGGCTTAAAGACTGAATTGTTCAGAATGGGAAGGAAGAGGAAGAACTCACCTTAACATTTTAATAGAGACTTAAAATACCTAAAATTAATCAACATCTACCTTCCTTCCAAATAAGACTTTTGTAATTTTCTCTATCACCATTCCCATCTTAAATGTTTTTTTTGTTCATTTTGTCTTTTGCTTTCCCAAAGTAATCATTATGATTAAAAATGGTTTTGAGGGCTGGCCGAGTGGTGCACTGGTTAAGAATTGGCTTGGGGGCTGGCCGTGTGATGCGTTGGTTAACAGCTGGCTTGTGACACCAGGTCTGAGCAGTGGGGCCCCGGTTCGGTTACCACATAGGAGGGCCAATGACACTGTCCTCTATAGCTAAGGTGGTGAACAACAGTTCCACCTGGTTGCCTCTATAACTAAGATGGCTGGTGATGGTGTGGGCTGCAGCCTCTGCTGCAGTGGGCTGTCATAGGCTACAGTCAGTGGCCAGCAGCCAGTGTGAGCAGCAGGCAGCTGGTGTGAGCTGCCAAGAGCCGCTGTTAGCAGCTGTCCAGAGGCCAGCGACCGATCTGCCTCACCCGGGAAGAGCACAGTGATGATACCAACATGGGCCAGTGAAGCAATGTCCTCCATAACTAGTCTGAAGAACAACAAAAAAAAGAAAGACAGCAACTTGTCTGTTTCCCTTCCCCAATTCCCCAATGCTGTCACCTCCCCCCCAATTTCCCAATAAAATCTTTAAAAAAAAAAAAAAAGAGTTGGCTTGGGACACCAGCTCTGAGCAGCAGGGGCCCGGTTTGGATCCCACACCAGGGCCAGTGATGCTGTGCCCTCTACAGCTAAGATGGTGAACAACAGCTCAACCTGGAGCTAGGCTCCAGTGAGTCCCTGGCGACGGCATAGGCTGTAGCCCCTGGTGCAGTTGGCTGCCGTAAGCTACCATGAGTGGCTAGCAGCCGGCATGAGCTACTGTGAGCCACCATGAGCAGTCGTCCAATGACTGGTGACCGATCTGCCTCAGTTGGGAAGAGCTCAATGATAATACCAGCATGGGCCAGTGAAGCGATGTCCTCCATAATTAGACTGAAGAAAAAAAGGACAACAACTTGTCTGTTCCCCTTCCCCAATTCCTCACCGCTGTTCTACTCCCCCAATTCCCCAATAAAATCTTTAAAAAAAAAATAGTTTTGAGTAGTCATAATTTGCTTAGATTAATCCATGTGCTTTCTAAATGTTTATCACCATTTCTTCTTGCATCTCACTATTTCCTTCTAATTGCAGTTTTCTTCTTAGGTATGTGCTTCAAAAGGTTCCTCAGTAAGGGTCTATAGTGGTTAACTCCCTGTTTTTGGTCATCTGAATTTGCCTTCCTTTTAAAAAGAATAGCGATTTTATTCAGATATAATTGACATACCAAAATTCACCCTTTTAAAATGTACAATTCAGTGATTTAAAGTACATTTACAGAGTTGTGCAATTATCCTATTGTCTAATTTTAGAACATTTTCATCATCTCAAAAAGAAACCCTGCACCCATTGGCTGTCACTTCCCATTCATTCCAGGCTCCCTCCAGCCCCTACCAACCATTAACCTACTTTCTGTCCTTATGAATTTACCTATTCTCGATATTTCATATAAATGGAATCATACAATATGTGTTCTTTTGTGTCTGGCTTCTTTCACATAACATGATGTTTTCAAGATTCATCCATATTGTAGCATATATTTCATTTTTTATAGCCAAATAATATTTCATTGTACCACATTTTGTTTATCCATCAGTGGTTGATATACATTTGGGGTGTTTCCACTTTTGTTGAATAAAACGGCTATGAACATTTGTGTACAAGTTTTTGTATGAATATGTTTTCAATTCAGTTGGGTATACACTTAGGAGTGGACTTTCTGGGTCATATGGTAAGTCTATGTTTAACTTTTTTTTTTTTAAAGATTTTATTGGGGAATTGGTAGAGGGGAACAGCGTTGGGGAATCAGGGAAAGAGAACAGACAAGTTGCTGTCTTTTTTTGTTCTTCAGTTTAGTTGCGGAGGATGTTGCTTCACTGTTGGTATCGTCATTGCACTCTTCCCGGATGAGGCAGATTGGTCACTGGCCTCTGGATGTCGCTCACCGCGGCTATTGGCAGCTCGCGCTTGGCAGCCAGCCGCTCACGCTGGCTGCGGGCCACTCACTGTAGCCTATGGCAGCCCACTGCAGCAGGGGCTGCAGCCCACACCATCACCGGGGCTCGCACAGCCCAGCTCCAGGTGGAGCTGTTGTTAGCTGTAGAGGGCAGTGTCACTGGCCCTCATGTGGGATCCGAACCGGGGCCGCTGGCATCCCAAAACCAGCTCTTAACCAATGCGCCACTCGGCCGGCCCTATGTTTAACTTTTTGATGAACTGTCAAACTGCTTTTCACAGCAAGCTGCATCATTTTACATTTCCAACAGCAATGTAAGAGTTCCATTTTCTCCATATCCTCACCAACGGTTATTTTCTTTAAAAAAAAAAAAAAAAGCATTCTTAGTGTGTAGGAAGTGCTATCTCACTTTGCATGTCCTATTTTATGATGCCTTCTGCAATCTGTGCTTTGCTGAAATCTGGTGAAGAACCCATCCTCCGCTACCCAGATTTCATCCCAGGCAATATGAGCACCCTTGGATTGGGGCACCTCAGGTATGTTTTTTACGGATTTCGTATGGGGGGAAATGAACTTTCTAAGTCCTTCCAAAGTTTCCTACAACAGAGAAAGGTTGTCAAAATTAACCCACGCCTTATCTCTTTGCTGACCTCACTCACTCAGAGATGAATGGTGTGGTTTTTTTTGTTCTTTTTTTTGAGGCCCTCGTATGTGGGACCCGAACTGGGGCCGCTGGCTTCCGAAGCCAGCGCTTAACCACCGCGCCACTCGGCCGGCCCTGGTGTATGTCTTTTGGACTAGCCCTGACCACTAGCACCGCAGACTGACGGAGACCCCAGACCCCTGAGCCTGGGGGCGGGCCGAGAGCCTGCAGCAGAGCGCGTGCGTGCGGGGCCCGAATGCGGGCGCGCGTGCTCAGCTGAGCCACGGCCAGGAGTGGGCGGTGCCGGCGGCCTTTCTCTGCGCCTTTCTTCGAGCTGAGCTTTTGTCTTCTGAGGGCCGCCTGGGTTGTGACTTGGCGCTCTCCTTGGCGGACTTGCTTCCCGACTCCTGCACGACCCGCTGTTACAGCGAGAGGGCCACCCACTCCCGGCCCTTCTTCCCGGAGGTGAGCGGCCCTCTGGGCCTCCCCAGGTCCCTGCCCCATTTCCGAGCTCCGTGCCGGGTCGGCCTTTCCTTCTCTGGCTGTGGCTGCGCCTCCTGGAGCTTCCCTGCTCGTTCCGCCCCCTCCGGTACCCCCTAAGCCGCGCCAGCCCCGCTTGCTCCAGGGGTGGGCCTATGCAGGATCCACATGGCCCACTCCATCCTCTCGAGTTCTGGGTTAGGCGTCCACGCCATGCTCTCCCAAAGCATTCTTAGTATCTCCTTCTATGACAGTACTTGACTGGTGTGTGTAGTAACTGCCTGTTTTCTTACCTGTCGCCCCTAGATTCTTAAGCCCCAAGAGGGCAGGGTTGCACTGTGAAGGGCCCCTGTGTGGCCGTATTACCCTCCAGGGTGGGTGACACATTGTTGGTAATCAGGGTATATTTGTTATGTAAATGAACTTGATAGATTTGACCCTTAGAATTATTTTGACATTCATAAAGTTTATGATTAACTCTAACCTAAGATGTGAGGGGAGACCTCCAGACAAGTTGCTTACTCAAGGACAAGTTCTTATATTCCCACCTCGCCGCTCACGCCCCCAAAGACGTGCTCTTCACTTCCTGGAATGTGGCACCCGGATTGCTTTATACCTAGCAGGAGAAGTAATTTTTTATTTTACTTGAGCATCTGCTATGGAAGAACCTCCATGGGTCCCTGTCTCTCTGGCTGGCTGGGCCTCTCCCTTAGCTCCATGGGAAGACAGAAGGCTCAGAGCCTGATACATGCGTATCCCAAAAGTGTGTAGATTAACCCTGGTTCTCTTTCCTCAGAAACCACAGACCTTCCAGAAGCAGAAGGCAGCTCTACTGCTGTACAAAGGAGTGGGATCCTTTCAGCCGTAAATTATACCAGGCGAGCCAAAAAAATGTGTACACATTTTAAGAGATAATATCTATGTATTACTTTTTGAAGTTGAATTGAATTATGGTAGCAATGTGTGGTATGACGTTCACTCAAAAGATGGCGTTAATCAAATGAATGTTAGTGACACTTCGAAAGGCGGGGACAGTGAAAGAAAATGGCAGAAGCACGGTTGTCATTCAAGGAGCGTAAGACCATTTTGAAGTGGTATTTCAAATTCGAGAACGTTGTGGAAGTACAACGACAATGGAGGCGTGAGTACGCAACAGAACCTCCAACATGCCTAACAATTGCACGCATTCGTGATAAGTTTGAGATGCATGGTACTGTGTGTGATGTGTATATGGGAAGATCTGGGAAACCTCGCACAACAATAAGTCCTACTTCTGCTATGGTGCTGGAACAATTTACACGCTCGCCACAGAAGTCTACCAAACAATGTGCACGTGAGACAGGAATTGGCAGCACAAGCATACAACACCTTCTTAAAACAGCAAAAGGGAAAGTTTTCATCCCAAGATTATTACATGCACTGAGTGAAGATGACCCCGATCGAAGGGTGCAGTACTGTGAGTGGTTCCAAAACATGGTACAAGAGGATGAGGAGTTTGTGGGGAAAATGGTTTGGTCTGGTGAAGCGCAGTTTAAATTGAACGGAACAGTGAACCGACATAATTGTGTGTATTGGGCTTCAGAAAATCCACACATTCATGTGGAAAATGAAGTCAGTGTACCGGGCCTCAACGTCTGGTGTGGACTGTCATTAAGGGGACTAATTGGACCATTCTTTGCTGAAGGTGCCATAACTGGTCAAGTGTACCTAGACATGCTACGTACATCCATTTTACCTGCGATTCGTACACTTTTTGGGAACGATCGATTTTACTTCCAACAAGATGGCGCCCCACCGCACTTCCACCGAGATGTGAGAGCTTACCTCGATGAGAATTTGCCAGGACAATGGATAGGGCGAAGAGGTGCGGTTGAGTTTCCCCCACGTTCTCCTGACTTAACACCCCTTGACTTCTACCTATGGGGGACCTTAAAAGATGTGGTGTACCGTAGAAAAGCAGCTACCCTGGTGGAACTTCAGGAAGAAATTGAAACGGCATGTGCAGCCATACAAGTGGACACTTTGGTCAACGTTGCTCAAGAAGTAGTTCGCCGTAATCAGAAGTGTCTGGACGCTGAGGGTAACCCCTTTGAGCACCTCTTGTAATTGCAGAAGTTAAAAGTAACTTGTATTCACCTTTTGTTATTGGACTATATTGAGTATTACAATTTTAATACAGTTTTTTCCTTTCTTAACATGAGTATACTTTTTTGGGCACCCTCTGTATTAGTGTTTCATTTTTTATAACCAAATAATTTTTCATTGTACCATATTTTGTTTATCTATCTGCGTTGACATACATTTGGGCTATTTCCACTTTTTTGGCAATTTTGAATAAAGCTTCTATGAATGTTTGTATACAAGCTATTGTGTGAACAAATGGTTTCAATTCACTTGGGTATATACTTAGGAGTGGACTTTCTGGGTTATATGGTAACTCTGTGTTTAACTTTTTGAGGAACTGTGAAACCGTTTTTCACAGCAGCTGCCCATTTTACATTTCCAACAACAATGTAAGAGTTCCATTTTCTCCATATTCTCACCAATGGTTATTTTCTTAAAAAAAAAACCAAATAGCAATCTTAGTGTGTGGAAAGTGCTTTCTCATTTTGCATGTCCTATCTTATGAATTTGTTTTAACACAAACTATAGCATACTATACAGTTTGCTGCTTCTATTTAACTATATTGTGGAGAGCATGTTAATATGTACAAAACTGCTGATTCTTTTGGTGGCTTTATGGTAACCCATTGTATGAATGTGCAATCCTAGTACTGGTAATTTATTAACCAGCCCCTTATTGGTAAGCTGTTCTGTTTTTTCCCAATCTTTTGCTATTACTAACAGTGCTGCAGTTATTGCCTCTATATACTCCATTCCCTGCATGTAGGAGTTCATCTGCAATGGTTGTTCCTGGAAGTGAAATTCTAAGTTAAAGGGCATGTGCATTCTTTTATTTACATAGATATTGCCAAGTTGACTTCCACAGAGACACAGAGACTGCACCAATTTTTACTCACCAGCAATGTAGGAACATGTTCTTTAAATGGACCCTGGATCATAACATCAAATTGTGAAGATAGTATGGTACTTCTGTGTGGGCCAACTATGAAATCACTTCTTTTGAGGGGCTTGGGGACAAGCGCATGGCTCATAAACAGCTTTCCTTGGTTATCATTTATTAAGTAGGAAATAGAACCTAAAGAGGGCTTGTCTTGGGGCCCCATCTACCTTCCTTAGTGGAACAATGAGTACTTATTGAAGACTTTGGTTAAGATAATCACCTTTTCATTTATTCCTTCAATCAACAAATATTTATTGAAAGCCTACTATGTGGTGCTAGGTGCTCGGATGACATGAAAAAAAAAACCACAATGGATATTCCTCTCATTGATGTTTTTAGGCTTTTGAGGAGAAACAGACATTGATACAACTAAGGATAAGGTAACATATAGGGACGGAAATTTATATTGGGCTACTGGAGCAAGTAGCAAGGGTCTGTTCCCAGAGGAAGCTTGTTTGAATTGAGATATGATGGACTAGTGGAAGGGGAGACCCCTTTTCCTTTGATGGAAATGTATGTTTAACAAATAAAGGAGGCAATAATACCTACCTCACAAGGTTGTTAAGAGTATTAAGTTAAATAATATATGTAATGCATTTAGCAACATAACTTGGCACACATTGGTTACATGGTAAATGCTTATCTCCTTTCCACTTTTCCCTTTACTCATGGTGAATGGTAAAATTCCAGATCCCCAAGCAAAGGTTTGCCACCCTACGTGTGTCCTTTTTTTTCCCCCTGCAGTCTGTGCCCTTTTTATTTATTTATTTTTTAGGGTTTTATTGGGGAATTGGGGGAGGGGAACAGACAGTTGCTGTCCTTTTGTTCTTCATTCTAGTTGTGAAGGATGTCGCTTCACTGGCCTGTGTTGGTATTATGATCAATGTGTGCTCTTCCCAGCTAAGGCAGATAGGTCACTGGCCATTGAATGGCCGCTCACAACAGCTGACAGCCGTTCTTGCCAGCTGCCGGCTGCCAGCCGCTCACGCTGGCTGCCAGCCACTCATGGTAGTTCACAGCACCCACTGCAGCATATACCACGCAGGTGACTCACTGCAGCCCAGTTCCAGGTCGAGCTGTTGTTCACCATCTTAGCTGTAGAGGGCGCAGCACTGCTGGTCCACGTGGGAACTGAATCGATGGCCCTGCTGCTCAGAGCTCAGGCTCCCAAGCTAACTCTTACCCAACTGAGCCACTCAGCCAGCCCTTGTATGTTCTTACTTTATATTTCTCTACCAGCAATTCTCCTCTCTCCCTCCATTTCTGGGCTTCCAAGACTGTAGTACATTTATCATAGTCTACTTTAGGAGCTAATTAGATTAATAACCATTTATTTTGCCCATTATCTATACTAAGTACTTTACATCCATTATTTAATTCAATCTTCATAATAAGTAGGTAAGAACTATTATTACCCCCATTTGATAAATGAAGAAACCAAGGCAAACAGAGCTCAAAGATAATTGCTAGCAAATTGCAGAGCAGAGTTCAAACTCAAATCTGATGAATTTCTAACCACTACCCTACCCTGCCTTGGGTTGGTAGTTATCTTTTTCAGGTCTTATTTACCCAACCAGGTGACAAGCTTCCTTAGGACAAGAACCTGCCTTCATACTGTTTAGTAAAACAATAGCTACTATTTATTGAGCATCTGCTATGTAACACATATTTTATATGCATTATTTCTAATCCTCACAACAACTCTGTTTTATATATTATTTCCCCCATTTTAGAGATTAGGAAATTTAGTTTAAAAGGGGTTAATTAACTTGGCCAAGGTGGAGACAGGACAGGAATCCTGGTATAGGTAGGCCCGGTACCTACCCAGAACTGATGGTCAATAATAGTGTAGGTGATAGATTGGAAAGCACAGGGCTATATTTATTCCAACCCTTGTTGTCTCCTTGTGGCCTGATCTTTAGACAATGGCAGTGAATATGTTGGAGAGGTGCCCATCTCTTCCTTCCGGCTCTGTGAAAATAAATTTTTAGAGCTTACAATAAGCAGAGCCCAAAGGATTATTGTGGAATCCCTGCTTTCACTCATTGAACATAGGCTGCTATAAGCAAAGTCCCTCACTGGGAGTTCTAGTTGATGATACAGGTAAGACTTATGGGACGATTTCTATGTGTTGGGCACAATTCTCTGCTTTATGCGGATTAACTCATTTAATTTCTAGGTAAGAACTGTTATCATCCCATGTAACACTCGAGGAAACCAAAGTACAATTTGGGACATCTGTCAGTGACTTCAGAACTTGACCCTGGCCTAATAATGTGAGAATCAGAGGCAAGCACAAAAACAGACAAAACTGTAGTATAACGAAGGATCAAAAATTGCTGCAGGCTGAGTAGAAAACTCAATTTCAAAGTTGCTTGCCTGCCAACACATCTCCATCCCCAACTTTCTCTTTTCCTGCCTCCGGATCCTTTCCTCCGCTGACAGATGACAGAGCCAGGAAAGTAGGTGAAAGGTCCCAGTTGGGATGTGGCCCCCTCCTTTCCCGCTGGTTCAGTCCGTTTTCTGCAGAGCCTGGGATATTCCCGGTTCTCGCCCATCCAGCGTGGTCCCTTTAACCTAGCAGGGAACCTCCAGTCCTACAGCTCAGTGGACCTGCCTAGAGTCACCTGTCCCCGAACATTTGTCTCTCCCTCCTCTTCCCCAGGAGACAAGCACTGAAACCACGACAGCCTTCCCTTCCGAGGCACGGAGGTTCCTTTCCTGGGGTCTCCCCACTAGCAATGTCTCCCTAGGACTCTACTTTCTGAGATCAGCCTTCGGTTGCTCTCACAACAGAACTTCTACGTTTATTTCGGTGAGAGAGGGAGGTTTAGTAGGCTTCCCAGGCTCCAAATCTGGGCATACGGCTAGACTGGTAGTTCTTTGGTTCAATCCAAAGGCATCCTAAAAATCTCCTAATGGCCACATTTTATGTGAGGAAACGGGGGGGCCAATAAGTGTAAAGTGACGTCCATGTGCTGTTAGGTGCAGACACGAGGGCCAGACAACCTTGACAAACTCACGGAAATTAGAACTTATTTAATTAAATTTAACCTCAGGACTTGGAATTTAGAGTAGGGGCGGCCTGTGGAATCTTGTTATCTCTAAAAAGTGAAACTTCTGAAAGTCAGCTCTTCAGTGCCTGAAATGGACAAAGCTGGGCATAGAGGGTTGGGTGAAGGTCTGATGCCCTTTGCCAATCGGCTTTGTTGAAATCTCTGGTAAAGAACCCATCCTCCGCTGTCCAGATCTCATCTCATCCGATATGAGAGCCCTTGGATTGGGGCACCTCAGGTATGTTTTGTTTTTTTTTTAACCTATTTGCTATGGGGGGGGGGAATGAACTTTCTAAGTCCTTCCAAAGTTTCCTACAACAGAGAAAGGTAGTCACAGTTAACCCACGCCTTATCTCTTTGCTAACCTCATTCACTCAGGGATAAACGGTGTATGGTGTTTTTTTTTTTGAGGGCTGTGTTACTGGCCCCCATATGTGGGACCGAACTGGGGCCGTTGGCTTCCGAAGCCAGCGCTTAACCACCGCGCCACTCGGCCGGCCCTGGTGTATGTCTTTTGGACTAGCCCTGACCACTAGCACCGCAGACTGAGGGAGACCCCAGACCCCTGAGCCTGGGGGCGGGCCGAGAGCCTGCAGCAGAGCGCGTGCGTGCGGGGCCCGAATGCGGGCGCGCGTGCTCAGCTGAGCCACAGCCAGGAGTGGGCGGTGCCGGCGGCCTTTCTCTGCGCCTTTCTTCGAGCTGAGCTTTTGTCTTCTGAGGGCCGCCTGGGTTGTGACTTGGCGCTCTCCTTGGCGGACTTGCTTCCCGACTCCTGCACGACCCGCTGTTACAGCGAGAGGGCCACCCACTCCCGGCCCTTCTTCCCGGAGGTGAGCGGCCCTCTGGGCCTCCCCAGGTCCCTGCCCCATTTCCGAGCTCCGTGCCGGGTCGGCCTTTCCTTCTCTGGCTGTGGCTGCGCCTCCTGGAGCTTCCCTGCTCGTTCCGCCCCCAACGGTACCCCCTAAGCCGCGCCAGCCCCGCTTGCTCCAGGGGTGGGCCTATGCAGGATCCACATGGCCCACTCCATCCTCTCGAGTTCTGGGTTAGGCGTCCACGCCATGCTCTCCCAAAGCATTCTTAGTATCTCCTTCTATCACAGTACTTGACTGGTGTGTGTAGTAACTGCCTGTTTTCTTACCTGTCGCCCCTAGATTCTTAAGCCCCAAGAGGGCAGGGTTGCACTGTGAAGGGCCCCTGTGTGGCCGTATTACCCTCCAGGGTGGGTGACACATTGTTGGTAATCAGGGTATATTTGTTATGTAAATGAACTTGATAGATTTGACCCTTAGAATTATTTTGACATTCATAAAGTTTATGATTAACTCCACCCCGAGATGACAGACAAGTTGCTTACTCAAGGACAAGTTCTTATATTCCCACTCCCCTGCCCACCCTCAAAAATATTTGCTTTTCACATCAGGAATGTTCTGGTTCCTGTACTGTGGCACAGGGACCGCTTTATACCTAGAGAAGTAAGTTTTTACTTTAAAAAGAAGTAAAAGTTTTAAGGCATGCTCTTGAATTAGTACAAGAACCAAGACTGGCTGTGCAGCCATGGAGTTTAAAGTGTAAATATACCTGAGCTTCTGCTATGGACGAACCTCCACGGGTCCCTGTCTCCCTGGCTGGCTGGGCCTCTCCCTTAGCTCCATGGGAAGACAGAAGGCTCAGGGCCAGATGCATGCGTATCCCAAAAGTGAGTAAACTAACCTTGGTTCTCTTTCCTCAGAATCCACAGACCTTCCAGAAGCAGAAGGCAGCTCTACTGCTGTACAAAGGAGTGGGATCCTATCAGCCATGAAGCAATTTGTAGTCTGATATTTGCTCCAAAAATGGCGTTAATCAAATGAATGGTAGTGTCACTATTGGACAAGCAGGACAGTCAAAGAAAATGGCGGAAGCACGGTTATCCTTCGAGGAGCGTAAGACCATTTTGAAGTGGTATTTGAAATTCGAGAAGGTTGCGGAAGTGCAGAGACAATGGAGGCGTGAGTACGCAACAGAACCTCCAACACGCCTAACAATTGCACGCATTCGTGATAAGTTTGAGATGCATGGTACTGTGTGTGATGTGCACAAGGGAAGGTCCGGGAGGCCTTGCACAGCAACAAGTGCTGCTTCTTCTGCTATGGTGCTGGAACTGTTCACACGCTCGCCACAGAAGTCTACCAAACAATGTGCACGTGAGACAGGAGTTAGCAGAACAAGCATACGACGCATTCTTAAAACAGCAAAAGGCAAAATTTTCACCCCAAGATTATTACATGCACTGAATGAAGACGACCCTGATCGAAGGGTGCAGTACTGTGAGTGGTTCCAAAACATGGTACGAGAGGATGAGGAGTTTGTGGGGAAAATGGTTTGGTCTGGTGAAGCGCAGTTTAAATTGAACGGAACAGTGAACCGACATAATTGTGTGTATTGGGCTTCAGAAAATCCACACATTCATGTGGAAAATGAAGTCAGTGTACCGGGCCTCAACGTCTGATGTGGACTGTCATTAAGGGGACTAATTGGACCATTCTTTGCTGAAGGTGCCATAACTGGTCAAGTGTACCTAGACATGCTACGCACATCCATTTTACCTGCGATTCGTACACTTTTTGGGAACGATCGATTTTACTTCCAACAAGATGGCGCCCCACCGCACTTCCACCAAGATGTGAGAGCTTACCTCGATGAGAATTTGCCAGGACAATGGATAGGGCGAAGAGGTGCGGTTGAGTTTCCCCCACGTTCTCCTGACTTAACACCCCTTGACTTCTACCTATGGGGGACCTTAAAGGATGTGGTGTATCGTAGAAAAGCGGCTACCCTGGTGGAACTTCAGGAAGAAATTGAAACGGCATGTGCAGCCATACAAGTGGACACTTTGGTCAACGTTGCTCAAGCAGTAGTTCGCCGTAATCAGAAGTGTCTGGATGCCGAGGGGAACCACTTTGAGCACCTCTTGTAATTGCAGAAGTCAATCATGACTTGTGTTCACCTTTTGTTATTGGACTATATTGTGTATTACAGTTTTAATACAGTTTTTTCCTTAAAATGTGTATACATTTTTTTGGCACCCTCTGTATATAAATTGGTGGCTTTAAACAAAATGTTTTGGCTCTGACATCCTTGGTTTAAGTCGCACAGGAAAGCTCAATATGTTACAGAGGTAACAGCGTAAAGCTTAACTGGCGCCTTCCCCTCTTTCCTAGCTCCAACCTTTGCCCTCTTATCAAAATCCTGGAGTCTCTATAGAGCACCATTTGAAAAATCATTGGCCTCAGGTATTCTTGATGTACTTTCTCATTGTCAAATGTATAAATTTAATCTCCTTGACCATTTGTTTGGCCCAGGCTTGCTCATCTTCTGCTTTCTCTTTAATCTAGGTGCTTGTGGAAACTCTGAGTGCTTTGGGGGCACAGTGCTGATGGGCTGCCTTCAATCTCTATTCCACTCTCAATACTAAATGGGTGCTGCTCTAGCAAAAAGCATATTTTCTTTCCACTTTTCCCTTCACTGATGGTGAATGGTAAAATTCCATATCCCAAAGCAAAGCACTGCCACCCTATGTATGTTCTTACTTTGTGTTTCTCTACCAGTTCTCTTTTCCTCCATTTCTGGGCTCTCAAGCACTGTAGTACATTTATCATAGTCTACTTCAGGAGCTAATTAGATTAATAGACATTTATTTTGCCCATTATCTATACTAAGTACTTTACATCCATTATTTAATTCAATCTTCATAATAATCTTAGTAGGTAAGAACTATTATTATTCCCATTTGATAAATGAAGAAACCAAGGCAAGCAGAGCTCAGGGGTAATTGCTAGCAAATTGCAGAGTAGAATTCAAACTCAAGTCTGACGAATTTCTAACCACTACCCTTGGGTTGCTAGTTATCTTTTTCAGGTCTTATTTACCCAACCAGGTGACAAGCTTCCTTAGGACAAGAACCTGCCTTTATACTGTTTAGTAAAACAATAGCTACTATTTATTGAGCATCTGCTATGTAACACATACTTTACATGGATTATTTCTAATCCTCACAACAACTCTCTTTTATATATTATATTCCCCTTTACAGATTAGGAAATTTAGTCTAAAAGGGGTTAATTAACTTGGCCAAGGTGGAGACAGGACAGGAATCCTGGTATAGGTAGGCCCAGTACCTACCCAGAACTGATGGTCAATAATAGTTGTAGTTGATAGATTGGAAAGCACAGGGCTATATTTATTCCAACCCTTGTTGTCTCCTTGTGGCCTGATCTTTAGACAATGGCAGTGAATATGTTGGAGAGGTGCCCATCTCTTCCTTCCAGCTCTGTGAAAATAAATTTTTAGAGCTTACAATAAGCAGAGCCCAAAGGGTTATTGTGGAATCCCTGCTTTCACTCATTGAACATAGGCTGCGATAAGCAAAGTCCCTCATTGGGAGTTCTGTATTTGATGATACATATATGATTTATAGAACAATTTCTATGTGTTGGGCCCAACTCAGTGCTTTATGCGAATTAACTCAATTTCCAGGTAAGGACTGTTATCCCATTAATACTCAGGGAAACCAAAGTACATTTGGGACATCTGGCATTAACTTCAGAACTTGAGCCTGGCCTAATAATGTGAGAAGAATCAGAGGCAAGCACAAAATAGACAAAACTGTAGTATAACGAAGGATCAACAATTGCTGCAGGCTGAGTAGAAAACTCAATTTCAAAGAGCTTGCCTGTCTGCCAACGCTTCTCCATTCCCAACTTTCTGCTTTCTCACCTCCCTGTCTCCTCCTCCCCTGACAGATGACAGAGCCAGGAAAGTAGGGGAAAAGTCGCAGTTGGGATGGGGCCCCTCCCTTCCGGATCGTTCAGCTCCTTTTCTGCAGAGCCTGGGATAGTTCCTGTTCTCGCCCATCCAGCGCTGGCACTTTAGCCTGGCATGGAACATCCAGCCCTAGAGCTCAGTGGACCTGCCTAGAGTCACCTGTCCCCGAACACTGGCCCTCGCCCTCCTCTTCCCCAGAAGCAGCACTGAGACCACGACAGCCTTCCCTTCCCCGGCGCGGAGGTTCCTTTCCTGGGCCTCTGCACTCCCAGTGTCTCCCGAGGACTCTCCTTCCCGAAATCCGCCATCGGGTGCTCTCACAACAGAACTTCTACATTTATTTGGGTTGAAAGGGAGATGCTTAGAAGGCTTCCCAGCCTCCCAATCTGGGCATATGGCTGGACTGGGAGCCTACTAGCTCTTTGGTTCAATCCAAAGGCATCCTAAAAATCTCCTAGCGGCCACATGTTATGTGAGGACACAGGGGCCAATAAGTGTAAAGTGACATCCATGTGCTGTTAGGCACAGTCACCAGGGCCAATTGTGTATTTCCCATTTCCTTAAACAACCTTGACAAAGTTATAGAAATGAGAACTTATTAAATTCAACCTCAAGTGGCGCATCGGTTAACAGCTGGTTTTGGAATGCCAGCGGCCCCGGTTCAGATCCCACATATGAGGGCCAGTGACACTGCCCTCTACAGCTAACAACAGCTCCACCTGGAGCGGGGCTGTGCGAGCCCCGGTAACGGTGTAGGCTGCAGCCCCTGCTGCAGAGGGGCTGCCATAGGCTACAGTGAGTGGCCGGCAGCCAGCGTGAGCTGCCAATAGCCGCGGTGAGCGACCATCCAGAGGCCGGCGACCAATCTGCCTCATCCGGGAAGAGTGCAATGACAATACCAACATGGGCCAGTGAAGCAATGTCCTCCACAACTAGACTGAAGAACAAAAGGACAGCAACTTGTCTGTTCCCCTTCCCCAGTTCCCCAACGCTGTTCCCCTCCCCCAACTCTCCAATAAAAAAATCTTTAAAAAAAGAAAAAAATTCAACCTCAGGACTTGGAATGAAGGGTGGGGGATGGTGGCGTGTGGAATCGTTGTCTATAAAAAAGAGAAACTTCTGATAGTGGGCGCTTCAGTGCCTGTAATGCAGAAAGCTGGGCATGGAGCGTGGGGAGGGGGTCCCACGTCCTCTGCCAATCGGTGCTTTGTTGAAATCGCTAGTGAAGAACCCATCCTTCACGGCCCAGATTTCATCCCATCCAATACGACGGCCCTTGGACTGGGTACGTCTTTTTCCGCTTAGGTAGTGGGGGAAATGAACTATCTGAGTCTTTCCAAAGTTTCCTGCAACAGGGAAAGGGAGTCCACGCCTTGCACACCGCGAGGACCTCCCTGACTCACAGACGCATGGTGCGTGTATTTCGAAACAGCTCTGCCCGCCAGCACGGGAGACCCCACACAGCCCTCGCCCGGGGGCGGGGCCGCGAGCGTGCTGCAGAGCGCGCACGTATGCACGTACGTGCGCGCCCCAATGCGCGTGCGCGTCTCGTCTGCGCCACGGCTATAAGTGGGCGGTGCAGACGGCCTTGGTCTGCATTTTCCTGCGGGCTGAGCCTTTGTCTGCTGAGGGCTTCCTTGGTCGCGACTTGGCGTTCTCCTTGGCGGACTTGTTTCCCGACTCCTGCACGACCCGCTGTTACAGCGAGAGAGCCGTTCCCGGCCCTTCTTCCTGAAGGTGAGCTGCCCTCTGGGCCTCCCCAGCTCCCTGCCCCACTTCGAGCTCCGTGCCGCGTCGGCCTTTCCATGGCGTCCACGCCATGCTCTCCCAAAGCATTCTTAGTATCTCCTTCTATGACAGTACTTGACTGGTGTGTGTAGTAACTGCCTGTTTTCTTACCTGTCGCCCCTAGACTGAGCCTCAAGAGAGCAGGGTTCACGTCTACAGGGCCCCGTGTGGCCCGATTACCTCCAGGGTGCCTGACCCCTTATTGGTAATCAGGGTCTATGTGTTAGGTAAATGAACTTGATAGATTTGACCTTAGAATGATTTTGACTTATCATAAAGTTTATGATTAACTTGGGCCGGCCGAGTGGCGCGGTGGTTAAGCGCTGGACTTGGGAAGCCAGCGGCCCCGGTTCGGGTCCCACGTATGAGGGCCAGGGACACTGCCCTCAAAAAAGAAAAAAAAAAAGTTTATGATTAACTCAAACCTGAGATGTGAGGGAGACTTCCAGGCACGTTGCTTACTCAAGGACACGTTCTTATAGTCCCACCTCCCCCGCTCACCCCCAAAAAGACTTGCTCTTCGCTTCAGGAATGTTTCTAGTCCCTGAACTGTGTGGCACAGGGACCGCTTTATACCTAGAGGAGAAGTAAGTTTTTACTTTACAAAGAAGTAACAGTTTTAAGGCATGCTCTTGAATTCGTCCAAGAAGCAAGACTGGCTGTACAGCTGTGGAGTTTACAGTGTAAATATACCTGACCTTCTGCTATGGACGAACCTCTACGGCTGGCGGGGCCTCTCCCTTAGCTCCATGGGAAGAGAGAAGGCTCAGGGCCAGATGCATGCGTATCCCAAAAGTGTGTAGACTAACCTTGGTTCTCTTTCCTCAGAATCCACAGACCTTCCAGAAGCAGAAGGCAGCTCTACTGCTGTACAAAGGAGTGGGATCCTTTCAACCATGAAGCATGTGTTGAACCTCTATCTCTTAGGCGTGGTGCTGACCCTGCTTTCCGTCTTCATTAGACTGATGGAGTCACTGGGGGCCTTCCGGGTGAGCCCATCTCCTGGGAGCTCCTGGACCACCAGAGATCAGCTGGCTAGCACAGTGCCCCCCAGGGCCTTCCAGAACATCCATCCGGAAGGGTGTGATAAGACCTCCCTCCACCGGCTATAAGTGTGGAACACTGGCCTAACCGTTCCAGCCAGCTGCCCCAGTTCCTGGGCAAACAAGCTCAGCATCAATGTTATGAGAGAACTAGCAATGTTATCAGAGAACTACGCCCTAGAAGGGCCCTTCCTGCAGCTGTGTGCTGCTTGCTCTGGAACAAAGAACCTGTTTGTTAACACAGGTGTGAGTGGGTTGCCTGTGGTTTTGGGATGAAGTGATCTCACTCTTCTCCCCAGCGTCGGCTGTATGTTTTGCCATCCTTGGCAACATGGCTCTGACCTCTCAGATGAGGGCTTGTGCTGCCACCTCAGCTGTTGGGAGATGATGATGTTTTCAACGCTACTTCCTAAACATCAGCCAAGAATTCCTTTGGACTTGGGTGTCTCATGGTCAGTTTCTTTGGTGTTTAGCTTCTCTTTCATGTGAGCTCCTCTGTGTGTGGGTAACATTTGAAGAGGATTGTTGGTTGGCTGTAGGGAGGGGGAAGATGGAGTATTCAGTGTTCAGTTCTCATTGTTTTACATTTTTAAGTCCTTCCTCCAACCTAGTGTGTATGTGTGTATATTGATTTGGAGGGGGCAGTGGGATGACAAAGTCTGTTCAGGAGATGGGCATTATCGCCACCATGTGGCTTAAGTGAATTTTTCTAATGCAATAAAGTTGAGTATATATTTCCACCGTGCGTCACGTTGACTTCTGCCCTTGAAATTAGTGGTTAGGGAAGGGTCTTAATTCATAGATCTGAAGTTAACATCTTAAAATTTTGGAGCAGAAAATGCTTAAAACATTTTGTTTAAAATGTAAAGTAAATGAACCTCTGAACTTGGAGGCAGGGGCAGTTGGATCTGCCCTGTATCCACCAGTTGTCTGAACCTTGGCCAAGACTGTTACGTCCCAACCTCTTGACAGTCCATCTCGAAAGAAAAAGAAAAGTGATCATTTCTTCTAGCCCCCTCACCTTCAGTCTCTGGGAAAAGAGGACTATCAATCCAGTTGGCCTTGGCTTTTTTCTTCTATACCTTTACCCCCAGAATGACGACTCAATTCGGATTGTTCTCCAGGTCAGCTGGTAAAATGTCCATATCTCATAGATAGTTGTTTCTGCTCTTTCCCAGATCTTAGCAGCTTGGCCTCTCCACAAAAATGGAGGGTTTTTCTTTCCGGTATCCACCATCCCTCCACCCCGACTCCATGTTGAAGCGTATTCACTCCTCTGCCTGTGGTGATACAGGCATACCTCAGAGTGGGTTGGATTCCAGACCACTGCAATAAAGCAAATACCACAATAAAGCAAGTCATGAATTTTTTGGTTTCCCAGTACATATAAAAGTTATGTATGCTAAATGGTAGTCTTATTAAGTGTTCAATAGCATTATGTCAAAACATATACACTTTAGTGAAAAAATATTTTACTGCTAAAAAATACAATCCAAGCTTTCAGCAAAATCAAAATCTTTTTGCTGGTAGAGGGTCTTGCCTTGATGAAAACTCGATATCTGCAAAGTGCAATAAAATGAGGTATGCCTATATATCTATTCACACTTTCATCTTGATGTGCATATCATTTTATATATGGTAAGTTTACTTTTGTCAAAGGGTAAAAATGGAACATGGTATCCTCTGCTAAACCAGTTTTGCCTCCTGAGTGTTCTTTTTGGAGGGCAGTGTCACTGGCTCTCATATGTGGGACCTGAACTGGGGCCGCTGGCTTCCTAAGCCAGCTCTTAACCACTGCGCTACTTGGCTGGCCCACCTCCTGAGTGTTCTTAAGTGTCACTACCCTAGAAGCCAGTGATTTGGGCAACACTTTTATTTATTGTCCTGTGGTAGTTGATAGTACTATTTATCAACTATTTCCAACTTCCAGCCTTCTGGTCCCTGGTCCTTTGTGGTCAGCTGGGCTTATGTGACTCATCTTTTGGTAGCATCGTACACAAAAATATAGTTTTTTTAAAAATCTCTGATTTCAGGCAGTTTCATGTGCCAGTAGCTGTCCTTTTCTAGATGTATTTCTTAAATTTGATACATTTTCTCATTCAGATGCCTCTCAGACTAACTTGAGGCTTTTTTGAACTTTCAAGTAGAGAGCTGAACCTTAAGCCTTTTCCCCAGGCAGTTTAATTGAAATGGTTTACTGGGGGCTGCAACCTTAATGAGTTCTTTGTTCTAAGACAATTTAATCTGCTGGGAGGTTTTAACAAATGTGATGGCCATATCATTGTTTTTTTTCCTATGAGCAAGATGACCAAGTGTCTGTGTTTGCCCGGCAGGGGGACTTCCTGGGATGCAGAACCTGGGATCCTAAAACAGACGGTTCTGAGCAAACCAGGATAGTCACCCTACCTACACAGCTGAATTTGAATTGGTGTTTGTCCTCCAAACGTTTTTCTATTTTATCTATTTCCAGTTCAGAATGAGAAGCAGTCGTTCCTGTGAACCCTGCAAGTTCACTGGTTTCTGTAGGTTGTTTTAGATCCCTTATGCTGCTTGTGAGCTGGCCAGTTTCCCTCTTAGCTCATCTTGTAGTGCATTGTCAATGGCAAAAGTATTCAAGTCATGCTGCTAAAATTCTGCTCTCTGACTCTCTCCTAACTTACTAGATAAATTAACTTACGTCTTCTAAGTTAGTGCAGGCAACAGTTTTACCAAATACTCTGCTACTGTATAACTTGGGTTACCATCCAAGCCTCCAATAAGAGCTCCTTGCTGCCTTCCAAATAAGTTAGTGTCACGTATAATAGGGTTTTTGTTTTGTTTAATATGCAACACTGCCCCCTAGATTCCAATCTCCATATCAGTCAAGGACACATTAGGTTTAGTTGTATTGCAGCAACACCCCTAACACCTCATTAGCTTAAAACAATTGCCTAAGGATGGCCTCCTAGGAAGCAGAACAGGGGCCTAATCAAGGGAATTCCTTTCGCTTTCTTCACTTCTGCTCAGTGGAACATCACAATCACTGGTCCTGCTGTGTTTCCCAGTCTTGCCCCCTTTCCCCTATTGCATTTGTGCTGTTTCTATTTCACCATTGTATGTTAGATGTGTTGGGGCACAACATAGCTTGTCTTTATAGTTTATAGATCTCCATCTCAAGCCATATCTGGAACTGGTATAGAAACTATTGTGTATCACTCAGATTCTTTTTTTTTTTAAAGATTTTATTGGGGCATTGGGGAAGCCAAGTTGTTGTCCTTCAGTCTTGGTTGTGGAGGGCACAGGTAACTCAGCTCCCAAGTCCAGTAGCCATCCAGCCACCTGTTGGCAGCTGACAGCTGCTCAGCTCAAGGTACCATGTTCAATCATAGTTGCAGGGTGGGGGTAGCCCACTAACCCATGCGGGAATCGAACCGGAAACCTTGTTAGGAGCATGTGCTCTCACCAGCTGAGTGATTCTGCCACCGATTGACAGCTCAGCTTGGGCACAGCTCACTGGCCCATGTGGGACTCAAACCGGCGACCCTGTTGCTCAGAGCTCGCATTCAACCAACTGAGTCACTCAGCAAGCCCATCACTCAGATTCTTGAATTTGAACCTGATGTTGTGAACAAAGGGAATTCTTGAGTTGCCTCCTTTGGAGAAGGCATAGTGAATGTATTCCACCTGAAGGAGAGATAGTGAGATGAATGATAATTGACTAGAAGGTCATTAGTGGTAATCGTTAATGTTCTCCAAATATTTCTGCCCTTGCCTTCCAGGCACATGATAGAATTGCACTTCCTAACACCTTTGTGGTTGGATGGGGCTAATTCATGGGGCTATGAATTAGTTCTGGCCAGTGAGTGTGTGTAGAAGTGACCTGTGTCAATTCTTGGTTGGAGCATTTACGCGTAAGCACTGGCTGAAAAACCTCTAAAATTTTCTTTTTCCTTCCATACTAGTGAGCAGCAATGCTCCAAATGGAACTGTTCCATTAGTGTAGATCATAGAGTGGGCATGCCGTGGAACAGAGCCCTCCACTGATCTCTGATGAACATGCAGAGAAATAAACCTCTGCTGTGTTAAGCTACCTTGGTTTGTGGTCTTTTGTTACTGCAGCATAACTTGGCCTCTCCTGACTAATACATTGCTTATAGCACCTACTTGGTGCCAGGCATTGACTAAGATCTCATAACTACCTATCTCATACAATAACATACATAAGATAGTAGAAGGAGAAGCATGTAAACAAATAATGTTTCATGGTTCTATGATAGATATATATGTATAGGACAGTGGGTACATGAAGTTATTTGCAAGCAGGAGGTGGCTGTTAAGGAAAAGCTTCTTAGAGGTTCTGAATTTTAAAAAATGAATAGGTGATCAGGTTAGGAGTTTCCCAGAAGGGTGAACAGTGAGCAAGGGCATGGAAATGAACCCACACACAGCATATTTAGAAAACTCCAAGTACGAGTTTAAGTCCCTATGGATTATTTGCTTGAGGCCTTAACTCGGGCGCCATCTTTTCATGTTACTACCAAAGAAACAAGGAAACTCAGTGACTTAAACAACATCATTGAATTAATTGGTGGTTGATACCCAGGATGCAGCCCTTTTTTCAACATCATGATTTTTTTTTTCTTTTTCAAGGACTCTACAAAATGCAGCATAGCAAAATGTGTCAATAATGAGTTGTTTCACCGCTGAGATCATTCTTAGGTGGGTCCAGTCACATTTACAGAGGAAGTTTGTGAGAAGCCTCGCGGTGAGGGGGAGGATCGAAGGCTATGGATTTCCTGTGGGCTGTCCTTGCTGTTCCGGCCAGCTCACTGCTGTCTTGGCACAACCTTGGGAGGAGTCATTTTCCACATGTTCGTGGGGGGAGACTGAGTGAAAAATGGGATATGCTCCCATCACTGCACGTTTGTAGTGGAAGAAAAACCCTGTTCCTCCCTACCCCTTCCTTGCCTCTTTTTTCCCTTTCCTGTTGTTGCCATCACATTCCCTGATGTCATTCCTGCCATTGTGAGCCGGCAGGCCCTCCTGGACCAGAAGGCAGCCGGTAAGTCATGAGGGGAAGTGGAGCTGTGGGGGTGGGGGGGGCAGTGGTCACACCAACACCTTAGAGTTGGGCTGGGTCTGCGTGGAGCCCCAGGGATGTTCCCCAGCGCATTCTTCCCAAGAGCCAATGAGTAAAATTAGGGGCCTCCCACCTGAGGTCAGGGAACCAGGCCCTGGAGTGGCACTTGGGGTGGAAGATGGACTTCTTTGTAAACTGATTCGATCTCCAGAATTCAACTTGTTCCCTGACTCAGTGATGTTTGAAAGCAACTTTATCCAGGTACCCTTGTGCAGCTCAGAGCCAGTCCTCTTTCCCTTCCAAAAATGTGTCCCCAGGGGTTGGTCCAAAAAGGTTTTTAAAGCTCTGGGGAGGAGAAAGTCACTCCTGGTAGAGAAATGAGGGGGTCTGGGTCTCAAGTTCACCCATTTGTGCCTATGTCGTGATGGGGCTCTCTGCAGATCACATGCTTTAAGGAAATAGAGTTACACCCTGCAAAAGGAGACTGCAGAGCTCACTGTTCAGGTAGGGTCCATGGACTCCCTTCTGGGGCCCCCAGTCCAAACTGGCTGGTTGGAGGAGATGAAAGTGACTGTCAGAATCCCGGCTCTGAAATCCAACCTCCTCCCTCTGGGACAGTTTAGAAACAGGCATTCTTGAGAGCAAGACCCCTGGATAAATTAGCCTTGCCTAGATTCTACCATCCCCAAAAGGGTGGTGACATGACAGATGGGAGTGAGTATTTGTGGCCTGGGAAGCATGGAGCCACTGGGAATGTGGGTCAGTCATATCAATACATGTGAAGGCTTCCCAGGTTGCCGCCCACCTTCCCCTAGTGGTCTGGCTGGAATCTGTGCACCTGTGCTCCTTTGCAGGTATGGCAGGCATAAACAGTCAGCAAGCTGTGTGCGGGGCAGGAGGTGCAAAGAGGGATCAGAGAGTGTCTCTGGCCAAGAAGCTTATCTGTAGGTTTTGAGAGCGTGCTATAAAACAATAACTGTCTAGGAATGGTTTGGACCAGCTGATCCCTAAAGCATGAGCACACAGGGCGGGGCTGAGGGAGTTCACAGCACTCTCTGGACTTTGGCAGTTGAAGAAGGCTTCCCAGGAGGCAGGGTCTCAAGACATTCTTTGAGGTATTGTTGAGATGTTGATAAGTCTAAGAGCAGAGGAAGGGGCATTCCAGGCAGAGGGGCATCAAGTACCTGGGTGAAGACAGGAGGCTGGAATGCACAGGGAAGATCTGCAGTCAAGAATTCATTTGATGGAGTGCAAAATCGATAGGAGTTACAGGAGAGACAGTGGGAACATTTGAGGTGGGTACTGGGGCTTACGTGGGAGATATCTTCACAGAGCAGTGAGCTACCCTCGGATGAAGCTCCCAGATTTCAGAGAATTTGTTCATGGCTCTGGACACTCCACGGTCCCCAGGGAGCTGCATGGTGGGGTGATCAGTTGGCAAACCTGCAGGCTGTGCTCATTCCTAACGTGCTCGATGGAGAGAGCACTGTTACATGGGAAATCCAGAGTCGGGATACCAAATTCTGATCATTTCTATTTGAGTGTGATGTTTTGGCAATAGGTTTATTCTCCTAGTGTGTTCTCCTTAGCCTAATACTGAAACTGTTTAGATTCTCTGGATGGGACAGTAAGGAAACTCAGGCTGTATCAGGGATCTGGAAGCCTGCCTGCTGAAGTTGACCCAGAGCAGAGTTAAAGTTTATGTGACATGACCCAGCCCACATAGTTATGCCACTCCGTCTCCCCTCCCCTCAGCATCACATCACCATTACCACCATCAGCTCCAAGCAGCACCACCCACAAGCATTTATTTAGCACTTACCCTCAAGGTATGCAGCCCTCTGCTTTGTAATGGACAGGAGTTTCATTCCACAACAAGGGCTCTGAGAAATGTCACTTGCATTTTTCAAAATTGAAATTCACTTTTCTTGGAGCACCATCTGGTCAGGTTTGTGGGAACTTAAATTTCAGTCATTCCTGGGGCTTTCCCCTTGCCCCCCCAGCTCCATCACAGGCTGCAAAATGGTCTTGATGGTCTTACAAAGTCTAGAACATTGGGAGAAAGCCCTCTGGTCTTGGGGATACGGGGGTCACCTCTCAGGTGTTCCTTACCCTGGTCCATGTGGCTCCTCACAGGTGCTTCCCTGCCTTCCCTGGAGAGTGAGAGGGGGTGTCTTAGCTGAGACACTGTGCCCCGAGTGCCAGGCACCCAGGCTCCCTGTCCTGCCACAACCCCAGGCACTGCAAGAGAACAGATCCTTGTTACACTCGAGACCCAGCAACAAGCCAGGCCCTCCCTTGTCTTGGAGGAAGCTCCCCAAACATCCCTCAAGTTGGGGTGCCTGGGTCTTCCCCATTCCACAACTTTTACCTCACTTTCCTCCCCTTCTGGAACTTTCTTCTCACAATCTCGCTTTCAGATCATTTGTAACCTGTGCTGGCTTCTTCTACTCTAGCATGGAGCAATACCATTTCAGCGCCACTCATCTTTTTCTTATTAGTGCACCCTTTTAAAGTTGGTTAATGCAGAGGACATGAAGAAGGGCAACACGGCATTCCTAGGGCCAATGAACTTGTCTATTTACGGCGGACCCACAAAAAGGATGGACACAAGTCCTGGCCAGCCCAGCGTCCCACACACGTGTCAGAAGCACATGTGCTCCCAGTTTGTCACCACGTTGAGGGGCCACTTTCTAGCCCCTGTATCCTTCCACCCTTTTCTTCTGCCTCTCTGACCCATGCTGATTCCTAGGTCACTAAGTCCGGGAACTGGATGGATGTCTGTGAAGGGCCGACCACTCTGATCCTTGGGGTGACCTCCTCGGTGCCCTCCTTGCCTCTCCCCAATGTCCTCCTCATGGCCAACATCACCTGGCCCCAGGGTCAGTTTTCCACCTGGAGAAGACCTGGTTGTGCTCCAGTCATCACTCTCAGGAGGTAAAGAAAGGCCCCAGACAGGGGCCAGAAGGGTGGGGTGACTGACTGCGTTGCTTTGCAATGGACTTCAGATGCAAAGAAGGGACAGTGTTCCTTAGTGCATAAGCTATGTAGAACCTCATTCATTCATGTAACAGATACTTATTTCATATCTATAGGTACCAAGCACTGTTTGGTGGTAGAGCACCATTCCCTGTCTCAGCCTAGTTTTGGAGGATCTTGGTTGCATTATTTTTTTATTTTGTCAATTTAGATTTAAGGGGTTTCAAAAAAAAAAATGGTGATGGGTACAAAAGTCAAATGGGATTATGGGGTGCTGAGATTGAAAAATAAACACTGGGTGCATAGGAGACATTCATCCTTCTCCTTACTCTTTGAACCTCTTTTTTTTTTTTTTAACCAATTGGCCTATTTTCTTTCTTCCTTTTTTTTTTTTTTTTTTTAAATTGGGAAACAGCGTATTTTTCTGGGACCCATCAGCTTCAATCAAGTCAAGTAGTTGTTTTAATCTACTTGTGGAGGGTGCAATTCAGTGGCCCATGTGGAAATCAAACCAACAACCTTGGTGTTATGAACACTGTGCTCTAACCACCTGAGCTAATTGGCTGCCCCTCAACCTCTTTCAACACAGTTAATCAGGATACAGGGAGAAGGGGACTTGGAAAGGGAGTCAGAAAACCTTAGTTCCAGCTCCTACTTAAGAAGATCCAAACTTGAGCAAGCAAATCACTTAGTTTCTCTGAGCCTCAGTTTCAAAATCTGTAAAATGGAATTAGTAATACTTATCTTTCCTCCATCAAAGGATTGCTGTGAGGATTAAATGAGGTATTACACACCAAATGTCAGCAATTGTTATTGATGTGGGCTGATTCTTTAATAACTAAGACCCTGAAAATCAGAGAAGGGCTGGTCTTAGTTATCTTTCTCACTCTCAACCAACACGCCCTCTCCTTCGGGCATTCGCTGAGCAGAGGTGGGAACCAGGTGAAGTTGAGCCAAGCTCTAGGTAGGCACCAGCGAGGTTGATTCAAATCCTGAGCTCCTCCATCATGGGGTTTTCCTGATTGTGTCCAGGATTCTCCCCCTGAAGTATGTGGAGCTAAAAATCTGTGACCGGCTCCAACGCATCCTGAGAGTTAGAACAGTGACTGAAAAGACCTACTACCTGAAGCTCCACAAAAAACATCCAGAGGCCGTGTTTCAATTCTGGACCCGCCTGGTGAAAATTCTGCAGAAGGGTCTGTCCATCACCACCAAAGACCCAAGAATCCAGTTCAGTCACTGCCTGGTGCCCAAGATGTCCAGCAACTCCACCGAAACAACAGTAAGTGAGGCCCTCCCGCCAAGATCTGTAGAGAGCTGGGGGTGGGGGTGAGGGTGGGGGTACCAGAGGCATAGCCCCTCCTTAGGATTGATGGCTATTCTAATGTCATGGGGTGCCAGGCAGACTGCATTTTCAAAGATCAGGGGTCCATACACCAAATTGAGATCTACAAATATAAAGTGCAAATTAATATAGCTTTACTAAAATAGAGCTATAAATGACTAAACTCATTTAAAAATTGCTTTTTGGTTTGTTTGTTTGTTTGTTTGTTTTCAGTTTATAAAGGAATAATGCTCATTGAACAAAATCAGAAAAATTACAGAAAAATCCCTCCCATTTCTCTTCAGCACCAAGCAATCTGGCTTCTTTTAGGATGGAGGAATACAATTTCAGTGCCATTCAGCTTTTTCTTACTAGTGCATCCTTTTAAAGTTAGATAATGCAGAGGACACAAAGAAGGGCAACACGGCTTTTCTAGGGCCAATGAGCTTGTCTATTTGGGGGGACCCAGAAAAAGGATGGACACAGGTCCTGGCCAGGCCAGCGTCCCACACACGTGTCAGAAGCACAGGCGCTCCAAGCTTCTCTTTCATTTTAAATACATTTTTTTAAATTAAAATTGTTTCTTCTACTCTTTTAATTTTTAATATATATATCTGAGGACATTATATATATATATATAATACACACACACACACACACACACACCGGGAGTGCCAAAAAAATGTATACAAGTTGACACTTTGGTCAACGTTGCTCAAACAGTAGCTCGCTGTAATCAGAAGTGTCTGGAAAAAAAAAGAACTGTCTGGACGCTGATGGTAACCACTTTGAGCACCTCTTGTCATTGCAGAAGTCACACGTGACTTGTATTCATCTTTTGTTATCAGAATATATTATTATAATTTTAATAGTTTTGTCCTTTCTTAAAATGTATATACGTATTTTTGGCACTATATATATAATTATATATATACATTTCTGAATGTTGCTTTCTTTTCATTTAGGTTATATCATAAGCATCTTTCCATTTCTTTTAAAAGCTCTTTGTACACATCATTTTGATAATTTTGCGCCATTCAGTTGTATGAATGAATTAAAATTTACTTCACCATTCCTCAAATATCAGACATTTAGAGTTGTTTCTAAATTGTCATTATTGTAAATGATGATAAAACTAGCATTTATATGTATCATCTTCAGTTTTGATTGTTTTCTCAGGACAGATTTTTAGAAATGGAATTCAAAGGGTATGAACATTTTTAAGGCTCTTGATACATCTTGCAAGATTGTTTCCAGAAAGTTCATACCAAATTATACTCTCTCCAATAATACAAGCATGTCTGTGTCACTGGCCTTTATCACAATTGAAAAATATGAATTTTAATAAATTTTCTAATAATGATAGATTTCAAAGTGGCATCTCTGGTTTTCCATGAGTTTGAACAGTGTTACTTTTTTTTTCTTTTTGCACTGTCTATTGTGTTCTTTAGCCATTTTTCTGTTGGCAACCTTACGTTTTTCTAAATTGATTTATAAAATAAAGCTTTTTATACATCAAGAATTTTAACACTTTAACTACAAGTTTTTGCAAGTATTTCCCCCAAGGATTTGTTTTTCTCTTTCTTTTTTTGTTATTTAAGGTTTTTGTTAAGGTTTGTTTGTTTGTTTGTTTGTTTGTTTGTTTTAATTCTGACACACAGAGGCTTTCCCAGGACCTGGTTAGAGTAGAAGCACAGGAAGGAAAAGCTTGTTAAACTGAATTACCTAAAACCTTCAGATTTCAAACTGTAAACACTTTCCTCCTCTCATTTAAGTTCTGTGCTTTAGTATGCCATCCCTGACTTCGAAAGTCAGTTTTTATAATCCTACTGTTCTGGTTTGGAAAGTTCAGATGTGGTGCTCTGGGTAGAGTAGCCCCAGCAGCCCATTAGAGAGAGGAAGTGATCCTGCCGGGAGCCCCATTTTTAGTCTGATGGTTCTGGCGCTTCGTGTTTAGGGAACAGGTTCCCAGAACTAAGCAGGAAGACTCACGTGACTTCCTTCAGGCTCTGGCCCAAGAGACCGAGAACTATCAGGGAGCAAACCTGGTCCTCTGACTGCAAATTTCTCCATCCAGCCTGAAAGCAGCCTCCCGTCATCCTCCCAGCCCAGTGAAAACCGCATGCTGTTAGCCGCTGAGCAGACCAGTGGCAGTCTCTTTGATTTCTCAGAAAAGTCCCAGCTCGCAGCAGACAGGTGGGTCCTCCATGCAGTGCAGGCAGCTCTGCTGCCCCTTCCTGCAGCGCAGAGCCGTGGGTGGGGTCAGTGTGTTCTTCTAGACACTAAGTGGTGGTGATTTTTAAGAAGTTGTTACTGTTTTTTGGGCCGGCCGAGTGGTGCGATGGTTAAGCGCTGGCTTAGGAAGCCAGCAGCCCCGGTTTGGGTCCCACATATGAGGGCCAGTGACACTGCCCTCAAAAGAAAAAAGAAAAAAATGTTACTGTTTTGGAGACCGGGTTTGAGGTTTCCTTTGCACTTACCCTGACACAGGGCAGGGTGTGGTGGGCCTCAGGCAGATCCCGGAGGGTTCAGATTTTGCCTTTGAGCCATAACACTTTAGGTTTTCAATACATGAAAGCAGTTTGGAGGGATGTGTGTTCCACTTCAGTAGAGCAGGGCTTAGCGCCAGCTTCCCTCCTGCCTGGCTTTCTCCACTCCAGTCATTCTTAGGTACATCATACCGTATGTATGTATCACCACTGCCAGTCATTTCCATATTCACATCTGTGTTCAAGGCACTCATGCTGGAAAAGACATAATTTAAAAACCAGTTTTTAAATTCGATTTTTAACAGTGCTTTCTTTTTCTTTCATTGCTTTCAACGACCCTGAACTTCCTGGGTTCCAACAGAAACACCGACATTGCCATTGAAATTAACGGTTCCAGCAGCTACAACAAGACACCCTCACCAGTGGCGTCTCCAATCAGCTTGAGTATACCCATGAGAGCCACCTTAAGCCACAGCTTCTGGGAACAAGATAATCCAGAGGAGGGCTCCCTGCAGGCTCCTGCAGCCAGCTCACTTGGAGAGAACTTGTTGGGACCCTGACACCTAGCCAAACGGGATGATCTTCAGTCAGTGCGTGGGTTATATAACCTCCTATAATGCTGTTTTCCCAGTGTGGGCCATATGACCATGGGAGAGGTAAGAGGGTGTTTGTAACAAGACGCTTCCACGGATAAACCTCCAAGTGAGTTCCTAATTGTTGTAGGCTGTGTTATGGGGGGCTCCACACTGGGGAAGGGCTGGCTAGGAGCAGGAGCTCACTCCTTGGGAAAAATTAGTGGAAAAAAACATTCCATCTGCTCCCTTAAAATCCCAAGCCAAGCAAAGCTAAGAAAAGCTAGTCCAGAGGAAAGGGCTTGGGGAGAAATCCAACTTCCTCTTTCAAAGGGAGAGGGGAAAACAGAAACAGGGCTGCTCCAAGCCCAAAGTGAAGACAATCCTGAGAGTGATGGTGACCAACAGGGAGATGCCTTTGTGTTGCCCCACTTACCTCAAGCGAGAAATTGAGTGTTTAGCACCCCACTCCCTGTGCTAATGTAAAGCTTTGGTTGCTAATGAAGACATGGCTTCTGGTAAGAAAGATGGTGACCACCCATCGCTGGAAGTCCTGACTGATTTTTTTTTAAAGATTTTTTGGGAATTGGGGAAGGGGAACAGCCAAGTTGTTGTCTTTCAATCTTATTTGTGGAGGGTGCACCAAGTCCAGTCACCATCTGGGCACCCATCGGCAGCTTAGGGCGGCTCACCTCGTGCCATGTTCAGTCTTAGATGCGGGTGGGCATAGCCCATCATCCCACGTGGGAGTCAAACCGGCAACCATGTTGTTAGGAGCACGTGCTCTCACCAGCTGAGCCATCCTGCCACCTGTTGACAGCTCAATGGCAGCTCAGCGTGGGCGCAGCTCACTGGCCCATGTGGGAATCAAACAGGAGGCCCTGTTGCTCAGAGCTCACATTCTTAACCAACTGAGCCACTTGGCTGGCCTTTCAGTCCTGACTGATTTGATTCTTCTTACCCAGGACCTAATGAAAGCAAACTAGAAGACACAGTGTCTGTGATTATCAGGGACAGGGCAGGGACTTTGGCCAATCTCTGGACAAGTGGGGAATATTTACCTGGAAAATACCACCAGTAACATTCAGTAAGCACTTATCAAACTCCTGCTAGGTGCCAGACCCTGCACTTGATGATGGGTATGTTAGAAAGAACAAGACAAATGGGCAAGTTGCCTGCCTTTAGGGAGGGGATAGAAGAGATATCAAGCCCTATTTTGGAGACCCAGGATGGCCATTAATGATGTTGGAGCTGCCCAGTCCACAAATCAAGGCTGGCGGACCTGCTCCTGTGGTTCACAGTATAGGAAATAGAGTGAGGGAGGGAGAACGAACATGGCTGCCCTCCTCTGTGTACCTGGCTAGATTGGGTCAGAAAAGAACATCTGAGCTGAGAGGATACCCAGTGTTTGTGGGTTTCTTCCTGCTTCTAATAAAAATAAAACAAATTTCCTTTTGGTGTGTTATAATCAATTGTTATTGCTGGTGAGAGACATCTAGAAGCTGAACTTAGAAGAAGAGACTAATGGTTTCCAGGGGGCTTTAGCCAGTGGGATGTCCAGACAGGAGATCAGAGGGTGAGAGGAAAATTGGGATCAAGACAATTAATCTCTCCTTTGCAGTCACATAGGCTGACTGTGGTATGTCCCTTAACTTCTCCTCCCTTGGTGATCTGATCTAGTCAACCCTCTCTTTCCTAGTTCCATTAACCATCCCTTCCCCTTCCCCTCAGTTCCATTGTATGGACTTAGCTAACTGGATGCTCCTTCCTGAATTTTAGATCTTGAGCAGGGATGTCACTCATCCCCACGAAAGTGTGGCAGTGTGGGCAGCATCCTAATTAGGCAGCTCTGGCTATGTGACAGTTGCTGGGCTTCCATCCAGCTTGTTGCTTCTGTTTTGGTTCCTGCCTATCCCCCAAGCCTGGTTCCCTTAACTTTCAGTTGCTGTCAAGACACCCCCGCCAAGTAGCCTTCCAATAAATTCCCTTTGGCTTAAGTTGGCCTGAAACTCACTTCCTGTGTTTACAACCATGATGTCTAATTGATGTGGTGCTGTTCCCAGGAAAGTGGATGCTATGTATGCAAACATGGCAACCAAAGGTGTCTTATTTGTTTGTGTAGTATCCAGTACTTAAAGGTTGTTAAATAAATCTGTTTCTGCCATAGCTAGCTCTGGTTACCCCACATTGTTCCTCCTCACCCAAACAAAGGAAGAAACTACAACCTTTGCTGAATGGACTTATCACTGAAATTGATTTCCCAGAGACTATTTCTAAATGAAAGTAACACTACATATGGGACTGGTAAACCTTTTAATGGATAATAAATACACCATTTAAAAGAAAAAAGAGACAAAACATGGTTATCTAGTGTCAATTGGAGCCCACCAAGACATGACATTTGCAAGAACAAACTCCTAAAAAATGTAGGAATGCATCTTAAAGTTTCTGAAATGGAGTTCAGAGGAAATAATCCTCAAGGAAAAATACCAAAACAGACCCACTTGAAGTATGTAATGGGGGTTAGATTAAAGCTTCACAAACATCTTTGTAAGTCTTAAGAAAAATAATAAACAGCTAGTCAATTAAGATTCTGGTTATGTTGATGAGACAGCTGGTAGAGGAAGCAGAGAACCTGGAGACAGTGGACATGTAGAAATAGGCGTCCTGACCTGGATGGTGATACCAAAGGATTCGCTAATGGGTACCAAGGGATTCACTCTCGGAATCATAGGCTATTAATTTAGAAAACAAAACAATACATAAAGGGTCTCATCTTCAGTAAGAATCCAATTTGGTTGGTTTAGCCAGAATTCTCCGTACCCTTAATGTTTCTTCTTAGTAATTTTCCATCTACTGGCCCCACTCTGCTCCTTGGCTATAAATTCCCACTTGCCCATGCTGCATTCAGAGTTGAGCCCAGTCTCTCTTCCCCCACTGCAGAATTCCATCACAGTGGTCTCTATACCCAGTGTGACAATAAAGTCTTCCTTGCCATGCTTAAAAAAAAAAAAAAGCCCACAAGGAGTCAATCTTAAGAAATCCAAGACTGGTTTCAAAAGACTGACACAACCACTGAGAGGAGTAAAGCTTCATAAAGTGAGCATTTAAAACGGTTAGAATTAGTAAGGCGAAGGCCACTTACAAGAGCTATCACTTGAAACAACCATACATACAACAATCTAGAGATATTCTGGGAGGGAGCAGTCCTGGTTTTCCCTCTGTCTCCGATTCCTGCCTAAGTTAGGATAAATCAATTAATTTTCTCACTGGGGATATGGATTTTTTTATTAAACTATAACTAAAATTTTTAATTATCCCCAAATAAAACAATGTTTTTGAATGTTAATAGTTGCAATAGTAACCAGAAACACACCTCTGGTTACTGGTCCATGACATACAAAGAAACATTCATAGATTGTTTGTTTTTTCTGAATATGTTTTTAGCCCCTTAAAGTCTCCAGTTAAGCACATTGGCTTTGCACAAAGAAGGAAAGGAATTTCTGTCACATCCATCCCTTCCCTCACTGCCATTTAAGGACCATATCTAGATGCAAGAAGAATGTAGCAATTAGTGGTATGGGATTGTCACACACTCGTACTCAGGACATGCCATTTGTAAATGCTTTGCATTTTTAAGTGTCTTCACATGTACAATCTAATGTGATTCTCATAGTTGTGTGTGAGGGTTGTTATTATGAACTATATGTCACAGATAAGGAAAGTCCAGAACAGCTTGGCATAAGCTTTGGGCAGCTGGTGATTCTCAAGTGCAGTAAAGCAATGGCTTCCGGCTCTCTTCTCACAGGAAGGAGTCCCCCTCGTTCCCATTCCTGTCAGCCGCCATCATGGAGATCTTTGGTAGCTTGCTCAGCCCAGCCTCGTTGCTAAGCCAAGGGGCCCAGGCATCCTGGAGACCCGTCTTCTCTCTTTCACACGCTTATGTAAGTAGAGAGGACAACTGCCACGAGGTGGCGCCACACCACAGCTGAGACTCCAACGGATTGCATCTGCACCTCCCAGCCCCTTGGCTGAGCAAGCTAACCCCAGGGATGTAACTTCACAATAACGCCACCCCAACCCGATTGACTATTTGGGACCTCACTTATAAATCTAAAGTGGAATTTCAGTAGCCAATGCAATACACCTTTTCGGGACTTTTTTTGGTAACTGCTGCATTCTCGGCACAAACTTCCTATTAGATTTCACTGTGACTTCTAATAGAGTTACACACAAGCATATATATATAGTAATTTTTCCCCTTTATATTTCAGTTGGGGCAACGTATTGATTATATATATATATATATATATATATATATATATATATATATGCATTATAATCACTAAATTTTATTTCAAAATGGTAAAAGGGGTGTTACAAAATAGTCATCATGAAAAGGGGACTTGGGTCTCACAGAGCTGAGAACCACCGTATTGGAGTGTTGACCTTCTCCTGGATACTGCCCTATGGACATTGATGATACTTTTTACCATCCTTGGCTATCTCCACTTTCTCCCACCTCACACTGGGCCTGCTCCTGGAGGCTCCTTTGCTCTGCTGGTCCCACAACTTCTCCCTAGCTCTAAGGGAAGCAAGTCCCCGACAGCGTCACCTGCACCCCAGTACAATTCCAGCAGTGCCATCGCCTGCTCCCCAGGCTCTTTTCCACCCTCCCCAACCCCACTGTGACATCCTGTCTGTCCTACCCTCACTCCAACTCAATTCTCATCTCTGACCTTTTGTGGTCTGTCTGTCCAGTGAGAACCTGGGCTGTGCTGTCTCCTGACAGTTTTTAAATGTCCTCTTCTCTAGTTGAGGGTGTATCCTGTTCTCATGGAGTAATCTTTGTTCATTCAGCCTGAAAATCTCAAAAATGGTGAACCCAGCTGAGCTTTTCTGCCTCTATTGAGACAATGCTGAAATAAATAGGGACTTCTCCTCTTGGGGGGTATTCTTACTGTTGGTTTCCCTGAACTGAGTACTCACTCCCTCAGGCTGCCTCTCTTAATTTGGTGGTGGGGGGGGAGGTTAATTTGTGAGAAGACAGATAATTATATTAACTAGCTTGCTTTCTCTATTGCCAGGCCATGCCCAGATTTTCTGTTCTCTGTATTCTTTGGCCACCCCTTAACCTCATTTCCTATTAGTTTGTCACTAGTTAAATTTTTCCTGTTATAAAAAATTACTCTGTATTTACTGTGGATGTCAGAGGGAGTAATTCTGTGACTTGGCTTCTTTGCAGAGGCTGCTGATTATCCACTGGTATCCTTCATCCTTAAATAATAAATTATAGAATTCCACAGTGCAAGCTGGGCTCATGGCCACCCAGCTAAAAGCTACATTTCCCAGCTTCCCTTGTAGCTGGGTGTAGCCATGTGACTGAATTCCAACCAATAGAATGTGAGCAAAAATGATTATGCCATTTCCAGGTCACGCCCTTAAAAGGAATGAGTGTGCAGTCCCCTTCCCTTTCCCCCTTCTCCCTGGCCAGGATGCAAACATGATGGCAGGAGCTGGGCAGCCACCTTGGAACCCAGAGATGGAAGCCACATGTTGAGTATGGCAGAGACACTCTACCAGACCTGGACTGCTCACCTTTGGTCAACTAAGTAAGAGGGAATCAAACTTCTATTTTAAGTCACTGTATTTTGGGGTCTTTTGACTACCTAGACTATAAGTAATACAGCTTCATTCCATTACTTTTATCCAGAAGCCTGTAATTCCTCGTTATTTGAACTTATTTGTATTTTTTTATTTCAAACTTTATGTTTTATGTCTTCCTTTTTAAAAATTAAATTGTTAGCTAGTGATTTGTCAAATTTTTTTTTTTAATTTTTTTTTTTTTAGGGCAGTGTCACTGGCCCTCATATGTGGGACCCGAACCTGGGCCGCTGGCTTCCTAAGCCAGCGCTTAACCACCACGTCACTCGGCCGGCCAGATTTGTCAAATATTTTTGCAAAGAACCAGTTTATGAATTTATCTATTCTAGCGTACTTAGTGTTAATATTATTTTTGCTACCTTCACACTTGAATGAATTTCTAGCGATTTGTGGAATTATTGGGTCACACCCTTTCTTCCTCAACATTCTTTCTACATTGTTCTCTATTGCCTTCCGTCTAAAACTTCTAAAAAGAGGTCTGAGGCCAGTCTCATTTTATTCCCGATGATAGATTGTCTGCCACTATCTGGATGTTTTTGTAGTAGAGTGCTTTCGTTAGTCCTGATATTTAAGAACTTTACAAGACCTGTTCTGGTCTCAATGGTTTCTTTGCTCAGTTTACCTAGGCTGTAGTAAATCCTGTTCATTTGCCGAGTTGAGTCTTTTTGATTCAGAAATGGCTTTTTCTTTTATGTTTTTGATAGCTTTTTCAATTCCACATGTTCCTTCTTCATCAGGGACTCTAGCTGTATTTTTTTTTTTTTTTGAGGGCAGTGTCACTGGCCCTCACATATGGGACCCAAACCAGGGCCGCTGGTGTCCCAAGCCAGCGCTCAACCACCGCGCCACTCGGCCGGCCCGCTGTATGTTGAATCAACATAAATGTCTTAGGTGTTTATCATTTTCCTTCTAATCACTTCATCTCTTTGTCCTTTTTTATTGTGTTCTGTGTGACAGCGTCAAGCCTCTTATCCAGGTCACTGACTCAGTTTTCTGTCATGTCAACGCTGCTTCTTGTGGCTTCTAGTATGTCTTTCAGATATTTAATGGATCTTTCTTCTGTTTCTTTCCTTACCTTTTCAAGTTCTTTTCATCTAATTTTGGTATCTCTGATTTTTTGTTTGTTTAATAGGGTCCCATATTGTATTTAATTTCCTTGAGAGTACAGAGAAAATTCTTTTCAAAGACTTTATTTCCTGGAATCCTTTTTCTTCTGATACGTATTCTTTATATGCATTTTCCTATTGACATTTTTTGGGAGAGAAGAGCAATATCTTACATAAAACCCATGGTAGCTCCATACTAAAAGAAAGTGACTATTTTAATTTAAAAAAAAAAAAACCACTTACATGAATCCATCAGCCCTTTAGATATGACTTCTATCTCACAGGAAATATAGTTACTAGAGAAGCAAGCTAAAGACCATAAGGAAATAACCAGACAAATCCAGACTGTGGGGCATTCTGTAGGACAACTGACTTAATTGTTTCCACTAGTAAATGTCCAAAAAAGGGACTGTACTAGATTAAAATTAATATAAATGAATGTGTGGCCTTGGGTTGAATACTGATTTGGAAAAACTAGCTATAAAAATAATTGGAGAAATTTTGAAAAATGGCCTGCAAATTAAATGAGATAAGATGAGATGAAAGTATATTGAAACACAAAGGTAGAGAGTGTTGACCAAATAAAATAAGTTATTAAAAGGTTATAAAATAATTCGAAGAGTGTGCGCTCATTTTGGTACATACACAGGTGGTTACAGTGATGTTTGCTGAGACGTAGGAATATTCTGGGTTTTTTTAAAATTTGTCTGTATTTTGTAATCTTCTGCAAAACACATGTACTGCTTATGTAATGAAGTTTTTTGTTTTGTTTTAATTTTAACTTTTATTGGGGAACAGTGTGTTTTTCCAGGATCCATCGGCTCCAAGTCAAGTAGTTGTTTCAGTCTAGTTGTGGAGGACGCATCTCAGTGGCCCATGCAGGGATTGAATCAGCAACCTTGGTGTTATGAGCACTGAGCTCTAACCAACTGAGCTAACCAGGGCCACTGAAGGTTTTTTTTAAACAGTGACATAAATGTAAATGGGACAGATTTACCATGAAGGTAATAAAGCTTACATTTCAGGGTCTCTTGTTGACATGAACCCTTTCAAGGCCCTAGGAGGACAGCTAGCGATTTTGTATCATACTTTTATGGTGTTTTTTAATTTTATTTTTTATGTTCTAGCATTTTTTTTTTTGTTTGTTTTTTTTTTTTATTTTTTGTCATTTATTACTTTGACAAACTTCTTTTTAAAAAGTAATAATACTAGATGGAAATACTAGTGACAAAGAGACAGCTCTATCACATTAGAAATGAACACACTAAAGTCACACAAGTTTTTATACTGTCAATGTCTTTTTTTTTTTTTTTTTTGAGGGCAGTGTCACTGGCCCTCATATGTGGGACCGAACCGGGGCCGCTGGCTTCCCAGGCCAGCGCTTAACCACCGCGCCACTTGGCCGGCCCTATGTTCTAGCATTTTTTATTGTGGTCAAATTGTGCATAATATAAAAGGTATGATTTTCACCATTTTTAGGTTTACATTTCAGAGGCATTATGTACATTCATTTTAGTGTGCAACCATCACCACCACCCATTTCTAGGACTTTGTCATCTTCCCAAACTGAAACTCTGTCCCCACTAAACAATAACTCCTGATTCTCCCAAAACAGTATAAGCTTTAAACACAAAACCTGGGTCCTGTTCCAACCAGATATCCTGGTCATTCCTGAGCGAGCTTTGAAATGATACCTGACACTGCCAAAGTGACTGTAGCCTCAAGCCAAAGGGCAGTCAACACAGTTGAGGAGCCTGTCATCAAAGTGCTCATCACTAGACGTGCAAAAAGCAACAACTGTCACAGCATTAACGTCACTGAACTCACAGGAAGACAAAAGCAATGAGTTTCTGATATTATTGGAATATACAGTTATACAATTTTCCAGAAGCTATAAGTTTGTCAATCTTGAGGCTCTAATGTCTCATAAATTAGCCCTAATTTCTTCACTGCTTATACTTAATAATAAATAGTACCATCATTTCCTGTAAAATTGGTCCAGAAGAGTACTTAGGAGTTTTATGTAGTTGTATCAGCTAGTTTTAAGTCTGGTTCAGTATATCAGAAAACCCTAATTTATTTCTCTCCTACTTAAAAGAGGTCTGGAGGTACACAGTCCAAGGACCAATATGATAGTTTTATGATCATTAAGAAATGGGAACCCTTTTATCCAGCTATGCTACAATCCTTAGCATGCTGTTTCATGACCCAATAGGGCTGCTCAAGCTCTAGCCAAAAGAAAAAATAAGGAGTGAAAAAGAGCATGTCCCCTTCCTACAATGACTCCTCACAGAAATTATACCTAAAACTTGAGCTTATATCTCTTTTACCAGAACATAGTCATATGCCCTTAGCTAGCTGTGAGAGAGGCCAGGAAATGTAACTTTTATTCTAGAAACTTGTGCCCAATCAGAAACTCTATTACAAAAGGAATGGAGAGAATGGATATTGGGATAAACAACTAAGCACCTGTCAAATGGTTTTTAAAAAAATTCAGTGTGCTAGTTTTTTGAGGTTTGGTGGGGGCAGAAAGCACTTATATATTGGAATGTATTTTTTTTTTTTAAAGATTTTATTGGGGGAATTCGGGAGGCAAACAGCGTTGGGGAATCGGGGAAAGGGAACAGACAAGTTTCTGTCTTTTTGTTCTTCAGTCTAGTTATGAAGGATGTTGCTTTACTGGCCCATGTTGTTATCGTCATTGTGTTCTTCCCAGGTGAGGCAGATTGATCGATAGCCTCTGGATGTCGCTCACCGCTGCTATTGGCAGCTCACGCTGGCTGCCGGCCACTCACTGTAGCCTATGGCAGCCCCCTGCAGCAGGGGCTGCAGCCCACACCATCGCTGGGGCTCGCACAGCCCAGCTCCAGGTGGAGCTGTTGTTAGCTGTGGAGGGCAGTATCACTGGCCCTCATATGTGGGATCCGAACCAGGGCCGCTGGCATCCCAAAACCAGCTCTTAACCAATGCGCCACTCGGCCGGCCCCTGGAATGTATTTTTTAATTATAGTTTTCCCCCTTTACAATTCAGTTGGATTTTTAATATATGACTGACTTTTAATATATATAGGCGAGTTATAATCACTGAATTTTATTTCAGCATGGTAAAAGGGGTGTTACAAAATGTTCATCATGAAAAGGGGATTTGGGTCTGACAGGGTTGAGAACCATGGTATTGGGGTGTTGACCTCCTGGATACTGCCCTATGGACTTTGATGATACTGTGTAGCCTCCGAAAGGGGTAGGGGTAGACATCTTAAAGCACCATTTATATCACTGCTTAGCATTTTGATTAGAGCTAAAAGCTTGCTTCCTCACAATTGGATTTCTAGACTGGGTGCTAAAGCCTTCCTCACCTCACCACAGAACTGAGCTCAACAGGCTTATATGGAAAAGAGAACAGGTCATTTTCCCAGTTCAAGGGGACTTTTGCATGGCCCAATGACCAAATATATCTAAATCAAAGCCAATAAAGTTTACTGTTGCGGGTAAGCTTTAACTGTGAAGAGCATCATATTGGTGTATTACTTGTCATCACTTTGGTACTGTGTGTCATTTCCAGGGAAATGTAAACCACAGGCAGTGGTCTCTGACCCCATCCTTAGATAATGTTACCATTGAGGACATATTCTCCACATGGTTTAAAATATATATATATATATGTAACATGAGTGCATGAGTGCAGAAGTTCTTTATGAACCAGGGAGCTCTTACATGGCCTGGGGCAGGAGCACAATAGAAATGACTAGGTGAGGGGCTGATGGAATTAGATGACCTCATGACCCCATGACCTCATGACATTTCAGCCTTCTCCATTACTTGATAATAAATCAAAATAAATCTTCAAGCTTGTACATTGCATATATTGATTGTCAAATTGCTTTTCTAAATTGATCACATTTGACCTTGACAGTTAATATATTATTTAATAAATTTGGGGATTTTGTCCAAATTGGAATACAATTTCTCTCTGAAAAAGACTTAAATAGTGGTCAGTCTGCTTGGTTCTTTGCCCTTGATCTAGCCACCCCAGGACCTGGGCTCTGTCTTCTTCTGGCTCAGGAATGAGGGACACTGTCACTCTCTGAGATGGTTAATGGCTTCTTGCTCATCAGGGCTCTGTTTCTCCCAGCTGGCACCCTCACAAAGCCAGCCTCTGGGTAAGAAAATAATTACTTCTGCTCCTACAGTTTGACTTCCTAGGGGCCATAAGCCTGCAGAAGTAACCAGCCAGCTGCAGCAGACCAGAGGGAAGTCCTGCAACTACTCCTTCCATAACTGGAAAAGGCTACTGTAGATACACCGGGGTGTGTGTGTGTGTTTGGGGGACGGAGGCAGGCGGGGGACACATGTGCAAAGCGAGGGAAGGCTGGGTGTTAAATAAACAGCTTTTAAAACTTTTGTGTGTGGGGCGATTGCATTTAGAGTAAGGGACGGTTGAAAGGCAGGGAGGTTATTTTTCCCTTAGTAGTGGTAGGAGTTTCCTAACCCACTTTCTTCCTCGCTTTCTATCTAGCTCGCTATCTTAGCAAGTTCTAGGGAAGCCCTGTCCTCAGGTCTCGAGAAGGGCTGGAGAATGTCAGGGCACAAATGAGCCGCAAAGCACTCTGGAGGAAAAGGGAGGTTCCTCTGCATTTCCCTTTCCTGTAGGCTGCCCTGGGTTCTCATGATGTCATCCATTCATCATTGTGAGCTGATTGGTGGTCCCAGGTCTTGGCCAGCTGCCCAAGGCCAGAAGGGCAGAGAGAGATCCCAGGACAAATGTGCAGCAGGCCCCTGAGCATGTGTGGAAATGTCATCAGTTCCACCTGGGAAGACTTGGTGGAAATTGAAGAAGACAGTAAAAGTCACAAGATCCTATCCAACCTTCCCTGTCCTGAATGCCTGGAAAGAATTCAGGGGCCTCTTGCCTGTGGATGGGGAACCAAACCCTGGAGTGGACCTGGGCGTGGAGGAGGGACTGCTCTGCCAGATGGTTCACTCCCCAGAATTCAACCTGTTTCCTGACTCAGCGGTGTTTGAAAGCAACTTTGTCCAGGTACTCTGCGGTCGCTCAGAATGGCACACCTTGATTCTTCTACACCTGTTCCCAAAGTGTGACCGGGAGAGTCTGTCCCTGATTGGACTCTCCTGAGCAAGGGGAAATCAGTGGGCCTGGAATGCAGGGCCATTCCCATTTGACCCTGACTTTGCAAAGCTCCAGACAGGGCTTCTCTTGTAGACAGCTGCTACTCTGGGGAGAGAGGTCAGGTGTTCTCCACTCTGAGTGGAGGATTTGGTACCCGACTCCCTTGGTTTACTTCCTTCTCCAGGCTGTCACCCAAAGAGGCAGTGACACAAGATGCCCTTTCAGGGTTCGGAATAGGAATGCTGATTGGTCAAAGAACAGGAGCTGGACACACAGAGACACCTGGGCTCCGAGTCCAGTCCAGTGCTTTCTCATCAGGAGGCATCACTGTGTACCCTGAATCCAAGTTGTCTCTATTGTAAAAAGGGTCAGACTGACCTGAAAGTTATGTGCAAACACAGGAAGCAAAGGCCTCACTTAGTACAACAGGCACTTGGTGCAACCAGGGGATATCTGGCAGTGTCTAGAGACATTTTGGGTTGTCACAACTTGGTGGGGTGGGGGTGGAATTGCTAATGGCATCCAGTAGGTGGAGGCCAAGGGTTCTTCTAAACATCCTACAGTGCATGGGACAGCCCCCTCCCCAAACATAGAATTATGCTACCAACAATGTGAATATTGCCGAGGTTGAGAAATTTTCAGCTGAAACATCCTGCTGCATCTGCCAAATGCTCAGGCTGTGGGGCTGCTTTGCAGGTCAAAAAAGGCAGGAACTGGGTCAACATCTACAAAGCCTCCAATACCATGGCCCTCGGGGTAACCTCCTCCGTGCCCTGCCTGCCCCTTCCCAACATCCTCCTCGTGGCCCGCGTCAAATGGCACCAGGGGCAGAGCCAGACATGGAACAGACCATCTGAAGCCCCAAACATTATCCTGAAGAGGTAAGCAACACCGGTGGGAAGGGAGGACAAGCTGGGGGAGGGGTGGACCCAAAGCGAAGGCTGCATTGTGACTAAACTCATGGTGGGAGAAAGCAGACAAGTCATCAGCACTGACATTAATTTTTTTAGACAAGAGCAACTCAAGACAGTGGGCACCCTGGAAGCACTCTAGGTCAAGTGGGGTGAAGGGCGGCATCGTGTGCACTGAAGAGAGGGGCCCTCTGCATGCTCGCTTTCCTTCTCGCTGCACTCACCCCTCTGAATTCTTAGGTAATCTCTCTGCATTTGGCCGAGGGGCAAGGAAGCAGTGAGATCTGACAGAGGGAGCTCTGTCTGGGAGCTGCAGGTGCTAGTCTTGGTGTGCAACTAACTAAATGCAAATAATGTTTGAGTCATTATTTACTTGCTTCATCTCAGTTTTCCTACCTGTAAAATGAGTGGAACTAAATGCTTGTATAGTGACATCATATAGTGACTTATCTGGGATGAAACAGCCCCTTTTTGATGTGTGAGCCTCTTATAGTAATCTGTAGGATACCCAAGAATCTCTAGGTATTCCCAGAAGTCCAGGGAAACCCTTCATTTCTCCAGTTGCCTCAGTGATAAACCTCCTGGTTATGCATTGGTGTACCCTACAGCAAGTACAGTCCAGCCTCAGGTGATGACTATTCAAACTGAAGCCAGTTGCCTGAACTTTAGCTCCTTAGGGAAGAGAAATTGAGGCAATAGGGTCAATGAATGGACAGGGTGGACAGTGGGGCCAGCTATGTGGCAGAGGAGGACAGCTCTCTGTGTGCTCTCAAGAAGGAAACTGAAAAACCCTATAACCCAGCTACCTTACTCCTAGGCTGCCTCTCTCCCATGGGATCCTGGGACACCAGCATGAAAATCATGGCAGGATCAGTGTTGGTTGAAATGCAGATTCCAGGGGCACATTCCAGGCTTACTGAATCCAAGTTTTGGGTGGTATCTTCAGATGTCTGCTTTTTTTTTTTTTTTTGAGGGCAGTGTCACTGGCCCTCACATGTGGGATCTGAACCGGGGCCGCTGGCATCCCAAACCAACGCTCAACCACCGCACCACTAGGCCGGCTCCAGATGTCTGCATTTTAAACAAGCTCTCCACGGGGTCAGCCGAGTGGCGCATTGGTTAAGAGCTGGGTTGGGACGCCAGCGGCCCTGGTTCGGATCCCACATATGAGGGCCAGTGACACTGCCCTCTACAGCTAAGACGGTGAACAACAGCTCCACCTGGAGCTGGGCTGCGTGAGCCCCGGTAACAGTGTAGGCTGCAGCCTCTGCTGCAGTGGGCTGCCATAGGCTACAGTGAATGGCCAGCAGCCAGTGTGAGCGGTTGGCAGCCAGCGTGAGCTACCAATAGCCGCGGTGAGCGACCATCCAGAGGCAGGCGACCAATCTGTCTCATCTGGGAAGAGCACAATGATGATACCAACATGAGCCAGTGAAGCAACATCCTCCACAACTAGACTGAAGAACAAAAAGACAGCAACTTGTCTCTTCCCCTCCCCCAATAAAAAATAAAATAAAGGGCCGGCCGAGTGGCGCATTGGTTAAGCGCTGGTTTTGGGATGCCAGCGGCCCCGGTTCGGATCCCACATGAGGGCCAGTGACACTGCCCTCTACAGCTAACAACAGCTCCACCTGGAGCTGGGCTGTGCGAGCCCCGGTGATGGTGTGGGCTGCAGCCCCTGCTGCAGTGGGCTGCCATAGGCTACAGTGAGTGGCCCGCAGCCAGCGTGAGCGGCTGGCAGCCAGCGCGAGCTGCCAATAGCCGCGGTGAGCGACCGATCTGCCTCATCCGGGAAGAGCGCAATGACGATACTAACAGTGAAGCAACATCCTCCGCAACTAAACTGAAGAACAAAAAGACAGCAACTTGTCTGTTGCCCTTTCCAGATTCCCCAACGCTGTTCCCCTCCACCAATTCCCCAATAAAATCTTTAAAAAAAAAAAAAAATAAAATAAAATAAAATAAAATAAAATAAAATAAAATAAACAAGATCTCCAGGTGATTCTGACCTCCCCAAAGTTTGAGAAGCACTCTGCTAAGCACTCTGCTAAGCTCTCTCTCTCCTACCCCGATAAACCTCAGTCCTGACGGAGACACTCGTTTTAATGAAGATAGGGTCAGATCAGAAACAATGGGGTGGTCAGTATTTGTCTTCCCTTGTGGCCTCAGGATTCTCCCACTGAAGTTCGTGGAGGTCCAGGTCTTTGACCGCCTTCAACGTGTCCTGCGGCTGAGGACAGTCACTGAGAAGATCTATTACTTAAGGCTCCACCCTGACCATCCCAAGACTGTCTTCCACTTCTGGATCCGACTGGTTCAAATTCTGCAGAAGGGCCTGTCCATCACCACCAAAGACCCTCAGATTCTTGTCACTCACTGTCTGGTACCCAAGAACACCTGCAGCCCTGCCGAAGATGCTAAGGTAAGTTGGCACCATTGCAGCCTCAAGCCAAGGTCAGAGCTGAGCTGTCGGGCTTAGGTGAGCTGGTATGTGCGCACCCTGTGAAGGCAATCCCTGCCTTAGGCCTTTTCTACTCAGCTTTATTGAGGTACAGTATACAACTATAAAATTCACGCATTATGTACAGTTCAACATTTTCAGTAAACGTATGGAGTTGGGCAGCCATCATCACAATCCAGTTTTATAACATTGCCATCAGCCTAAAAAATTCTCTTGTGCCCATTTGTGGTCATTCCCTCTTCCTATTTCCTGCCCTAGGCAGCCTTTGATCTGTTTTAAATTTCAATAAATTCATATTTCTTACACATTTCACATAAATGGAATCCTACACTATATATAGCCTTTTGTATCTGGCTTTTTTCATTCAGCATAATGTTTTCCAGGTTCATCCAACTCGTAGCATGGGGCTGACTCTGTTGTAGAGTCAGAGACTATCAACAATTCATTCCTTTTAATTGTTGAATAGTATTCCATTGTATAAATATGCCACATTTTGTTTATCCATTCAGCAGTTGATGGACATTTGGACTGTTTCCAGTTTTTTGGCTTTTATGAATAACGCTGCCATGAATATTTGTGTAGACGTTTGTTTTCATTTGTCTTGGGTAGATTCCAAGGAATGAAATTACTAGGTCATGTAAATTTATGTTGAACTTTTAAAGTTTTTGTTTCCCAAAGTGGCTGCACCATTTTATATTCCCACCAGCAATGCATGAGTGTTTTGTTTCTCTACCTCCTTACCAACACTGGTATTGTCTTATGTTTTTGATTAAAAGACTTTCTGGTGGTTGTGTAATGGTTTTAATTTGGATTTCCTGAATGGCTAATGATGTTGAGCAACTTTTCATGGGCTTGTTAGTCATTCATATATCTTCTTTGGTGAAATGTCTACTCAAATCTTTTTCCTGTTTTTAAGTTGGTTTTTGTCTTTCTATTGAGTTGTAAGAGTTATTTGTATACTCTAAATACAAGTCCTGTATCAGATATATGATTTGCAAATATTTTCTCCAAGTCTGTGAATTGTCTTTTCATTTTCTTAATGGTGTCTTTTGAGAATCAAAAGATTTTTAATTTTGATGAAGTGCAACTTATTAATTTTTCTTTTATGGATCAGGCTTTTGGTATTGTATCTAAGAACTCTGTTCAGCCCACAGTCACAAAGATTTTATTCTATGTTTTCTTCTAGAAGTTTTATAGATTTCTCTCTTCCATTTAGGTCTATAATACATTTTGAGTTAATATTTGTGTATGGTGTGAGGTAAGGGTCTACATTTTCTTTTCTTTCTTTCTTTTTTTTCTAGTGGATATACAATTGTCCCAGCACTATTTGTTGAAAAAACTATCCTTTCCTCATTGAATTGTCTTGAACACCATTGTCAAAATCAATTGACCATAAATGTAAGGATTTATTTCCGGATTCTCAATTCTGTTCTGTTGATCTGTTTGCCAATTCTTTGCCAATACCACAAGGTCTTGATTAATGTAGCTTTGTAGTAAGTTTTGAAATTGGTTGATGTACATCTTCCAATTTTGTCCTTTTAAAAACTGTCTTGGGGGCGGCCGAGTGGCGCATTGGTTGGGAGCTGACTTGGGACGCCAGTGGCCCCAGTTTGGATCCCGCATATGAGGGCCAGTGACACTGCCCTCTACAGCAACAACAGCTCCACCTGGAGCTGGGCTGCGCAAACCCCAGCAACAGTGTAGGCTGCAGCCCCTGCTGCAGTGGGGCTGCCATGGGCTACAGTGAGTGGCTGGCAGCCAGCGTGAGTGGCTGGGAGGCAGCCTGAGCTGCCAGTAGCCACGGTGAGCGACCCTCCAGAGGCCAGCAACCGATCTGCCTCATCTGGGAAGAGCGCAATGACGATACCAACATGGGCCAGTGAAGTGGCGTCCTCTGCAACTGGACTGAAGAGCAGAAGGACAGCAGCTTGTCTGTTCCCCTTCCCCGATTCCCCAACGCTGTTCCCCTTGTTCTCCTCCCCCAAATCCCCAATAACATCTTTAAATAATAAATAAATAAATAAATAAATAAATAAATAAATAAATAAATAAATAAATAAACTGTCTTGGCTATTCTTTTTTTTTTTTTTTTTTGAGGGCAGTGTCACTGGCCCTCATATGTAGAACCGAACCGGGGCCGCTGGCTTCCCAAGCCAGCGCTTAACCACCGCGCCACTCGGCCAGCCCTGTCTTGGCTATTCTAGATCTTTTGAATTTCCGTATAGATTTTAGGATCAGCTTGTCAATTTTTATAAAATAGCCTACTTGGATTTTGATAAGAACATGTTGAATTTATACATCAATTTAGGGAGAATTGCCATCTTGATAATAGAGTCTTCCAGCACATGGATATGGAATGTCTTTCCATTCATTTTGATGGTATTTAATTGCTTTTTTTTCTTTTTTCTTTTCTTTTTTAAATTAGTTTCAGGTATATAACACAGTGCAATAGTTATACTTTTTACCCCTCAAACTAACAATCCCCTCCCCCAATCCGTGATGTTATTTAATTTCTGTTAGCAATGTTTTTGTAGCTTTCACTGTATCAGTTCTTTGCTTTTTTTGTTAAATTTATTCCTAAGTGTTTCATTGTTATTGATATTAGTGTGAATGGGATTATGTTTTCTTAATTTTATGTTTGCATCATTCATTGATAGTATATAGAAACAACTGATTTTTGTATATTAATCTTGTTCATTAGATATAGTAGTTTTTGTGGATTTCTTGGGATTACATACATACATACATACATACATACATATATACATAGTCATCTGCAAATGAAGACAGTTTTACTTCATTTCCAATCTGGATAATTTTTTTTTGTTTATTGTTTATTGTCTTAGCTAGAACCTTCAGTACATGTTTAAGAGAATTTGCAAAAGCAAATATCCTCGCCTTGTTCCCCAGTCTTAGGGGAAAAACATTGTCTTTCATTAAGTGTGATGCTAACTGTGGAATTTTTGTCAGGTTGAAGAAGTGCCTTTCTATTCTTTGTTTGAGAGTTTTTATCATAAATGGGTATTGGATTTTGCCAAAATATTTTCTGCATTTATTGGGATGATCATGTAGTTTGTCCTTTATTCCATTGATATAGTATATTACATTAGTTGATTTTTAGATGTCAAACCAACTTTGTGTTCTTGCAATAAATTCCACTTGGTTATGGTGTGTATGTATATTATCCCTTTTAAATATTCCAGGATTTGATCTTCCAGCATTTTATTAAGGGTTTTGTATCTATTTCATTAGAAATATTGATCTGTAGTTTTCTTGTAATATCCTAGCTTTGGGATTGGGGTAATCCTAGCCTCATTGAATGATTTGGGAAGTGTTCCCTCCTCCTCTATTTTCTGAGTTTGTGAAGAATGAGTATTACTACCTCTTTAACTATTTAATAGAATTCACCAGTGAAGCTACCTGGGCCATTTTGCCCTAGGCTTTAGAGTATGACATAAGACTGACTTGAGCTACAATATAAATTCCACGAAGGCAGGGATTTGTTTGTTTGTTTGTTTATTTTTGGTTTTTTTAGAGGGCAGTGTCACTGGCCCTCATGTGGGATCCGAACCGGGGCCGCTGGTGTCCCAAACCAGCTCTTAAACAATGCGCCACTTGGCCGGCCCAGGCAGGGATTTTTAATCTGTCTTTTTTGCTGCTATATCCCCAGTGCCAGGCACATAGTTGACATTCAATAAATATTGAATAAATGGTTGAATCAATGAATAAATACAAGCAGCTTGCACAGCTGGAGTACCTTTTGGCAGCAAGGAAGAAAGCAATTTTACCCAGGTATAAAAAGCAGCTCAATATAAGATTTTTCTTAAATTAATTTTTTAAGCATTCATTAAATTCTTATAATAAATATTTGATGCCCCTACATTTAAATATAAAACCAAGTAGTGGGCCAGCCAAGTGGCGCATTGGTTAAGAGCTGGTTTTGGGATGCCAGCGGCCCCAGTTTGGATCCCACATATGAGGGCCAGTGACACAGCCCTGTACAGCTAACAACAGCTCCACCTGGAGCTGGGCTGTGCGAGCCCCGGCGATGGTGTAGGCTGCAGCCCCTGCTGCAGTGGGCTGCCATAGGCGACAGTGAGTGGCCGGCAGCCAGCGTGAGTGGCCAGCAGCCAGTGTGAGCTGCCAATAGCCACAGTGAGCGACATCCAGAGGCCTGCGACCGATCTGCCTCATCTGGGAAGAGTGCAATGATGATACATGGGCCAGTGAAGCAATGTCCTCCACAACTAGACTGAATAACAAAAAGACAGCAACTTGTCAGATCCCCTTCCTCGATTCCCCAATGCTGTTCCCCTCCCCCAATGCCCTAATAAAAAAATCTTAAAATAATAATAATAATAATAAAACCAAGTAGCATATGCTTTATTAAAGTTTATATGAATAGGCTATTCAATAACATATTAAGATATGTTAATAAGAATAGGTTATGTACTAAATTATGTCTAAAGTATTTCAATGACAATATTGTCCTTCAGGCACCAAAGGATATTTATAATACTACAGGGGGTATAAACAAACAGATATGACCTCAGAATTGCCATTCTGAGAAGCTGATATGGCTGCCCAGTGGAACAGTTTGAGTGTCTGGACCATGATATTAGGAAAATGCAGATGTCCTAAGGCCTTAACCACCTGGCTTTGCTGTTTTTCTCCATCTAGTTAGTAGAGAAGAAGCCCCAAGCGTCCCAGCCCAGCGAGAGCCTCATGCGGCTGATGGCCATGGGGGAGAGTGAGGCCCTGTCTCAGATTTTTGCCGACTTGCACCCGCACAAGAGCTTCAGGTACACGACGTAAATCAAGCCAGCCTGACCTCCTTTCCTGCTATGCAGGTAGTCTGGGCCGGGAGATCCGAAAACCAGGTTAAGGAGCACAGGGAAGTGAGGAGCGTGGAATCCTGGCATTCAGTCTCCAGTGTTTTCCCTGGAGTCAGGGCAACCTTTGCCAGACTCTCTTTGCCTTAGTCTCCTTCTCCACATAGCAAGCAGAGTGTGCTTGACTCACAGCGGGAATGTTATAAAAAATGAAAAGCAACTCTCTGATGACAAGAATACGTTAGTAACACCGGTGGTAAAGTAAAACCTAATTTCTAATCCAGTTCCTAGTCCTACAGAGAAATAGCCAAAATGTTACTTAAGACATTGTCTACTTCTTGGGTTCCTTCACCTACTCACCTGGTCTCTGCTTGGACTTTATGGAGCTTCTGTGGTCATTTTCTCAGTGTATAGTCTCTTCTAGAAAGCTCCATTGTACAGGACTCTCTTTGTGCCTCAGGAAATGTCCCTGAACATATAGATGACTCAGGGTTTGAGTCTTAAAACTGGTTGGTATGAGAGAGACAGGAGCTGAGAGTACTGCGACCACTGGGTACCAACAACCAGAGAGCACAGATTAAGCGGGACACACAAAGGTTAAGGGTCCTAGTGAACTTGATTTGTGGCTTAAAAGAAGATGGAGAACAGAAATAAATCAGTAAATATCACCAGAAGATTAAAACCTAGGTATCAGAGAGATTTTTGTCACAATAGGGACCAGCAGCTTGGAGATGGAATAATGAAAAGAAAGGTTTCTTTCTGAGAAAACTGAAAACCAGTAGAGTCAGGGAGGTACTCTCTTGTAATAAAGGTTCACAAAGAACTAAGCCCATGTCACTGCTCCAACTGTGAGCCCATGGGCACATTGCTTAACTCTTCTGGGCCTCAGTTTTCAGATCTGTACAGTGGAAATTATGAGAGTCCCAACCTCATCCAGACATTGTCAGGATTGAATGAGCTCAAATGCATTAAGTGCTTGACACGCTCCTCGGCAGATTTAGAGGCAGATATAAGTAAAACCTTAATAATATTAATTTGTACTATTAAATCTACCTTGGGCTGAAAGTAGAAAAATATTGACACAAGAAAAAAACTTAGTTGCCCGCTGTTAAAGAATTTATACTGGGGTTGTCATTCGCATATCATATAGAGATCTGTAATTAAGAAATTTCTGGGGGCCGGCTGAGTGGCGCATTGGTTAAGCGCTGGTTTTGGGATGCCAGCGGCCCCGGTTCGGATCCCACATGAGGGCCAGTGACACTGCCCTCTACAGCTGACAACAGCTCCACCTGGAGCTGGGCTGTGCGAGCCCCGGTGATGGTGTGGGCTGCAGCCCCTGCTGCAGTGGGCTGCCATAGGCTGCAGTGAGTGGCCCACAGCCAGCGTGAGCGGCTGGCAGCCAGCGTGAGCTGCCAATAGCCGTGATGAGCGACATCCAGAGGCCAGCAACTGATCTGCCTCATCCGGGAAGAGCAATGACGATACCAACCGTGAAGCAACATCCTCCGCAACTAAAAAAAAACTGAAGAACAAGAAGACGGCAACTTGTCTGTTCCCCTTCCCCGATTCCCCAACGCTGTTCCCCTCCACCAATTCCCCAATAAAATCTTTAAAAAAAAAAAAAGAAATTTCTGGGTTAGATGTCACACTGCTGAGCTGGAATGTGTTGGTCATAGACCAGGTGGAAACAACCACTTGTCTCAAAATGTTAAAAAAATTTAAATTTTTTAAATTACTATTTGAAGAACAGCTTCTGTTTATATTCATTCATTGGCCGCAATTAAATCACATGACCATGCCCTGCTGCAAGGGAGGCTGGGAAATACATTCTCTGTTCTGCGTAATCATGTGCCCAAAACAGAATCAGTTGTTCTGCCCCCGAGGGAGAAGGGAGGAAAGGATACTGGGGGCCTATTAGCAGTCCCTGGCACACAGCTTTTAATATTTCCAGAAGGTCAGAGGAGACTAAGGCACTAGCCAGATAAAGGGTGGAGAAAGCTGTGCAGGTTAAGGGAACAAATGAATGTCAGACTAAGACTTTACCCTAAGAAGCTTGGTAAGTTTAGAGAAAAGGAAGGAAGGCCAGTGGGGAAGTGGGGAAAAGGGCGTAAGTAGAAATGGGCAGAGAGCAAGCCAAGAAGGGCCTGGGAAGCCATGTAAATGAATTTAGATTTCAACTATAATGGGAGCCTTAGCACCATTTTAAACTGGGATGTGACATGACCCAATTTACATGTTGAAAAGGTCATGCTGGCTGCTACAGTGACTGTTGATTTGAAGAGAGAGAAAGTAGGTATGGAGAGACCAGCCAGGAAGCTATGGCAGCCTAGTCTAGGCTGTCATGTACAATACAGATCAGACGGATGTGAGAAGCAGAGAAAAGTTAATTTTTGCTTCGCTGTTATCTCAATAAGTGCTTTGTAGAGACATTTAGTTTTTTCTTTTTAATTCCCCAGAACAAAGCCCTGAGTGTGATTACTTTTCTCCTCATTCAGGCAGGCTCTAGTCTGGTTGCAATTATATCAGTTTTTGCACATTGGCAACAATACACAACTTAAGCAAATAAAATAAGTGGCTGAGATACAGGACCAACAGATGGAGTCACACCCACTCCTTCTCAGCAAAATCAGCAGCATGGTTGCTGCTCCCCACCCCACCCCCAACCCCTGCACCCCATCCCACTAACTCCCTCCCTATTTTTCCTTCTGGTACTTTAATATGTGTCACATCCATCCAATATAACCACAGCTGGCCCTTTTCAGGTTTATATCTGTCTCTAAAGTGTTTGCATCAGGAAAAAATATAACTAGAAACAAGATTTAAAATGAGAATTTCATGTTCTATTTTTTTCCTTTTGACCTTCATTTCCTTGATCCTGAAATGGCTGGAGTTCCAGGAGTGGCAAAAAGACAGAGACCAAAAAGGATAAGCCAGGTAACAGAGGGCACAGGGCACCCGGGGCTCCTGTCTCGGAGAACTTTCTGCTCTGCAGATGTAGGAACATGATTCCTCCAGCTCCCCATCCAAACTTTCCCAGAGCTGTCAAGATGTCCTCTCATATCTTAGTTTTAGTTCCTCTAGGCTCTTTGGCAACCATAGTCAATTGGCACAAATCCTACCAAGTTTTCTTTGAAATGTCTCTTATATCGTTACTTCATTTCTGCCCCCACAGATCCTACCCTCATCCACTTTATCACCTCTTGCCTGGACTCCTGCAGCAATCATCTAGTTCATTCATTCATTTGCTTATTCAGAAACACGCACTGAGCACTTGGTAAGTGCTAAACACTGTCGAAGGCTTCAGAAATGAAGAAGAAACAGTACTCCTTTCAAGGGGTTTATAATTTGGTTGAATCAGATGGGAAAAAACCCAAATTATACAACCTCTTCTTCCAGGCAGCATTCAAATCCCTTGCCTGGGGTGCCACAGGGGCACAAAGATGGGGGTACCTCATTCTTTCCAGGAAGCTGTCCCAGAGGCCTAGGGCCTGAGCCCAGTCACAGAGGATGAGGACATGTGGGCTGGCAGAAGTGGATGAGGCAGGGCATTCTGGGAAGAGACAGAGCCTGTGTGAGAGAGCATGACACATTCTGGAAATAGCAGCTGGTTCCCTGTTTATTTCCAGATTCTAGTTTACCCCAAATCCATTCATTTTGGCATGCAGGGCTGTATATAAACGTCCCCACTCTTGCCCATCTCGCCTGGTCACTTTCTTCTCAAATAGGAGCCCTCTGCCTCATCTCCTTTTCCAGCCCAAATCTGCTGAGTCACACCTTAGTTATCCTTCCCCGTGCTCTATTCATACCCCCTCCCCCACTCCAAATCCTACCAATTCTTCCAGGTACACCTCTGGGCACCTTCTTGGTCAGATGAATCTTTTCTTGGTGATAACCTCTCTTTTGTTATTCCCTAATTGTTTCATTGGTTTCAATCTTATTTCTTCCAATACTACGTTTTTTTCATGTCTCTGAATTATCCACAGTGGCAAGCACTGGGTCAGGAGCACAATAAGAGCTCAGTAAATATCTGTGCACCACACTACTAATAAATTTTTCCTCCACATTGGCTCAGGAGGCAGCTGGAATATCATGTTACATTTAGACATTTAGAGGAGCATTTAGATCCTAGGCAAGCGCTGCCAACTTTCATGCAAACTAGGGATTACAAACTTAACAGTCCGCAGGTAGTATAGATAGATGCGTAAAAAGTCTAGGTGTCATGAATATAAGAAATGGTTGACTTTTCTCTCAACTCTATAAGTAAAAACAACAGCTGGGCTGACACTTGGTTTCAGCATTGAGGAGACAATAGGGAGTGGTGGGGACAGTAGCTTTCAATGAGAAAGTGAAAGTTTCAATTAAGCCTTCAATTAATTGTTTCCATGCTAGAACACAGGACTAGTGTTGAACACAAGCTAGATTCTCTAATTTGTCAAGAGAAGCCAAAAGTCTGGATTTTTATTTGACATATCCCCCACCCATAAAAAATTACAACCCACTTAGTGGGCAAACAAAACATATCTACTGGCCAGATTCAGCCTGGAAGCTGCCAGTTCACAGCCCCCACTCTAAATGGTGAGGCCCACATTTTCTCCAAGTCTATGAATGCTTTCTCATGTTATGTGACTAATAATACAACTGTGATTCGTTTCTGTTTTTACACATATATTCAATCACACACACATGCTCTCATTCACACACACACAGACACACACACACACACACAGAGGTTAGGGTTGAGGAAAACAGAAGCAGAGACTAGTTCAAACTTATTTCTGGGACTTGTGAGAACAGCTAGAATTTCAGAGTCGCAGGATATCTGGTGTCACAGGAACCACCACTTCCAAGATATCCCGAGGCTGATTTTAATTAATCATCCTGGAATGTCCTCAGGACACTTCTCTTTCCTTGAAGCTGGAAAAAAAACGTCCTTTCTCTTTGGGCCATGTATTAAATAGTATACCCTTTCAGTTTGGGAGAACACTCACACCCCAACCTCTTGGGGTTTTGGATGAAAAGAGACAGAGAGCTACATGTGGAAAAACCAGCATCCCAAAGCTTTACCTGTATGGCTGAACATTTCAACACCCCCCCCATTCCATTGGCGGGTAGTTGAGCCTATTGCAGTGCTTACCAAACTTGAATGTATATGCAGACAGTCCCCTGGGGCTCTGCTTAAAATGCAGATACTGATTCAGTGGGTCTGGCTCGACCTAAAACTGTGCATTTCTCACATGTTCTCTGGTGATGCCAAAGCTACTGGGCTGTGAGCCATCCGCTGAGTAGTTGAAGCCAAGTGGCGTAAGAAGAGGCTCTGGCTTACAGCCATTTGGGTTCAAGGCCATTGCCAGTTCAGCTAGCTGAATGTCCTGGGGAAATTCTCTCAGTTAACCTCTCCAAGCCACGTAGGTGCTCTCTTTTTGCTGGCTCTGCCTTGTTCACACGATGTAGTGGTGAAAACATGGGCTCTAGAGTTAGGCTGCCTGGCTTTGACTCTTGTCTCTGCCTCCTCCTCACGTGACCATGGGTAAGTTACTTAACCTCACTGGACCTCAGATTCCTCATCCTTAAAATGGGCTCACCTCTCAGGGTCGTTGTGAAGATTCAACGAGTATTCATGCACATAATTGTTTGGAACAGTGCCTGGCCTGTAATAAGCACCCCACCAATGTTGGCCATAATCTGTGAGTGTGCTCTATTAATCTATGAATTAAAGTACAAATAAATGCATTCCCTTTTTGGCCTAGAAAAAAATACTCCCAGTGAAGACAGCATCCCATGTACCTGCGACCTCAGTTGGAGGGCTTCCTTCACCTATGGAGAGTGGGAACGAGAGAACCCCTCTGGGCCGCAGCCCCTCTCACTCCTCAGCACTCTGGCAGCTTCCACGGGGCCACAGCTGGCGTCACTCATAGGTACGGTCATGAGATTAGTCTGGCTGTTTCCATGGGACGGGCCTGGAATTTGACCTCAGGTCTGGGTTCAGATCCTAGGGTCCTGAGGGTGCTTCCAGGAGGCTAGGGTGTGGGAGTGTGTGAGGGAGGGTGCCAGTCACAACCACCTCAGCCCTTTTTTTCTGCCCTGTTCTTCTCTACCTCCAACTGAGCTGAGTGAAACCCTAAGTGTGGCACCTCAGGAGCCCCCAAGTGTCCCTAGGAGTTCCTGCAAAGTGGCTCTGAGGGATGATACTGTTGTCACTAGAGCTGCTTTCTCTCTGCTGGGTGGGGACATGAGGCCTGCCTCTGCAGAGCTTCCATGGGCCCTTCCTTTGAGAAGGTGGAGAGCTGCCTTTCCCTTTTCTTTTCCAGAGCTCTTGGGTAGCCCCGACTATCTGCTGCCAAGTAAGAAGGAGCTAGGCCAGGATGGGTGGGGCAGGATGGGCCAAACCATTATCTCTCCATGCTCCAAGATGCATCCATCCATCCATCCATGTATTCATTTAACAAACATTCATTAATTACTTCCTATGTGCCTGTCTGACCAGAGATAGGTCCCTAAAGAAGATAGAGTGGTTTATGTTTTCTAAAGTAAGATATTATTAATAAACCACTAACTCTTACAAGATATATTGGTAATAGTTGGCAATTTTAAAAATTAATGTAGGTGTCTATGTGCCCACACAAGAGCTTTTTAGGCAAGTTATATCTTACTGAATATTTTTCTCTCTTACACTAACAGGAAATTCTATTTGAGCCACCCTTTCACACTGGGGAGAATCTAAGCAGCCCTCGCCAATACCACTCTGCAGCATCAGCTTTATGAGGGACTGACTATCTGGATGGAGGGAAGGAGAAAACTGCAACTAGGGAAAAACTAGAACCATCTCACGCTGATAGCATAGCCTTTCCTTGGAGAACCATTTGGGAGCATGGCTCTTGGATGAGAGGCAATATTCTGGCATTATTCGAGCATGTAACTTCTGCGATCTCACCACCACACCTCACCTCACCACACCTCACCTCCATTCCACCAGGCAGACACAAAACGATGTGTTCTCAGAAGGGCCAGGACCAAGAGATGGAGAGAAGGAAGGAAAGGAATGCAGGACCAGAGGCGAGGTGGAAGAGAACAAAATGGAGGTGAAGAGGGAGGAAGTCAGAAAAGAAGGGAGCTACACAGAGGTGGTAAGAGAAGGAAACAGAAGAGACTTTGGAGAAAAGCTGAAGAGGACAAGAGAAGAAATACACCTCTAAGAGATGCCTCACCCAGCTTCTATTTATCTAATTTAAAACTTGAAAGTAAGACCATATACCAAAAAAAGAGAAGTGTTTTCTTCTCTGTTCAGACTGCTCTGGATAAGTATGAAGGTTGAGAAACGATTTCCAGCCAGGGGCCTCTCCATGAATTTCCCTTTTTGCCAGTTTTTCTTGTTAGTCCCTCTTTTCTGATTCAAGTTTTGGCTTTTCTTCCTTAGCTCCTAACTCGGACTTGCTAGCCTGGCCCTAGTGTTCCAAATGGAAGTTTAGGTTTGAAGTTGCAGAAAGATTCCTACAGGAGGAAGTCAGACAAGGTGTGTGAGATAGGGGGAATTTCTCTCTAGTGTTCAAACTTTCTAAGTTTGTTGCTGTTGCGGCCCTACAAACACTGGCTCAACTTTTTTTGCATATGACACCCTCTTGAAATGTTGACACACCTTGTTAGTGCTTATTAAATGATCAATCCCAAAGAGAGGGGATACAGGCTCAAATCACAGGTAAAATCAGAGGTCCTCAAATTATAGATCAAGAGAGTCACTAAGGAATGTCTGTCAAATGACCCACGGGCTGGCCTCTTTTGTTTAACATGTGCAATATTTCCATACAATAAAACCAGACTATGAGTATTTCAGAAAGGCTGCCCAGTCTTTCAACTGGAAAGCATTTTGGACATCTTGCTTTGATCTAAGATTTTCTAGAAGGGTCTTTTGCTTCACGGAAGTGGTTTTCAGACTGAAAATGTTAGAGAGCTAAAAAGTAAGCTCCTAGATCACTGTCACTCTTTCCAAAGACGAGTTAGGTCCTAATTCTTGGTGATTTCAATATCCACATAGATGATTCTTCCCATATCCTGATCACTGCTGCCCAATGGTCCTAACCTCCATCTTCCTCAGCCACTGACTCCCCTGATTTTATCCTTTGTCATTAATAACTGTACTCCACCCTGTTATTCCCATTCTCAGCTATACCACCTCCTGTCTTTCCCTTTGAGTCCAGTAATCCTTTGACCCCACCAATCCTACAAATTATTGCTCCTTCTGGGTTTTCACTGTCCCTTACTCTTCTCGTGTCCTCATTTTCCTCCCTGACAGCCTGGATTCTGTGATGAATCATTATTATCACTCCCTTGCATGCACCTCAACACCTTTTTTTAAAAAAGGTAACATGAAATTTCTGTAAACTGAACCCAGCTCCAAACACATTAATGCTACAAAAATCCCCTTCCCCAAATATATACCTGAGCTTAGCTGCTTATGAAAATTTACACGTACCACTCCATTTTTAAATATGCTCCTTTGTGTCTCTTAGTCTTTATTCTGTTCACGCGGCTGAGTCCAATTCTCCACTAGCTCAATGTCTGTACCATGCCACTAAACTTGCCTGGAGAAAACTGCATGACATACTAACCAGTCTCACATCAGAGTCATAACCACAAGCCCAAGAAGGTCCTTAATGTTGCCTGGAGATCATACTGTGTTTGCCTCATCTGTTCTCTCTGCTGAATAGCTATTTCACATCTTCTCTCTCCTCCAAACCCCAGTGCCTCCTATTGACCCAGCTTCCCATTTCACTGAGAACATAGTAACAATTGAGAGAGAACCCCAAGCTCTCACCACTATGTTTACCACTTACTTGGAACCAGATCCACAGGTCTAGTTTCTTTCCTTGTTATGGAAGAACTATCTTCACTCTAAGCAAAGTCCAACTTCTCCCCTTTTGTGCTGAATCTCATCCCATCTTACCTACTCAAGGATGTTGCTCCAGCAACTCTTCCTTCTTTTTCCTACATCGTCAATTTGATCCTTGCTCCTAGATCCTTCCCACCAGCAATAAGCAAGCTGGTATTTCTTCTAAACATACTGTTGTTTCTCCCATTAAAAAAACCAAACAAAATAAAACAAAATCTCTCTTGGCCCCTCTGCCCCTGCTGCTCCATTTTCTCTACTCCTATATAGTAAACTCTTTGAAAGGGTTCCCATTCCAATTTCTTGCTTCCCATTCTTTCTTGACTCCTCCAGTAGGTTTTTGCACCCACTACCCAGCAAACCGGATCCTCACATTACTAACGCCAACATCTCACTGTTAGCAGCATGTGACATAGGTGACTACTTTCTCCTTAAAACTTTCTTCACTTGGATTCTAGAACATTACACTCTCCTGGCTTTTCTCCTTCCCTGGCTTTTCTTCTGAGTTTCATTTGCTGATTCATTTTCATCGACACCCCTCCACCATCTTCAACTATTAGAAATTTCCAAGACTCAAGACACAACTTTGAAATCAACTCGTCATCACTCTCAATATAATCAGTTTGCTACCATTCATCCAGCGATGTGACAAGATCCTTATTGATGGTATTTTATTTTATTTTATTTTTTTAAAGATTTTATTGGGGAATTGGCGGAGGGGAACAGCGTTGGGGAATCGGGGAAGGGGAACAGACAAGTTGCTGTCCCCCCGTTCTTCAGTTCAGCTGCGGAGGATGTTGCCCCACTGTTGGTATCGTCATTGCGCTCCTCCCGGTCGAGGCAGATCGGTCGCCGGCCCCCGGATGTCGCTCACCGCGGCTACTGGCAGCTCACGCTTGGCTGCTAGCCGCTCACGCTAGCTGCAGGCCACCCACTGCAGCCCATGGCAGCACACTGCAGCAGGGGCTGCAGCCCACACCATCACTGGGGCTCGCACAGCCCAGCTCCAGGTGGAGCCGTTGTCAGCTGCAGAGGGCAGTGTCACTGGCCCTCATGTGGGATCCGAACCAGGGCCGCTGGCATCCCAAAACCAGCGCCCAACCAATGCGCCACTCGGCCGGCCCATTGATGGTATTTTATATACATTGCACCAGTATAAGATCATCAATACATCGATACTAAGACAGATTTTCTGCACCCTGGGTGTCCCAGGGGTGCTGGAAGGACAGAGATGTAGCTAAGAGATAGCCGTTGGAGATGCTTGCTAAGCCATAAGGTTTAGATCCTCTCTCTAGGAACTCAAATGTGGATGTTGCTGGTGTTGTAATTGATACATAAGATAAGACCGCTGAAATAACAATCTGCCAGTTGCTGATTGATGTCCACATCCCGTAAGGGGAATTGGGCGTTGGGAGCATACACAGGCAGGAACTACATACCTACCCACCCTGACCCGCTTTTAGTTAGGAGTTTTAATGTTCACATCATATTGGGTGATTACTTTTGGCCTGAGTTTATAAGGCCCACCATGCAGGCCTCCCCTAAGTTTGTCAGGTTTAGCCTGTGGCCCATTTTTCCTTCATAATACAGTTAGATGATGAAGGTGCCAAGGGCATGAAGATCACTAGCAGAGTGATCCAAGAAGTCCTCTGCAGCCAGTCATGCGCCATGAACCAGGACGCGGCAGCAGCCAGGGGGCCTCGCCCACAGCCGCCTAGAGTAGGGGGCTGGGTCCCGCCATCCCAACAGGACCCGGGACCAGAGTTGGGCGGGAATTCGCCCACGCAACTAGGCGCGCTCGGGGACGTGGCGCTTTCCAGCCAATGGGGGCGACGCGATGATGGGACCAATGGCTGCCCAGGGAAGCTTTGCGTCAGCAGCGGGTTGGTTGTTGATTGGTCAGGAGGCCGCCCGGTGAGGCGGAAAGGGGCGGGGCGCGGAGGCGCTTCCGGTTGGGAGGTGCTTGTGCGCGTGAGCCTAGCCGGTGCGGAGCGCTGCTGCTGCGGCAGCCTGGGTTGTGGGCGCTACCGGGACGGGTGAGTATGGCGGTGCTTGGCCTTTTCTCCATAGCCTCCTCCTTTTAGCTTTCTTTTTGTGCACAGTCTGCGCTCCTGGCGCGGCACGGATCTTCCTCGTTCCCGGCCTGTGTTCTGCTAGTGCGGGGAGTTGGGGCCTGAGCCGGCTCACGACCCCGTGGGCGTTGGGCTTGCAGCCCGGGTTGCAGGCCGCCTCTCCTCCCCGCGCGCTCCAGGAAGGGGCTTGGGGCCCCGCGACCTCCGGATCCCTGCTTTCCCTCCGTTTGGGGCCTGGCTCGCCACGGTCTCGGCCTCCGTCGCTGGGCCCGGCCACTCATCCGCGGACTAGAGGGTCACTCCTGTTTACCACCTGAAGGTCAGAGGGCAGCCAGGCGGTGGTATTGTAGTCGCTCCCCGCCACCTCCCCCTCTTGGGCCTGCTAGTGTCTGCCAGTCCCGCCCCAAGGCCACAGCCAGAGCATACGGTGCATCTGCCAAGAACGTCGCTTTCGCTGACTTGGAGGGCTCAGAAACAAGGGGTTGGGGGCAGAAAGCATGAAGACACTAGGTGATTTTTTTCCCCAAGTTACTGTTATTTTAAAGAGTAGCCGAATGTTTCGAGCTTCCATGGATAGTTGCGTACGTAAGTCAGCGACGGAAAATAGCGTGCAAAGCTTTCCTAGGGAATTGTATTTTCCCCTTGTTTTGTGGCTTCTAGCCCCTGAGCCTAGTTCTGATTTTTAGCATGCCCCCCAATACACTATGGCCGCCCTGATTAAGAATATAGTCGTATGGTTTGCAGTTTCGAAAGCTGCTAATTTTGCATCCAGGCAAAAAAAGCTTCCGGGGTGTCCTCATAAAACTTGAGGGCCCTGGATCTCAGTTCCTAAGTGTCTATTCTCCCAGGATACTGTCTTTGAGAATTGAATGTAATTCACTTCCTGGCATGGACAATAAAGTCAACCTTAGTGAAGCGTAAGTAAAGTTGCTTCTGGTTTGATTTTTTGTTGCTGGGAGGTTGAGAACTGGGTCATCTCTGATAAATTAGTCTTTGCCATAGGCTGGAACTTGATACAAGACAAACGCATGTTTGACCTCATTCAGTAGATTTAGTTAACCAAGTACTAAATGATGGCCTTCCCTGAAGAATTTATGTAGTACTGTATAGTGCAAATGAGGGTCCAGAGATAACCTGTAAATTATATTTGTGTGTAGAGAGGGTGCATCTGCTTAGACCTAATCTGAGTTTTTACAGTGATTCGGGGTCTTCAATGGGATCCTCTTGAGAGTCACAGCTGGGCGAACCATGAGCTGACAAAGATGAATTGGGTATGTCTGAGTGGATGGTACTCAGGTACAACTTTGAAATCAACTCATCATCATCAGCCTCAATATAATCATTGTTTGCTACCATTCATCCAGTGATGTGTCAAGATCCTTATTGATGGCACTTTATATACATTACACCTGTATAGATCATCAGTACATTGACACCAACACAGATTTTCTGCACCATGGGTGTGCCAGGGGTGTTGGAAGGACAGTGGCGTAGCCAGGGGATAGCCACCAGAGATGCTTGCTAGGCCATCAGGTCCTAGATCCTCTCTCTAGGAACTCTTAAATATGGATGTTGTTGGTGTTGTAATTTATGTATGAGTTAAGACTGCTGAAATAACAATTTGCCTGTTGCTGGCCACATCCGGTAACAGGAATTGGGGGTTGGGAGCATCCACAGGCAGGAACTACATTGCTGCCAAGCACTGTCCAACTAATCTAGTAAAATAAACTGGTAAATAAGAAGTGTAAGACACTGTATTAGGGACTGTGGAGGGGTATTGATTTATATTAGTTATAATTCCTGCCTTCCAAAAATGTAGCTTCTACAGGGGAGTTGAGACATTTAGCCTCTGATCCTTATTGTGGAGTGGTACAAACTTTATAAAAGTTTAGAGGAATGGGTACAGATCACTTCCAGCTGGAGTGATAACATGAGATAAGTCTTTTCATCTAGGATATAAAAATTATTTATAGACATTTGGCACTGCAGGGAGGTTGAGCTAAAATGCTACCAAATTCTCAAGGACTTTATGCATGCTACACGCACACAGCAAAATTACAACTAGAAACCAAGGCTCTTGTCCTTATATTTTGCATAGCATTCCTATGGCAATTAATTATGCATTAAAATTTCATCAGCCAAAGGGAGACTTTTTTCCTCCCAGAATTTCCCAGAACTCTTTTTTTTTTTTTTTTTGATGGCAGTGTCACTGACCCTCATATGTGGGACCTGAACTGGGGCCGCTGGCTTCCCAAGCCAGTGCTTAACCACTGCGCCACTCAGCCAGCCCAGAACTCTTTCTTAAAAAAAATTTTTCGCTCCGTAGCCAGAAAAATTTAAAGTCTACTGGGTTGCTTTGGTTATAGAACTAGGGTTATGAAGCAGGGCCGGCCGAGTGGCACGGTGGTTAAGAGCTGGCTTGGGAGGCCAGCGGCCCCGGTTCGGATCCCACATGAGGACCAGTGACACTGCCCTCTTAAAAAATAAATAAATAAATAGAACTAATGAAGCCTGAGTAATACTTAGTCATTCTCAAAGCTTTTCTCCTGCAGCCAAATTTTGCTCTTTTATATACTCAACTGTCTTATAAATATATGCCCTTAGTCACGCAAATAATTAGAATGTATTAATGAACTAATGTAAATTACTCCATCACGAGAGAAACATTGAATAAATGGTTTGTCATTATCATAACTTTTATCAAATCATGAAGGATGACATTACTTTAATGTGATAATTCATTATTGGTACTTGTACCAGTCTGTAAGTGAAGAATGTCAGATAGATAATCAAATAGCTCTAATTTCTAGGTTTCATAAGCTGGGACTCAGTGTAGTTTAATGACTCTCAGACTGTTTCCCCCCCCTTCCTCCCCCAGTCCACAACTGAAGTAGACACGTAAGCAGTGAGATCCTACTTTTGCTGCATTATAGAGGAATGCCTTTTTTCCTGACTGTCCAACTCAGAGAACTGGAATTTTATCACCACACCCATCTCTCCCACTTGTTAACATTGAGCAACGGGTCTTTGGTCAACCAGAATAACTGTGGGATCACTCAGTGCTAATGTTCTTGAGAAGTTGAATTCAATTCAGGCATCTACATTTCCCTGGAACAATTTCTCTTGAAGGGTGAGAAATGGCAAGAATTTAGAGCTTTCAAGGCAATTTTTTTTTTTTTAGCTGAGCCATCCTGCCACCTATTGGCAGCTCAGCTCAGCCTGGGCATCGAACTACTGTTGCTCAGAGCTCAGCTCACACTCTTGAGCGAGCTCTTAACCAACTTAGCCACTCGGCCGGCCTTTCAAGGCAATTTTTTTTTTTTTTGTTTTTTAAGATTTTATTGGGGAATTGGCGGAGGGGAACAGCGTTGGGGAATCGGGGAAAGGGAACAGACAAGTTGCTGTCTTTTTGTTCTTCAGTTTAGTTGCGGAGAATGTTGCTTCACTGTTGGTATTGTCATTGCGCTCTTCCCGGATGAGGCAGATCGGTCGCTGGCCTCTGGATGTCGCTCACCGCGGCTATTGGCAGTTCATGCTTGGCTGCCAGCCGCTCACGCTGGCTGCGGGCCACTCACTGTAGCCTATGGCAGCCCACTGCAGCAGGGGCTGCAGCCCACACCATCACCGGGGCTCGCACAGCCCAGCTCCAGGTGGAGCTGTTGTTAGCTGTAGAGGGCAGTGTCACTGGCCCTCATGTGGGATCCGAACCGGGGCCGCTGGCATCCCAAAACCAGCGCTTAACCAATGCGCCACTCGGCCGGCCCCTCAAGGCAATTTTTGAATGGATAAAATAAACTGATTCTTAAGGCCCATTGTTGTTAAGAAATTCAAGCTTATGCCATTAATCTTTTCTTCTTATACATTTACTGGAACATGTATAAAAATAATTTTGCAGAAGACAGTTATTGGTGACATATTGCAAAAGGATATAGTTATTTGATATCTTTAAGAAAAAATATTAGATGTCACCTTTGATGGGGGGGCAGAATTTTAGAGCTGATAGATCATTTGAGAAATGGGAGATACAAACATTGATTTACCTTCTAGATCAGGGGTCGGCAAACTTTTGAGATGGAAGAGCCGCCAGGGGTCACCAAACTGAAGTAAAATTGAAAGTGAAAATAAAAACTATCATAGTTTTTGTTTTTTTTGTTTTTTTGTTTTTTTGAGGGCAGTGTCACTGGCCCTCATATGTGGGACCGAACCGGGGCCGCTGGCTTCCCAGGCCAGCGCTTAACCACCGGGCCACTCGGCCGGCCCTAAAACTATCATAGTTTTATTATAAAATTTTTAAAGGATATTATTCACATAATGGTGATTATGTAAAAATATATTTATGGCTCTCAAATAATTTTTAAATTGTTGCGAGGGACAGGATTGGCTCTTCCAGGGGTTGGCAAACTTTTGAGACAGAACGTACCCAAAGAGCCACATGTGGCTTGCGAGCCACAGTTTGCCGACCCTGGTCTAGATCATGTGGTAAAAGCTTGCATAACCAGTCTTTGTTTATGTATATATGTTTTCCAAATACCCTGTTTTCCGTTGATGTGTAGTTGTGATGATGGGGGAAGGATAAAGAGAAGGGTTATTTAACTTTCTATCATTTGGTTTCAGTTTTGTTGAAAAGAGAAAGATACTTCAGAAATAAGTGCACAAATGTAGCTCTTCAGGTACCTTGTGTGAAAAATGGTTTTGTACGCATCACATCTTCCCACATGAAATCCTGTCTTGGGGGATATCCTTTGTTTCTACTTGAAAATATATGTGTGTGTGTGTGTGTGTGTGTGTGTGTGTGTGTGTGTGTGTAGGTAAACCTAGTACATTCTTTTTTTAGTGTTTGTAATCATAAAACAAGAGGCCTTTTGTTAATGTTTCTAATAGCCAAGAGTTGGTATATTTATGTGTGCGTACCGAGAGAATATATACTGGGGATGTCAAAAAAATGTATGCAAGTGGATACTTTGGTCAACATTGCTCAAGCAGTAGTTCGCTGAAATCAGAAGTGTCTAGACGCTGATGGTAACCACTTTGAGCACCTCTTATAATTGCAGAAGTCACACGTGACTTGTATTCATCTTTTGTTATCAGTATATATTGAGTATTATAATTTTAATATAGTTTTCCTTTCTTAAAATGTGTATACTTTTTTTTTTTTTTTTTGGCAACACACACACTTAAAGTGCATGTTTTTCATTGCCCACTGCAGAGATGAGGGTAGGGCCATTGGCTTTGTCAATCAGGTGGTCCTTGATGACACTTTTAGGCAGTTTGTTTTGGATTGTGGAGACCTGAGAAGTATTGATTGACAGAATGGAGGAGTCTATAGAGGGGTGGGATTGAAGTTTAATTGAGAGTGGGAAAGGAAAGAGAGATGGGTAAATGATAAAGCCAGATCACTTGGATTTTACTCTGGAATTCTCTTGTCCTTGTACCAAGATGTTAAGCCTCAAACTTAAATGTAAATTTCCCTCTACATAACGGTTAATCTGTCACATTTCTGTATATCACATGTGTCAGAGCTTTGCACAGTATGCTTTCCAGGCCCTGATAGTGTTAGTGGGCTTAAGCATTTATTCACATTGTAACATTTGAGGTTTTTAAGAGTTGTTAGGGTATTATGCAAGAATTGTTACAGTATTTTATTCTAGGAATGTAATTAATCATTTATAAAATCTTTCTAAATGTGAAGTCCCCTTGTTAACAGACAAGGAAAATCCTCTGTTGCAGATGACTCTTGATTTTACTTGATTCTGTAAGCATCTAACATAGATATTGTTTGGGTATATCACAAAATATCAACAACATACAATTTGTTCTTTGTCTCTAAAGAGTTTTGTCTAAAGAATTATTAGTAGTTTGAAATAGAAGTTTCATTTTGACTTAAAATAAGGCATATTCACTTTGATATTTAAGGGAGCTGCTAAATCGCTGATTTTCTCTTCATTGTTCACTGATTTGATTGATCAGCTGAGTTATTAAGGGTAGGCTCGAGTGTTATTCTACAGTAGTATGTTTTACTTTAAAAATAGGGTTTCTGTCTTAAGAATAGATGTTTTTCCTTCAGTCTTCGTATGCAGCCTGGAGAAATGGCTTGAAAATATTTGCTTTGCTACCTAATACTGAAAATAATTTTTATAATAGTGTTTAAAAAGTAATACACATAAAAAGGTAATACACATAAAGTGTGTGCTGTTTACAAAAAATAGCACACCAGAGTACAATATTAAAGTTCACACCAGCTTCACCACCCAACCTCATCTCTTCCTTGAGTTTAGGGGTTTCCACTGTTTACAGATAGATGCTTATCCCTCTACACCCTGTTTGTGCATATATATGCTATGTTTTATACATGGCACTCCAGGTGGTCCTTATGCCTGGGAGAGTTTGGGAAACACACGTGAAATGATAAAGCAGTTGTTATCCATCACTGTACCATCTGAACAGTTTGATCTTTGAAAGCGGTTTCAGATTGAGCCTGTGGGAGACGGCTTGGTGCCATGGGCCAGCAGCACTGCTCAGCTATCTCAGTGGCTCCTAATCTCAGGATCACCATAATCACCTGAGAAGCATTTAGAACTACAAATGCCTGGATTCAACTTCAGAGATTCTAATTTAGTAGGGAAAACTTTTTCAGTGCTTCCTGGGTGATTCTACTAACCAGCCAGATATGAAGACCAGACCCCTGAGGTATATACAAAGTACTCGTGGAGTATTAGGAGTCAGTAAGTCTGGATTTAAATCTTGGTCCTTTCACTTGTAAGTCTTACAAACTTGGGCAATAGGATTAAAGTTCTACTTTGGTGTTTTTTAAAGAGACTAATGAGAGACTACTTACAAGGTGGATGTTTTAACTATAATTCCTTGTCAGCCTACAATAAGATGAAAGAAATTGGTAAAAATTTCTCACCATAAAACTGAAAATCTGATGTTCTCCCATACTTACTTTGTGGGTTAAGTAATAATTGGGATAATATCAAAGTAATAATTTCACTGCATGTGAGCCTTTAACTTCTTGTTTAATGATTAAGCACACTGTCTCCTGAATTAACGCCTTCCCTTTCCTTAAGGACTGATGACCATGGACCTGCGGCAGTTTCTGATGTGCCTCTCTCTGTGCACTGCCTTGGCCTTGAGCAAGCCCACGGAAAAGAAGGACCGTGTCCACCATGAACCTCAGCTCAGCGACAAGGTTCACAACGATGCTCAGAGCTTTGATTATGACCATGATGCCTTCCTGGGCGCTGAAGAAGCAAAGACCTTTGACCAGCTGACCCCAGAAGAGAGCAAGGAAAGGCTTGGGTAAGGTGTCAGCTCTCAGGGGGCTAGTTAGGCTCATGGCATTTCTTTATCAATCAGCTTGTTCTTTTTTTCTCCTCTGGCACAGTCGCCCAGGAAAGCGTTGTTGAACTACATTTTCTGAAAGCTAATCACAGAATTGCTACCACTAAAATTTAATGTAAGCACTTGCTTTCTTACATTTCTCCATTGAATAACAGTTTTTACCTCATTCTACAAAGCAAAGTCATTTTTGCATAAAAGTACCAAATAGTAAAGGACCCAGCTTGAACTGCATCACTTTGATCCCTAAGGAACATTATGTGTTGGGGGGAGGGGGATTCTTGTCCTTGCCCCCTTTTAATTTTTTTTTTTTTTTAAGATTTTATTGGAGAACGGGAACAACCAAGTTGTTGTCCTTCAGTCTTAGTTGTGGAGGGCGCAGCTAGCTCAGCTCCAAGTCCAGTCGCCATCCAGCCGCCCGTTGGCAGCTCGTGGCCACTCAGCTCAAGGTGCCGTGTTCAATCTTAGTTGGGGGAGGGGGGGGGCGCAGCCCACCATCATCCCATGTGGGAGTCGAACCGGCAATTTTGTTGTTAGGAGCATGTGCTCTCACCATCTGAGCCATCCTGCCACCTGTTGGTAGCTCAGCATGGGCGTAGCTCACTGGCCCATGTGGGAATCAAAGTGGCAACCCTGCTCAGAGCTCACGCTCTTAACCAGCTGAGCCACTCGGCTGACCCCCCTTTTTATTTTTAAAAACTATCCATGACCTATTCATTGTTGCCCCAGACAAGTCTTTGAGTGGATAATAAACTACAAATTAGATTCCTGGACTAAAGTTTATGATTTCTAAGAATGCCCTTCACCCTCTTGGTTTTCATTCTCAGATATTTGTTTAATTAAAAACAAATGCCAAAGCAAACCAACCTTGCCTTTTAGGTTTTTTTTTTTTTTTTTTTTTGAGGGCAGTGTCACTGACCCTCAGATGTGGGACCCAAACCGGGGCCGCTGGCTTCCCAAGCCAGCGCTTAACCACCGCGCCACTCAGCCGGCCCTCCAATCTTGCCCTTTAGAAGACTGTAAAGTAATGGGCTTAATGTCAGAGCATGAGCTGCTGTTTCAGTAACAGCTGGGCCAAGATTGGGGTCTGTGACTCCCAGCAGGTGTCTTCCTAAACAATTGATTTGGTAGAGTCTCAGTTGATTATTTTTAACTGAGGACCTGAGAATTTTTAAGGAAAAATGCAGGTTAACTTAGTGAACATTTTCTCCTCAATGACCACTATTGGTGTAATATTCTGGACTATATTCAAGAGATTTGTCTGGAAAATTGTACCACATAGAAATTTCCCAAAATATTTTGCTGTCATGGATAGTGTTATGATTAGAAGACATTATAGGTTTTGCTTTGAGTGATACTTGAGGGATAAGTTCATTTCTTTCTTTCATTGGGTTATCTGCTCACTGACGTGTACAATATTTTATTTTTAAACACTGACAGAAATAATCAAAAGATTTTGCTATGTAGAATGAGAAACTATCCTAAAACACTTGAAAGTAGATAGCGAAAACAGATATATTAAAGAGTCGGTTTTCTGTTAGATTGCTTTTTTCACTTTGAGAGACCATGCTTGCTTTTCATTTTAATCTTATAACTGCTAACATTCCAGGCTGAAAATAGAGCTGCATGAGGGTTTTCTCAGTCTTCATGTCTGCCTATTAATAACGTGCATGTCCAGCCCACATTTTGGTCTGCACATCTCAGCAGAATTACTCTTAAATAATGAAGGGCCATTGGGTTTGGTGTCAGCCAGCATGTTCTAGTTCTGCAGGTAGCGGAATAGTTCTGCTAGCAGCTTTCGGTAGAGAGATATGACCTTTTTTGTCATCAGTGAATATCAAAAGTTCAACACATGAGCAGACTCCATGTTTGATTAGAATAAGATGGTTAAAATCATGTTTCTCTTGGTATGAGCCAAATACTATTTGCTTTTCCCAAATTTTGGAGATAATGATATACCCCAATTTACAAGGCGACATACTATTGGAAGCAGAAATTTCAGATGAACTTTTTTAAAACTTATTTCACTGTGGCATTTCTAAACATTATTTTGGTACACCATAGGTTGGGAACAATAGATTCCCTCTCTTTTCCATCTATTCTAGAAGGCAGCTAATTATTAGGATACAAGATCATTGTTCATAGCTGTAGTTGTAAAAAATGCTACTTTTTTTTTTTTTTTAGCTGAGCCATCCTGCCACCTGTTGGCAGCTCAGCTCAGGCTGGGCCTCGAACTGCTGTTGCTCAGAGCTCAGCTCGCACTCTTGAGCAAGCTCTTAACCAACTATGCCACTCAGCCAGCTCTAAAATGCTACTATTTTTAAATCTTTAGTAATAACATCTAGAAGGCCACAGGAAGCATTTTAAAGCAATTTTAATATATAGTTTTCAGTTCCTTATTAAGAATGTTGACAAATAGAACATTTTTTTCTTACGTGTGCATTCTCAACCTTCCAAAAGAAGTCTCTGTATACTTAATTTTCATTTATGTGTCCTTCAGTGAGGATATATTTGTTGTGATGTGGTGATCGTTAATATAAAAATGTTCTCTCCCTCGATATATTTACTATAGAAATTAATTAGAGCAGATCATCATCCTTTTTTGGGTCACAAGCCCAAACGCTTTGGGAACCTAATGGAAGCTAAAGACTCTTCCTCAGTAAAGCGCACATGTGAATATATATAAAATTTTGCATGCTGAATGTTATGAACCCTAATGCAGCCCATTTATCGGCCCAGGTTCTTTGAAAAACCACAGGGTTTGCTTTATGCCTCTTGAAATGTACAGGCATGTGTTACCTCTTAGGAGAAATAACACAGGGTCCAATGCTTATTCAGTGGCGTCATAACTGCATCTGTGTAGTGCTCTAGTGTCATAGGAATATAACACCATTAGCTTCTTAAATCTATACAGGCTCTTAAAGATCAGAGCTGAGAGCTTCGTGCCTAAAATAGGACTTGCCACTTCCAGTGCACTTTCACAACTTCTGCAGGCTGGACAGCCAGTGAAATAAAAATGGCTTTTATATTTTTAAATGGTTTAAAAAAAATGCAACAAACTGTATGTGTCCCACAAAGTCAAAAATATTTACTCTGTTCCCTCTCAGAAAAGTTGCCAGCCTCTGGATTAAACCGTTTGGGATATTTCTCTTAGAATAAATAGAATGGCGTTCAGCCAACTTTATTGAGAAAAACCCATCTTGAATAAGTCATATGCCTTTTTAAAAATCTGAGTGACCCTTCTCTTTAAACTACCTTTAATAGTTAAAAATTTTCTTTTGGGAATGAGAGGGGCTCTGATACTTTGCCTTTTTTTCCTTAATGGTACAGTGGTACTATTGGTAGCAAATACAATTTGGACACAAACTGGATCTCATTATAGATAATTCAGAAGTTTTTAATACTGGTATAACTTAATTTGTTTTAATATTGTTAAAACTCTACAGGGTTAAAATTGGGAAAAAAAATTGTCTTGTTTCCATCTAGATAGAGGAGGATGTTTAAGAGATGGTGTTTTACTGTGTTACCTTTTTTATAGCGTTTTAGATCAAAAGTTACAAATTGCACATTCTCTGAAGGAAAATGCTTGTTAATTATAAGATTTAAGTTATGCCTAACACCATATCAACATCAAGATGAATCTCTTTTTATAGTGTCGCTCATACTCTGTGATTCTAATCACTTTCCACTGTGTTCATAAAATGAATACAAACTGGGAAAAGACATTCTTTACTACCAAGTGACAGTCTTTTTCACTCCTGCAGTTAATAGAGCATAGGAATGTGCCAATTTCAATTCTGTTGGGAGTTTTCAGTTAAAATTCCTATTTCAAACGGGACCACTTAGTTGTGTGACTTTGCATATGTTGTCTTAGCCTCTATGCATAGGCAGTTGCGTCTTTTAGCAGTTTTTGTATCATGCACATATTTTGAATCCTTACATTAAAATAACAAATCTAGAAGCTCATGAAAGGTGAGGTATATTGAGTCTTCAGCTTTGTAGTTTTGCTTTATCATCTGCGCTCTAACCCTCTCAGCTTCTTAACATTCTCATAATCGGGGCTATGCATCCTTCCCACATCGTGTCCTCAGAGTTCTCTGTTTCTTTGGTTATATGTAAACATCCAATTTGACGTAGTGTATAAAAAGCTGCTAGCCGTTCTGTAGGATAAGCATGCTTCTGTCTTTGTGTATTTGTTTTTTTAAATCTTGACTCGAGGTATAAACTATTTCAGAATGATTTTTGATATATTTTTAACGAAAGTGTTACCCTTTTTTTAAAAGCAGCTGAATTTTTTAAAGTCTGCTTTAAATTTTTGAGTTTTTAGAAAGCCATGCCAATGGTTGTGATTATTTACCAAGAAATTGAGATTCTCCTAAAAGCAATAAAGAAAAGTATAAAGATTTGCATGTTGTTTGATATAAAGCTGGAGAATCCAGAAGGAATGGATAGTCAGTCACTCCTGAATCCTGACCATCGGCTGAAACCTACCTCTGAAGGAACAGGCTGGGTTTGCTTTTAGATCCCACTGCATCAGCCGTGGAATATGCTTGCCTTTATCCCGATGGCTCATTACACACCGGTAACGAGCCACTTAGGAGAAAAATTTTCAGTTGCCTTTCTGGCTGTTTTGTTTTGGAGAGTTTTTATTTCCGTGCTTTAACCCTGGGCAACACCTGTGGTCACAGCACACACCTGGCTAAATAAGTCCAGAGCCTTGTGTCCTTTTAACCTCTTGCTGGATTTCTCTGCATTTTCTACAGAAAGATTGTAAGTAAAATAGATGGCGACAAGGACGGGTTTGTCACTGTGGATGAGCTCAAAGACTGGATTAAATTTGCACAAAAACGCTGGATTTACGAGGATGTAGAACGACAGTGGAAGGGGCATGACCTCAATGAGGACGGCCTCGTTTCCTGGGAGGAGTATAAAAATGCCACCTACGGCTACGTTTTAGGTAGGTCCCTAATATCTGGGGGAAAAAGCCTTGTGGAGCCGGCACCTTGAAACGTAACTGTTTTGTCTTGTAGAATGATTGTAGATAAAATAGACGCGGATAAAGATGGGTTTGTGACGGAGGGGGAGCTGAAATCCTGGATTAAGCACGCCCAGAAGAAATACATATATGACAATGTTGAAAACCAGTGGCAGGAGTTTGATATGAATCAAGACGGCTTAATCTCCTGGGATGAGTACAGGAACGTGACTTATGGCACTTACCTGGGTAAGGGGCAAGATGTCAGCCTGGCAGAGACCATGGCCTTGAGTCAAAGAAACAAATGGGTCACGCAGAGAAGGAAAGGAAGAAACTGCTTATCTTAAATAGTCCAATGCTGAGCTGATTTCCCTTTCATTTTAAATTTGTATATTGTATATATTTTTAAATTTGCTTAATTTTGGTTTTCGAGGGTCTGACATCTACATCTTTAGCATTTCGGATATATTTTACCTTTTTTCTTTCTGTCATCCTTCAGAGACTGTTTTGGAGTAGATCTTGTTTTAACAGCTGCATTGTTCCAACAATGCAAAGCAAGAAGCTTTGCGATTGCTCTCGACATGGTCACATTAAAGTGTTTGACCTGAATCTCAAACCAAATTAGATTCCTTTATAACTGGTGAGAATAGGAAGCAAATTAGTCTTTCCTTAATAAAATAAAGATCAGATATAATGCTTCCCTTGATAAAATTTAATTATTTCAGTATGTTTGCCTATGAAGTTTAGAATTGAAAATTTCCCATTTGTTGGGGCCGGCCGAGTGGCTCAGTTGGTTAAGAGCTCACTCAAGCAACAGGGTTGCCAGTTTGATTCCTGGCCTGAGCTGAGCAGCTGCTGAGCTGCCAACAGGTGGCAGGATGGCTCAGCGAAAAAGAAAAAAGAAAAAAAAAGAAAATTTCCCATTTGTTTTCTCTGGCACATGAGTTTATCAGCCTGCTTTGCAAATGCTTCAAGGCAAATAAATGTGATTTTGATTATTTTCTGTTGATTTGGTAGCTTGTGTGCTTGGGCCACCTGTTAATAATTTTCTCGTTCTTAGTACACTTGCCTGCTGGTGAATGCTAGGTGGCGATCTTACTGAGTTGATGCCTTAACTTAGGGTATTTCTGTTAGTGAGATTCCCCTGTTGTACATTGTCACAATTTGAGACAAGAATGTATAAATGTTAACTTCCTGCATTTTTATCCCAGAAATTAAGCAAATTTCTGAGTTTAAGTGGGCATTTTCCACCACTGATTAACAGGCAGTGAGTATATAATGACTGTTTCCCCCACTGGATAGCCAGCTGTCAGTGTTAATTACAGGACTGCGTGCATTTCTAGTGAGAGACTTTTATTTGTGTGTCGGGCTTGTTCTCATTCCTAAGACTAAAGTAGCAGTCTCTCTCCAATCTTGACAGCTAGCCAAGAACCAAACATATCCTTCACCCAATTAAGAACACATGTATTAAAAAGTCAGTGCAGATGGAGAAGCATTTGAGCTGCTTGCTCTCTGGCTGGGACTCAACACCCTCCTGATTTATTTGGAATTAATTATAAATACAAAATAAAGGATAGGCTATTGGTGATCTAAACAGAATGGTGTGTTAATAAATCTCAGCTCAGACCTAGGCATTCATTTGCTGCCCTGAGTGAATCTTAAACTCGGTGTGATTTATGTGCATAAAAATCTGTTGAGAGCTCTGTTGCCTCCCTGGGCAAATGATTCAATGTAATGGGTATTTCTACTGACTGAGACTGCATAAGCTGAAGTACTGGCTGGAGAAGCAATGTCTTTATAAGGCATCTTTTCCTGGAGGCATGTGGGTGGACAGCACCCAGGGGATAATGAGTTGTCTTACAGAAGTACTCAGGAGTTTTTTGTATGTTCTTGATTCAATTTAGAGTTCAGGTATAAGTCATCCTAGCTTTTAATTAAAATCCGCTTTCCACAAAAGGACCTGTAACACTGTCTCTTGCCACCAGTAAAATAGGCAAAACAAAGATCCGCTGAGCTTGTATCAAAGCTAGATCAAGAGCCTACCCAAAGCTGGTACAGGCCGGCTGGCACAGCAAACTGGTGCTTAGGATAGATCCAGCCTCCGAGCAGTGAGGATAGGCACGTGAGCTTAGTCAGTGAAAATAAAGCTTATAGCTTCCTTTCTCATCCTTCTGTATGTGCATGTGGTCAGGTTCCTTGATTCCAGTTACCATGTTTTGCCCTAAGGAGGAGAGAAGGGCTTTTCGCTAAGCATCTAGTCTTCATGTATAAGTTGTCTTCTGTTATCTTTCTTGTATATGTTATGTAGTTAGCACTGAAACATTATTTGTTTAGAAAAGATAACTTAGTATCTGAGAAAAGTAATATTTTCCTTAAATTCTCCATCTTCAACCGATAAAGGCTTTTGATATACACGTGGGGGGCTCCCGGAGCCTCGTGATTCCATAAACTGCCTTACTGAATTTTGGTACTCAGCAGAGAGAGACGCTTCAAGCCGCTCAACTCTCAGAACAGACCTTAGTCCGTGTCGCTTTTCTTTTCTCTCTTTAACTCTGCTTAAAGTATGGAAAGATTGAACTACAATGTCGCAAGTCAGCAGTAGGATCCTCTGGGTCTTTGTAAAACTGGTACCGTATCTTTTTTTTTCACTTGGTCAGTGTATTGCAGGAACAATCACTCCTTACCCTTCATGTGGTGTCTTACTTTCAAAGTGGTGTTCTCTTGCCTGAATCTAAGTGGCCTATAATGGGATAGAGGGCCTTTGAGATCTAGCTTCTTAATGGAAGCCTAATGTTTAATAAAAATAGCCATAGCTAACCTTTATTGGAAGCCAGCTATATAGCAGCCACTGTTCTAAGTACTTTACTTACATTTATCTGATAATTTAAACCTCATAATAGTCCTTTGAGGCAGGCATTATCATCTCCATTTTACAGATGAAGCACTTGCCCAAGGTTACACAGGTAGAAAGTGGTAGAGTTTGGAATCAAACCCAGGCAGTGTGACTTTAGAAAACACCGCTGTCCCTCAGATATAACTGGACAGCCTGAGCCCTCAAGCAGCCTTAATGCCAGTAACAGTGAAGCATTACATAATGGGTTACACAGTGCAGTAACCAGGGTTCCATGTTGAACGGCAAACATTTGCATTCCACTTGGACTTGACTTTGGGGTCTTGATTACCAAAACGGAATGTCTGTACTGCTGCAAATTTACCTGTGTAATCAAAAGTTATTTCTTCATTGCTTGGTTTATCTTTCTTGCAAATTGATTTCCCGGCCTACACATTTTCATATTTTCTGGAAGTCTTTTAAGATTTAACCTAAATTTTTGTTTTCTAGATGATCCAGACCCGGATGATGGATTTAACTATAAACAGATGATGGTTAGAGATGAGCGGAGGTTTAAAATGGCAGACAAGGATGGAGACCTCATTGCCACAAAGGAGGAATTCACAGCGTTCCTGCACCCTGAGGAATACGACTACATGAAAGATATAGTCGTACAGGTGGGCGAGAGCAAGCCTTCTCAGCATACACTTAGTTTCTGTCTTTGGAGCTTGTGCTGTCTTTCCTCTTTAGCCTTTCCTCTGTGTTTGAAAGAATGACTTGCTATACAAGTGCTGGCCAGGTTGAGTCTAGGCTCTGTCACTGCTTTTCTGTGATTTTGCTTAAGCCATTTATTAATATCTTAGGTGCCTTAGGCTTTTTGTTTAGTATGACAGTACTTACCATCGGATAATGTACTTTGCCATTTCACTGGTAGCTTCATATTGTAAGCATGAGAGAAAATCCTATTTTTTTAAGTATCCCATGACCAATATAGTCAGATACTGAATAATAACAGTGATATTGAAGAATTCTCACAGAAGGCAGCTACCAATGAAACATTTACAGTTACAGACATACTCGCTGGTCACGTCTCCTGCTAGTATGATGTCAGCATGACTGGGACTACCAGATAATCATGGGCTTGGTTAAGCAGTGGAACTATTCCTTCAAGAAGACTCATAGTAATTATAGGTTGAAGCATAAAACATTGATAATATTTTACCATTTTTCAACTATAAAAACAACAATTTCCTATGGTTTAACCATACCTACACACATTCACATATGCAGGGAGGGATGTGGGTGTGGGTGTGTGTTTTAAGATGCTAAGTAATTGTCAAAATTAATTCATCCAGATGCTAACTTGACCAGTCTCTTCTCTTCTGTCTAGGAAACAATGGAGGATATAGATAAGAATTCTGATGGTTTCATTGATCTAGAAGAGTATATTGGTAAGTTTGTTTCTAGCGTTTTTCTTAAAAGAGGCCGAGAAGCTTTGGAAGATACGTTTACCTATAAAAAGGAGTCACCCCATGGGTCAACTCTCAGCACATCAGAAAGCCAGGCCAGTGTGTGGAATAGTGGGCTGTGAGAAAGTATCCCTAGCTGCACTGTCCAATCAAAACATAAATGTGAGCCATGTGTCATTTTAACTTTTTAATAGCCACATCAAAAAGTAAAATAAAAAGATAAAATTAATTTTAATAATGTATTTTATTTAACCTAATGTCTATGCTATACTATAATTTCAATGTTATTACAAATTATTAAGGATTTTTGTTTTTCATACTGAGTCTTTAAAAGTGTGTTTTACACTGATAGCACATCTCAATTCGGACCAGCCACATGCCAAGTCCTCAGTAGTCACTGGACAGCGCGGATATAGCGCATCTCGCATGCCCTGTGGCAGGGACAGTAAAGAGTTGCAGGGAGCCTAGACTGGCATTAGGAAATCCAGGAGCAGAAGATAGAGACTAGAATAAAAGAGACAGGTGGGTGTGAATAAGTGACCAGGATTTCTGATTCCTCTATCAGCCTCTTTTCACTGTGTTCTATTTGTGTTTTCTATCTAGGTTCTCTGACTAGTTTTCTCTTGTTTTTGTTTTTTTAAGTCTCTCCTTTCTGCCATTTTTCCTTGTAGTTGTCTGTTTAAAAAAATTTTTTGGGGTGCTACACGTTTTTATTATCCTCCGCATAATTTCACGATTTCTTCATTGCCTTAAAAAAAGGAGCTGTCTGTCTTACCAAGTAGTTCAACAAATTGTTTCACAAGTACTGTGATAGAAATTAAAATAAGTGAAGGAGAAGAGGTAGAAGATAATTATATGTCATTCCATTTTGAAAGATGCCAGATAATTTTTTTTTTTTTTTTAAAGATTTTATTGGGGAATTGGCGGAGGGGAACAGCGTTGGGGAATCGGGGAAGGGGAACAGACAAGTTGCTGTCTTTTTGTTCTTCAGTTTAGTTGCGGAGGATGTTGCTTCACTGTTGGTATTGTCATTGCGCTCTTCCCGGATGAGGCAGATGGGTCGCTGGCCTCTGGATGTCGCTCACTGCGGCTATTGGCAGCTCACTCTTGGCTGCCAGCCGCTCACGCTGGCTGCAGGCCACTCACTGTAGCCCATGGCAGCCACCTCAGCAGGGGCTGCAGCCCACACCATCACCGGGGCTCGCACAGCCCAGCTCCAGGTGGAGCTGTTGTTAGCTGTAGAGGGCAGTGTCACTGGCCCTCATGTGGGATCCGAACCGGGGCCGCTGGCATCCCAAAACCAGCGCTTAACCAATGTGCCACTCGGCCGGCCCACTGCCAGATAATTTTATATTTCACATTCTTATGTTTACTCATAGTAACTTAATTCTGGTGCGCCACTGGTTTTGTGTTTCATAAGCCAGTTTGTTTTCAGTCTGCTGATCTGTACCTGAAATGTTTATTTTAAGCTTAAAAGAGAGACTTAAACCCAGTTTTTATCTCCTATCACTTAAACTGCATTGAGCAAGTCATTCTTTTACTGAGATTTTGTCTAATTATACCTGCTATTTATATTGCAGTTGACTTACTCCTTGAAAATTTAACACTTTTTTCCTGACTCAGTGATGTACTTTGAGTTTTTTAAAGAAAGCAGGGTAAACAATGGAATATAGGATTGTTTTCCAAAATTATTATTTTTTTATCCTTTGTTCGTGGCTTTTGCCATTTGATCATCATTGCTAAAACTGAGGGGATTCATTTGAACTTCCTGAGGAGAGGAATTAAGCTTTATAACTAAAGTACCAACATTTACCAAGTATTGAGGCCAAATAAGGAGATATTTCATCTCCCTCCACATCACAAAATACAAGGACAGAGGAATTGTATCTTGAAACTACTGAAATTATCGACTATGTGTTGCTTGCTTTTGCAAATCATAACTAATGCAAACACTTTTATAGCCAGATGCTGAGCTAAAAGGCAGTCAGTGGCTTCCAGTTGCCAAGGATGTGCTAGTTTCAGTCCTTTTGAGGATAGATCCTAAAGAAACAAATGGTCTTTGCCTCTCACATTTAGCATAAGAAGTCCCCAGACTTATACTGTTGAATTTTTTTTATTCTCTAAATTTATTATAGAGCATCACAAGCATACACAAAATTAGATAGAAACATAGTGAATCCCCAGGTCCTTATGCCTAGTCCCCACAGCCACCAGCCCATGGCCAATCCTTGCAAATTCACATCTACTTCCTTACCACTTCTATTATTATTATTATTATTTTTAATTTTATTGGGGAACAGCCGTGGTCCTTGGTTACACATTGCTTTCATGCTACAATGGCATAGTTGACTCTTAGGGAAGAGCGCAGCTCACAGTGGCCCATGCGGGGATCAAACCAGCAACCTTGGTGTTATCAGCACCATGCTCTAACCAACTGAGCTAATCAGTCACCCCCACCACTTCTATTATTATAAAGTAAATCCCAATCATGATCTCATTTCATCTGTAAACATACGGTTATGTATCTCTTAAGATACATATGTATCTCTAAAAACTTATTGAACATAATCTCAAAAAAATTAATAATTCCTTAATATGATATAGATTGAATCCTTTTTAAATAGAAAGTTAAGTATTGTTCTCATCCTGTCTACTCTTCTAGCTTTAAAATGCACTTACATTAGGTTGTACAGTCTGGCTTCTATTGAAAGTGTGTCTTTTCAGCCCTTAAGCACACATTTATTCATTCTCTAGCGCAGCTTGCCCATCTCTATACTGTGAGAAGTCTCCTTAGCCCTCAGGGCAGCCAGGGCAGGGTGCTGGCCCAGGGATCCTGCGGATAACTACATTTTATGGACGTGCTGTATCATGGGGGGAAATATTAGCAAGTCCTACAACTAAGAAACTTCTTTATGTTTAAGGCAGAAAGACTAGTTCTACTCTTAACCCTCAAATTCAGAAAAATGATAGTCCCACTGTCAAGTGACAAAAATAATTAATAAACAGTTTGATGTCCTTTATTCAAGGGAAAGCAGTCCTCGTGTTGGGGGAGCGCAGAGCCCCACAAGCAGGGGAGCCTCTTCCTGAGGGATTTTGGGCAAGAACGTTGAAAGAGGCAACACGGAAACAGGACAGAGTTGGCTAGGAGCTCGGGGAATTCCTTATGAGGTTAGCAGGTCCTGTTTTCTAGGGCCAGGGAAGCTGAGTTGGAGGATTGTGATTGGTGTATGTTAGGTTTCCATGACAGTGAGGTGTTTCCTGTAAGTGTGGGCTGACTTAGGTTTAGATTTGCAGCATGGGCTGGGCCACTGGGGTGGCCTTCATTTTGTGGATCCGGATGTACAAATTACCTTTATCACAACTGAATCAACTACCTTTGCTTAGAACTGCTAGAAACTATTTAGACTTATATTAGGTATGTTCCCATACCTTACATGAAATGTACCTACACTTAGATGTAGTATAACTTGGGAGCCTTCAGACATTTTCACTCATAGATTCCTTGAAGAATTTTGACTGACAGTATTCTCTTGCATATTTTAAAGTTGGCATCCAAACTATTTAAGTAGACATTTAAACAGTTATGTAGAATAATCTGTAAATACTGACATTTTAAAGTACCGTAACTCTTAAATAAATCTCATAAAATTGCAATGCTATATAGTAACCTCTTACCCACCATCATTCATATAAATAATTTAAACCAAGTTTAGAAAATAATTAGGAAATTCAGATTTGGACTGGATATTAGATAATACCCAAAAAAAGGTGATTTTGTAAAATACAGCTGGTTTATGTATGGCTATATAGAAAATGCCCATCATTTTTAAAGATATATTCTAAAATACACTCAAGTAATTGGTTGGCTTATGACAGTTTAGGCTTATAACATACACTTCTCAAGCTTCCTTGAGAATTTAAAATACCACCTTTCTAACACTAATGGAATATAAGGAACAACTATCTTATAAAAGTTAGTCTGTCTCTTACTTAATGCTAGTCATCTCCCTTAATTTCTGCATTTTTTTAAAGAGATAAGATTGATATGCTCTCATATCAATCAACAACTGGAAATATTGTTGCACGATCAGTCAGTTTCAGAAAAATACATCGCTTTCTAAGATCTCTCTGACCTAAAATACCCTTGTAACTGCTATTAGTTCCAAACAGATGGATGAGGAACGAAGATTAGGTGAGATTAGCATGAGGAAGTCTTTGGAAGAAGGCAAACCCACCTTTTCTGTGTACGTCTGCACACAGGTGACATGTACAGCCATGATGGAAATGCCGATGAGCCAGAATGGGTGAAGACAGAGAGAGAACAATTTGTTGAGTTTCGAGATAAGAACCGTGATGGGAAGATGGACAAGGAAGAAACCAAAGACTGGATCCTCCCGTCAGACTATGATCACGCAGAGGCAGAAGCCAGGCACCTCGTCTATGAGTCAGACCAAAACAAGGTAAGTCTGGCCCGGCCCAAACAACCTTGCAGTGATGGAAGTCTAATTTAGGGGATTGCCTGAAAAATTCCTATTAAGGTACATAAACATTTAAGGTCTTAGTCTTAAGTCTGCTATGCTCCTAAAGTTGGCATTTGAAAACTTATAGGGCAGCACTCACTATCTGATCTCATTGCTGTGCCCATTGTACATGGCATTGGAGGAATTCGGGCTTCTGAAAAGAACCTCTGTGTGTAGCCTGTGCCCTGCATGCATCATCTGTTATCTTTGGATCCCCAAGAAGTTTTTTTATTTCTTTGTTAATTTCTTTGTTCTTTTACCTGGTACAGGCTCATTTTGCCTATTGGAAGGTGGTGGTTTCCTTCTTAAATATGCTTTTTAAAATTAAGTCCATTATAGTAGATTATAAATAAGCTTTTCTTCAGATCCTGTTAAAATTGTCCTTGAGGCATTTGGTTTATTAAGAGTGGTATTAACCCTAAGCCGGTCACCTTTTTCAGAGACTTGAATGCTTTGCTTAGAATAATCTGAATATCAGTCTAAATTTGGAGATTTTTAGTATTCTGAATATTATTTTACCTAGACTAATCTTCAGTTTCAAAAGCATTTTCTTATCTTTAAAACTTTCTAAGAGTTCAGTCCGTTTTGAGTTCTTACTCAGTCACTACAATAGCCAGGTGCTGTGTCCTGAGGTGAGAAAAGGAAATTGACAGAGTCATCCCTTGGAAACTTAGCCTCAATAGCTTTTGAGACAAGTGTCTGAGCTGTCATTTGGGATCGTGTATGGAACTGATGGACAGCTGGGTGTTGTGGAAATGAGGACCACACTTGATATTAGCAGATTTCGATGTTCCTATTAGGCAATGACTTGATTCACTCTGAAGTATTTTACCCAGTTCTTGTTGATTATCTCTACCCATATCTAGGAGAGGCCCCACATTTTGCCCAAAAGGGGGCATTTTCTCCTCAAGAAACAAACCTGTTACCTCTAGCATTGAGTTAATCTATATTATTTCCATCCTTCCACTTTTAACTCTCTTGATAAGAAAACAGTATTAATTGCTATTTTCTTCCCTCGTTGTATATGTGTGCGGGGTGGAGGGTCATGAAAGTGAGGGTTGAGCTCACATTTAATTTATTGGGAATGAGAACCTTGAATCATGACTAACTACTGTTGGTCTATAGCAGTGTTTCTAAGTTTGGAATGGGAAATGTAAAAATGTATTCTGCTTCAACTTGCTATTCTTTCTAATTTCAGGATGGCAAGCTTACCAAGGAGGAGATTGTTGACAAGTATGATTTATTTGTGGGCAGCCAGGCCACAGATTTTGGAGAGGCCTTAGTACGACACGATGAATTCTGAGCTGCAGACAGAGGAACCCACGTTTCTCAAAAGTAATTTATTTTTACAGCCTCTGGTTTCACATGAAATTGTTTGCGCTACTGAGACTGTTATTACAAACTTTTTAAACCGTGAAAAGGCGTAACGAAAACCATCCCTTCCCCGTTCCTTCTCCTCGCTGAGGGATTGGAGGAGAACTGTGCTTCTGAGGAACAACTCTAATTAGTACACTTGTGTTTGTAGATTTACACTTTGTATTATGTATAACATGGTGTGTTTATTTTTGTATTTGTTCTCTGGTTGGGAGTATGATATGAAGGATCAAGGTCCTCAACTCATACGTGTAGGCAAAAATTAGCCCTTCACTCTTTCTCAACCTTTACCCTGTAATTTTTATAATTCTGACTTAACTAATTTTTTTAAGCTTGAGATCAGTAAGAAATGTTCAAGAAAGAAAAAAAGGGAAAAAATATACCCCACAATTTATATTTAGATAACACTAATTTTGCTTATTGAAAAGTGTATTTCAACAGTGGTAGGGGGCCATAGATTCCATTCATTTGCTACAGAGCCAGCAACTGATCTGGTCGTTACCAGGCAAGGACAGATCCCTGTGCTGTAAGAAAGCTTGGCTCAACTGGATTTCATTCATCCCTTTTTCCCTTTCCCTGTAGGACTGGCTGTTAGCTAATTTTGTCAGGCACAGCTGTGGTAGGAAGAATTAGGGCCAGTGTCTTGAAAATCAAGTCGTGAGTGTGATCTTCTAACAGAGCTATGTATAGAAACAGCTGGAAAACTAACGGACAGATACAAGTGTTTTCAGGGCACACACTTTTTTCTGGGTGCGCATCTGTTTAAGTGCTCAAGACTGTCTTGCCCGTTGAGTCACTGTAAGTGCCCTGTTTGGCTCCCGCTTCCCCAGGCATTGGAGGAATTCATTTTGCTTTTACTGCAGCTAAAATGTACTCCTTTACAATCGTGTCATTGAAAGTGCCTTTAACGAGAGAACTGATCACTGAATGAGGACTTTCTTAAGAAACACTAAGATAAAATAAAGAGATTACTTGGACCACCTTCTGTGAACGCTTAGAACTTCCCAATTAGTGGGGACATTTTTCTCTCTCTTTCTCTTTCAGACAGTGGTTAAATAGCAGTATTAGTTAGGAGCTTGGTTGCAGTGTTCTAATTTTGTGGGCTGGTTTCTAAAAACCACATGCTGCTGAATTTACCAGGGATCCCCATACCTCAGAACGCTAACCACTTACTACCAGGCCTGTTTCTATGTCAGCTGGAGAGCCTGAGCTCAGACTCAAAGATGAGAGGGCCTGCAGAGAGGGCTCTTTGGTCTGAGGACCATTGCTCACCCTCCCTGCCTTTGACGTGTCACTCCCTATTCTCCCATCGCCCCCTCTCCCTGCTGCCAAAATAAAAGTTTACCTGGATCCACAGATTGCTGATCCTGATCAAAGAAAGGGACGTTGTAGAAAGAGCTGAAGAAACCACCCTCTGTTCCCAACTTACTTTACTTATATTTTACATAACACGAACTCTTGTCCTTTTTGGTCCCTTTCTTACAGGTGGACCTCTTTTAAGAGAATTTATCATATTCCAATTTTTTAGCCCTCAGGTTACTAAGATGAATATATGTATATCTAACCTTTATTATTTCATGTATCTTTCTGGATAATATTCAGGTGGTGCTGGGTGATTATTATAACCTGAACCTCGGTGTATCCTTTGGTCTTCCATGATTGCGTTGAGGTGGGCTACTTGGCCAGATATCTTGTAATTTCACCCCAGCCTTTGCATTGAGCTCTTGAGAGTAGATACACTCTTTTTCGTTTAACCCCAGTATGGGGGAATGGAAATTCCCTGCCCTCCAGAGTCCCATTTTTATCGTTAAGAAGACCGGAGATAACTAATAACGCCACCAAGCCTGGCTTAGTTAGAGCGAGCACATCCTGACTGCAGCAGGGAGCCTCTCAGCTCACTAGGGCCCGAAAACCCGGCCCTTACGCTCAAGTCACGCACTTAGAAAGCAAACCTTCATCTGCTAAGACATCGACCTCTGGGTGCTGGGTGCTCAGCAGCAAGCATTGTACTCTAATCTCTAATGATCCCCCTGGATTCTTTTTTTGGTTTAACTCAAGGTTGGGGCTGGTGGACGGTAGCTGCACACCCACATTGTGTGTCCTGTGAACACTAGCGCTCTGGTTATTTTTTATAGAGTGTAAACCAAGTTTTATATTCTATAATGCAAACAGGTACCTATCTGTTTCTAAATAAAACTGTTTACATTCGTTATGGGGTATATATGGCTTTTATTCTCTTAAGAAATGGGACTCTTGCTTAGAATTATGGGTGCTATAAAATGTCACAGCAAAGGAGCTTTCTTAGAAGGTTTACCTACCCCATCCCCAACCCAGAGCAGTTGTGGCCTGCTCCCAAATTGGTTCCTCCTTTTTTCCTATTCTTGAAATCTTTTAGCATCCTCCCTATGGCTGTAACTCTTCTCTTCCCTGATACCAAAAAAACAAGCCACTGCTGAGTGTACACACAACATTCATCTTGGTTTTTATTTCAAAAGGGCTCTTTTTCATGGTTAGAGAGGGGGAGTATAAAGTAGAAGGTAAAAGAAGTTTTTGAACATTTTAGTGTAGTTTATAAATGGTGTTAAGATGTGCAACTTCATTTTGAGAGCATGAAGGGAATTAAACTTCAGTAAATGTGCAGCATAAGACGTATACAGCTTTAGCCAAATCGGAGCGGAGAGGGAGAGGAAACACCTGGAATCATTCATGCTGGCTCGGGCTTATGGACGTGCCTGTCCCTGCCAGAGCCACAGCAACTTGGCAGAAACAGCATCCAGAAAGGATTTCAAACTCACGGTTGGGTCCTGCTAGAGATTTTATTTGTTTTTTTCTTTATGTCTCCCCTTTCTAAGGTATTTTCTTAAGTTTGTCCTAATTCAGAATGTATCGTCTCAGAACAGATGCCCAGTAGGAAAAAAAATGTTACTAAAAAGGAAGATAATTGCTATCCATACACTGAAAACTCAGCCATACTCCTTTAGGGTTGCCCTGTATGGAGAGATTGGTCCTCCAAGTGATGTGAATCGTGCCACTTAGTAGAAACTAATGGTTGTTGAAATGGGTTTAACAACCCATTTCTGGATGGACCCAGCTAGAACAGTAGCTTTGTGGGTAGGAAGGAAATAGGAAAACGGAAAATTGACTCCCCAGATTGCGATCACTCCCCTCTCCATCTGTTTTCTGCATTGTTAGCAGAGAAAGTAGAAATTTCCTTAAATGTAAAATCCCTAGTTGCTGCAGATCGGCCAATATGGCGCCTTAGTTGGGGCCAACTTGGCTAGAGGAGAGAGTAGAAACTTCTGTTTTTCTGGGAGATGGACATGTCAGACTCATCTGTCATGGACTTCCCACTCACCATCTCCAAGCCCGGAACTGGAGGGAAAGGGCAGAAGTGCAGACAGTCCCTTTGGCAGGACAGTACAGAAGAGATGACATCAGGGAAGTGTAGGGGGAAAAGATCTCTTTTTTTTGTATCCCCAAAGCCTCGAACAATACCTAATACTCAGGGTCTCCTCAGGTGGTGTTGAGTATATCTTCCCAATCGTGGGAGATTGCTGGATTCCAGTCTAAGACTAGTTGCTTCTCCTGGTCTATATTAATCCCTACATGCTCTGGCTGACTCAGAACCCTCACTTGGGAAACTACAAAGCAGCCTGCCTCCTGGGAGCACTGGCAAATGCGGCCCCAGAGTAGGTCTGCCCGCCCACCACCCCCGTTCCTAGACTGTGCTCCCAACGGGGAGAGGACTGCAAATTCTGTTTCAGGTTTCACATTCATTTTGAATCCATCTCTGGGGTTGAAGAAACAAAACAATAATTCTCACAGTGGAGTGTTTGCCCTAAAATACAGGAACTCGCATAGATTTGTCTGAGTTTTTGTTGGTTTTGGTTTTTTTTTTAGCTCAGATTCAGGATTTGGGATAGGAAGCCACCTCTGGTACCTTCCTAAGCTGCTTAGAGATTTATGCGTGTTGTGATTTCTGTGCTTCGTATATGCTGCAGGCTTTTAAAAGTTGGACAGGAAAGGATTAAGAACTGGAAGGACTAGATGTAGAGGAACAATTGTCAGTTTTTCAACAAAACAAAACCTTTTCACTTCTCACCTTGCCGTTTGCAGCAACTCGAGTTTTATGGCTCAAGTTGCATCCTCCCTGAGTTCTGTCTTGACTCAATGGCCACTCCCTCCCCGTGCTCACCTGGGGCTTCCCAGCCTACTGTGGCTTCCCTGTTCATCCCTAAGCCTTTGAGTCCAAGGTGCTCTGAGCTAAACGTCATTGGTGAGAACCAGGTCTTACGGACTAAGGTCTCATAGGAATGTGAACGGGAGCTTTACTTGCTTATTCGTGAAGCAGGAGATGATGGATTGTAGCCACAAGCACTCTTGGAGAAGGCAGGAACCGTGACAAGCTATAAGTCCAGCCCGTGGTGATGGCTGTTGACCATATACGTGGCCAGGGCAGCACAGGGCACATATCAGTGTCAAAAGGATCCCACCATCACCACCACCATGCGGCTCGCCTCCCACTCAGCCTTCTGGGTCGAAGTTACCCTGCTGGGCTACAACCTGGGCAGAGCACAGAAAACATCACATCCCCTTCTCCCTGACCCTCAACTCTCAAGATTTCTGGACGCTTTTCTACGGGAGGGAAGGCATCTGCTCCAATTGCGTCTCTTCTATCCCAGCTTCTGACCTAGTTCTCCGGGCCCTCCCTCCTTGAGGAAGGCAGGATGGAGGCGGCTCTCTGGTCTGCGACATCGGAAGGGATCCCATGCATCTCTTGACACCCATGTTTGAACAGGGATGACTCCACCTTATTCTTCATTCCATTTCACCATTCCCCCAACCCCCACTTCCCTCTTTGCTTTTAGATCCCTTTACCTGGCTATGGCATTTCCAGATGTCTTATGTTCTAGAACACTCAGGCACTCTTCCGTCCCACATAGAGCCCCCTGACCCCGCCTCCCTGACCCTCACAAAAGCCCGTCCCAGCACCGAGGGCCCCCAGCAGCCGAGAGTAGGAAAAGAAGACGGAGAGAGGCACATGAAGAAGATGGAGAGGAACCAGGTATAGTACTCGTGATACTTGGTACCCACAGGAGCACTGCATCCTGGGGAGTACCTTAGTAACAGCCTTCATGGAGGAGTATGGGGCAACTTGACAATGCCCGGCGTCCCCAGCTGTCTGTTTCCTCATGTTGAGTCTGCCCAGAGAGAGCACCTTTCCTGCTCAGCTCTCCCCCAGCCAGGTTAAGGTTGGTTTTCTCATTGTCCCTTTGGCACCATGGTCATGCTTGTCCCTGCCCTTAGCTCACCAGTGCCCGAGCTGCCACAATCCTGTCTGCTCATCCAAGCTGCCCAGATTCACAGCCTAACTCACCAAGACCTATGTGTGAAGCCCACCCCAGAGATGCCAGCTCGGCTGCAAGCTGCACCTGGGCTTACACCCCACACTACGTTTCACCCCAGGACTGGATCTTCTTCCCCACCTCACTAGGCTGTGAAGATGTATTTAAAGTGACATTTTAGGGCCAGCCGAGTGGCGCATTGGTTAAGAGCTGGCTTGGGACACCAGCAGCCCCGGTCGGATCCCACATATGAGGGCCAGTGACACTGCCCTCTACAGCTAACAACAGCTCCACCTGGAGCTGGGCTGTGCGAGCCCCGGCGATGGTGTGGGCTGCAGCCCCTGCTGCAGTGGGCTGCCATAGGCTACAGTGAGTGGCCGGCAGCCAGCGTGAGCTGCCAATAGCCGCGGTGAGCGACCATCCAGAGGCCGGTGACCGATCTGCCTCATCCGGGAAGAGCGCAATGACAATACCAACATGGGCCAGTGAAGCAATGTCCTCCACAACTAGACTGAAGAACAAAAGAACAGCAACTTGTCTGTTCCCCTTCCCCGATTCCCCAATGCTGTTCCCCTCCAATTCCCCAATAAAATCTTTAAAAAAAAAAAAAAGTGACACTTTAAATATAGATGAGTTACAAGTGAAAGGATGGCCCAGTAATGGCAGAATAGGTAGTATGTATCAGATAGGTAGAAATTATAAACTCTGGACAAAATATGGAAAAAAAACAAACCTGTTTGAAAGCAGTATGAATTACCCCAAAGCAGACAGAAACTGAAATGACCCAACCCTTACATGAAAGGAGCCATCTACATTTAATTGGACTTCTTCCAGACCGCACTCAGCTGAAATGACAAGGGACAGCTGGCACTCAAGCAGAATGCCCCAGCCTTTATTGGCTTGAAGAGTCAGGGGACATGTCGCCTGGGACTTGAAAGCAGCTGAAAATCGAAGGGGGGCTTCCTAGAATGAAAGAGGGGAGTAGAGAAGGGGGAAACTTTCAAATCTGCATATACACTCCCCTCAAATCCTGGGATGACTGCTGAGCTGTGCAGGGAGGAATCTCCATGGAACCTGGCAGAAGGCAAGAATTGGAGGCCTGCAAGCTGAGTAGAGACTTGGGTTGGTGCCCACTGCAGCCAGGAAAGAGTTTGCATTCAGTCCCACCAAGTGAAAGGAGCCGGGCAAACACTTCAGGTTTTTCCTTGAAACCTCCCAACAGGCCACACCTTAGGACTAAAATCTATACCCCTTGGATCCTGAGCTAGAAAGGCTAGATGGAGAGTTGTTAGCTGTTTCGAAAGACTGACATTTATACACAGACACTCACCCACAGGTAGGATTCCGGGCAGAGATTCCTGGTAAGATCCAGCTAAGGGTCCAGGAATTACAAACCACTTGGCCTCCACTAGATTGTTGAGTCAGCGCATCCCTTGCCTTAGGCAGGCCCTTGGACCAGGACCAGAGGCCAGCCCTGAAGGCTTAGCCTGGGCTGAGTGCAATGAGTCAGCCTCAGCTGTCTGCATGGCTCTGCTGAGGTGCCCACCTCTGCAAATGGTTCTGACAGGAGCCTGCGAGGGCAGCTCCTGGAATTGGGCTCCCATCCCAACCGCTCTGGGTAAAAGACACCCCAGGACATCTTACTCCATTATCCAGGCGAGTGGCTGCATCTTTGGCCTCTGCCAGTACTGACCTGACACCTTCCCAGGCAGTCATTCTCACCCAATTCCACCCCACTTCAGATGTAGGAGCAATGGGCCCAAGTTAGGGGCAACCCAGCCCCAGCTAAGAGGGGGCAGATGCCAAAAAGAGCCAAATATAGAGTCTCACTGGCACCTCAGCAAAGGGACAAAAGATTTCCAGAGTCATTGAAGCCATAGAGTAGGGGGAGGGGAACATGGCATAAAGGAGGAAGGTAATGATAGAAAAATGAGACATTTTAAGTACATGTAATATATATAGTGCCCTTTTCAGATTTAAAGTCACTTTATTAATTTAGGAACACGACAGTACACTAAGGCTTTACAGAAGATTGTGTTAGGTATATTTAGACCAGGGTCTCTGAACCTCGGCATTGTTGACCGATTGGATCAGACATTCCTTTGTTATGGGGGGCTGTCCCGTGCATTGTAGGATATTTAACAAGATCCCTGGCCTCTACCCACTAGATGCCAACAGCACCACCACCCCAGTCGTGATAACCAAACATGTTTCCAGACACAAAAGTCCCCTGAGAGGCAAAATCACCCCCTTCTCTCCCAACCCTCAGGTTGAAAACATTGATTTAGATTTAAACCTATAAATGCCCAGAACTGAATGGAAAACAGTCCAGAGAAAAGTTTTTCCAGTCATTCTAGTTGCCCACACACAAAAAAAGGGAAGTCCTAGAAAAAGGATATTTTCTAAAGAGTCCCTGGGTTTCCCCCTTCCCTCTTATTTTCCAGGAGTTCATTTGTTTAAGCCCCCACCTTTTCCAGAAATAGCTTTAAGGAGGCTTGCATGAATATTACAGACACAACAGGAAATTATGCATCAAAGGTAGGAGCAAAAGAAGAAAGAGGAACAGCAGTTCAAGAGTCAGGAATGGGGGCCGGCCGAGTGGCGCAGTGGTTAAGTGCTGGCCTGGGAAGCCAGCGGCCCCGGTTCGGTCCCACATATGAGGGCCATTGACATGGCCCTCAAAAAAAAAAAAAAAAAAAAAAAAAAAAAAAAGGGTCAGGAATGGAACTCAAAGATGACCATTCTGTGAGGTCGCTGGGGATGGACGACACGTTTCTGCTTTCTAGCATCTCCTCATTTACATAATTCAGAGTCCAGAAAGTAAACACAAACCAACTGTTCTTGGGATTATGACAGGCAATAATGCCTCCCCAGGGACTTCGTAAAGGAGACAGACATTGGTGTGACATAATCAACAGTGTCCGCAACAACTTTCCAAGTAGACACAGCCAGTTTCACAAGACTGGGTCTCCTAACTGTCTATTACCCCTCAATGTGGACTTGACACAATTTGCAACTGGACATAAACCAGAGCCACCAGGATGGGGCCAATATCAGCTGTGCTGGGCTGCTCGGATCCAGAGGACATTTCAGTTCCCTGGAGGTTTTACATACCTTTGCCCCTATCCTCTCTAATCATTGCTTCCCTCTGCTTAGTTATTTTTTATATTTAATTTCTGCTTTTGAGTGGATTATATACATACACATACATACCCAGGGCTCAAAATTCAAAGAGTACAAATGACTATACAGTGAAAAGTAAGTTTCTTTCCCAGCCACCCAGTTTTTCTCTCCAGAGGTAACCAGTGTTCTTTTTTTTTGCTGTGTTCTTGATATATGTGTGGTACGTGCTCGTGAGTCATCTCTGACCCCTGGTGACCCTACGAATGAGTGACATCCACCATGTCCTGTCCTCAGCAGCCCTGCTCAGCTCCCTTTGACTCACACCTCTGGCTTCTTTTATGGAGTCAATGCATCTCATATTTGGTCTTCTTTCCCTGCTGCCTTCTATTTTTCCCAGCATTGGTGTCTTTTCCAAAGAACCTGGCCTTTTCATGATGTGCCCAAAGTAGGGCAGCTTCAGTTTTGTCCTTTTTGCCTCTAGCAATGCTTCAGGCTTGATTTGCTCTAGAACACTATTTTCTGGCGGTCCAGGGTATCCATAGAGCTCTCCTCCAACACCATATTTCAAATAAATTATATTTTTCCTATCAGCCTTCTTCACTGTGCAGCTTTCACACCCGCTCGTAGTAATTGAGAACAGGAGGGTGTGGATGATTTTACCCTGGGTCTCTAATGACACATCTTTGCTCTGGATCTTTCCAAATTATTCCATCACTACCTCTCTGAGAGTCTCAGCCTTCTCTTGATTTCTTGGCTGCTGTTTCCATTAGAATTGATGACTGAAGGAAGGTAAGCAAAATCTTTAACAATTTCAGACTATTCATTGTCTATGTTAATGTGCTGACAACAAGCTTGAGATGATCGTTGTGACAAGCTGTCTGTTAAAATACTGACCGGTAATGCTCTCCATAAAAGTGATGAGATAAAGGCAAGGTTGACATGCCCTTGTGAAAATGAGGAATCATTTAAGGATTTGCTTAACTAAAAACCACCTTCATGCCTGGGAGGAAAGAGAAGAAAGTCTCAGAAGTAGAGTCACGATTCTGCCCCAGAGAATTCCATCTGGGGCTTTTTAAACACAGAGACAAATGAGCCATGGTGAGCCTGAAATCCTACTGTCTAGAGGAAGGCTACGGTAATTTTAGACTGGAAAAAACAAATTCACGGTAGGTGCTAATGGATTTCCAACAGGGCAGCCCTCTTCTCCCCTGACGCCCACCATCCTGGAGACATTTGAAAGTGTGTGTGGGTGCGGGAAAGGTGGGGGTGGGGGAGGATGTATGGCTGACACATTATCAGAGGAAGGATTGCTGGTATTGGGTGGGCAGGACACTGCTCCAGACAGGCCATACTAAGAAGAATGATCTTACCTCAAATTCCAGCAGCACCCCCAGAGTGAAGCACTGGCTGGGGCCCAGCCTCGCCTCAGCCCTGAAACATTCTCTGCAAAAATCCCCCTAGGAGCCCTTGCTGGGAGCAACCTCACTCCCTGGCACACCCACCAAGAGGAAAATTTAGGGAATGTCTGCTGAGGTAATGGAATGACGCCTTGAGTGTGCTTTTATCAGCCTGTTCAGAGCTGCAGGACAGCTACCCAAAAAAGTCTCTCTTCAGACTAGATGAGCTGTTGCCTTTCTCTCTGGCCTCGATTAGTTCGCAGGGCTAATTGTCTGGTCTAGATACTCCTGCATAGAGATAATGAACTCTTATCCCTTGGGTACAAAGGAGTGCTGGCCAATCCATCCTCTAAAGCGGGGACGTTCTTCCTGTCCATCCAAGAGAGAGATTGCTTCATTAGGAAGCCTGCTTGAAAGGACAGAGGATGGAAGGGTTTCTTCAGGCTTTATGGTTTCTACTTCATACCAAGCAATGAGGACTCACCTGAATATCTGTTGCACTAGCAAACATTTTGTGCACACTCCTGACTTTCTTTCACTTATTCATTCATTCATTGACTCATTCATTCATTCATTCATTCCACAGACATTTGCTAAGTGGTGTCTACAACAACAGTTGTGCTGTGAGAATGAAATGAGACTCATCTGGTAAAGTGCTAACACAAGGCCCAGCACACAGAAGTGTCTGGAAATCGTTTGTATTGTCAGCAGGATGGCCAAGTGCTGGACATAGGGCAGGACCCAAAAGCCCATAAAACAGGTCTCAGCCTTCTTGGTCCCCCAGGCTCATGGAGGGTGTTTTTCCAGGAAGCGAGCAAAGGTCCCTGGGGTATGATGGATGTAGTACAGTAGAAGCACAAAAGGGAGAGCCTTGTCAACCCATGGGGTCTCCTACAAGACCCCAGTTTCTGAGGCGTGACCTCCCCTGTCACTCTCATTTGGGAAACTCTTAACCCAAGGGACCTCTACCCAGGCCACCCTTAGCCTGGTAGCGAGTTTTTCCCTGCAGCAGCCTCCCTAAGCAGGTGGAACAGTGCAGGCTGGGGTGGGGGAGGGAGTGAAGGCATTTACAGGAGTATTTCCATCTCTGGTTTTCTAGAAAGTCTGAGTAGCAGTGTTCACTGCATTTAAAACAGGCTTTGGAGTCAGATAAATGTTCCTCTTGTAGGCTGACTATAGGCAAGTTTCTTTGTCTTACAATGGGGGTCACACCTATCTCATGAGGCTTTTAGAAGGTTAAATAAACTCTAAAGCATTGACCCACCCATTGCGAGCAATAAGTGGCAGGTTTCCTATTGTGGGTTTCCCCCTTGCCTCACGTTGCCATCCTAATTATCCCCTTTCTTTGCACAGCACTTTCCAGTATGCAGAGTGTTTTCACAGGCATTGTCTCATGAGATCCTCAAATTACCCTGTAAAGCAGACATGGGAGGTGTTACTTCCCCAACTGACAGATAAAGAAACTTCGTAATTTAGCAACTATCACCTAGTGAAAGTGATCTGGAATCGCCTTGCACATTCACACCTACGAGGCTTATGGATTTGGAGGATTTTTTCTGGTGACCTGATCATGAGGTAAGAAAGAGGTGGGGTTCTTCTTTGGATGCAGGAGGTATCTGCCAGACAGGCTTCCTCAGCCCTGGGGTTCCCCTGGAAAGTGGGAGCTGCTGGAGCCTGGCTACTCCACCTTTCCCCAGCAGCATACCCCAGGAACTCTCCCTGGGGGAGAACTGGCTCATCAAGAGAAAGGAGGGGCCCTGCCTGGAACCGAGGGTATCTGTTTGGCTCTGCGGTGGATGGGGGAGGAACAGGAGAGAGCTGAGGGGCGAGGCCAGAGGAGTGCAGCCGGCCTGGGCTGGGAGCCAGCCTGGAACGAGGAGAGAGGCTGCCTCTAGAAACCACAAACTATGGCTGAAGCTGGTGTGGTAGGAAGGACACATCTGGAAAGCATAGTTACAACTGGCTCGTTGGTCTAGGGGTATGATTCTCGCTTAGGGTGCGAGAGGTCCCGGGTTCAAATCCCGGACGAGCCCTGTTTTTGCTGAATTTTCCTTCTATTCCCATTTGTACATAGACAGTGCCTGCCCTGCCTAGAGTAAAAGCACAGAGATTGCCTAGTGGTGAGTCAATAAAAGACCCTGGGGACAAACTGTCAGTCTCCCCACTAGCCCATGGGCTATATACCCCATTATTTCCACTGAGGCCAAACCATAGTATGGTTTCAGGCATAGTATCAGGAGCTGAACCCAAGAAAATTAGAGCCAAAGGTTGCATTGTGTTAGGCACAGAGAGCCTCTCAGAGGGACTCGGATAAACATCAAGTGGTCAGGACAGTTTGGGGGTGGGGGTAGGGCTGAGCCGAAGGCCAGGAAAAGACAAACTCTCCATGTAAAATCCAAGCTATGAAACGCACTGGACTCAAAGTCCAAAAGCTAGGATTAAAGTTACAATTCTGAGTGTTAACTTTTCCTCTCGGTAAAATGGGAACAATAATACACATTTCTCAGGTTTGTTGGGAGGATCCTGTCAGAACCTGTATGCAAAAGCCCTTTGCAAACCATACTGCATCTGCAGACATAGAGATTGTTAGGGATAATACTGAAGTCAGAGAGCCTAGAGGGGAACTTCTGACCACGCAGCTATCTCCTCACCCAGCACCAGGTGGAGCACACAGAAAAACACATAAATTAGAATTTAAAACTTAAAATATGGACAATTGCAAAAATTTATTTAAAAAAAAAAAAAGGAAATTCGGAAATTCCCAGATAGTGGAATGAAAGAAGGAATACAAAGCCAAATAAAAAACAAAGAGGCTGTCACAGTGGCCCATGGTGGGTTTCAGGTACAGATATAGGCCCAGGGACGTAGAGCTGTATTTTAATGCTTCCTGTTATAGGATATGGGGCTTCAGCCCACCAGAGACAAGGAACTGGGGCTGCACCCCCTGCATAAAGCTCCGAACATCAAAGATCTCCCTTGTCCGTGGAAAAAAAAACAAAAAACAACACACACAGTCCAAGGAAGCCAAGAAAAGGGAAAAAAATACAAGTCAACCCGGAGAGACTGAAGTCTGAGCAAATACTTGTATTGCATCTGGATTTCTATTATCTGCATCATGCCAATTGTCAAGCAGAGAAATGAAATATAACCCTGGTTTAGGACCCTTGAAATCCCTAGGAAAATACCACACAGCCCTCACAGAAGAAAGTGCTCTGTAAGAATGTTTTTGGGGCCGACCAAGTGGCTCAGTTGATTGGAGCACAAGCTCTGAGCAACAGCGTTGCCTTTTGACTCCCACATGGGATGGTGGGCTGAGCCACCCCCACCCCTACCCCCTACCCCCACAACTAGATTGAAAGTAGCTACTGGACTTGGAGCTGAGCTTGCGCCCTCCACAACTAAGATTGAAGAACAACAACTTGACTTGGAGCTGATGGGTCCTGGAAAAACACAATGTTCTCCTTCCCCAATTCCCAACACTGTTCCCTTCCCCAATTGCCCAATAAAGTCTTTAAAAAAAAGAATGTTTTCACAACCAAGGGCATATGGAACTTTCACTAAAAAAACAAAAAACACAAACACAAACAAAAAAACATGTACTGAAGAAGAGCTCACAATGAAATACTATAAAGTGGACAAGGAAGCAACCCACCATAAGGAAGTGTCATCAGACACAACAAAGAGGAGACTTAACACTCCAAGAACTGTGCATAAGAGAGCAACATGAAAAACACTATATAGTAGGTACATTTAAAAGCATTAAAAATTAAAGACAAGAAAAATAAACCCTAATAAAAATAGTGTACTATGAAAAAAGCAACTTATTGAAGGAGGAATATAAAACATTAATAAATCAAAGACAGTGGCAGCTGGGTAACTCAGTAGGTAAGAGTGCAGACTCCGAACAAAAGGGCTGCTGGTTCGATTCCCACATGGGCCAGTATGCTGCACCCTCTACAGCTAAGATTGTGAACAAAAAAGGAAAGAAAGAAAGAGGAAGGAAGGAAGGAAGGAAGGAAGGAAGGAAGGAAGGAAGGAAGGAAGACATACCATTGAAATTAAAGACTCAATGATCCATTAAACAGCACACTAGACCCAACTGGAAAGAGCATTTTATTCACGTGGAAGATAGAGCTAATGAAATCATTCAAAATGGGGGTGGAGGGGGGAAAGTGATGAAATGTAAAATATGAAAGAATAATTTAAAATATGAAGGAGGGGGCCGGCCGAGTGGCGCGGTGGTTAAGCGCTGGCTTGGGAAGCCAGCGGTCCCGGTTCAGTCCCACAAATGAGGGCCAGTGACACTGCCCTCAAAAAAAAGGAAAAAAAAAAGAAATACAAATAAAATATGAAGGAGGGCCGGCCAAGTGGCGGATTGGTTAAGTGCTGGTTTTGGGATGCCGGCAGCCCCGGTTCAGATCCCACATATGAGGGCCAGTGACACTGCCCTCTACAGCTAAGATGGTGAACAACAGCTTTACCTAGAGCTGGGTGTGAGCCCTGGCGACGGTGTAGGCTGCAGCCCCTGCTGCAGTGTCTGCAATAGGCGACAGTGAGTGGCCGGCAGCCAGCGTGAGCGGCTGGCAGCCAGCGTGAGCTGCCAATAGCTGCAGTGAGTGACATCCAGAGGCCGGCAAACGATCTGCCTCATCCGGGAAGAGCGCAATGATGATACCAACATGGGCCAGTGAAGCAACGTCCTCCACAACTAGACTGAACGACAAAAAGACAGCAATTTGTCTGTTTCCCTCCCCCAATTCTCCAATAAAAATCTTTAAAAAAAAATGAAGGAAAGAATGAGAGATATATATTTATATATATGGTCTTTTGTACCATTTTATGTATATAAAATAGGGGTTCCTGAAAGAGACAGAGAGAATGAGAGGATGGGGGAACGTAATATTTTAACAGATAATGGTTGAGAATTTTCCGTAATGAAAGAAAGACAGTCTTCAGGTTGAAGAGTCCTGCGCTTATAAGCACCTTGTGGTGAAACTGTAGAATACTGAAGAGGAAGAGGAAAATCTTAAAAGTAACCAGAAAAACACCTCATTATCATTGCCTACAAAGATAACAATTATATTGGCAGGAGACTTCTTATTAGCTACAAAATTTTATTTAAAAAAATTGAATATCTTCAAAAGACCAAGAAAAAACTGTCAACCTAAAATTCTATGCCCATTAAATTTCCATTTAAATGGTATGAAATAAGGACATTTTAAGACAAAGACTGAGAGACTGTTTACCATGCAAAGACTTTCACTGATATGCCACCAAAGGATATACTTCATAAGAAGGAAGGCAAGAAAGAATGGTAAAAAGAGGAATTTGTAAATATGTTATTGAATCTAAACAAGCATTGAAAGCCACTGTTAGTAGAGTGTAGATTGGTCCAGCGGCCTCATACAGCAATTTGGCAATAACTAGTAAAGTTTAACTAGCAATGTTCAGCACATATTCTATGACCCAGAAATGCTACTTCTACATTAGAGAAGTGCTTACATATGTGCCAAGGAGGCACACATAGCACTGTCCGCGACAGCATTGTTTATAATACAGAAAACTGGAAACATCCCAAATGCCCATTAGCAGAAGAATGGATATATAAACTATGGTATATTCAAACAATAAAATAGCATTCAGCAGTTAAAATTCACAAATTGGAGCTACGTGAAACAACATGGATAAATGCAAAAAAGAAAAAAGTTGAGAAAAAAAGAAAGTTTGTGTAAGAATATATACAATATAATACCATTTAGATAGGGGTTTTTGTTTTTAATTTTTATTGGGTAACAGTGGGTTTTTTCCAGGACCCATCAGCTCCAAGTCATTGTCCTTCAATCTAGTTGTGGAGGGTGCCGCTCAGCTCCAAGTCCAGTTGCCATTTTCAGTCTAGTTGTAGGGGGCGCAGCCCACCATCCCATGAGGGAGTCCACCTGGCAACCTTGTTGTTCAGAGCACGCCGTCTAACCAACTGAGCCACCCAGCCGCCCTAGATATGCAAATCAATATTCTGTATTGTTTGGATACGTACATATGGACTAAAACTGTAAAACCATAAGTGGAAAGGCTATCTCTGAATCAAATGTGGCAAGACATGAACAGTTGTTGGATTTCAGCAGTGTGTGCATGGATATTTATTGTTAGTCTTTGTGCTGTACTTTCTGCATGTTTAAGAGATTCAATTTTCTTTCTTTTTTAAAGATTTTATTGGGGAATTGGGGGAGGAGAACAGCATTGGGGAATTGGGGAAGGGGAACAGACAAGTTGCTGTCTTTTTTGTTCTTCAGTCTAGTTGTGGAGCACGTTGCTTCACTGGCCCATGTTGGTATCGCCATTGCGCTCTTCCCGGATGAGGCACATCGTTCGCCAGCCTCTGGATGGTCGCTCACCACGGCTATTGGCAGCTCCCACTGGCTGCCAGCCACTCATTGTAGCCTATGGCAGCCCACTGCAGCAGGGAATGCAGCCTACACCATTGTCGGGGCTCACACAGCCCAGTTCCAGGTGGAGCTGTTGTTAGCTGTAGAGGGCAATGTCACTGGCCCTCATATGTGGGATCCAAACCGGGGCTGCTGGCATCCCAAGCCAGCTCTTAACCAATGCGCCATTGGGCCGGCCCCACATTTTCCTTCTTTTTAATGAGGGGAATCTAGGCATTTAGAAATAAGGGTAAACGGAGATAAATGGCCCCATCAACCTTCAGAAAGGATGATCTACGGGGATGGGTTTAGGAGGGAGGCTGAGCCCTGAGTTCAGGGATTATGAGGATTAATTCAGATCATCCCCAGAAATGGATCACCTGGCTGGCATTCCCACCACTGCCCCCCTTCAGAGCTGCATCCCTGGGCCCCAGTCCACTCACCCCCATACCTACTGTGTGTGCCCTTTCCTCCTGCCTCCTAATTTCACCCCACCCTCAACCCAGTGCTGGTCTGGCCAGGGTTTGCCCAAATTTGGGTCTTGAGAATAGATTGGTTCAGGTCTCCCCTGAATGCTCACCCAATCAGGGTGAATGGTGACCTGCACCCCCCCCCCCGAAGCCAAAGAGAGATTAGTCCTAATGCCCAGAGCCCCCTGAGGAGAGCTTGGACCCCTGGATGTCACAGTTGACAATGTCCTCCCCTGCCCCTCCGTCCATCACCCAAGAGGTCAGAATCAAGCGCAACTGCTCAACGACCCTGCTGACTGAGCCCAAACTACAGCTGTACTGTGGCGGAACAAATAGCCACTGAGCTTCCAGCATTAGGCTTTGTCAGTTCCCAGAGCTCTTTGCACCCCCACCCTCCCAATGCCTGCCTCTTCCCCACTCTCCTTGACCATTGCCCTGCTCACCAAGTCTAGACAAGCCTGATATTTGCAGCACACCCTCTGGAAGGGGTCTGGGTGGGCTTGTTCAACAGCCTTTCCCCACGACTGAGTCACCTTGACCACAGGACCTGGAGTGAAATCCTGTCCTCTGGGGAGCAAATGAAACCTCCTTGATCTGTGCTCACCTCTCAGAGCCCCAGGCTGGAGGTATGAAAGGGAGAAAAAGGGGGAGAGAGAGACTCTTAGAGGACAATGTTATCGTTATTAGGCAACATTTGACTCCCTAAGTGTGAAGTCCTGTTAAATGATAAGACACTATGAACTGCGTAGTTGGGAGATTTACCTTTACTCATTTATTCTGTGTGTCAGGTACTTTGTCAGACGCTGGAGATTAAAAAATGACTATGATACTCTCCAACCTTCTAGAAAGTGGGCACACAGAAAACACCTGACCTTGACAACCCAGAGTGACTGGCACTGCCCTAGAGGGAGGAGGGCAGGGTGGCGTACGGCAGGGGCATCTAATGAGGACACCAGAGAAGGCTGCCCAGAGGGGCCCGCGATGGAGGGTGGAAAGATAAGTAGGGGATGTGCAGCCAAAGGGCTTCTTTCCTGAGTATTGTGGAGGGCTTGTGAACTTGGGAGACCGTGGGGGTGAACACAGAACATAGATATCCATGACCTTGTGAGTGGATATGCAAGAGAAGGAATTGGTGTGCGTCCCTGGCTTAGGAAACTCCCAGTACTTTGCTGGATGTGCTGGGATGCCCACGTTCCCGAGCGTGCACTCGCTTCTTTCCCCTGAGACCTGCAGAGATGTGAGAACAACTGCCTTGGGCTCCTCGTAGACATTCCTTGCATGGATGGTTGAAGAAGTGAAATAAGCCCTCTGGGCTTGCACATCTTCCTTCTCGGAGGGTGAACGTCAGCAGTGCCCACGTGGGATCGTGGCTTGCAGCCCGCCGGGTGTGGGGCCAGCGGAGGGAGGGGGGCGCCGGGCAGCCAAGGCTGCGTGGGGCCGCGGAGCGCGCCCCCCGAGGAGGGTCCCTGGTCCTGGCTTGGTGGAGGCGTCCGCAAAGCCGCGAGATCAAGGCCCCGCCTCGCGCGTACGCGGACCTTGGCTCCCCGGCTCCAGTCGTCACGCAACTCGGGGGCGCGAGAGGCCATTGCGCAGGGCTGGGGCGCGCGAAAGGGGGCAGCGCGGGTCCCGAGTGGCGTGCGTGTGTCTGCGCGTTTGCAGGGGACAGGCCGGGGGGGTCCGTCCATCCGTGTCCTCCTCTCCCCCGACCGACAAAGGGCGCAGAGGGGCCCCCGCACGCAGCCCATTCCGGGAAGCACCCATCGCCAGGCCCGGGGATCTCGTCTCTCGCTCTTGGGGCGACCTGAAGCCCCTATTCGCTTCGGTCCGCTCGCCCCAGTCCTTCGGCCGCATGGGCGTGTCCCGGGGCGCGCTCCCTCGCCCTTCCGGGCCCCGCCCGCCCGCCGCGCCCGGTCGCGGGGCAGAGACGGCTGCAGGGCGGCGGAGGCGTCAGGTGGCCCGGCCCGGCCCCGCCCTCGGCCCCGCCCAGGCCCCGCCCCTCGCCCAGGCTCCGCCCCCCACTCTGAGCGCCAGGCTCCAGGTCCCGGCCTCGCTGCGGCGGCGTCTGCTCCCGGCGGCGGCAGCACGGGAGGCCATGGAGGCGGGCGCCGAGGCCGGCGCGGGAGCCGAGGGCTGGAGCTGCCCAGGTCAGAGCCGCCCCTCCCTTCTTTCCATCGTTCCTCCCTGCAGACCCCCCACGTCGTCCCTCCCTCCGCGGCGCCCACCTTCCCCTCCCGAGTCTTCCTCCCTCCATTCCGCCCCTCGCCCGGGCCCGGTCTCCATCTTTCCCGCTGGGTCTTCCGCCACCCGCCGCATCCTCCCGGAGCCCTCTCCATCACGTCTGTCCAGCCCGGGGGGGGCTCCAGAGCCTGCACCCCCTCCGGCCCGGGAGGCTTCCGAGCGCGGGGGTCCAGGGAGAGGATGGAGGGCAGGGGAGCGGCGCTGGCCCAGACCCCTTGCCACAGCGCCTCCTTCCCATCGCCACCTGCCTCCCCCTGACCCTCTAGGTTTAAGAGACACACGCCCCTTCCGTCTGTGCAAGGCAGAGGAGCCTTGAACCGGGGGTGCCGAGGAGGTTGGGCAGCGCAGGGCGCGGTCCCCGCAGGCCCAGCTCGAGGGGCGGCTGAGAGAGCAGAGTGGCCGTGCTGGGCAGAGTGAGCCGAGCATTTCCACCCGGATTCAAACCCTTAGGGCTCCGAAGGGCTAGAAGGCATGCCCTCTTCTTTCCCCTGCACCCCTGCACCCCGGGCCCCAGCCGGCCCTAGCATCCCACAATCCCTCCTCTCTCCCTGCTCACAGGATCCACAGTGACCACTTTAGGCTCCTACGAGGTGTCTGAGGGCTGTGAGAGGAAGAAAGGCCAACGCTGGGGGTCCTTGGAGAGGCGGGGGATGCAAGCTATGGAGGGTGAGTTTCCCCAGAAAGCTTTTTTTCTCTCCCCCTCGCCGGGTTTCCTGCCCTTTTTCCTCCTCCCTCTGATCCCCAGAACTCTGGACCCTTTCCTCAGTTCATCTGAGCCCCCTCCACCCCTACTCAGGGTTCAGGATTTGAGGGAGGTTCCCAGTGCCTCCCTTGGGGGCCTTGGTCACAAGTTAATCAGGTTGTGTGTCCTGGGGGAGCTACCAGACAGACAGAGAGGCCTGGTTGGACAGAGCTTTGAAGCAGCCTTTCAGCAGGGGGTTTGTTCTCCTTGCCACTCGACCCAGATCCCAAGCTGTCTCTTGTTTTGAAAAGCAGGGAAGTGAGCATGTGAACTGGCTTTCTGGCGTCACCACCACTGCCTTCATATGCAAGCCTTGTGGCTTTGGTTCTCTAGGATAGCATACTGCCTGAATGAAATTGCCTGGGAGGGGGACAGGTGAGAAAGCCAACCTCTCAACGCTCACGTGTCCCCACCACATCAGGCCCCTGAAAGGATGCTGGTCCGTTTTCCACGACTTCCTGTGAAGTGTCCCTAGGCCCCTGTACACTCTCTGTGCGGGCAATCCTGCTCCCCCACGGGGAACAGAAAATGCAAGGGGTCCCAGATGAACCTTAGGCTGCTGTTATTGGAGAAAGTAAGACCAGGAATTCAGAATTTTAAAACGAAGCAAACAATCACCATCCAGACAAGATTTTTGCTATTTGGAGGAACTGCATTGCAGCAAAGGAGGGGGTGCTTGCCAACCAAAGGCGGGGGACCAGCACACCCCAGTTTCTTAATGCATTAAAATGGCAGGCTTTCCTTTACATACAAGTACCTCAGACTTCCCCCCTGAAAACTACATTGTGATCAGCAGGAGGAGGGGCCTCCACAGCACTCAGAGATGGGAGAGGGGAACCCGCCCCCCACCCTGAGAGACACACACACACACACACACACACACACACACACACACACACACACACACTTAGCAGGGAAAAGGAAGGCTGGCCTTGTAGAAAATTTCAAAAAGGCAATTTGATAGAGCACATTTGAAAGGGCCACTGTGTTTGTCTAGTAAAACATTTAGAATCACTTCATTTAGCTGTTTTCTTTCTTTGCCTACTGACAAGCAATGCTTTCTTAGTATGGAAAGATTAATTTCTCACAAGCCACCTGGATAGTTTTTTAACTCTCTGCGAGGACCCCCCAACTGTAACTCTTGCCCCATTTGGCCTAAAGACACACCCAATGTCCAATGTCTGAATCTTTCCTTGACTACTTGCCCCAGTACCCAGAGACCAGGACTGGAAGGGGCAGGTGTCCTTATGCAAGCTTCACATGGCTGAGCCTGCACCCAGTTGCTCCCTTTACCCAGAGGCCACCAGGTGCAGTATTGATCCAGAACAGGCCTGGGAGGGGGATGGGCTACCTCCAAATATGACCCTCACACCTGAGGACTCATGAGTGCAGGTCCTGCCCAGGGGCTCCGTGGGGGACACCAGGTGGCACTATTATGCCATCTCTGCCCTGGGACAGTGAGTTTGAGGGCCCTAGAAGGACTATGGGAAGGAAGTTGGCTCTGACCCCCCCTGGTGGGACGGGTGTCTCTCCTAGGGGAAGTGTTACTCCCAGCTCTCTATGAGGAGGAAGAGGAGGAGGAAGAGGAAGAAGAAGAGGTGGAAGAAGAAGAAGATCAAGTACAGAAAGGTGGCAATGTAGGTTCCCTGTCGGTTGGGAAGCACCGGGGCCTGAGCCTCACGGAGACGGAGCTGGAGGAGCTGAGGGCTCAGGTGCTGCAGCTGGTGACAGAGCTGGAGGAGACCCGGGAACTGGCAGGGCAGCATGAGGACGACTCCCTGGAGCTGCAGGGTGAGTGTCTGTGCCGGGGCCTCCGGGCTGGGCCCAAAGGCTGTGCTCGCGATCCCAGGCCTGATGCCAGCCCCCCTCTGACTGCAGGGCTCCTGGAGGATGAACGGCTGGCCAGCGCACAGCAGGCAGAGGTGTTCACCAAGCAGATCCAGCAGCTCCAAGGTAATTCCCAGCACTCCAGCTGGAGAGGCAGTGAACATCCAAGTGCTTCTGTCCTGAAGGTTTGGCCGAAGCAAAGCAGACATAACTAATTCAGTACTTTCTCCTCTCTTTTTCTCTACTCTTCTTGCCCTTTTTCCTTGTCTATTTTCCTCTTAGCCTAATTTCCTTTCTTTTTGTCTCTCTGCCTGGCTCTTCTGTCCTCCCTTTCCTGTACCTGCCCTCCCATTTCACCCCTTCTATCTGTGATTAACTCTCTCCTTTTTTCTCTCCTTCATCTGGCCCCCTTTACACTCGCATCCCTTTTCCTTAGTTCTCCTGGTCAGTGCCAGGGGTAGGTGATTAGGACTGAATTCCAAACCAGATTGCTTTTTCCTGTCCCTCCAAGGGCACCATGGGAAAGGCAGGGAGCTAATGAGAAGTGACTGGAGGGGCTGTATGCATCTTTTAAGTGAAGCAGATGAGAACGCTTCTCTTGCTCCCTGGGACTGAGCTTGTGGCCCCCAAATCCCTTTCTTCTACCGCCCACATTCCCTTTGTCTCTGGGATGCAGCAGGCAGGCGTCCCACATTCCACTGTACCACCAAATAAAGAGACAGCTTTTGTTACCTCTGTGGGCTTCCGGAAGGTTTAGGGGAACTGTCCTAGAAAACAGCAGGGACTCTCCAGGGGGAATGGACATCAAGCCAAAAGAAAAGTATAAATGGAGAAAAAAGGAAGGCCAGGAAGCAGGTCTGTAGAGGAACAAGCAAAGGTCGAGGAGGGGGAGGGAAAGAAGATGTACGCAAAGGTAGATGCAGAAGTAGACAAGCAGGGGGGAAGGGGAGACAAAAGGAAGAGATGTGTGGCACAGGGCAGAGTGTAAACATGGGCCTCAGAAAATCTAGACTCTTGAGCCCCGCTCTGCCATGTAACAAGCTTTGTGTTCTTGGGTAAGATAACTTTTATCTTTCTGAGACTTGATTCCTTATCTGTAAATTGGAGCTCATTGATCTGTTTATCAACCACTTATGGAGTGCCTGTATACTTAGAGGACCAGCTCTGAACAAGAAAGACCAGATCTTAATAAAGGGTACTTTCTAATGAGGAGAGGCAGAAAATAAACAATACAAGTTCAGGTGGCAATAAATGCTATGAAGACAATATAACAATATGGTAGAGAGAGCAGGGGTGAGATGGGAGTTTATTTTTTTAATTTAATTTATTTTTTTTTAATTGGGGTATTGGGAAGGGGAACAGTGTTGGGGAATTGGGGAAGGGGAACGTTGTGTTTTTCCAGGACCCATCAGCTCCAAACCAAGTTGTTGTGTTGTTGTCCTTCAATCTTAGTTGTGGAGGGCACAAGCTCGGCTCCAAGTCCAGTCATCGCTTTCAATCTAGTTGTGGGGGGACATCGTCCACCATCCCATATAGGTGTCAAACCGGCAACCTTGCTGCTAAGAGCACTCACTCTCACTAGCTCAGCGGCAGCTCAGCTTGGGTGCAGCTCACTGGCCCATATGGGAATCGAACCGGTGACGTGTTGCTCAGAACCTAAGCTTTTAACCAACCGAGCCACTCAGCCCTCCCTGGGAGTTTATTTTTGATAAGGTAGTTACAAAAGTCCTTTTTGAGAAGATAACATTTGAACTAAGACCTGAATAATGAGAAAGATCTGAGGAAAGAGCACATCCGACAGAAGGAATAGCAACTGCAAAAGCTTAGGGGCAAGAATGAGCTTCATGTATTTGAAGAAGAACAAAGGCCATTGTGGCTGAAGCAAAGTGCACGGGGAGGACCTGATAAGAGAGAGTTCTGAGAGGCAGGCAGAAGCCAGGTTACAAAAGTCCTGGTAGGCCTGAGAGGTTTGGCTTTTATCCTAAGTATAGTGGAAGGACATGGGAGGGTCTTAGCCAGGGCTGGGGTGATGTGATCTGCTTTACATTTTTAAAAAGAGCACTTTGCCCACTGTGTGGAAATTGGATGGAGGGAATGGAGTCAATACAGTGAGTCTGGTCAGCAAGTTATTGAAATAGTCCAGTGAAGAGGCAATGGTTGTTTGGATTAGAGCAGTAGAAAATGGACATGATTCACAATAGGTTTTGAAGGTTGAGCCCTCAGGACTTCTCATGAATTGGATGGAGGGGGATAAGAGAGACATGAAAGATGAATGCATTGGGAAACTGGGTGGTTGGTGGTGTCATTTACTGGGGTGGGGAAGACTTGGCAAGGAACAAGTTTGGGAGCTAGGGGACGCATTTAAGACATGTTTTCTATGTGTTGAGTTTAAAATGGCGACTAACCTCCAAGTAAATACGTTAAGTTGGATATAATGAATCTAGAACCAGGGGAGAAATTGGAGATGTAAATTTGGGAGTCATTAGCATATAGATGGCATTTGAATCTATGGGAGATTACCATGAAATCACATGGAGAGACACAGGAAGAGGAGAGAAAAGGGTCCAGTCCCAGGGTGGCTCCAGTATTTAAAGGTCCAGTCTAGAAGAAGAATTGAACAGAAGAGACTGAGATAGGAGGAACTACTGAATCATTTGTTGTCCTGGAAGCCAAGAGCAGAAAGTGCTTCAAGGAGATAATGATCAACGATGTCAATGGTTGCTACGATGACCATTGAATTTGGCAAGATGGGGGGCTCTGACTTATTTCAGTGAAGAGAGAAACCTGATTGGGTTGGGATTGAAGAGGAAAGGGGCAGTGAAAGGAGGTGAGTACAGATAATTCCAGCAGTCCTGTTTTGAAGAGAAGCAGAGAAATAAGGGTAGGAAATAAAGTTAAGGGATAGTTTTTTTTTTGGGGGGGGGGGTTGGGTTTTTTGGGATAGAACACACTAGAGATCGTGTTTGTATGATACAGGGAACAATCCTGTTAGAGCAGAAAACGGCTTTTGCTTGGAGAAGGGACATGCTTCCTTTCAAATAAGAGGGAAATCCGGGAATTTAAGGAGAGGCGCAGGTGGGTAACCACCTGGGAAAATAAAGTTCTAGAGCGATTCCCTACTCAGTAGGGTTGTTTGTAGCATTAGATGTCATCCAAGCTGAAGGTCAGGCGAAGGCAGGCGCCTCCAATTCCCACCCCGGGAATAAACACGCGCGCGCGTTGCCCGTTTCCGCCAAGTGGGGGCGCGCGCGGCCTCGGAGGCAGCTGGTGCGGCGAGGCGGTTCGGGCCGCCACAGCCCCTCCGGGGCCGGACCGGCCGGCGGAGGGAGGCCCCCCCAGGGAGACAGCTTAGGGGGGCCGACGAGATGGAGGCCATAACCAGTAAGGGAGAACCGACTTCTCTGCCCTCCAGCCCGATTCCCGGGCCCTTGAACTTGCCCCGACGGCCTCAGCCCCATGTCAACCGGCGCCAGCTCTTCGGAACCTGGGTCAGGCCCGGCTGACTCCCAGCCCGGGTCCACCCAGCTCAGCCTCCGGATAAGCCCGGCCGTCGGGCCCCAAGCCCCGCCCCTCGTCGGTGCTTGTCCCTTATGGGGTTGCTAGTTAAGAGCTTTCTTATGTGGAGAGAGACCTTCCTCCATTCCCCGGTGGATCTGATCATGTCATTTTTTTAGGGCTAGACCCCAGAGGAAAACCAAAGGGAGATTTGAACCTGAACATCAAGGGCATCTTAGGGAAGTGGAGGATGGTCGGCCCCCAACAAAAGCCCACCCCAGGCCCTAGGGCCTTTATCCTAATGTGACATCTGGTGTCTCCCCAACTAGACTGTTAAGCTCCAAGAGGCAGACTGCCTCTGTGCTGTTCAGCAGTGGATAGAGCAAGGACTTTGTTCCTTTCAAATAGGAAGGAAGGCAGAGAATCGAAGGAAGGCAGAGAGAGGCTTGGGGTTTGGCATAGAGGTGATGACCAATTAATACTGTTGAGTAGACCAAGGGGAGGAGACAGCTGGGCTCATTCTGCAGAAGGAAAGACTGGCAAAAGATGTGCCCGGAGCTGCACATGTGAGCTTGGGAAAGGAAGGCAGGACACCTTTCCGGAACCCTGCCCCCCAAGACACCTTGCGCACTCAACATTTATATCTGTAGTATGTCCAAATTTGTTTTCCTCAAACATCTGTGTTCTGTTCTATTTTCTTTTAATACCCAAACATGTAATGCTGTATCCATAGTACTCAGTAAAAGTTTGTCGCATAGATGAAACCCTGCCTCATTTATGAATACAGCAACTATTTATCAAGCTGCATTATGCCAGATACTGTGACAAATCCTGGAGCTATAATGGTGAGCAAAACAGACATGCTCCCTGCCTTCATGGAACTTTTAACCAAGTAAAGGGGAGACCAGTATTTTACACACACAGACACACACTACAATGCAACTAAAAGGTGCTTGAGAGCATTTAATAGAAGACTTGCTTGGGTTTTTTGAGGAGGTGCAAGGGGGAGACTAGGGAAAGTTGAAATCTGAATGGTGAGTAGAATGAGCAGTAGTTCTGGGGGAGGGATAAGGGCAGTGTGACTTGCCAAGTGTTTGGGGGAAGGTCCTGATCCTGCCAATCCAATCCCCATTAATTCCCTATTCCTGGCTCCCAAATTTTGAATTTTCCATTGGTGTCAGTGCCTCTTACTCTCTTTCCACTTTTAGGTTCTCCTGACCCCAGATGGCTACCCATGTTCAGGAACCCTGAGATGCTCCACAGATAGTGAGAGCTCTGAAACATTCCTTTTGTAAATTAAAATCTATTATGAAATATAGTCTTGTGAAAATTCAAAAAGCACCAATATATGTGACGTGGAAAGCAAAAGTCCTTCCATCTCATCTTATCTTACTCCTCAAAAGGAGCTACTCTTTATGGTTTGGCACATGGATCTTTACAGATCTTTTTTCTATGTCTTTGTATATTTGTGTTATGTATATAAATTTGTGCAAAATTTGTGTGCAAAAATAAGATAATACCATATATTTTATAGCTCGTTTTTCTTTCTAGTTGGTATGTTATGGAAATGTTTTCATTTCTTCTCTATAAATCTGTCACTTTCTTTTAAATGGATGTTGATATTCTATCTATCTCATCAACTTAAATAATCCCTCATTGATCGTCGACATTTATTTTGCCATGTTTGGTTATCATGCAATGAACCTACATTTGAATTTCATCTGTGAATTCTAAATATACATTGTTTTGGGGCCAGTACTTACCTCAGGCAGTTCATGGAAGTTCTGAGGCCCTATAATTTCTAAGCTCCCAGACTGAATGGTTGAAAATAGTCTGTAAATATTTTTAGTGAGGGAATATTTGGAAAGACTTGAGGCATCAGTAAATACTGTGAATTAAGTTTGGTCAGGCAATTCCTTACAAACACTTAATACTTTTTGTTTGCAGTAGCCTAAATTGTTGCTTTTGGTGTCAAGTCACAAAATCTACTTTTTTGCTGCACCTTACTACACAGATTCACTCCCTGTTCCCTTCTTAGGTATTTCTTCCCTTTATTCCAGGTGAAGTTACATGTCTCTGATGGGGTAGAGATTAGGTTGTCAGGGGTTTCCAGATAAGAAATAAGCCTGCCTTTCCCTTTGTGCCTCTAGAACATGGTAGATTAGTTCACTTAATCCTCTTGACCATGCCAACCTTTGGGCTTTGCAGGTGAGCTGCGGTCTCTACGGGAGGAGATTTCTCTGTTAGAACGTGAGAAAGAAAGTGAACTTAAGGAAATAGAACAGGAGTTGCATTTGGCCCGGATGGAGATCCATAATCTGCAACAAGCCGCGGAGGATTCTGCGACTGAACATGAGAGCGACTTAGCATCTCTGCAGGAGGACCTCAGCCGGCTGCAGAGCGAGCTAGATGACATGGAGCGCATGAGGGGAGAATATGAGTTGGAGATCACCTCCCTCCGTGCAGAAATGGAAATGAAGACCTCTGACCCATCCAGCAGTTACAGCCTCTCAGATTTCTCCGAGATGCAAGGTATGAGAGCTTAAGCCCTCTTCCTGGTCTGCCAGTAAAGTCAAGCAGAAGAAGATGGTGGAAGGTGGTCTTAAATCACGAATTGAGAACCTCTAGGAAAAGCCCCCAGGATGAATTCGAGACTATAAGGGGAAAAAGTTACCCCCCTGTCACACAGTGAGCCTCTAGTGGTGTAAGGAATAGTACCATGGATTCATGTACCCTGAGGATTCTCAGAGAGCCTTTGGGCGTTTGTTGGTTGGGCTCTGCCAAAGCTCTTCCTGGGAATGGCTGGAGATCTCAGTTCTGAGATGGAGGTACAGAGGCCTGTCACCTTGGGAGGCTCTCCCTGCTGCTCTGGCATCATGGCGTTTTGCCTAGACTGCTTTCTAGGGGGCACTTCCAGCCCTGCTCCCAGGCCCCAGCATGCTAATTCTTAGGCTCCTTTAGCCCTCCCCAAAGTAGAAGCTTTAGGGAGCAACAAATCAGAGCACAAGACAGCTGGAGAGGAAGGGAGGTTATTTCCAGTAATACATGAGGTGCTCAAAAGCTCAGAACTCGGCTTTCAGACAGTGAGTCTCCCAGCTAGTTGCTAGGATTCATGACATCAGAGACTCTGCCTTTATTCTGAAGCTAGATTGATGATCTGGGTATAATGGGAGGTCCTGTATTAGGCAAGGTCAAGCCAAGGCAAATCAACAAGGAACCAAAGAGCTGCAGGTTTCCCCGGCTGTAACAAGCCTCTCAGAGGCTTTGGACGGGTGACGCTGGGAGAGGGCGGCCAGGCCAGTGGAAAGACTTGTGTTCCATAGACCCGTTCAATATTTCAGCTCCCCTGACTAGCAGGATGAATTTAGTCTCTTGTGATCTCTTTCAGTTTCCATATCTATAAAAAGTGGTTATAAAACTTGACAGCTAGGTGAGATCCTAGAACAGGAAAACGATTCCTTAGTCGTGACAAAAATACCCATTTGTCGAATGTTGGCAACAGGGGAAACAAGGTGAGAACTCTCCCAGAGAATTCCCCACTATCTTTGCAACTTCTCTGTGAGCCTAAAACTAGTGTAAAATTGAAAGTTTATTTTAAATAAAAAAAGAAAACTTTACAGGGAGATTTTGGGGATGAAATGAAATACCTCGCCTGTTGAAAGCATGCACACACTAACTGAATCCGAGGCTGAAACCAATCAAGTCTAATGTTTAGCACATGGCTGGTGTACATTAAAAATTAAGTTCCTTCCTTCCTTCTTTGGTAATCTACAGTCTTCCGAGGATTTCTGATTGGAATAAACACTAGAAGTGAATTGCAGGGTGTTGAAACTGACAGCAGCTAAGACAGGCCTTGTGTTCCAATTAGAGCAAGTTAGTGTTCTTGAAAGATCAGTAGAATTAGTATTCTAAGAGAAAGAATTCTTAATCCTGAAGAAACAAAGCAGATATGGCTGTTTGTATATCACAGCATTAAAGAGTATTGGTACCAGGTATTTGGGGACCCGTGCTGGGTCCATAAGAGATCTGATCAACCAGATCTCTGCCGATGCCTGAGGCTGATATGTGGGTCTGATTAGAATGAGCCCCTCTGTCAGCAGATGAAAGATCATTAGAAAGACGTTTTGACCACATGCAGGCCAGTGTATTTGGTGTGGTCATAAAGAAAGTAAAAGGGCATTCAGGATGCCGGGGTTGTCTCTGAAAGGCCAGGACTGGCAGTGTGACACCTGGCAGTTCACATCTGTCAGCTTTTTTTACTGAAAGCATAATGGGAAGGTAATCAAACAGTTCGATGAAAACTTTAAATATAATAAACCAAACAATTAAACCCTCACGGTCTCCTAAAATCCCAAGATTCTGCCTTGGTTGGGGTTTTTAAGAGAGGCAGGCACACAGGGCAGATCTTCTGAGAAGATGAAAAGGCGGGCAGCCTTTGCAGTGTGGAATCTTGTGGGCCCTGTCTTCTCAGCCTCTGCGTGTGGGATCTCTTCGGTCTTTAGTAAAAGAGGAGCTATTCAGCCGTCAGATTCCTAGGCAGGAATATTGGGGACAGGTCTTCAGCGCTTCCTCATCTCTCTCTGCTTGTCCTTTGCAGAAGAATTGCAGCAACTGCGGGAACGCTACCACTTTCTGAACGAGGAGTACCGGGCTCTGCAGGAGAGCAACAGCAGCCTCACAGGGCAGCTTGCGGACCTGGAGAGAGAGAGGTACAGCCCGGAGGCTGGCGGGGCTCTGTGGGACTGGGCTTTTCCCCCGCGTACAGCTGGTGAAGGCAGATGCCAGGCTGAGGAGCGTCCTTCTGCTCCAAGAGAACCGGTCCTTCCCACGGTGTCTGAAGGACAGGGACACCGCCTGGAAGCAGGCATGGGGATCCAGCCAATTGTCTAGGACTTGAGTGAGTTCTAAAATTTAGTTTTCTTCTGTTCTAGGCATTAGGGTCAGGTTTACTCTGCCCTAAGGTAGATCAGAAGTGATGCCTTTGTTGTCCACACAGACGTGATTCAGTCTAATGGCCTCCAGATTAGAGCTGGCTTACACACCAGGCCCAGCCTCGAACCCAGCTGAACTGGCACTCTTAGGATCTCTCAGAGCCCAACCGGCCTTTGCAGATTGAGGCGCTAGGGACTTTTTCTGCACTCTTCTAAGCATGTTTATTGGAGACGTAAACCACACTAAAAGGCTCCTTACCATCTTCTGCCTAAAATGAAGGCATCAGGACCAAGCACACTTGGCAGGTGATACCAGGCAGGGCCCTCTCCCAAACATAACTCTGGGGCTCTGGATTACAGGACACGAAGAGCAACAGAAAAGTGGCTAGACTCCCAAGAACTGAAGGACATGATGTCAGCTGAGTCTCAGACTTCAGAAATGGATTTCCTAGAGCCTGATCCGGAAACTCACTTGTTGCGACAGCAGCTGCTGGGAGCTGAGGAGCAGATGCATGACATGCGGAAGAAGGTAGGGGGAGCAGCCCCTTACCCTGTCTCTTACCTTCTGGCCTGTGGCAGAAACCTCTTCTTTGACATGGGGCTGAGGAAAGAGGCACGCGCCATGGCAGGAGACAGTACCGTGGGGTCTTGCTCGCTTGCCTGATGTAAACATTCCCCCTCACCTGTTCTTGGAGCGCGTGTGGCCCCCGTAGTGAGTCACCTTCCCGATCCATTTCCCACACAGTGTAAGCAGTTGTGTTGTGAGTTGCAAGAGTTACAGCATCATCGCCAGGCCAGTGAGGAGGAGCAGAGGCGGCTGCAGAGGGAGCTCAAGTGCGCACAGAACGAGGTGCTTCGGATTCAGACTTCCCACCATGCCAGCCAGGTAAACACTGACGGGTGGGGAGTTTGGGGAGGGCAGCAGGGCCTCCCTGGAGCCGCTGCTTCAGGCGAGGATGCGCGCAAAGTCAGGCTGTGCTCTGCCGACTCTTGCCCTGCAACCAGGGGTACAGTCTACTGGAAACCAATTGAAGAAGCCACATAGCCTTGCATTCTAGAAATGGTAGTCATCACTGAGTGTCTGCCTCAGAGAAGAAACCAGACCAGTGACTTGTGGGAGCCCCTCAAGATGCCTGCATCTGGAAAAGAGCCAAACTGGTCTGTAGCGGGCTGTGCCGTGTCTGGAGAGTAACTGTTCTACCCGCACCCTCCCCACCACAGAACGAGGAGCTGAAGACCAGACTCTGTGCCCTGCAGCAAAAGTACGATGCTAGCCAGGATGAGCAGCATGTGCTCTTGAAGTCGCAGCTCCAACTTCAGGCCGAGCTCCGGCAGCTCAAAGTCATGAAAGCCACAGTTGTAGAACACCAAAGCGAGAAGGTAACAGCAGCCGGAGGTGAGGGGCAACTTAGCTGCTAAGAGGCTTTGGGAAAGTGGGTAAGAGTAGAGGGTTAAGATGACTCCAGCTACCACCTGTGCAGCACCACAGGTGGACTCCAGCCGCCCTGCAGTACTACGGTAAATGAGAGGATGACCAGTGAGCGAAGGGCAGGGAGAAGTCAGTTCTTAGCTTGTCCATGTCTGAGAGTGACTCAGGCAGAAGAGTGAGTGGCTTGAGGAGCCCAGAGGCACTGCCCAAAGCCCCCCTCCGTCATAGGAGTTACTGTGCCAGCTGCATAAGCTCCAGCTTGAGTACCATAATGTCACTTGTGAGAAGGATAGGCTGCTGGACGTGCAGCAGCAGCTGCAGGACAACCTGCAGGACCACAACGCCGAGGTGCAACGCCTCCGGGATATCACGCACTGCTTCCAAGAGAGCACTGAGAAGGTAACACAAGCTGCAGGCGAGGGAGAAGGTGGCAAGGCAGAAGGTTCTGTGAGAGGACTGGCACAAAGGAGGAGAGGGGATGGTAGGAGTTCCATGGAGTAGCTGCTGGTGAGAGGGGCCTGTACAGGGGCGTAGGAGGCAGGTGGCCTCAGAAACCCATGGTGCTCTCACCTTTGATTTTCAATCAGAAAGTCAGCCTATAAAAACGAAGCCCTTTCCCTTCCCCACTCCCCGAAATGGAAGCCCCAGAAAGCTCTGTGTAGAGCCTGCTAGGGACTGGTCCATCCCAGGGAGCCTCCAAAGGGATGAAATGGAGACTGGAAAAGACAGGGTAGGATCCTCTTAGTCCCTGCCTGAGAGGAGAGAGTGCAGCCACTGGGATGATGGTGGGGCCTGCCTCCCCTGCCCCAGCACACAGAGATGCAGTGCCAGCTTCAGGAGATGAAACAGCTGTACCAGAACAGCAACGATAAGCTGGAGCTGCAGAAGTACATGTACGATCAGCTGGAGCAGGACTTCCTGCTCTGCCAGCAGGAGCTGAAGGAGCTCAAGACCACCCAGCGCATCCCAGAGGACAAGGGAGAATGTACTGATAAGGTAATTGTAATTAAGAGAGGTGAGGTCTCCTGGGCGCTTCCTCTGGAGAAAGCAGGGAAGGGCAAAAGATGAAGTCACCCATCCACCCAGTGGTGGGCTCTTGTCCAATCACAGCTGCATGTGGCAAGGCAGGAAACAAGCAGAGCCCCATGCCGTGCACATTAAAACAGTTTGCCTGGACCTTGACCCAAGCCACAGCTTAGTAGGATCAGTTCGTCTGGATCCAGTCTGAACACCTGAAGGTTTTGCTCATGATTTCACGTGTAGTGATATCTTGTCATTCATGGAGAAGAACGTATACATAGGCCCGTAAATGTAACTTGTATTGTTAGAACTAGAAAGAGAAGGTCCAGTTTTCTGAGGCAGATTGCAGATGCACTTGTCAGATGGCATGGTCTTGTGCCCAGAACACTGGACTGATTGGGTATTAGAAGGACCTAGGCTCTTCCAGGATTTATTCTGTGACTTCAGAGTAGTTAAGTCCTCTAAGCCTGAATTTTACCCTCTTTAAACTGAACAGAAGACTACTCTTATCTCACTTCCTTTGAGTAATAAATCCTGGTAGTGATAAATAAAGCCTTCCTTACTCATTTTCTCTTTTTTCCATAATGTGTAAAATGCAAGTCATTATCAGTAACCCTGTGTTGGGCACGTTCAGGATCGCTGATAAGAAATGGAAAGTTGTTGAAGCATGATAGAGAAAAGGCACAAGCTTTTCAAAAAATAGTGGAACAAGTCACATTCTGCCAGAATTCTCAGTAGCTCCCTGCCACCGCCAACAGCAGGCTGTGTCCCCAGGGAAAGGCCTTCGGGAGGCACAGAGTTTGGGGAGGTTATTTGGGTCGCCCCAACAGTCCACCTATCTTTCTACACCCAGACACTCATTTCCCCCTTTCCGTGTTCCCATTCAACGTAGGGGCTCAGGAGTCCATGCCTTGCTCATTATATCCCCTCTAGCGGAAGAGGAAAAGCAGGCTGGCGTGCAGAGCCAGTGTTTTCTCTGATCCTAAACAGCCCTGAAATGAGTCTGATATTAGAAGATTTGGGTGTTTGGAATCATGGGATGATTTAGCCTTCTCAACCCAAATTTAGTAATAGCACTTTTCAAAAGAATTTTTTAAAAAATGATTATGAAAACAAAAATAGGAAAAAATTAGGGTGAAATGAGGTCCTTATCGGTAAGAAGCATATGTAGGTATAAAAACAGATTGAGGATGAGAGTAACGGGAACTAGAATTCCCAGCAGGGTAGGAAAGTGGTATATAAGCGAGGAAAGGGAGGTGGGGAAGTAGAAGGGAGGGGCATCCCGCTCAGAATGCTCTCGGAAGAGACTAGTAGAAGAAATTTAGAGCACAGCCAAAAGGGGGTCGCCCTCTCAGCGTCTCAACCTGTGTGGGCACAGTGTGGCTCGGGATGACCAGTGCAGGGAGGGAGACCTGGGCAATGGCAAAAAGCAGGGGACCCAGAAGTGCTCTGCTAGCCGCACAGGTGATCGCCGCTCATGCTCCGCCCCATCCGCAGTGTGGTGGACTGCTGTCCAGACTGACAGAACTGCAGGAAAAGTACGAGGCCAGCCAGAAGGAGCTGGGGCAGCTGCAGATGGAGCAGTGCGAGCTCCTGGAGGATCAGAGGAGGATGCAGGAGGAGCAGGGCCAACTGCAAGACGAGCTGCACAGGCTCACTGTCCCGCTCCCCAAATCGGGCCTCCTCCCAAAGGTAACCACAGGCAGGGCGTGGCTGCCACCTGGACAAGCCGCTTTGAGAAGCTTCCCAAGTGGGACTATACTTGGGAAAAAGAAATGGGTGGGGATTTACCAGCCGCTTCTTAACTTTTTCACAAAGCTCCTAAAACCAAAAAGTTGAATATAGCTGAGTAGGGCTGTACATCTTAAAATACATTTTATACTCTGGAATCTATCCAGCATTTTATATTTAGCTATTTAGTCCATCTAGAGAAAATATGCTTGAAAGCACTTTGTAAACTACAAAATATATCCAAACTTACAAGTTCATTACTACTCAACTAGTAGGTCTCCATAGAAGGACTCTCCCCATCCCAGATGGGCTGTGCAGGGCCAACCCTGAGATTCCTAAAGGAAAGGTCCCTAGCAGGAAGAAGGCAGAGGTCTTCCCGTGTGGCCATCACAGTTCCTGCCCACTCCCTTCCACTCTACCTCACAGAGTCAGGAGCTACTTTCAAAGTTACAAGATCTGTGTGAACTGCAGCTGCTCTACCAAGGCATGCAGGAGGAGCAGGAAAAACTGGTACAGAATCAAGAAAGTATATTAAAAGAGCAATTAGAGCTGCACGAAAAGCTGCGTGTTTTCAAAGACTCTCGTTTCCGGGAAACATTGGAGAATCTGGAAGGTTCCAAAGCACCTATGTCCTCAAAATGTCAAAACAAGGTAATCGTAGCAAGAGGCAGTGAGAAGGTTATGGGGACAGCAGCATGGCAGAGAGAGGGTCAGAGTGAGGAAGGCCTGTTAGGCCAGGAGTGAGGATGGGACTGAAGCCCTGACCTGCCCCAGCCATGACCACTCATGGGCTGTAGGTATGGCCTGAGGACCCTACTCACACTCATGCCCAGCCGGGGCCCCATGAACCCTTAGAACCAGGATGACCTGGAAGTCTGCAGTGCCTAATAATCTGACTCAACCCCTTCAACATCTCATTTTCCAGATGTATAATATCACTTTAATGTTTGTTTGGATTCCTTGGGCCTGACCCTAAAGGCGTCATTCTTTTCTCCTGAGCTGGTTGATAATTGAGAAGTATATTTTTCAGTGATCAAAATCTACAACCTTTTGGTATTTTACATGAGGCCAATATGGGGACATTTATTTCCAAGGGAAGAGGTCCTAGCATGTGGGATCCTTGGCCCTGACCATACTGTCTTCATTGGCAACAATATCAGCCAGGTAAGGGAGGTTAGACACCAGCCGGGCAATGCCTCTGAGGCCTCACTGGTGGAGATTTCCAAAGGAGTCTTTCAGGTTTGGGACATGAATTTGGTATGAGTTCTCTGTGGGAGCAAGGAAAAACAGGTAGACAGTTTCAGCTTAGACAAAATCAAATCATTCAGGTATTAGCCTGGACAGGGAGATCCAGGGACTAGCAGGAGTCCAAACTCAGATTTGGTCAGAGTCCAGGGGCATCAGATTTCAGCCTGGATGACACAGAGACCCAGAACCAGGTATGAAATATTTCCTTAACCGATCAGATCTCATCCTGGGCATCAGCAGCCAAGAAACCAGTCCCAGAGGGCCTGGGAAACGTGCCCAGAGGCCAGACTCGGCATTGGGGCAGGAGAGACAGGGACTCATAGTGAGATCTTGATTCCAAGTGCCCATCTTCTGAGGAAAGAATTCTTCGTATGTTCACATTCAAGGCCAGGGCTGATTTTAGAATTGGGGGTAAGAGAGGGGACTGAGCAGAGGGTAGGGTAGGAGCCCCAAGGACAGAGGGATGCACCTGAGTGCAGAATCAGCACAAATGGGAGCCAGGAAATCTTGGCGCTATCTGCCTTGCGGAGATTGTCCCCAATGAGCAAGAAACTGACACACGCCAGTTACCTGTAGGCTAAGTCGCCGACCTAGGCTGTGCTGAGACGAGCGTAGACCAGGAGGGGTGCGGCTAAGAGGATGGCGGGGCTAGAGTAACCGTACTGTCCCCATCCCTCCCGGCATTCCAAGGTGATCATCGCCCAGATGCAGGCTCTGCAGGAGCTGTACGAGGCCAGCCAGACCGAGCAGGAGCTCCTGCAGCAGGAGCAGAGAAGGCTCCTAGAGGAGCGGAAGACGCTGCAGGCCGACTTGCAGCTGTGCCTGGAAGAAATGAAGTTGCTCCAAGCCCAGTCCCCTTCTCTAAAAATGAGCCTGGAGTCCTACAAGAAGAGTTACGGCAGCACAGCCGCCAGCAGCGAGAACTGTGAGAAGAGTTATGATGGCAGCACTGACGACAGCGAGAGCTACCACAAGAGTTATAGGAGCACCCAGGCCAGTGACGAGAACTTTCTCAAGAGCTATGACAGCGCCAGCACCAATGAGACCTGTGCAAAGAGTTACCGCACCAGCAGTGCCAGCGCCAGCAGCATCACCTATAAGAAGAGTTATGGCAGCAACAGCAGCTCCGACACTTCTTCCAAGAGTTACGTCTGCAGCAGCACTGATGATGAGCCCGCTGAGCCTGAAGATATAGAGGTAACAGGAGCCAGCTGACAGGTCGGACCAGGAAAGAAGGTTCTTCTTAAGAGATAAGTCACAGAAGTGAGGTGGGCAGTGGGGTCAGAGCTGAGCTAGGGAACTCACTGGACATAAGTGGGGCATGTTGCCCATGTAACGTGGAGGTGCTTCCGTCCCGATGGAGGTTTGAGGTTCAGGACTTTTCCTCAAAGCAGTCACGGTGCTCTCTAGGGGGAGAAAGACAGTATTCCTCCCGGGCAGCTTCAGATCCGTGACCATTGTTTCCGACCCAAGGAAGGGCCCAGCAGAGAGAGTGGGGCGGAGGGCAGGTGCTTCCCAGGGTGGCGCCATTACTCCCCTGCCCTCCACAGCGCTTGGAGGACGTGGTGGCCCGGGTGCTGGTCAAGCTGCAGGGCGTGCAGGCCATGTACCAGCTCAGCCAGGAGGAGCACGACCTGCTGCAAGAGCGAATGGGGAAGCTGCTGGAGAAGCAGAAGGAACTTAAGAAAGAACTGGATGCCTGCGAAAAGGAATTCAGGGAGTGCATGGAGGACCTAGAGACTCCTGCTGACCCCCAGAGCGACAAGGATGAGGTAACTACCGTCAGGGAGGCAGGGTTTCTTGTAGGAGTCCCTGGAGCCAGAGGAGGTCGTAGCCATTTCGGAGAGGGTCAGGAGTTCACTGCCCGCTCTGCATGGCTGCCTCCTTCCTGGTCAGACGGACAGAGCAGGGGCTGAATTTCCGGAGGCCCTGCAGTTTGCTGCAGCACTGATGGACTTTTCTCTGTGCTGGCATTCACTGATCATTAAGACTCTTTGAACAATTTTTCTTCCCTTTTGCTCTATATCCTAGAGCACTTCTGTAGAGTTGTGTTTTTTTCACCTGCCAATTTTCTTTAGTTATTTCGTGTGTGTTTATCTTGTGTCTTCAGCTAGATTGTCAGCACACCCAGGACAGGCCCAGGTCTCCTCTTGGATCTCTCATAATGCCGAGAAGAGGGCTGCACATCCACTAGCAATGGGACAGAAGGCGTTGTCTCGGGTCCAGAGTAGTCCGCAGCCCAGCGGGGTCACTGTGTATGCATGGGAGAGGGTTAGAGAGCCAGGCATGCGGGCCTCGGTTGCCTGGTGTTGGTACCTACCAAGGAAATCCTGATGTGCTGCCAGAAAACAGGAAAGACAGAACCAGAGCTTAGGAAGCAGGGCTGGGGCCTGCCTCTGTTTCCAGGGAAAGGTGCAGATGCCCAGGTACACTCTCAGGCTTGCCCAACACAGTTCCTCAGGTGACTGTACCTCTTAGAGAAGTAGCTTGGGTGAAGTCGGAGTTCTCATCAAAAATCATGATAGAATAAAGCCCAAGATTCGGAAGGGGTAGCCATATGGCTGTTCCCCAGACAGGTCACAGTAAAAACATACCTTAAATCATCCTTTTTTTGATCATGTTAAATATAAGTGATCAGGTCCCTCAGGTTAGGAAGGAGCTGTTTGTAAAACTGCTGCAGAGGCTCTTATTCCACGGTTCCGTGTTTTCTTTATTATCTCCTTCCCCCATGGGCTTTAGCAGGCAAATTAAATGCGGCAGTGACCGCCAGGCAGGGCCCGGCGAACCGCATAGGCCCCGGTGGGTAATGGGCCCTCCAATACCGACAGATCAGCGAACTGCAGAGCAGGCTGCGGGCGCTGCAGCTGCAGTACCAGGCCAGCATGGACGAGCAGGGACGGCTCGTGGCCGCGCAGGAGCAGATGGAGGGGCAGCTGCAGTGCTGCCAGGAGGAGCTTCGCCAGCTCAAAGAGGAGAGGTCCTCTGTTCCCAAAGACATCGAGGGGAAGAGTAGCAGTAAGAACCTGAACAAGAATGCCAATGGGGTTAAAAATAAAAAGGCAGCCACGCCCAGCCTGGAGAGTTCTGAGAGCAGCTGCGAGACCAGAGAGGTGAGTGGTGACCTATGTAACCAGATAAGCAGAAAGGTAGAGGAGATCCTGGAAAGAGGAATCTCGGCCACTGTTCCGACTGGGTGAGGGATCTGTAGAGAAGTTTCTGGGGTCTCTGAGGTACCTAGAGTAGTCCCATCTCAGTGCCAATGTGGTTCTCCGTTTTCCTGTGAAGTTCAGGGGAGAGTGCTCACATCTGGGGTTATAGCCCCAAAGGACCACAGCCTCGAGGCTGGGTGACTGCTTCAGTTCACCCAGCCTAATTTCCTGGGGCCCCTGATTCTCCCTGGGTCCCACACCCAAGAGAAGGACCAAATGGATGAAAAGAGGAATTTATTCAAAGCAGCCGTATATCCATAAGTGAAAGAAGACTGGGTAAAATAGGCATCTCCATGTAAGAGTCCGGAGAGCATTTGTGCAGAGCTGTCTGGCGGCTGTCTGGAATGGCTGGCGGCCAGATAGACTGTGGGCCCACAGAGGCTGGGTGTGACTGCCCTCGCACTGTGCAGGGGGACCCACTCAGTCCCAGCGACATGCTGCCCGCGCCCCGGAAGGTGCTGGGAAGCGCAGGTTCTTGAGCTAGTTCAGCACTGTCTTGAGGGTCGGGATCTTCGCAGGTAGCATCGCCCATCCTGCCCCACCTCCGCCCCACAGAGTCTGGAAGTGGTGCTGTACTACAAAGCCAGCCACATGGAGTTAGATAGTCTAACAACGGAAGAAAAGGAAGAGGAGGCGGAAGAGGAAAAGAGGGAGGAAGTTGAAGAGGAACCGAAGGAGGAGTCCAGGGATGAACTAGTTTCTGAGCCCTCAGATCTTATAGAAATGAAGCCTACAGAAAATGAGGAGGGATTGGAAGAGTTAGAAGACCAGGAAGGACAGGAAGAAGACACCCACGATGAGGAGGCCGACGGCGCTTCCCCGGAAGCTTCAGGCGAAAACAACCCCCTCAAAGAATCTGAGAGCAAAAAGGTAACCGCAGCCAACGGCTGTCGGGGGGCCAAGTGGGAAATGGGCTCCTGGGCTCAGGCGCCCCTGTGTTCGGGGTGACCCAGCCCCAGGATGGATTTCTACAGGAGTAGAGGCCAGCGAGCTCTGAGGCGTAGCACTCGGGGAGAGCAGACATGGAGGCGGGAATAGGTGAGTGGTCTCTGTGGGAAATGGCAGGCTTAGACCAATATGGAACCATCTCACAAACACCACCTGTGCTGGGAACCAAGTGGGGTTGTTAGTTTTATTTACATGGTAGCCCTTGTGACTTATGTCAGGAGGGCGCTCCCCGTCCCTTAGTGATGCTCTAAGGACACTGACAATTCGAGGCCTTCTGTCAGCCTGGGCCAGTCACTCAGTCCTCCTTTCTCAAAGTACCCTATAAAATTTGACCTTTGTTTGTTGCTGTTAGGAGTGGGGCGGGGAGACTGGTGTCACTCACTGGGTTCTATATATTACAAGGTGTGAGGGTGGGGGCCTGGGGTGATCGGAAGTTATAGAATAGTTCAGTCTGTACATCAGGGGCATTGACCAGTGCAGGGACCCCAGCCAGCGCCCTAACCCTTTCGACGCTGGCTCCTGAGAGGTTGGGGTGGGAGTATCCTGGGTAATTGACCCACTGTACAAAAATATTTCTGTTTTTTAACAACCGGTGTTAAAATCTGTACAGATACGTAGCAGCTGAATTCCTGCCCTGATTGAGGTTAACGGGGCGGATGGGGGGGCGGGGACACACGACTCTGGCTCCCTGAAGAATTTGAATCCTTTCTAAATGAGTCCTCAGTTTGTAGTGCAGGTTCTTTCTGTTCTTCTAAACACAGGGGAAGAAAATAACTATCTTGTGGTGGGATGTCCCAGTGAGCTGTAAGACTATCTGGAATTTTCTACTTACTAAGGACCCAGCGTGCAGACCTCTGTTAACCTTGTAGTAGGCCATTATGTAGGGTGTGAAACGTGGGAGCAACCCACTGGCATGTGTGGTACCGTCTGCAAACTCAGTTTCTGGAAGATTATTGCGGTGAAAGAGCTAGCCCTTCTCCACGGTTAGCTTGTCTTAGTGCATTTGGTCTCACAACTGCAGCATCACACTCCGAGGGGACCATAGGGACCAAAGCCCCGAACACTGAGAGACTTGGTGGAAAGCAGCCACAACAAGGGGCTAACAAAGAGACGGATGGCCTGGCAGGAGACAGGAGCTTCCTAGGGTGACCCAGGCAAAGCATACATCCTACTCATCCGGAGAGCCCGGCTTTATTCACCGGAGCTTCACTTTCCCAGTTACTGACCTCCAGGAAAGGCCTAGGTGCAGATCACCTCGGTTTGACAAGATGTGAGAGGGATATGACACGCCAGGAAGCTGGACCCACCACCGGATTTGGACCTAAGCTGCGGTTAAACCCATTCCGTTTTGCATCTCCTGGAGGCTACCAGTGGGAAGATGCAGGCCCAGGTAGCAGGGAAGAAATCCCTCTGCTCAGCTGTTTAACCTCTTGATCTCTCTCTCCTTTCCCTTTGTTTCCTCATCTTCATTATCTGTTGGATTCATGTGTTTATGTCTTTTTTTTGCCACCTCTCATCTCCTGGTCTCTCCTTGTGCTTCTTTCTCATTTGGTATGTTCCAGCCATCCCCTGCCCCCAGCCCCCCCATCTTCTCCTTGCCTCTCGTAGGCCTGGTGGTCATACTGGCTCTGCTCTGGTGCTGGTGGGCCGAGACGTCGTCCTAACGCAGGTACTGGTATTGCGTCCTCTCCTTCGGAGGGATCGAGGGAGGGTGCAGGTTGCCCTGGCCTCTTCTCTTTCCCTTTTCTCTCAGCTGCTTGCTGCTTGCTTTTGCCGTTTCATAACAGGCATGACTCAGGTCTGAGTGTTAGTCCTGGCTTTTCCTCGGACTACGTCAGAGCCCGTGACATCTCAGAGTGTCTTCATAACACATAGGGAGTGGGAATGCTCACCGTTGACATGGTTTGAGCTTCTATCTTCTGGCTGGAAAAAATTTGGATGATCCCAGCATTGTTGCTACTTTCAGAGCTGCCTGACTGTTGATGGCTGCCTACAAGGTTGGCCTGGGTGCTCTTTGTTTAACCCCAGAGCCAAGTTCTTACTGTTGTCACCTCCCAGGATGGCACAACAAGAAATCACTGTCTCCACTGTTAGGCGAGAGAGGACATCTGGAGAGCAGTGACACCCCCAGGCTCGTGTGTATGAGGGCCACCTCAATTTGTCCTTCAACCTTGGGGGAAATGAAACTTGAAACCCCTACCAGATTACACACTTTCTACTGAGAACTTCTCTGATTTGGGGCTTCTGGTCTCCAGAAAAATCAGAAGAAGAATGCCAGGAAATATTTTCCAGTTCTCTGTTTATCCCTTTTGGGGGCTGGATTCTACTGTGATGGGCTTCCCAAGCAGAGTGTGGTATTGGTGAAACATTCCCACCAAGCAGAGATGCAAGATGTATGTGCTGGGCGCTGTCCAGTGGGCTAGTCCGTGTGTCTGGCCTGTCAACAGGTTACCAAATTCAGGAGGCAGAATGTGGTCTCATGGCCCAAGGCAGGGTTCTGCCTGCCTCCCAGAACCCTTAAACTGTTCTCTCTCGGCCTGTTTTGGCTCCTTTCTCATGCTCCCTCTGCCACTTTCACTCCCCACCACTCTCACCTCACATTCCTGCAAATGCTTAATGCATAGGTTCAGAGTGACACCTGAATTCCTTCTCTCTCCTTCCTTTATTTCCCTCTCACTTTTTTCCTCTCCAATGCTTCTCTTTTTTTTCTTTCTTTTAGGCATTCCAGTTACGCTCCACAGTCTTGAACTTCTTTAGTGACAAGGGTCTGTCTGTGCCTGTTCCTCCCCCGTACACCTCCAGAATTCTAAGTCCCTTCAGGATGACACCCAGAACAGTTTGCCATAACCTTTCGCCAACTCAAGCTCAGCCAGGCCCAAGCAGAGTGAGAGAAAGGAACTCCAGGGTAAGGGGTCCCCCCCCGGGGAGCCTGTTATGTCCAGGGCCTGGCTGTGCCCCGGTATGCAGCTCCCTAGCCAGGAATCAAGGCAGTGTAGTACAGTAGGAACTGGCTGATAAGTGGTCACAGAATGTGTCTCTGCTTCTCATAGCTTAGTCTTGCTGGGCAAAATACATAATCTGAACTTCAGTTTCTTTGATTATAAACAAAGGATGATAAAACCTCTGCCTTCCTCACCGAGGATCAGATAAGTTCATGTATATAAAAGTACCAACAATAAAACACAAATAGTAAAAAGAGCATACACTTACATAAAGCACACTACGTGCCATGCAGTGTTCTAATCGCCTTATCAGTATTAACTCATTTAATTCTTGCAACAACCCTGTGAAGTAGCTATTATTATTATCATTTGATATGTGATAAAAGTAAGGCACAGAGATTAACTAATAGAGCCAGGAAATGGTGAGCTGGAGTGTAAGGACTTAACATCAACAACAGATAACATTCCAATCCTGTTTTCCCTTTTTCTCTCCTCACTTTGAGCAATTTCCCCTGGTTGTTTCCAAGTAATTAGGAAGACATCATACTTCTCTTTACACAGCTTCAGCTCACATTATCTCTCTTGATAACTGATATCACATTGTTAACTTATTTCATGTATTGTTTATAAAACCCCTCTGCACATTGCATTTGCTACATATCCCCTCCCCATTCTCTACCTGCAGTTGATTTTTCAGGTCCTTGGCAGGATTTTCCATCCATCCCTATTAGAGATAAACTATTGATCTAACTTGTGAAGTTGTTTTGTTTTTTAAATCTTGACTCTGGTTTCGAAATATTCCCTTTCCCCACCAGCGTCACAGGCTCAGAGGACAAGCCCATCCTCGTATCCTCATCCATGTTACAGGTGAGGGCCAAACGTCTCGAGTGTCGTCCCTCCAGGCTCTTTTATCCAGCTCATTGGTCATACAACAAACTGTGCCATCATCCTACTCTGATTTCCTAATAGTTTCTCCAATGACATCATGGAAAGCATCGTCGAACACCTCTTTTGTTTATTTGGCAGAATATTTATTCAAGAAAAAGTAATTCTTTTTTTTTCCAATTACAGTTGATATTCAGTAGTAGTTTCAGGTGTACAGTATAGTGGTTAGACATTTACAGAACTTACTAAGTGATTCCCCTCACCCCAATAGGTCTACTACCCACCTGGCACCATAGTCATTACAATATTATTGACTATATTCCCTATGTTGTACCTTACATCCCCATGACTATTTTGTAACTACCAATCTGTACTTCTTAATCCCTTCCCCTTTTTCACCCTGCCCCCCAAGCCCTCTCCCCGCTGGCAACCATCCATTTGTTCTCTGTATCTATGAGTCTGTTTCTAACACCTTGATTAAGTCTAAGCCATGATTTTTTTTTTTTTTTTTAAGGGCAGTGTCACTGGCCCTCACATGTGGGACCCGAACCGGGGCCGCTGGCCTCCCAAGCCAGTGCCCAACCACCATGCCACTCGGCCGGCCCAAAGCCATGATTTTCTTGACCTGTGGATTTAGTAACCCAGGCTGAAAGGAGCATCTGACATGACTCACCCGGTTGTGACACCTAAACCGGCTCTATATTAGACTCTTGCCTCTGCCTGGTATAACGGGTGTCAGTTCACATTTATGGGTTTCAGCCCTTTCCTCCTGTAAGCGCATCAGACTGACATTTTTAGCAGCGCGCAGGATAGAAGCATCTGAGCATGTAAATATTGTTTCTAGCTCCCTCTTCCGCTGTTTTCTTACATGAATCACTCTGTATACCCACCTCCAACATTGTTTTGCCTACCACTTCACAGCTTATGTTCTTTTTAGTAACTCTTTCTACAAATGTGGGAGCTTTTCTTTGCTCTTTCTAGTTGGCTTAAATTCCTCACTTTAGATCCATTATTCTCAGAGCAAATGCATTCTTAGCCTTCATGGGCTGTTTGTCCTTACCTAAAACCATCCTTCTGTTACCGTATGCCATAGTTAACAACTCAAAATGCAAATTCTGTCTTTCTAGTGATATAGTGAAGAAAAAAAAAAGAAAGAAAAAGGTAATAAAAATAGGAACTATTTTCCCAAGCATGTATTTTTTTTTGTCGAAGATTTCATGTTCCCTAAAGGATGCTTTTGTCTCACGAATGAGCAGGATTTGCTCTGGTCAGCAGGGCCTGGAAGGCTCCACACACTTGAGCCCTTGCTTAGGAAGCCAGTGAACACACCCCATGACTGGGGGTGTTTCAGTGTCCCTGGCATTTGCCTCCCAGGGCCGGTGTCTGGCTTCCTTGGATTTCCTTGAGCCAACATTGTTCTCCACAAAAGCTTTGGGCTGCCTCAGAGCCTCCTATTTGCCTGCACTCTGTGGCGCACTTTCTTCACTCCCGCCTCAGTCTGCACACCCTCTTGACTCCCCCTGAAGTGAACGAGGTGCTGCTGCTTTTCCCAAAGGTCCACATCGACCCGCTTTTTTTTTGCTCTGGCGTCTGACCCTTTCTCTGCACCCCTTTGGCTACTCTGAAGTCTGGCTCACAGGACCTAGTATTCTTCTCGTTCTGTGGGGCGTGCAAACAGGCAGTCACTTGGTGTTCCAGGTATCTAGTGGTGCCGGGACTCAGACTGCACTGTCGCCAGCGGTTACCCAGGAGGTAAGAGGGACCCGACCACGACGGTCCCGAGGTGTCTCCAGCACCAGTAGGCAGGGGTCTCTGGCTTAGGGAAGGGTTTGGAAAGCGAGGCACTCACCATTTGTCTTTGGTCCCCACAGAACATGTTTGGGATGTGGAAGCCTGTGGTGTTCTTGGCTCTTGCAGCTGTGGCTCTGTATGTGTTACCCAACATGCGCCAGCAGGAGACAGAGTTCTGCCTCTTGGAGTGATGGCAGACCTGGGCCAGCCGAGGGGGCAGACCCCCAGTGGCTACCACCCTCAGCTTTGGCCAGGACACACTGTGCCAGAGCCCCCACCCGCCCATATGTCCCATGTGTCCCCATCTTCTTAGCCTTAGTCACCCACGCTGAAAAGGCTTATGGGGAGCTGCTGGCCCCATCTTCTGCCTTGTGTAAGAACCTGGGTTCCTTGTAATTAAATATCAATCTAATTACCTGAGACTTTGTGGCTTTTTATTTGTTGAATACCTCACAACACAACCAGAGCAGAGTGGTTTCCCCTTAAACCAGGTGCCTCACATAAGGGTCTAGCTCCCAAATATGATTGCTCACCCTACAAATGATCTCAGAAATGAGGTTGGTTCCTTGTGCTGCCAGCTGAATCACAGATGGATTGGTCTGTCCTATTAACCCGGTCTCAAAGAACTCATCTGAGCACAGAGAAATGGAATGAACTGGGTACTTTATGGGAGGGGGGCCCAATGACCTGTCCTTAGGCTCCGTGCCCACACCTGTCTCCTGTGAGAAGGATGCCCTGAGATCAGTGTGTGAGCCTTCATAGCTTAGTCCTGACTTAAGGGATTCGCTCTCAGAGATGACTGATCCATCACTCAGGGTCCTGGCAGTAAACAGGCGGCACATTCAAAAGCTTTAACTGAAGAGTTTGATGAAAGGATACTGCACCGAAGGCAGTTAGGGGAACCGACAAGGGATAGCGAAGTCCCCAGACATCAGCAACAGTGGAAAGTGGCTACCACTTCAGGCCTGATGGGAAAGGGGAGGAAGCAAGAGTTGGAGGCCTGCAAAGTGGCCCCAGATGCACACTGTGGCCACAGGGCTTGCGGCTCTTGTCAGAGCCATGACGAAGTGAGGAGCTTACGTAACGTACTCAGCCCACCCTTCCCACGTTCCTGTTGGTACCTCTCATTGGCTGATCCCACTGGGAGCCAGAGAGCAGAGGTGCCCAGGTGACATGTCCAGAGCAGGAAAAAGGATTGAAAGTGAGTCTCAGTGGGGACAAGCAGAATGATGAGGATAATTTATGAGTGTCCTTGTAATTGGTGGTTCTGATCTGAATGGCCTCAAGTGTATTCATAAGCCACAGCAGACCGAATGGTCCCCGTGACTGCTGGTTTCCTGGGACCTCTCCTTTCCACCTGATGCCAGGAGTCTGTCTCATTCACCCAAATAATCCAAAGCAACCGAACGTGTAGAGTGTGGGCACTGCAAAGCACTAAATGAATTCATTTCTTCCCCAGCCTTTCCTAGCGGGTGTAGCAAGGACATTTCGAATTAGGAGATTTTTAAGTTGTGTGCATCCCAGAGGAGTGACAAGGCTGAACTGAGAGTCCACCCTAGCAGCCCTGGGGCCAGTGCCTATAAACAGGGCAGCTTGAGGGAAGTGCCACACGTCCCTTTGCCTCCCTCTAAATGAATACTCTTTGATGATAGTGCTGATTTAGGGGTGCCTAGCCCCCCAGGTAATCCCATGGATCCACAGACCAGAAGTTAGCATTGTGAGCTTGTTGGAAGGGCAGAATCTCAGGCCCTACCTCCGACCTGCAGACACAGAATCTGCATTTTAACAAGATCCCGTTAGTATGCACAATAAAATTTGAGCAGCACTGCCCTCAGTTATATTAGATTGTGTGTTCTCAGTTGTAACCTAATGGAAGAAATTCTTTCACAACCCATCTGGGGCCACTGGCCCCTTGCTGTTGAGGGTAGTGAAACCCTGCTTTTTTTTTTTTTTTTTAATTTTTTTTTTTTTGAGGGCAGTGTCACTGGCCCTCATAAGTGGGACCCGAACCGGGACCGCTGGCTTCCCAAGCCAGCACTTAACTGCCGCGCCACTCGGCCGGCCCGAAACCCTACTTTTTATCCACGGCCACCAGTTGGCTGGCGAAGGTATTTGGTGAAAGAGACTCAACTAGTTGTCACCCCAATAAATTTTAATTAAAAAAGAAAGAGAGGGCAGGCCAAGTGGCGCGGTGGTTAAGCGCTGGCTTGGGAAGCCAGCGGCCCCGGTTCGAGTCCCACATATGAGGGCCTGTGACACTGCCCTCAAAAAAAAAGAAAAAAAAAAAAGAAAGAAAGGACTAGAAGGTTCCCTACCAACAAAGATCACCGATTTAACTTGGAATTAGAAGTCTAGGTGGAAGTCATGGTCTGGTAGGCAATTGGCCCCCAGTCAAGACTTGATCTGGTCCTTCCCAGGCCCAAAGCTAGAGCCTGGGCAATGACAGGCAAATGGTCCTGCTTTTCCCTAGCCTTTTTGCTTAGAATACAGAGCTCTTCCCTTTAGAACACTTGGCCCCTGTTGTCTCGTCTTAGAATGCTATCCTCTTCATCCTTTTAGGCTTTGACTCCTAGTCTTGTTCATACACTATTATCAGAGTAGATCAAAGAGGTCTCGCTGTGTTGAATGGAAAACAGTCACTTGAGCTAGCTTTAGGGGTGTCTCCTAGAAGCCACAGGCAGGCAAGCACCGAGGCTGGGGTACAGATGCAACCAAGGACTCAAAACACCTTCCGAGGGGCCTCCTTTCCCGCTCTGCTGCCCTCTGTATAACTGCTTCTTTTCTGCTTTCTCCCTGCACAACAGCCCCACTCTGCCTTCTCTTCCCAGGCCACGTGGTAGAGCACACCACCTGCCACTCCTGTCAAGGATCAACTGCTATTGGGGAGCAGGGTGGGTGGTTCTAAAGATCAGAGGTTCTCTGGTTCTGATTCTGGCAGACGGATTCAGGGTTCCAGGAAGGGAAGACAAGTCGTGTGGAGATCCTGGCAGTGGGCTCTACAGGGGAATGAGACAGAGCTGGAGGGAAGGCCTAGCTCAACAGAACCTACATGGTCCCCAAGATACTAGCAGAGAAAGCAGGCTGTTTTTCTCATCACCTATTGGCTGCCAGACACTATCTTAATAATTTTACATGTTCCCTCCTTTCATTTCCATACATAAAAAAAATCCCCATGACAGCACTATTAATTCCATTTTACCGATGAGAAAACTGAAGCCCCAAAGAGTTACATTACCTGCCCAAGGTTACAGAACTTACGGATCTTTCCATCCTACCACACTGTCACTGTCCCTGGTCAGGGCCTCAGTCAGTATCACTGATTGATCAAAGTACCTGCTGTGAGCCTGCTATCGTAACAGGTGACTGTGGAAATGTCCCTGGCTCCAGAAAAACAGGGTTTTCAAACATGGCCCATTGGACCCGCTCACTCAGACTCTGCTTAGCTCAAGCTAATTATGGTCGCTGTCTGTGGCTGATACGCCCCTTGATGGGAGAAGTAGGGCAGGGTGAAAGGCCAGGCAACCTGGTCCTCTGAGACAGGTCAGCGGGTGGTGAGTCAGGGGGCTATAAACAGCCTATGGCCCCAGCCAGCACTACCCCCAAATACTCAGCTGATGAAACCCCCCTGTAGGCCCCTCCATGTGCCCCTGACTGGCTCGGCCCTCCTCAGGGAGGCGGCCCCACTTGGCAGGTCCCAGGACCAGCATTGTGCACGGTCTGTCCCAGCCCTCATGGCCAGCCAGGCCTGAGGCCTGGGCTCATGGGCTATATTGAGGGCTGAGTCACCAGCCTGTGCCAGGGTCAGGCTGCTGTGACTGGCTGGCTGGGGCCTGAGTCAGGCCCCGATTTATCCTGGAGAGCAACAGGCTCAGGTTTCTGGAGAAGGGGGGTAAGAAGGGTGCTGGGAACCATCCTTGGCACTGGGCATCCTGCTCTACTGAGACCATTCACTTACTCCTCTGCGGCCTCATATGGACCTCTTTTGTAGAGAGGGAATGACAAGGGGGAGACGAGACTTCTTTCTCCACTTACTGGCTTCCCTCTGTAACCTCTCACCTTAACGGAGGACCTTAATCAACTGAGGGACACATCAAGTGATGTCCACAAAACAGGACCATGAGGCACTAGGATTTGTAAAGGGCTGTTGGCTCCAAGGAAACCCACTTTCCCCCTTTCTCTCCTCCCCAGCAACTCAGAGAGAGGAACCTACCCTTCCTCAGATTGGTACCTCAGTTTCTTCATCAGGGCTTCAAAGACAACATCGCTGAATCCTGAGCTGGCGGCACCTAAGGTGGAGTGTCAGAAGCCTGCCTTTTTTACACACACACACAGTTCCCTTGTGAGACCCAGCTATGTGTCATGTGTCCCCAGGAGCTGGGCATCTCTCCACAGGAGAGCTCAGCCTCTGGAGTGGACAGACAACACTGATGCCTGGCGGTTGGTTTTGGCCCTAGGACAAAGGTGGCATGGGGGAATGAGAACTGTGGCGATGGGGAAGGGGGGTGCCCATAGGAGAGTGGAATTCCTGAGCACCTCGTCACAGGCAGCCGACAGAACATGAGCCGCAGGGCGCAGGCTATTTATACCTTGCCTGTCACTATCAGGGCCCCTAGAGCTCCCCCCTCCCAAGCCACACACAGTTCTCTTTTCTGTTTCTGGCCCCTTCTCTACTCCTCCCCCTCCCTACCTAATGAGAAGGGTAAGAAATCACTCATGGACCCCTTTCACATAAGCACTGCCCCCCTCCACAAAAACCCTGAGCTTCTTTCTGAGCTCCATAACAGGGATTGCCCTCATTCTGCCCTTGGGAAACAGGCTTCCAAGATCCCTTTCCTTTGCACTGGGCCTGGGGGTAGAAGAGGAATAAGGGAGAATGATTTACCTATAAGGTCCCAGAACCTTCCCGAACTTCAATGATCGCACAGCTTGAGTTGCGGGATGTCTGGCCCAAACTTGTTCTTGAAGAATGGGAAAGCTGAGGAAATACAGCCCAAAGGGGGTACCAGGGGATATGGAACCCATGCATGCTACAGTTAATGGAATTTATACTCTCTGTATATAGTACGATATTCTGTAGGTCTGGCATCCTGGGCCAGAGCCTCTGTTTGACTGCCTCAAGTTTCCTTGCAGTTACCATTCCCTGGCCCTTTGCTTATCCTGAGCCCAGTCCTCCCTGGGCTTCCTGGCTTGCTTTCTTGGGCTCTCCCTGCCCACCAGCCCCTGTCACGTTTCCCCTTGGCTGCTCTGGACAGGGCTCTCCCTCTTTCTGTCTGGCTATCCCGCCCTTTCACTGGAAGGATCTGCCCTGTGGCCCAAATGGGCACATTGCCCAGGGGGGGCTCCCTGATACTACAGGGCAGTCTCTCTCTTCCTTCCCACTCATCACCTTGGTTGAGTCAGACTTGGGGGGGGGGTGCACAGTGTGACTCACTGGGTACTCTTTTCCTGAGCTCAGCTTCATTCTGAGGGGATGAGGCCAAACAGGCTGGTGACAGGGACACTGAGTCAGGGGCAGCCTCAGTCTTTCTCCTGGGACCCTAGGTTTGGGCTTCAAACTAGGCTTTTCCACCTGTAAAGTGCAGCACCCCACCACCACCACCACCGTCACACCTTCTCCCTAACCGGCCTGGGCAGTGTCCTTATTTCCTCTCAGTCCACCTCTATACTAGCACACACACACTTCCCTTCCCTGGCACAGGTGGACAATACCCTGGGCTACGAGCCAGGACTCCCAGGCCCTGTCAATGGCCCTGTCACCAATTCATCCAGAAAATTCTGTCAACACCAGATCCCTGGTTTGCCCTAACCACTGACCTCAGTTTCCCCATTGATCTCTTTTGTCCTGCTGGACGTGGAGGGGGGGACATTTAATCTCTGACTGGCAATGCTTAGTTTTGGGGTGTTGGGTGCCCTTTCAGCTCCGCCCCCCCACCTTCCAGCTCCGCTCCACCTCTCCAGCGCAGGGCCCCGGGGACTAGCCCCTCTAGGGCGCTCCCTGGGGGGGGGGGCAGGGGGAAGCCCCCCTCGGGCCAATCGGGCCGCGTGGGGGAGGGGAGGGCAGAGGCGGGGCGGCCGGGCTCGGCGCGGCCCCCACCCGCCGGCCGGGCGGCATTCCTGGGAGGCCGGCGCTCTGACGTGGACCCGGGGGCCGCGAGTGCGGCGGGGGGAGCGCGGCCCGGGGCTTCTTAAACCCCCCGCCCCGGCCAAGCCGGCACTTCCCGAGCACCGCTCCGCCCCCGGAGGGAGAGAGAGAAAGAGCGAGAGAGCGAGAGAGCGCGGCCAAGGAGCGAGGAGTCCCGCCAGCCAGGAGCGCGAGGGACGTGGAGAGCCGCACAGCGCAGAGCTGCGAGCCCGCGGTCGCGCAGACAGCACCCCGACAGCACCCGACAGCACCCCGACAGCACCCCGGCCCGTGCGCGGCAGGCAGCACAGCCCCCGCCAGCATGATGAACAACAGCGGCTACTCCGAGGCCGCGGGCCTCGGCCTGGGCGACGAGGCGGACGACATGCCGTCCACGGAGAAGGACCTGGCGGAAGACGCCCCGTGGAAGAAGATCCAGCAGAACACGTTCACGCGCTGGTGCAACGAGCACCTCAAGTGCGTGGGCAAGCGCCTGACCGACCTGCAGCGCGACCTCAGCGACGGCCTGCGCCTCATCGCGCTGCTGGAGGTGCTCAGCCAGAAGCGCATGTACCGCAAGTTCCACCCGCGCCCCAACTTCCGCCAGATGAAGCTGGAGAACGTGTCCGTGGCCCTCGAGTTCCTCGAGCGCGAGCACATCAAGCTCGTGTCCATAGGTCAGTGCGGGCCGGGCAGTGCCCCGAGGACGGGCCGGCCGCGGGGGACAGGGGACACAGGTGCTGGTGGGCGCGGGCAGCCGACGGAGGAGAGCGGCCCCTTGACACGGGGAGGGGACCCCGACTCTCCCGCCACCCCGACGCTGGCCGCACGGCCACTGGCTTCACGCCCCTCTCTGCACAGGGGCGGGCCGGGTGTGTGTCTGGGGGTGATACCCCGAGGGTGTCCAGAGCCCCCCCGGCTTCAGCCTTCCACGCGCTCCCGCACACCCGCCTCTCTCCTCATTGTCTCCCTTCTTGCCATCGGGCAACCTCGGCCAGACGTTACTGATTCCTGGGGTGTCTTCCCTCAAACAAAGCAAAGGCTTCCCAGCCTTGCAGCAACTCCACGGGGAGGAGCGGGCCGAAGGCAGGTCCCAACCGCTGCCGATCCCGGGGCTCCGGGGCAGACGGAGAGCCGGTGGCCCGCATGTGCTAAGCAGCTGGGTTCAGGCCCGGGGGCCGGGACAGGCAGGGCCCAGCCTCAGAAACCTAAAAAGGCACTGAGCGAGCGCGGGAGCCTTAACCCCCGCTGGTCCTCCTGCGGCTCAGCGTGCCGGGGAGGGGTCCCCGCGCGTCCAGGCCCGGCCCGGACCCAGCCCACCCCCTAAGCTGGGATTGGCTGCAGCGAACTCTGTGCCGCGGCGAGGGAGGGGTAGGCCTGTAGAAGGGAGGAAGTCATTGAGTGTAACCAGATTTGGAAGGTGTGTCCGTGCTGGGTGGGGGTGGGGAGACACTCTAGGCTTGGGAACCCGGAGGCCAAGGTTGGACTCGGAGTGGCCAAAGGTTGCCCCACCCCTCACTGCTCTGCCGTCCTCTCTGCAGGCTGGGGGCCTGGGGCAGACCCCCTCCTCCTGTGTACCCCTGTGGTGAGCTCTGAAGAGTCACAGGGAAGTGTCCCTTGGGGAGGGGGTGCACCCCAAGGTCCCAGGAGAGGTGTGTAACTTAGGGTCAGGTGCCTCTCCTGCCAGACTGCCCCAGAGTCTATTCCAGATAATTGAATGTCTGTCCACCTCTCAACTCCCCCTCAGGGCATCTCTAGGCCTCCTGAATTAGCAGCTGAGGTCAGTCTGGGGCCCTTTGCCCTGTCCAGTCCCCTCTCCAGGCCTTACCCCCTCCTGCCCCAATACTGCCCCTCCACCCCACCCGCTCTGGCCTGGAAATAGCCCTACCTCCGTGACACAGCAGATGTCTCTGAGCTTTCCAGAAGGACAAGCCTGAGGACGGGTGGGGGAGGGGCCCTGGTGTGTGTAGTGGGGCTGAGGGCTAATTGAGAGTGTGTGTGTGTGTGTGTGTGTGTGTGTGTGTTGGCGGGGGTCTGAGAGGAGTCAGCCCTTGGGCTGTCACCCCCCTGCATGCTGGGATTTGACAGACAGGGTTGGCTGTCCCAGGTGGGGTGTCCAGAGGAGAGCCTGGGGCCTCAGCATAACTTGATAGGAAACTGCTCCCTGCTTACCCCTCCCCTCCCGGCTGTGGGGCGGCTAGCCCCTCTCCAGGCCTCATCCTTCCTGTGCGCACCTCTCCCCTCCCCCATGGCGGTGCCTGGCTCCAGCCCCTTGGCTCAACTGTGGAGGGGCCGGCTCAGAGTAGAGGGGGAAGAAGCAAAAGCTGGCTTGGGGTGGGGAGGGAAGTGCCTTGGTTCCTGCCGGGAGGAAAGGAACCATTCCCCTTTGGGCCAAGTGGCTCGCTCTCGGTGATGAGATAAGCTGTCAGCAATTCAGCTGCTGGGCCTGAGGCTGAGAGTGGAGGGGGAGGCACTGGCGGAAGGAGCTTCCCAATCTTGAGATGTAAAGGGGTTCCCCACCAGGGGTGGCATCCTCTTTCCTCTAGTTCCCTCTGTTCCCATTAGTGGTGGGAAGGGTCTGTGTGTGGGGGGGCGGCCACCTCTGGGCATTGTCTCGAGACTGAAATGGAGCATCTGGGCACCTAGGAGGAGGGTCAAAAAGACTCCCCACATCCCTTTCTAGGAGTGGGGTGGGAGCTGGGAGCTGAAAAGTCCACCTGAAGGAAGGGGTCCTCTGCCTGGGTTGGAGGACCCGTGTGCCCCTCTTACCCCTACTCCCCCCATCCCAGCCCCCACCACCCCCTCGGCCCCTCTGAACAAAGAGACCTATGAGGCAGCACTGTCCCGCAGCTGTTCCCCAGTTGCTATTCCTTCTCCTCGAGCCAACAGCCAAGGGAGGGGCTGGAGTGGGCAGCAGCTGTCCCAGCCCCTCCTTCGCCCGGCCCTCTCTCCTCCCCCTCCACTTGGGGCCTGGGGCAGCCTCAGGCACTGGTTGTTGGGCTCTTCCCGCCCCTTTGGGGGGTATCCCCTGGCAAGAGAAGAAGTGGTGGCTCGGTGGGGTACAAGAGAGGAAGCCTGGATTGAGCTGAGCTCCTCTCCTCTCTGCCTGGCCTCCGAGGCGGGGAGGAGGAGGGAGACATGGCTCCCAGAGTGGGACTCTAGGCCCACCCCTCTCCTGCCCCAAGCCACAGTGGACCACTTGCTGTCTGGCCCAGGGCCAGTTGCTGGGGAGAAACCTCTTCCTGCAGCAAATATGAATGACCTCCTCCAACACACCCCCACCCTCCAACCCCAGCAGCCTCCAGGCCTCCCCCCTGGGAATCTGGCTCCAGTTTGCTAGAAGCACTTCTGTAAGCACTGAGTTTGGAGGCTGTCAGGGCTGTGAGAGGCGGTGGGGCACTGGGTGTCAAGACTGAATGTGCCGTGGGCCTGTGTGTTTGAGAGGGAATGCACTGAAGCACCAGGAGGCCAGCAGCAAGTGTGTCATGGAATCAGAAAGCTGCCAAACCATTGTGCTGCAGTGGAGCCAGGGGGAGAGGGGGAGGGCTGGGGAGCTGCTGGGGAAGGAAGGATGAATCAGTGAAAGAAAGGGTGGGGGAGTCAAGGGGGCCAGAGTCCTGGGCCCAGACAGAGAAGTGGAGAGTCAGCCTCCTGGGGGCAGGTGGGGGTGGGGTAGAGGATGCTGGGATCTCCCAGGCCCTTGGTCTGCTAATGCTGTCCCCCAAGATCTAGAAGGGGGCAGGAAAAAAATGTGTAAGGGGTGCCTCCAGCCCCACCCTTTTCCATCTCTGGGGCAACACGAGTAAACAAGGCTGAGCCTTCCGTCCCCCTCTCAACCTCCTGAAAGCAGTGCTTTGGGAAGCGGATGGATTTCAGGCCTACGTATTTCAAATAAGCTGGTTTCCAAAGATCTATACTCTAGGCCACCCCCTGCTCCTGGATATTTCTTTCTGGCTGTTAAAGGGGGAACTAGGCTCCCAAAATATTGGGGAAACAGTTCTGGTCCTTCCTATGCCTCAAAGGAGGGGATGGGTTGAAAGTCTCGAGTGACATTTTCCCTGGCTCTTGTGAAATCCCGCTGGCCCCCTGGAGTTGAAAACATGACTTTCAAGCCTTAACAGAGCATGCCTGCACCTCCTCCCTCCTCCCAGAACTTTGTTTCTAAAGCCTTTTGTGGCCTTCAGAGTAGAAATTGGCTGAGCCCAGGTGGGTCCTACTCCTCTCCAACTTCAGTTTTCCAAGCATTCATTCATTCACTCAGTGTTTATTGGGACCCTACTAAGTTCTAGGCTCTGAGTATAGAAAGATAAAATCCAGTGTCTCTAGAGCGAAAGAAGCTAGACAAAAAAAAAGAGTGCATGCTGTGCAATTCCATTTGTATAATACTCTAGAAAACACAAACTAACCTACAGTGATAGAGAACAGATCAGTTGTTGCCTGGGAAAGGGGGGCAAAGAGGGATAGGAGGGGGGATCATAAAAAGGTTTGTGCTAGGAAACTTTGGGGGGGGCATATGTTTATTATCTTATGGCGATGGCTTTATGGCTACATACAGATAATGAAAGCTTATCCAGTTGTACTCTAATATATGCGGTTTGTGGTTTGTTAAGTATACCTCAATAAAGCTGTCGAAAAATGAAACAAAATAGCGTCTGTCCCCAAGAGGCTTACATACCAGATAATTAATTGCATGGATGCCTGTAACCTGATCAGGAGACTCACTCTGTTCTGATAGAGGTGCGAGTCCCTGGTGTGGGGAAACCTTGGGAAGCAGCCTCATTTGAGGGATACACAAGGGGCTGACTTCTGGGCGGGGCCTCGCTGCTGGAGGGAGAATTCAGCAGGCAGAGAAAGGGGTAGGTTTCAGAAATAGGATGCAGGGGAGGGAGGGCGTTGGGGGGCAGAGGGGCCTGGGCAGCGGAAGGTGGGGCCCTTCTGAGCCCAGCTTGTCCCCTCCGCTCTGCAGACAGCAAGGCCATTGTGGATGGGAACCTGAAGCTGATCCTAGGCCTGATCTGGACGCTGATCCTGCACTACTCCATCTCCATGCCCATGTGGGAAGACGAGGATGATGAAGATGCCCGAAAGCAGACACCCAAGCAGCGTCTGCTCGGCTGGATCCAGAACAAGGTGCCCCAGCTGCCCATCACCAACTTCAACCGCGATTGGCAGGACGGCAAAGCTCTGGGCGCCCTGGTGGACAACTGTGCCCCTGGTGAGCCGGCCAGCTGGCACACGTGGGTCCCTCAGCCTGGGAGGAGAGCTGGGAGGAGCTGGTGGTGCTGAGGCCTGTGGTGGTCAGAATGCATATCTCTGGCCGGCCGAGTGGCGCGGTGGTTAAGCGCTGGCTTGGGATGCCAGCGGCCCCGGTTCGGGTCCCACATGTGAGGGCCGATGACACTGCCCTCAAAAAAAAAAAAAGAAAAAAGAATGCATGTCTAAGGGCTGGGGGATGAGGACCACCTGTGGGGCTGGCCCCCTTCTCCAGCTGAGACACTGCCTGAGACAGGCCCTTCCTGATTCTGGAGCAGCAGGAAAAGGTTTAGAGCCCCTCATTTTACAGCAAGGACATGGAGGTCCAGAGGGCCAGTGACTTGTCCAAGATCACACGGTTTATCTGTGGCAGAACTGATCAAGAGCTTGGAGCCTCAACTCCCTGCTCTATGAATTTCCTGCTTTGCCATCTGATACCATTTCAGCTGAACTGAGAGAAAGGAAAGGTGGTGGGACTAATAGCAGGAGGGCCAGGGATTAGACCCAGAGAAGGCTTTTCTTTGTGAGACCCTGGGACAGCTTTGAGAAGGAAGCCCAGAATGATGTGGGCTGAGGCTGGCATGTCACTGCTCAGTGGCAGGTGACCCAGCCCTGGCCAGGTGGAGGCAGCTCACGGTCCTTGAGAAAACTGAGGTATCACAGCTGGAACTCTGCCTCATCTCTTAGAAAATAGGTCTTCCTCCTGGGTTGGTCAACTCTGCCACTGAGCAGCCATGGCCCCTTGGGAGAATCCTCCCCAGACTGGGGTCAGCTGGGGAGCAGGGGATGGGAGGTGAGGGCACCCGCAGCCTGGGAAGCATTCCCAGCTGCTGAGCCATTGTCCACAGCTGGTGCGGCTGCCAGCAATGAGCTCAGCTGTTCCGGACAGTCATGGATTCCAGTCTTTGAGCTGGCCCCCTCCCCGCCAGTGAGCATCACCCCCCTCCTCCAGGCCTAGCCTAGACCAAGCACCCCTTAACCCCTGAACCCCTTCACAGAAGTGATCTGGGGCTGCCTTAGCATTCCTTCCTTTAGAAGAGCTGGGTTCCAGGTGGCCATAGAGTAGAACTCATCTTCTCCAAACAGGCTCTTCAGTGCCTCAGTTACCCCAAATGGGCAATTAGGAAGGAGAGTGTTGTCTTATGCCCTGAGGCTGATGTGGGAAGTGTTTGGAGATGTAGGACTTCAGAGCAGCTGTGAGGGGCCTTCTAGGGGATGGGTCAGAGGCATATGTGGAACAGGGACTCTGGCCTCCTCTGTCCACCCCGAGCAATTGAGTGAGGTGGAGAGGCCTGGGAGGGGTGGTCTCAGGGGGGCTCGGTGTTCAGGGTTTGGTGCTCAGGGCCTGCACTGGGGCCTGGGAGCCTGGCTGGCAGGGCTGGTGCCAGGCTGCGTCAGCCAGGACAGAAAGGCCTCATTGTTGGTGCTAGGAAGGGCTGCCTGCCTCTAAGCAGCAATGGGCATCCCAGCGGACGGGCCATAACGTCGGGGGTCAGTAGGATCCTGGATGGCGGGAAACGTTGGGAACCCACAGCCCGTGAGGGTGTTAGATGCTCTGCCTCTGGCTGCTTCCCGTTAACCATTGTCTCCTCCTCATCTCTTCAGGCCTCTGCCCCGACTGGGAAGCCTGGGACCCCAACCAGCCTGTGGAGAACGCCCGGGAGGCCATGCAGCAGGCAGACGACTGGCTCGGGGTGCCCCAGGTACACTCACGGTTGGGGTGAGGGGATAGGATAGGGGCAAGAGGGCTAAGGGTGGAAGTTGGGTCTCTAAGGATACCTGGTCAGGATGTGGGTGAGAACTGGGTTGCGAGGTAAGGAGGGCACCCGGTAACTCCATTCCTCTCTATGGCAGGTGATTGCCCCTGAGGAGATTGTGGACCCCAATGTGGATGAGCATTCTGTCATGACCTACCTGTCCCAGTTCCCCAAGGCCAAGCTCAAACCTGGCGCTCCTGTTCGCTCTAAGCAGCTGAACCCCAAGAAGGCCATCGCCTATGGGCCTGGTATGTGTTGCGCCCCCGACACCCGTCCCTGGGTAGCTGGGCGCCTGCCAGGATGGCGCTCCGTAAGTAACCTGCCTCTGCCCTTCAGGCATTGAGCCCCAGGGCAACACCGTGCTGCAGCCCGCCCACTTCACCGTGCAGACCGTGGATGCTGGTGTGGGTGAGGTGCTGGTCTACATTGAAGACCCCGAAGGCCACACGGAGGAGGTATGGAGAGACCATGGGGACAAGAGGGATTAGTGTGACCCTGGAACAACAGGAACGGCCTGGAGATGGCTGCCAGAGCCACTGGCTACGCTTCACCATGGGGACCACCAGGCATTATGAGATCAGGAGTGGGTACAGCCGCTGTGACTTCCCATCTTTTCCCTTCCCAATAGGCCAAGGTGGTTCCCAACAATGACAAGGACCGCACCTATGCTGTCTCCTACGTGCCCAAGGTCGCTGGGTTGCACAAGGTATCTCCCCATAGGCCCCCCGCTGTGCTCCCCCTTCCTAGGCTCTGGCTGGGTGGCCTCTCTCTCAGCTCACACCCCACCCCAGGGCACCAGCTGCCCACCTCCCACCCTCCTTGGCTTTACTGTGCCCTGTTGCCCACTCTGAGAACTGCTGTCCCCTTGAATCTAACCTTTGACCCCTGACTCCCAGGTGACCGTGCTCTTTGCTGGCCAGAACATCGAACGCAGCCCCTTTGAGGTGAATGTGGGCATGGCCCTGGGGGATGCCAACAAGGTTTCAGCCCGTGGCCCTGGCCTGGAGCCTGTGGGCAATGTAGCCAACAAACCCACCTACTTTGACATCTACACTGCTGGTAAGGACAGGCCTGATTATGCATGGCGGATGTGGATGGGAGAGTAGGGTGAGGTCCCAGCCACAGGGTGGGTGGTCTTAGTGAGGGACCCCTGAGCAGCTGCATGTGTCCAGAGTAGAGGCTGACATCCTTTGTCCTTGGCAGGGGCTGGCACTGGCGATGTTGCCGTGGTGATTGTGGACCCGCAGGGCCGGCGGGACACAGTGGAGGTGGCCCTGGAGGACAAGGGTGACAGCACGTTCCGGTGCACGTACAGGCCTGTGATGGAGGGGCCTCACACTGTGCATGTGGCCTTCGCTGGTGCCCCCATCACCCGCAGTCCTTTCCCCGTCCAAGTGGCAGAAGGTAAAGGCCCTTCACCCATCTCCACCATCACCCTCACCAAGGCCAGGACACAGCGAGAACTGCCACCAAATTCCGGGTCTGAGGACCTATGGGAAATGAAGCACTAAATCCAAGGGTGGGGTAGGGGGGCGAGCTAAAGGCCTCAAATGAGCAGAAGGAACAGCCAGGAGGTGGGGCTCTGGAGAGATCTTATCTTGATCATCTCTCCACTCCCTATCCCCAAGGAGGGCCAGGGGACCACAGTGAGGGACACCAGATAGGTACTACCTTGGAAGGGTGAGGGGGAAGTTGCAGGGCCACAAGGTAGGGGCATATATGGTGAGCACCATATGCCAGGCCCTGAGGTGGTGACTTTCCCACTGGGTTCTTTCCCTGCCACTCAGAGTCCTTGCCACCACTCACCCCCACCATGCGCATTGTCCACCAGGCCCAGAGAGTGACAGCACATTAGTACTCTAGCAGAGGCGGGACCAGAGCTGACTGGCCTCACCGGTGCTATGTGGCATGGCCCAGGTGGTGTGGACTCACCCCACCTCCATGGCATTCTGTGACAGGCCCAGGTTCCACACCATTCATTGCCTATATGCTGTGAGCAGATCTACTGTCCTTGCCACTTGCCTGATGATTTCTGTGATAAGACCTGTCTTATCACAGGTTCTGTGTTATTGCCTGTGTTTCATAGAGGGCCTGAATCACATGTCATTGCCCGTTTTGTGGCACTCTGTGGGCTCTATGTCATTTCATGTGTTCTGTAGCAGGCTGAGATCACCGTTCTTGAGCTACCATGTTCATAGCAAGGTCTGGTTCATTGCCACTGGCAGTGATCTGTGACAGGCTGATTTCCATGCATTGCCTGTGATCTGTGGCAGGCTTCATGTTATAGGGAATCTCTTTCGTTCCATGGTGTTGATGAGTGTTTCGTGGCATGACTTAGTTCTTAAGGCTGCTCTGGTGGCCCTGAGAAGGCTCAGATGTCTCTGGGTGGATGGCCTTGGGGAAGGCAAAGGGCCCTTCCCTATTTCTCTTTGCCCCACTCTGTACCCAGTTTCTGCCATGCCTTTGTCCTAAGCAGCACTGACTCTGAGAGCCCAGCAGGAGGGGTTTCTTGCAATGGGCCTGATGGGGGCCTATGTCTGGCTCCCTGCCCAATATGATTGCTCCCAGCAGCTCCAGTTGTGTTGGGAGCACCAGGGAACATGCATAAGACAATAGACTAGCGAGGGGGTCAGGAGGATTGTGCAGTGAGGTGGGGGATGAGTGGTGAGGGGCTGAAGCTCTGTCTAGGACCCCTCAGCACCGCAAACCTCCCCTGTTCTTTTCCCCCCACAGCCTGTAACCCCAATGCCTGCCGAGCCTCTGGGCGGGGACTGCAGCCCAAGGGCGTGCGTGTGAAAGAGGTGGCTGACTTCAAGGTGTTCACCAAGGGCGCTGGCAGTGGGGAGCTCAAGGTCACAGTCAAGGGACCAAGTGAGTGCCAGAGACCAGGGTAAAAGATTGGGATCAGGGTGGCAGGGGCGGAGGTGGTGGGTGTAGGGGAGCAGGGAGGAATGTGGCCAGTGTTTCTGACTCCTTGAGAGCTATGACAGCCACCACAGTGGCCCCTGGAAAGACTCCAAATAGAAACTGACCAGAGGCACGGGGAGACCTTAGGCACATTTGTACTATGCCTCAGTTTCCCAGTCTGCACGCTGAGAATGGTCCTCTCCACCCTACGCGCTCCCCTGGGCTGTGACGCACAGGGATAACATGCAGTCCGTGGCCTGAGGTGCAGCTCTGCGCATGTAGCACTGCCCTCAGGCTGGGGATTGAGGAGCGGGAACTCACACACCATTGGTTCTCACTCCCTGCATCTCCTCAGAGGGCACAGAGGAGCCGGTGAAGGTGCGGGAGGCTGGGGACGGTGTGTTCGAGTGTGAATACTACCCCGTGGTGCCTGGAAAGTATGTGGTGACCATCACATGGGGCGGCTATGCCATCCCACGTAGGTAAGCACCGTGTACCGCCCGCCTTCGTCTGGGCCCTCACCCGGTGGGAGGAGGGAGCCAGCTGCCTGGGGCTCTGAGGGAAGAGGAGGGGTAGCTCTGAGGAGGGCACTCCCCAGCATTGACACCGGCTTCCTCTTCGCCCAGCCCCTTTGAGGTACAGGTGAACCCAGAGGCCGGAGCACAGAAGGTACGGGCCTGGGGTCCTGGTTTGGAAACTGGCCAGGTGGGCAAGTCAGCTGACTTTGTGGTGGAGGCCATTGGCACGGAGGTGGGGACACTGGGTAAGTGTCTGGGTGGCAGCAAGTGGGAATGCTGGGGAGTGGTATGATGGAGGGACACTGAGGGGTGACTGGAACCAGAGATGGGAGTGTTAGGGCATGTTGGGATGAGACAAAGAGATGGGATTGGGTGGGGGCTACTGGGATGGGGTGCTGGGGGAGTGACGGAGTGTCCAAGCTGCCTCTAGTGCTCCCTGACCCTGCCCACCTTGCACCTAGGCTTCTCCATTGAGGGACCCTCGCAGGCCAAGATCGAGTGTGACGACAAGGGGGATGGTTCCTGTGATGTGCGATACTGGCCCACGGAGCCTGGGGAGTATGCCGTGCATGTCATCTGTGATGATGAGGACATCCGAGACTCGCCCTTCATTGCCCACATCCAGCCAGCCCCACCTGACTGCTTCCCTGACAAGGTGTGGTCCCAGCTCCTGCACACCAGCCTGGGATGGCGTGAGTGGGCCCCTCTCCAGTCTCTAACACAGCCCTCCTCTCTTGCCCCTGCTCAGGTGAAGGCCTTTGGACCTGGCCTGGAGCCCACTGGCTGCATCGTGGACAAGCCCGCAGAGTTCACCATTGATGCCCGTGCAGCTGGCAAGGGAGACCTGAAGCTCTATGCCCAGGTGGGTCATTGCCCAATGTCACTCTCCCTCACTGCCCTGCGCAGGGACCCCTGCGAAGGTGGGGGCAGGTAAGAGGCAGGGACCCCAGGAATCACAGGATTGATTTTTATGGGTCCATAAGAACTATGGAAATTTTTACATTTTGTGTTTTCTTACTGATAATCTTAAAAACATACTATATCAAAAACATTTTTATATTAATAACTTGCAATTAAAAGACGATTAAGTAAGACATTAGTTTCCCAAGTTAGTTTCCCAAACTTGTATTCATCGACACTTAGGGGTTAATGAACATATTCTTGGGTCTAGAAGGATGATTCTTCTTTAAAAGATGCATTATTCAATTTTAGGAACATTGGTTTAGCCCAGCCTCTCCCCTGCCAACACATTTCAGAGACTTAGGCTGGGAGACCAGGCCACACAGATGGCCTAGAGCCTGGTCTCCTGGCTCCCAGGATGCACTCTGGCCCCCAGAGCTCATGGCATTAGGCTCATGTGGCCTGAGATCTGGGCGGGGAAGGAGCCTGTGAGTCTGTGATGGTGAGTAAGGAGGGCCGCCTGCGCGAGGCCAGCAGAGGGTGCCGGTACTCTGAGGAAGCCTGAGCCCTCTGGGAACCTTGCTTTGTGATGCCCACAGGATGCTGACGGCTGTCCCATTGACATCAAAGTCATCCCCAATGGCGATGGCACCTTCCGCTGCTCCTATGTGCCCACCAAGCCCATTAAGCACACCATCATCATCTCCTGGGGAGGTGTCAACGTGCCCAAGAGCCCTTTCCGGGTACGTCTTCCTTGCCCTGCCCCTGCCTATTAGAGCCAGTGGCCCCAAAGGATTTGTGGAGCCCCACACAGGAGATGTTGGCTGTCCCTGGACCACTCATCACCACTCCCCACTCTAAGGCCCCCTCATAGAGGCTAAGAGGGTCCCACTGAGGCTGGGGCAGGTAGTGCTGGGAATGGGGATGGCCTTGAGGGAGGTGCAGTGTGCTGAGCATCGACCCCTCCCCACAGGTAAATGTGGGAGAGGGCAGCCACCCCGAGCGTGTGAAGGTGTACGGCCCTGGTGTGGAGAAGACAGGCCTCAAAGCCAACGAGCCCACCTACTTCACAGTGGATTGCAGCGAGGCGGGGCAAGGTGCGTCCAGACTAGGAGTGGGAGTGGGGATGGGGCCCGGGCGAGGTCTGGGCCGGTGAGTCTAGTACTCTGGCTGGAACTCAATGGGACTGGTCAGGTGGGGGAGATTGTTCAGTCCCCCTCATGGCCTCATGCCCGTCTCCCCTCAGGCGATGTGAGCATTGGCATCAAGTGTGCCCCCGGTGTGGTGGGCCCTGCAGAGGCTGACATTGACTTTGACATCATCAAGAATGACAATGACACCTTCACAGTCAAGTACACACCCCCAGGGGCTGGCCGCTACACCATCATGGTGCTATTTGCCAACCAGGTAAACTCAGCGTCTGGTGGTCACCCGTGGCCTGCACCACTGCCCCCAGGTCTAAGCCAGCAGCTGGAGATGCTGTCATCAGGGGTGGGGGAAACAACCCCACAACCATTGACCGAGCACTTCCTGTACGGAAGCAGCATGCCTCCCAGGAAACAAAGGGACTCTTCAGAAGCTGCCCTTGTCCACCTTGACCTTGCCTTTTCTTCACCCAGGAGATCCCCGCCAGCCCCTTCCACATTAAGGTGGACCCATCCCATGATGCCAGCAAGGTCAAGGCTGAGGGCCCTGGGCTGAACCGCACAGGTGGGTATCCGGGCAAGGACTGGGCAAGGCTGGCTGGGGTTGGGGTTTGGCAGCCACCAGACCCTCACCACCATGTTGGGGTGGGTTCCCCAGGTGTGGAAGTTGGGAAGCCCACTCACTTCACGGTGCTGACCAAGGGAGCCGGCAAGGCCAAGCTGGACGTGCACTTCGCTGGGGCTGCCAAGGGTGAGGCTGTGCGGGACTTTGAAATCATTGACAACCACGACTACTCCTACACTGTCAAGTACACGGCCATCCAGCAGGTACGCCCCATCCCCTCCCATGCCCCCACCCCACCTGGCTGATGGGATTTGGGGTCCCCTTCCTCTAGTCTCATAGGGTCAGTTCTGTGTCTCGGTCCCTTTCCTGCCTCCCATTCTCTCTCGATGTGGATCTCTGAGCTTCCAGTCCCCACCGGCCAAAGGCACGTTGCCAGGCTATGTCTAAGCCACCTCATTCTGACTTCCTGTTTTACCCAACAGGGTAACATGGCAGTGACAGTGACCTATGGTGGGGACCCCGTCCCCAAGAGCCCCTTTGTGGTGAATGTGGCTCCTCCGCTGGACCTCAGCAAAGTCAAAGTTCAAGGCCTTAACAGCAGTAAGTGGGGCAAGAGCTGCTCTGGGAGTAAGGGGTGCTGGGGGTGGGCTGGCGTCTCTGCTCACGGTGCCCCTTGTCCTCTGTGTAGAGGTGGCTGTGGGGCAGGAACAGGCCTTCTCCGTGAACACACGAGGGGCTGGTGGTCAGGGCCAGCTGGACGTGCGGATGACGTCACCCTCCCGACGGCCCATCCCCTGCAAGCTGGAGCCCGGGGGTGGAGCTGAAGCCCAGGCCGTACGCTACATGCCCCCCGAGGAAGGGCCCTACAAGGTGGACATTACCTATGATGGTCACCCGATACCTGGAAGCCCCTTCACTGTGGAGGGTGTCCTGCCCCCTGATCCCTCCAAGGTGAGGAGATACGGGCTGGTGGGAGCTTGGAGTTGGGGGCTTGTAGGGAAGACGGATGAGTCACAGGGGCACAGGCCAGAGGGCCTTATGTCCTGGAGTGGGCGTAGCCAAGGACCCAGCGCCAAGGCGCTCCTCCATCCCAGGACCTGCCTTAAGAGACTAGCCTTGGATCAGACTGGGACTTGGGCCCCAGGTCCACTAACTGGGACAAATGATTTAGTCTTCATGCCTCCGTTTCCTTACCTGGAACTGTTATAAGGACTCAGTCTGTAGTAGCAGCTACTGTTGAAGGAGCTTAGCTGGGTGGGAGGCCTTGAAGACTAGGCACAGGAGGGAACCCATATATCTGCTTCTCCCTCTAGGTTTGTGCTTATGGCCCTGGCCTCAAGGGTGGACTGGTGGGCACCCCAGCTCCATTCTCCATCGACACCAAGGGGGCTGGCACCGGTGGCCTGGGGCTGACAGTGGAGGGCCCCTGTGAGGCCAAGATCGAGTGCCAGGATAATGGCGATGGCTCGTGTGCTGTCAGCTACCTGCCCACAGAGCCCGGCGAATATACCATCAACATCCTGTTCGCCGAAGCCCACATTCCTGGCTCACCCTTCAAGGCCACCATCCGGCCCGTGTTTGACCCAAGCAAGGTGCGGGCCAGTGGGCCGGGCCTGGAGCGCGGCAAGGCTGGCGAGGCAGCCACCTTCACTGTGGACTGCTCGGAGGCGGGTGAGGCTGAGCTGACCATTGAGATCCTGTCAGACGCTGGCGTCAAGGCCGAGGTGCTGATCCACAACAATGCCGATGGCACATACCACATCACGTACAGCCCCGCCTTCCCTGGCACCTACACTATCACCATCAAGTATGGCGGGCACCCCGTCCCCAAATTCCCCACCCGTGTCCATGTGCAGCCTGCTGTCGACACCAGTGGAGTCAAGGTCTTTGGGCCTGGTGTGGAGCCGCATGGTGAGTGAGACTAGAGGAGCCAGGGGCCTGTCACATCGCCCGTCAGGGAGCCAGAGAAGTCAGTCGGAGGGAGGGACACAGGGCTGAGGGCGCCCCGAAGTCCTTAGGGCTCAGACACCCCAGGAAGGAACTAAGGGCTAGGGCAGGGCATGGAGCTTTGCCTCTGCTCTTGTGGCAAAACTGCAACTGCCTGTGGGTCTTTTTCTGGGGCAATCCTCCATTTTCATCAGCTTAAGGGGACCCTGATTTGAAAAAGCTAAGAACCCTGCTCTAGAAGGTGCAGAGGGATGCTTTGGGGTAGCGATGACAAAAGTCAAAGGAGACGGTCCAGCTCAGTTCAGTAAATCTGAGTTACCATCTGCTGGGGGCCAAACCCTGGGCTAGGTGTGAGGGTGGGAGTAGAGAAGGGTGTAAGACCCAGATCTGTCCTTGGGGGGCCCACAGCCTGGTAGGGTGACTGATGTGAACAGAATGTCACTGTTTGGTGAGGGGCGTGAAGGCAGGGGCTGTGGGAGACGGTCCGGAACTCACAAGGGGCAGAGGGTGGCCAGGCTCTGAGAAGGCGCAGCCTGGGAGCTGGGGAGGGGGCAGGGAGTAGCTACTATATAAAGCTGCCCCCCACCCACACGGAGCTCTCCTCTCCTGAACCCCACCCAGGTGTCCTGCGTGAGGTGACTACTGAGTTCACTGTGGACGCAAGATCCTTAACAGCCACTGGTGGGAACCATGTGACCGCTCGAGTGCTCAACCCGTCGGGTGCTAAAACGGACACCTATGTGACGGACAACGGGGATGGCACCTACCGAGTGCAGTACACGGCCTACGAGGAGGGTGAGAGGCCCGTCTGAGCAGGGATGGCGGGATCCGATCCCAGCATCTCGTGGTCGTGGGGTGGGGGTGCCGCGCACGCGCTGACCTGCTCCTGTGGCTGCTTCCAGGTGTGCACTTGGTGGAGGTGCTGTATGATGAGGTCGCTGTGCCCAAGAGCCCCTTCCGCGTGGGCGTGACCGAGGGCTGTGACCCCACCCGAGTGCGGGCCTTTGGGCCAGGCTTGGAGGGTGGCTTGGTCAACAAAGCCAACCGCTTCACTGTGGAGACCAGGTATTCTTCCCCTTCCCAAACTTTGACTCTGACGTAGCCATCCTGATCTCAACCTCTTGCCCCCATTTGTCCTCTGTGGGTGCCTCAGCATCCCCATTCCTCGTCAGAGGTGACCAGAAGCAAACCTCCCAGTGTCCCAGACCAGCCGCCATCCCCTCTCTGGTCCTGACAGAGCTGATGTGGGTATTATCATCTTGCAGGGGAGCTGGCACTGGGGGCCTCGGCCTAGCCATCGAGGGTCCCTCAGAAGCCAAGATGTCCTGCAAGGACAACAAGGATGGCAGCTGCACGGTGGAGTACATTCCCTTCACCCCTGGAGACTATGATGTCAACATCACCTTCGGGGGGCGGCCCATCCCAGGTGTGCAGAGGGCGGGTGGGGTTCCAGGAGGGCAGTGGGATGCCCGCTCAGTGGGAGGGGAACTGAAAGGGAGCTGGATATGCAGGTCCATCCCTAGAACAGGATGGCCTTGAGCCCAGCCAGCAGGGAGGATGTGGAGCAGGCAGGCATGGGCCCTGAGGCCGTGGCCAGCGGGCAGGGCAGTGGGTGCTGTTGGTGGGACCACCCCTCCAGTTCATTCGCAGAGGCCCAACGCTGGCATCCTTCCTGGCCCTTTGCCTGGAGCCCCAGACCTTATGGGTTTGTTCACTCAGATACAGTCCAGGCCCACTGGCTCAGTGACACCCTTGCACCCCTGCCCCCACTTCCGTCTACAAAGCCAGGAACTCCTGCTCTCCTGCAGGCAGAGCCGCTCAACATCCCCCCCACCCTCAATCTAATTTACGCTGTCAAAAATGCAGTTTTCTTTTTAAAGTATTCCGTTTTAACATTTTATCAATTTAGGAAGGCCTTTTCTCAGCCCTGTGGCCCAACCCAGTGAAGCTTGCCCAGCTTCAGTCTGCAGCCCAGTTTATTTATCCTTGTTTACATTTTCTTAGCAAATACCTTAGCATTTGCACATTTTGGTCTAGCCTCCTGGGGGCATTTCTAAGGCAGGGACGGCTTCCTCCTGCTTCCTCAGTGTCAGAGACGCCCCCTGGCAGGTGGGCAGGGGCTGATGTCCTTTTCCTTCCAGGGAGCCCATTCCGGGTGCCTGTGAAGGATGTGGTAGATCCTGGGAAGGTGAAGTGCTCGGGACCAGGGCTGGGGGCCGGCGTCAGGGCGCGGGTACCCCAGACCTTCACAGTGGACTGCAGTCAAGCTGGCCGAGCCCCCCTGCAGGTGGCTGTGCTGGGCCCCACAGGTATGGAATGTCTGGGGAAGCATGGAGGGAGATAGGATGGGCAGGGTCACCAGAGGCTCTACTGACCCTGCTCACCTTGCCCAGGTGTGGCCGAGCCTGTGGAGGTGCGTGACAATGGAGATGGCACCCACACTGTCCACTACACCCCGGCCACCGATGGACCCTACACGGTAGCCGTCAAGTACGCTGACCAGGAGGTGCCACGCAGGTGAGGACAAGCTTTGGGCTCCCATGCCATGCTGAGCTCTGGGGTGCTCCTGCCGGGGCCACACCTGTAGGCCACTGCTAGGCCCTGGGAGTGCCCTCCCACTTGGAGTGCCCCATTCCACTCTTCCTCAGGGCTCCCTGCCTGTCTCGGTCTTGGAGGCAGCACAGCCCCAGGGGCTCTCCTCAAGCTGGGCTTTCAAAGGCAGGAGGCAGGAGAAGGCAGCCTCTGCACCCCTGCTTTAAACAAACCACAGCATCTTCCTTGGGATGAAGAAGAAATGTTCAGGCCCTGTCAAGGGCGTCCCCAAGTGACCCCCACACACACACAAAACTCAGGATGTGATCTGACTCCTGGGCACTGGTCCCTCCTCCCTGCCCTATGGAGTCATTCCTCTAGCTCATGCCTGTGGGAAAGACTTCAGGAGACTCAACATGAGATGGGACCTTCCCCACCACCCCCAGCCAACTGTCCATCCCTTCTGTCCCTCTAGCCCCTTCAAGATCAAGGTGCTTCCAGCCCACGATGCCAGCAAGGTGCGGGCCAGTGGCCCTGGCCTCAACGCCTCTGGCATCCCTGCCAGCCTGCCTGTGGAGTTCACCATCGATGCCCGGGACGCTGGGGAGGGCTTGCTCACCGTCCAGATCCTGGTGAGTCCATGCCCAGCCTACTCCCCAGGTCAGGCTCTGGGCACAGGCAGGCCTTGACGTCTGCTTCTCCCCCAGGACCCTGAGGGTAAGCCCAAAAAGGCCAACATCCGGGACAACGGGGATGGCACGTACACTGTGTCCTACCTGCCAGACATGAGTGGCCGGTATACCATCACCATCAAGTATGGCGGCGATGAGATCCCCTACTCACCCTTCCGCATCCATGCACTGCCTACTGGGGATGCCAGCAAGTGCCTTGTCACAGGTGGGTACCCACCCGCTTCCTCTGGCCATACCTACCATCCGGCATGCTTCACAGCTCTTCCAGGCCCCTGGCCCGGTCCCCAGGGGTCAGAGAGCCTGCCCTTCCCACGCCCCTGCCCCCTCCCCACTCCTGAGCACTGCCCGGCCTCACACTCATCTTTCTTTCCAGTGTCCATTGGAGGCCATGGCCTGGGTGAGTGCCCTATCTCTTCTCTTCCTGCTGTGGGCTGAGGCGGTGGGGGCGGCTGGGAATGGAGGGGGCTGCACATTCCCCACAGACCCCTGACAGGACTCTCTGTATGGCAGGTGCCTGCCTGGGTCCCCGCATCCAGATCGGGGAGGAGACAGTGATCACGGTGGACGCCAAGGCAGCAGGCAAGGGGAAGGTGACATGCACGGTATCCACGCCCGATGGGGCGGAGCTCGATGTGGACGTGGTTGAGAACCACGACGGGACCTTCGACATCTACTACACGGCACCCGAGCCCGGAAAGTACGTCATTACGATCCGCTTTGGAGGCGAGCACATACCGAACAGCCCTTTCCACGTGCTGGTAAGTGCCATGGCCGAAGTAGGGCCAGGCTGGGGAGGTGGGTTGGGCCCCCTTAGCAACAGCAAGGAATCCCAGGACCTGTCCCCACATCTGAAAGATTCTGGGCCCAGAGTCCTCCACAGCCAAGCCTTCGCCCTTCCCGCAGCCTCCCCACCTGGGGGGTGAGACAGCTCTGCCTCAGGCATTGGTCAGCTCTCTCTGGAGGAACTTGCCATGTTTCTCTCTGACCCTCGGGCCCACTGTCCCCGTCCATCTCCCCAAGGTGGCTCCGCAGGAAGATGAAGCCCTCCAGAGGGTAAAGCACCCAAGATATCTGTCCTGCCCCACGGGCAGCCCAGGACTTCAGGCCCTGGGGTCATTCTCTGAGTCAGCACCCGGTCACTCACACTGTGTGCTGGCCTGCCACTCCCTGAGCTCTCCGTCCCTTGCCTCCCAGGCGTGTGACCCCGCGCCCTGTGTGGAGGAGCCCTCTGACGTCCTGAAGCTGCACCGGCCCAGCGCCTACCCCACACGCTGGGTACTGCCACCTCCCACTGGGCCAGCCCCTGCCCTCCTCCACCTCCTCTGTCTTCATTTCTTTGTTCTGTTCCTCAGCAGCCAGGGCTGGGCATGGTTTGGGGCCATCTTGGGAAGCAAGTGGGGAGCAGGCTGGGCAGAGGGCTCCCTGAGCTGGGCACAGCACCTCTTCTCCTGCAGCTGACATATCTCTCCTGCAGCTCTGGTTTCACCATTAACCGTCTTTTTCTTGCCTTACTCTCTCTGACTTCAGTCATGGCTCAGGCCAGGCTCCCGGGGTCTTTCCTAGCCAATGACTGTCTCTCTCACCTGCCACAGGCCACAGAGGAGCCAGTGGTGCCCGTGGAGCCCATGGAGTCCATGCTGAGGCCCTTCAACCTGGTTATCCCCTTCACCGTGCAGAAAGGGGAGCTCACAGGTACGGCCCTGGGGCCCAGAGGCACGAGGGGCCCGTCTTCCAGGACCAGCCCCTTGTCTTAGAGATGAAAACTGGGGCCCAGAGAGGGGCAGTGAGCTACCCAAGGTCAATGCAGCAAGTTGGGCAGAGCTGGCACTCAGACTTAAGCCTTTTGTCTCCCAGCTCAGGCGCCATCCCACTGCCCCAGGCTGATTCCTAACCTCTGTGGTGGAAGCACAGCCACAGGAATGGGGATAGCATGGGGGTTGTGGAAGGAGAAAACGGGGATACTCCCCGTAACTAGGTCTGCTTGGCAGGGGAGGTGCGGATGCCCTCTGGGAAGACTGCCCGGCCCAACATCACTGACAACAAGGACGGCACCATCACGGTGAGATATGCTCCCACCGAGAAAGGCCTGCACCAGATGGGGATCAAGTATGATGGGAACCATATCCCTGGTGAGTCGTGGGCTGGGCTGGGCTGGGCTGGGCTGGGCTGGGCTGAGAGCAGCCCGGGCAACTTCATTCTTGCCTGCCTTCTTTCAACAAACATCTACTGAGTCTGCTGTGTGCAGACATCCTGAGAGGCCCTGGGGAGACTGATAGCCTGGTGGGAGGCAGGCAGGCGTGCACCAGTCAGGCCCCTATGGCAGAGATATAAGGAAGGCTCCGCAGGGAGGCTGCTGGATGGTGCTGGGGACAGAGGTGGGCTCAGGCAGCCCTCGTTCTCACTACTGACCCAGCCCCCTTCTCCGTCTACCTCCAGGGAGCCCCCTGCAGTTCTACGTGGATGCCATCAACAGCCGCCATGTCAGTGCCTACGGGCCAGGCCTGAGCCATGGCATGGTCAACAAGCCAGCCACCTTTACCATTGTCACCAAGGATGCTGGGGAAGGTGAGGGGAGCTACAGGCAGGTGTGTGGGTGGGGTCCAGCCAGGTGCAGGGGTGAGGGCAGGCCTCTCATCCCAGCCTCACTTCCACCTACAGGGGGTCTGTCTCTGGCTGTGGAGGGCCCATCCAAGGCGGAGATCACCTGCAAGGACAACAAGGATGGCACCTGCACCGTGTCCTACCTCCCCACAGCGCCTGGGGACTACAGCATCATCGTGCGCTTTGACGACAAGCACATCCCAGGGAGCCCCTTCACAGCCAAGATCACAGGTGGGGGACGCGTGGGCACATACAGCCTATGACACACTCAGCACACATGGACATGCAAGCCCAGCATGTTCAAGTCACCGGGGTCTCAGGGCAGGCCCCTCGAGGTGGAAGAGGTCCCTTTTGGACAAACGTAAGGAACACTGTTCTCTACAGCAGGTGAGAAACAGCCAACCCCCATGCTTTGAAATGCGTCATCTCACTTAGCCCTTGAAGGTAAGGGTATCGATAAGTCCTTTTGATTGAGGAAACTGGTAGGCCCAGAGAGGATAAGCAACTAGATCAGAGCCACACAGAGAGAGTGAAGTGTCTGTGTGGTTTGGTCCAGTGTAGTGTTTCGTTTTAATGAAACCGCGCAACTCAGGATTAAAAACACAAATTAGGGATTTCACCCATTCAGGACCCAGGCAGCCCCAGGGCAGTTGGAGTGCTGGGCCCATCCATAGTCCCTGGCAGCTAACGTGTGAACGAAGACTGCGCTCTCCAGGGCCTTGGGCCTCGCTGTGATCAGTTCCCAGTCTTTGATGAGTCAGTGGGATCTGCCAGGAAGTCTCCTGAGCCCCATGAGGGCAGGGCCTGCCTGGAGTCACAAGTGCCTGACACCCCAACTCCCCCACCAGGTGACGACTCCATGAGGACATCACAGCTAAATGTGGGCACCTCCACGGACGTGTCACTGAAGATCACCGAGAGTGACCTGAGCTTGTTGACTGCCAGCATCCGCGCCCCCTCGGGCAATGAGGAGCCCTGCCTGCTGAAGCGCCTACCCAACCGGCACATCGGTGAGTGTGGGGGCACAGGGAAGGGCCTCAGGAGGAGGAAGGCCCCATGAGCTGGGAAGGGATGCTCTACCAGGCCGAGGACTGCATGCCTGACCCCCCACCTCTCCACAGGCATCTCTTTCACCCCCAAGGAGGTTGGGGAGCATGTGGTGAGCGTGCGCAAGAGTGGCAAGCATGTCACCAACAGCCCCTTCAAGATCCTGGTGGGGCCATCTGAGATTGGAGATGCTAGCAAGGTGCGGGTCTGGGGCAAAGGCCTCTCCGAGGGACACACCTTCCAGGTGGCGGAGTTCATTGTGGACACGCGTAATGCAGGTGCGTCTTCCCCAGAGACCCCTCGTGTCAGCTGGTGCCTCCAGTGAGGACTTGTCCTTTTCTCCTGCCCAGTACCGCCTTGGCCACACCCTCCTCTCTCAACTTCCTGATCCCATCTCCATTGGGATTCACGTTCCAGTCCATTTAGGGGAAAGTGAATGTCCTCGTGTCAGTTCTCTCATATTTAAGAGAAGGCTCATCTCTCCTGAGTTTGTCTCTCCCTTGCGTGCTAGAACCCACGAGGCCTACCTTAGGGAATTTTCCAGACTGCCTAGCCCTTGCCCTCTGGGTCAGTGCCTGGCTCAACCCTTTTCCCACTGGGCCATCTTTCCTCAGTGGCTACTACACACCTCGGGTGCTCATTCCAGATGGAGCCTGTAGTTTGGGAGGGGAGAGCAGAGTGGCAGTGGGTGGCAAGGACTCAGGAAGACATGTCTCTTGTTTTCCGCCAGGATATGGGGGCCTGGGGCTGAGTATTGAAGGCCCTAGCAAGGTGGACATCAACTGTGAGGACACAGAGGATGGCACATGCAAAGTCACCTACTGTCCCACCGAACCTGGCACCTACATCATCAACATCAAGTTCGCTGACAAGCACGTGCCAGGCAAGGCTCTGGGCTGCAGCTGGGCGGGGAGAGGCCAGGGGGCTGGAGGTGGTGGTCTGAGCCACCTGACCTGCCCTTTCTCCCCCTCTAGGAAGCCCCTTCACTGTGAAGGTCACTGGTGAGGGCCGCATGAAGGAAAGCATCACCCGGCGCAGGCAGGCGCCTTCTATCGCCACCATCGGCAGCACCTGTGACCTGAACCTCAAGATCCCAGGTGTGAGCCAGAAAGTGCCTGGGCAGGACAGGGCGGTGGGGAGGGCCGGTGGACCCAGAACCTGCCCTAAGGGCTCTCTTCCTCCTTTCTCACCTGCCCCTTTTCCCCCTGGCTGTGTGTCTCCCACAGGGAACTGGTTCCAGATGGTGTCGGCTCAGGAGCGCCTGACACGCACCTTCACACGCAGCAGCCACACGTATACCCGCACAGAGCGCACCGAGATCAGCAAGACGCGGGGCGGGGAGACCAAGCGCGAGGTGCGGGTGGAGGAGTCCACCCAGGTCGGCGGAGACCCCTTCCCCGCTGTCTTTGGGGACTTCTTGGGCCGGGAGCGCCTGGGCTCCTTTGGCAGCATCACCCGGCAGCAGGAGGGTGAGCAGGGCTGGGCTGGGGTCTTCACAGGGTGGTGGGCCGTCTGTCCCTTGGGACAGGATGGGGAGGGCGCGGTCAGCCATCCCGCGCTGGTCTGAGCAGTGGAGGGGATTTACTGAGGAAGGAGTGACAATCCCCACCCCTTGCAGGTGAGGCCAGCTCTCAGGACATGACCGCACAGGTGACCAGCCCATCAGGCAAGACGGAAGCTGCAGAGATCGTTGAAGGGGAGGACAGCGCATACAGTGTGCGCTTTGTGCCCCAGGAGATGGGGCCCCATACGGTCACTGTCAAGTACCGCGGCCAGCACGTGCCTGGCAGCCCCTTCCAGTTCACTGTGGGGCCACTGGGTGAAGGTGGAGCCCATAAGGTGCGGGCAGGAGGCACTGGCCTGGAGCGAGGCGTAGCTGGCGTGCCAGGTGAGGGGCAGGTGGCCAGGAGGGGAGATGGGGGCCGGGCACCCAGCAGGACGGGTGATGGTGCTGAAGAGCCACCTCTGCCCCGCTTCCCTGTCTCCAGCTGAGTTCAGTATCTGGACCCGAGAAGCAGGAGCCGGGGGCCTATCTATTGCTGTGGAGGGCCCCAGCAAGGCAGAGATTGCGTTTGAGGACCGCAAAGATGGCTCCTGCGGAGTCTCCTATGTTGTCCAGGAACCAGGTGGGTATCCACGATGGGGACGGGGCATGGGCTTGCCTGACCTTCCAGACTGGATTTCTACTCATCCCCTAGGCAGGAGATGGTTGGGGCTGCAGAACCCACGCTTCTCCTGCACCCCTGCTCTCTGCCCCATCTTCCACCCATACCCCTGGGAATGCGTGTCTATCTTCAGAGCTGAGCCCGTCCTGGATTGAGGCTGGGGTGGGGATGCGTCCTCCCCCGCCACCCCCAATCTTGGGGCCTGTGCTGACTGGCCTCCCCTCCCCAGGTGACTATGAGGTCTCCATCAAGTTCAACGATGAGCACATCCCAGACAGCCCCTTTGTGGTGCCCGTGGCCTCCCTGTCAGATGATGCTCGCCGCCTTACTGTCACCAGCCTCCAGGTATGTGTCCAGGGTTGGGGCCCCTCTTCCACCCTGAGAGATGGGCAGGAGTGAAAGATGCAGGCCCATATGGCCAGGGGCTTAGCAGTGACCTTGGACTGGCCAGATGCTCTCTAGCTCCCAGTGTCTGTACAACGGGAGGCTCCATGCCCCCTTCCGTCTGCCCCTCAGGGAGTCTTACCAGCCACAGGAGCCCTTATGCCTCTCCTCATTATCTCTTCCAGAAGTGGGCTCCATGCCCCACCCCCAGGCCCATCTTCGCCTCTCCCGGAGCCTCCCCATTAGCCCATCTCCTCCGGGGAGGGCCCCCAGGCCAGTCCAGGCCACAGTCCTCTGTTTCCTCATCCGAGTCCACACAGCACTGCCTTAGCCCTGGCTTCTCTGGCATCAGGCCCACCTCACAGTGTGTGGGTCTTACCCACTCAGCTAGGACAGGGCAGGCACATCATCTCTCTTCCTCCACTGTGCCCAGCACAGCCAGGTGGCTCCACCTCCTAGCAGACCCCACCCCCGCCTCCCACCATAGACTTGTTGAGAGCCTCCCGGAGCTGGGCCAGCGGCAGGGGCCAGGCTGGGGATGGGAGGTGGGAGCCTCCCGGGCTGGGGTACAGTGTGAGCATGTCGGGCTGCAGAGAGCAGCACTCCAGACCCTCCCAGGAGTTTAAGCATCCTCTGTGGTCTCCGCAGGAGACGGGGCTCAAGGTGAACCAGCCAGCGTCCTTTGCAGTACAGCTGAATGGTGCGCGGGGCGTGATCGATGCGCGAGTGCACACGCCCTCAGGGGCGGTGGAAGAGTGCTACGTCTCTGAGCTGGACAGTGGTGAGCTGGCCCTGCCACCCCTGCCAAGCTGACCTTCTGGGAAAGGGAGGGGAAGGATAAAGGCTCACCCACCAACCCTCTGCCCCACAGACAAGCATACCATCCGTTTCATCCCCCACGAGAATGGCGTCCACTCCATTGATGTCAAGTTCAATGGTGCCCACATCCCTGGCAGTCCCTTCAAGATCCGTGTCGGGGAACAGAGCCAGGCTGGGGACCCAGGCTTGGTGTCAGCCTATGGTCCTGGGCTCGAGGGAGGCACTACAGGTGAGTGTCTACGGCTGGGAAGGAAGGATGGATAGATATTGGGGTGCTCAGGCTCTAGTCCCATACTGTCCTGCCCCAGGGGAGGGCAGTGCGAATGAGTCCTGAGTCCTCGCAGAGATCTGCTCTGGGGCGCCTGCGGTATGGCCCATCCCAGTTCTGGGCCCCAAGCTTTTCCCACCTACATCCTTGCTATCTCTGGCCTCCAGGCGTGTCATCAGAGTTCATCGTCAACACCCTGAACGCGGGCTCGGGAGCTTTGTCTGTCACCATTGATGGCCCCTCCAAGGTGCAGCTGGACTGTCGGGAGTGTCCTGAGGGCCACGTGGTCACTTACACTCCCATGGCCCCTGGAAACTACCTCATTGCCATCAAATATGGTGGTCCCCAGCACATAGTGGGCAGCCCCTTCAAGGCCAAAGTCACAGGTGAGTACACTGGGTAGGGGAAGGTCCCTTCAGGCCAACCTGCAGCCCAGCACACCCTGGATGGCTCCAGGGACCATTCACATCCAGGTCATAGCATGTCCCAAGCATCACGGTCAAGTTACAGGAATAAATGGACTTAGCTTTACACAGCACACCGTTTCCCATATTCTGCATGTGGATTTGTGTAGAATCATTTTTCAAATCCTCCTTCTTTACTGTTGTCCATCACTTGTTTTCCCTATGGTGGCTCCCCAAGCTTGAGCTTAACTTTCTGCCTTCCTGGCTTCCCACATTTCTGGCTTCCAAAAAGAAAAATTCAGTAACTACGTAGCAAGCTTTCCTCTTGGAAGCTTCATGATGGATTAGTTGGATATGTGTTCCTTTTTAAAGCAAGACTCTTACCCTGTGAGTTGAGTTTCCAAAGCACAGAAGGGTGAGGGACAGAGCCACCAGAAGCCCAGACCTCAGGGTATGCCTGCCATGGGGCCATAACCTGGGATCGTTTGGAATGGGGTGTTTCTGCTAGGTGAGCGAGTGCGGCCCCTGGGCTGTCAGTGCTGGCCAAGGGCCCACTGCCTACAGAAGGGCGGGCCTTGGACCTTGCTCATGACTATTCCACTCTGCCCCTCAGGTCCCCGGCTGTCTGGAGGCCACAGCCTTCATGAAACATCCACAGTTCTGGTGGAGACAGTGACCAAGTCATCCTCCAGCCGGGGCTCCAGCTATAGCTCCATCCCCAAGTTCTCCTCGGATGCCAGCAAGGTGGTGACACGAGGCCCCGGACTGTCTCAGGCCTTTGTGGGCCAGAAGAACTCCTTCACCGTGGACTGCAGCAAAGCAGGCATGCTGAGGGGGAGACATGGGCGGTCTCCTAGGGTGGGCAAGCGGGCAGGAACGGGAAGGGGGCGCGGATCCTGCTGTGGGTGAGGGCCCCTGGTGTGAGCCCACCTTGCTGCCTCCCTTTCCAGGCACCAACATGATGATGGTGGGTGTGCATGGACCCAAGACCCCCTGTGAGGAGGTCTACGTGAAGCACATGGGCAACCGGGTATACAACGTCACCTACACCGTCAAGGAGAAAGGGGACTACATCCTCATCGTCAAGTGGGGCGATGAAAGTGTCCCTGGAAGCCCCTTCAAAGTCAACGTGCCCTGAATCCCTGAAGTGCCTCCCCCAGCCTCGGCCCCCACCTCTGGCCAAACACACACTCACATACACACACCTAAATGGGCCACACCCAGATGCACATGCGCACAATGAGACATCACAAACACCTGCCTTGGGGTATAAATGAATGGCGCTGCCATGCCCCCAAGGCTTGGGGGCCTTGTCTATCTCAGGGGAGTGTTCCTCCCCTCCAATGTGACTTGAGGGCAGGCTGGGGGTTCTGGGGGTCAGGAAAGCCCTGAGTTTTCAGATGGGGATGAGACCAGTGGGGGAACACATGTTTGGGGGTGTCTGTGTGAGAGAGGGCACCCTCTAACCGCACTGCTGGCCAGACCTCCTTGCCCTGAGGACTGCATCTGGCCCTCTGGTGGCCACAACCCCAGAATATCAAGGACTTGGAACAGAAGCACAATCAGAGGAGAAAAAGGACCCAGACCCAGTTACAGCATTGGCATGTGGCCTGGCCCGGGGCGATATGTATCCCAGCCAGGCTTCCTGGGGGACGGATTTCTCTCTCTCTCTCTATTTTTTTTTTTTTTATGGTTGCACAGCTCTGCCCCATGGGGGGCCTTTTTTACACACTGCGAGGCCCAGCTTTCTGGGGGGACTTTTGCACGTCATGCGGCTCACCTGGGAGCCGTTTAGGTGGAAAACTCCAAATAAAGTGCGGCCTGTCGCAGAGGCTTGGCTGTTCCTTGTGTGTGTGTGCTCTCTCTCCGTGGCTGGCCCCCGCTGGCTCCCTGACACTAAATCAGGCCCTGGGGAGGCAGAGGCCAGCCAGCTGTCCCCTGGAGGACTGACCTAGGGCGAGCGGAAGGGCCTGGGGCAGAGGGCCACCCTTCTGGGCCATCTATTTGATGAGGTCTGGGAAGTTGGCAGAAAGAACCAGGGATGGGGGGGGAATGGGGGAGGTGGATACTATATTCTAGAAGACTGCCCTAGGACTGCTCAGAGGCCAGTTTCTATTTAGCCTGATTTCAAGGATGTTCTCCAAATTAGGACCTTAAAACAGTAAGCGCTGACTCAAACAGGAATGCTCCTCACCCAGCAGGCAGGCAAACCCAGGAAACTTCACTCCATCCAGGTCCTGGGTCAAATCAGGGTCTCCCTCCTGAACCAGCCTAACTTAGTTTCCCCTGCCTCTTCGCTGGCCTCCCTGACCCACCAGCCTCCCCGGCCCCTGGGCACCTCCCTCCAACCCACCCTCTATGGGGTAGCCAGAGAGGGTCACATTAAAGGGATTATGCCCTTTTCCAATTCAGGGCCCTTCTGTGGCTCCCTCCTGCTCCAGGCTCAAGCCTACTCTTCCTAACAAGGCATCCAAGGCCTCTAGGCTCAGATCCAGCTTCCCCACCTATTCATTCCAGAAGCCTCCCAAGTTGGGCAGTGTGCTCATTCCCCAATGCACCCTGCAGCTCCAATCCCTCTTCACAGCCTCTAGTTTCCCAGGCACCCATGTTGCAGTTTGGGCCTCTGCCAGGGAACACCCTTGCTCCTCCACCCTCCTCATCTTCCTGTCCAACAGGAAGCTTTCCTGGACCCCTCCTGGATCAGTCCTCAGTTCCCATACTCCCTGGGGCACGTCCCTAGCTGCATTTACTACCCTGATCTGTGACTGCGTATCCTTTGGTCAGCCTCCACCCAGGCAGAGCTCCCTGACCTTGGGAGGTCGGACACAGACAGGTGTGATGAATGAATAAATGAACGCAACTGTGTAGCCAGAGTCGGACAAAGGCATTTCACTCAATCGATACCCCAACTCTAGACCCATGCCTTGACACTGCCGCAAATGGTGGGTCGGCTCCGAATCTCCCTCTTCACCTCTTCACTCAGTAGCCTATCTGTCTCCTTGCTCCTCTAAGTTTTTCTTTCCCTTTCCCTCCCTCGCTTACTCTGAATTCTGCGCCTCAAGACCCCTCTTTCTGTGTGTCTTCCCCCTGCCCGTGATATTTTTCACTCACCCCTTAATCCTAAGGGAGCTCTTTGCGGACACAAATTGTATTTTATCAGTCTTGTGTCCTCAGCCTCTTCGTGGCCACATTTGATAAACGCCGGCTGAATGATGGAGTTTGTGCTTCCACACACGCCCCTCCTCACTCTCTGCCCTCCTTCTGCCAGATGTGAGGGCTTTCCTGCATGATTTGCTGCCCTCCACCTGTGTTGCTGTATTGATGGCTATCCAGCTCAGCTGCTCTCCCCCGTCACAGCATGGCCCTGAGTGCTGAGCAATTATGGGCTCCCTCTCACTTAATTCCAACAGCCTATGAGGTGGGCATACTGTTACCTGAAGAAACCAAGGCCCTGAGGATGGTGGTGATGAGTCCAAAATCATACCTCTAGGGAGCAGGGCCGAGATTCAAACCAGCTGTGCCCAAGCATATCCTACAACCAGTGGACCAGACCACCTGGATGTCTCAAGTCACCTCAACTCCCAGGTCACGTGCCAGATGCCAGGGTGTCGCTTTGTTAAAAAGGGGGGAGGGAAGAGTGGACCTTTGCCCTGCAACACGTACACCTGGCAAGGTTTACTCTCCCGGGAATGTCACTTCTATCCACCTAGCTGCACTGACCAAGAAGCCTGCCAGTCCCCTGCAACTCACTCCCCAAACCCCACCAACCAATCCAAACACCAGTTTTATCCATGCTGCCTCTACATGTCTCTCACCTCCATCTGCTTCTCCACATTCCTCACGATCACTGCCTGAGTTCTGGCCGCCATCGTCTCTTACCACAATGGTTTCTCCTTCGGACTTGGCTCTGCACAATGCTATCTCTAAACCATAAATCTGCAGACATCGCTGTCTCTTGAAATCCTTTGGTGGCTTCAGGATAACTCTATCCTCGGGATAACTTCCAGATGCTTGAACATGGCACTTGATGCTGCCTAGTCACTAAGTCTTTGCACAGGCTGCTCGTCTTTCTCGTCCTCATTTCTCTCCCCTTTATCCTGCCGGCGACCGCCTTGAGCGCCCCGCTCCCACGGGCGTGTGCTTCCGCGCACGTCTCCCATGTTAGCAATTAACGCCCTGCTTTATAACTGCCCGTTCACTTGGGTCCACCTCACTAGACAGACAGTACCAACTTGTTCATCCTTTTATTAACTGCAAATACGTAACTGTTCCCTATGTGCTGTGGTTACATACATTCACGATACAAACCCAGATCTTATCCTCAAGTACAGAAGCTGTCTTTTCCTTTGGAGTCTCTCGGTGTCAAACAGCATAAGCTCCACAACACGTGTGTGGAAGGCACGATCCCAAGGACCCTTGCGAACCCGTGATGCCGCGCGGACATCTGGGAATCGTAGTCTCGGGCGTCCAACCTCTACGGCGCAGGCGTATTCAGAGGGAGGCCGTTGTGCTATTAATGCGCATGTCCCGGGAGGCAGCCTGGCGGAACTGCGCATGCCTACAGGGTGGGGGCGGGGCTGGACAGGAGGCGCGCTGCGGGGGCGGGGCTTCGGCGACTTTGTCGCCGCGGGTCTCGGGCAGTGCGTGAGGATGGCGGGGAGAGGAAAGCTAATTGCGGTGATCGGAGACGAAGACACGGTGACCGGCTTCCTGCTCGGCGGCATAGGGGAGCTGAACAAGAACCGCCACCCCAACTTCCTGGTGGTGGAGAAGGATACAACCATCAATGAGATCGAGGACACTTTCCGGTACGGTCGCCCGCGAGGCCTGAACGGGACCCTGCGGTGCCTGGGGGGCGGGGGGCGCTGGGAGAAGGCGGGGGCGGCGCGGGGCTTCGAGACCCGGGCCGAAGTGTTTAGGTCCCGGCCTCGCGAGCCAGGGAAGTCTGCCCGCCCGTCCTTCCGGGACCCAGAGGCCTTCGCACCCCAAGTCCCCTTTGGGGGCCTGCTGAGACCGGGGCTGTGTCAGGCCCACGAGCTCCCCCCGTCACATGACCGTGTGTCAGGAAAGAAGGCGAACAGAGCTCGTGACGGGCGCCGCCCCGCGGCCCCCCCTGCCCCGCGGCCCCCGCATAGCTGGGCGCCCAGAGCTGCCAGGCCCCGGAGCGCCAGTGTCAGCTCCTCTGCAGGGAGGGGTCCAGGCATTGCAAGCATTCGCCCCTTTTGTGAGTTGAGCCCTAAAGGAATCACAGACCCAATGCACACCTAAAGGCAGTCCTTTGCTCGGGCTTGCTTGTATTTGTGTCTCCTTTAGAGGCTCATAATCGTCCTGTAAGGTAAGAGTTATGATTCCCACTTACGGATGAGAAAATTAACGCTTAGAGATACCAAAGTCTCAAGATTTGGAAGAGACCGAGCAGGGATCTGAACCCAGTCCCAACCCTTCCTGCCTCTTAAGCCAGGTCCACGCTCTGCTTCTGCTGAGCCCTCCTGTCTATCTTGGAATTTCCCATTGTCCTGAGCACAGTGGGCAGAATATCATGACTGTGTCCCTTAATTCAGGCAGTGGCCTGGTGAATTGAGGGTGCCAGCCCCCTATTCGTTCCCTCACCCCTTCTCTAGGGGCCCCTGTTGCCAAGTCTCAGGCACAAAGCACTGTCATGTTTCCCCCTAAACAGCCCAGCCCTGAGCTGCCAGCTGAGACTGGTTCCTGCTGCCTGGGGTATGATAGGCGCTGACCTGGGAAGCTGATCTCTAAACAGCCCGGTAAAGTGACTCAGGTTGTCACGGGAGAAGGACACATTTTGTTCCAAGAACTTGCTATGTTTCCAACCAAAAGAGACCGCAGCGATCGTCAAGTCTAACCTACCCCAGTGTCTGACACAGAGCAGCTCAGTAACTAGTCTTTAAAAATTACTCCATTCATTGGGGTGACATGGGTTAATCATACATTTCAGATGTACAACTTTATAATACAAAGTAAAGAGTTTTTAATGAATAAATATGTTAATGAACGGGTAGGGGAATTGCAAGAAAGGAAGATCCCAGCGCCAGGTTCCCTGAGCGGAAAGTGTGATTCCTTCGTTAGGATTTTCCTCTTCTTCTGTTGTGCGTTTGGCTTATGCCAAACTTCCCCTCTGCTTCATCTAGCTTTTACCAGCATAGATCTCTAGGACTTCAGTGAGCCCCCTTTTAAAAAAAATCTAATTTGTTTTCCTTTGAAAAGTTAATGTGTTCATCTCGTTTGCAAATTCAGTTAAAAGGTGTACACACACTGAGAAGTCCCACTCCCGCTCCAGGTCTCTTCTGCCTCATTGTCTCCCTCCTCCATCCCTATGGATAACCACTTAGCTTCTTCCTTATCTTTCCATTTTTTCTTTATGTAAATGCAAAGGGTCAGACATAACTATTATCCTCTCCTTTTCTTCCATAGAGGTAGCATATGGAATACACTGGCATGTACCCTAATCTTCGTTACCAGTTCACTGGGGAGCCTTCTGGGCAGGGGAGGTAGAAGCCTGACCGCCAAGGCCCTTCGCTTTTGAATGCAATTGATTCTGGAGAGAATGGAGAGCTTAGTAGCAGCCTTGACCCTTGTCGTCTGCTGTCTGGGTCAGGCTGTGCCCTTCCATAGCTCAGCCCACCGTTGTGCTGCCCTGGACCCTCTTCTCACCTCTCCCAACAGGCAGTTCCTGAACCGGGACGACATTGGCATCATACTCATCAACCAGTACATCGCAGAGATGGTGCGGCATGCGCTTGATGCCCACCAGCGCTCCATTCCGGCCGTCCTGGAGATTCCGTCCAAGGAGCATCCCTATGACGCTGCCAAGGACTCCATCCTGCGCAGGGCCAGGGGCATGTTCACGGCCGAAGACCTGCGCTAGGGGGCTCCCTGCAACCCCCTGCCACCTCTCCCCAGGCTTGCCATCAGCCCCTCTCTAAGTGTTGAGCCTCTAATTTCCAATTCCCTGTCCTTTCCCATTCCATCGAGAGGCTAGGTGAGGTGCTTCCAGGTTACTGGGGCTCCGCCATTAACATCAAGGCTGGTTAGGGAACAGGAAGCTGAGTGTCCTCTCTCTCTCTCCACTACCTCTTCCCTGTGCTGTTACAGTGTCGTTGTTGATGTTAAATTAAAGTAACATTCTTCTCTCCAAACTCAGGCTTGGTGCTAGAAAGGACACGTGTGGGAGGCAGTTTTGGGGGATTGGATGGGCAGGGCTGGTAAAGGTTTTGCCAAAGACTGAGGCATAGAGGAGTTGGACCAGGAAGATTGTTCGGAGGCCATAACTCAAGGACTGGTCCTCTGAATCAAAGACAACCAGCGAGGATTAGAAAGACGCTTGAGGGGACCTGAGCGTCAGGGATAGAAGCAGAAAGCACAGGAAACCTGGAAGTTTGTGATACTAGACCAGGTGTCGGGGGATCAAGGCTCTTAGCCAGTGGGCCCTGGCCTGAGGCTGCCTCAGGAAGCAAGGCATGTGAGGTCTGCTGAGGGCATGGCAAAGTAGAACCCTGGCCCTGTGTGAGGTGAGGCTCGGTTGCCTGGTGACTGTCCCTAGGCAGCCACTTGCTGTCAGAAGCACTCTGCTTGCTGTGCTCACCCCTCAGCTGCAGCTACCCTGGTCCCTTTCCTTCCCTTGCCACCATGTCCCGGCAACTCAACATGGACACGGTGCGGCAAAACTTCTTAAAGGAGGATTTTCTGAGAGAGAAGGTGTTGCGCTGTGAATGGCACCGCAAGTATGGGTCGATGGTGAAGGCGAAGCAGAAGGCCAAGGCTGCAGCCCACCTACCCCTCAGACTGCCCACCCTGTCCCCTAAAGCCCCACTCTCGCCTCCACGCACCCCCAAAGCAGTTCCTGGCAGGGCCCCGAGCCCTGCCCTGAAGGCTCCTATTCAGTCAGAAATGTACCCAGTACCGCCGGCCACTCGGGCCCTGCTGTATGAAGGCATCTCCCATAACTTCCAGGGGCGCTATCACTACCTCAGCACCCGAAAACTGGACATCCCAGAGATGCGTTACCTCTTCCCCATCACCACCAACTTCGCATATGGCTGGCAGCTGGGTGAGCCCCAATCTCCTGGAAATTTACAAAGGGGCACCTGCCAGGAGCCAGGCAGTGCTCTGAGCACGAGGCATGAGAGAGACGTGGACACTCCTTTTCTGGGGTGTCCATAAAAGCAGGAAGGGACAAGTTCTATGATGAGACTAAGGAGTGATGGGGTAGGGGAAGGAATGCTGCTTTACACGGGATTGTTAGGAAAAATGCCTCTCGGGACCTAAAGGCTGAGAGCTAAATGACAAGGACGAGGAGTTTGGGATCGAGTCTAAGTATGAGGGGAAGCCAGTGGGACACTTTAAGCAGGTGAATGACACTGACTGGCTTAAAAAAAAAAATCACCCTGACTGTTCTGTAGGTAATGGCTTCTTCAGGGGAAAGCATGGACTGGCAGATGAGTTAGGCAGCTACTTTTGAGTTTTCCTGGCAAGAGATGACAATGGCTTGGGCTAGGATGGTTAGCAGTAGAACTGAAATAGATTTGGGATATGGAGGAAGAATCAATGGAACTTTCTGATTGAGTGAATAAGAGAATGGGGCAAGAAGGCACTGGCAATGCCCAGGTGTTTAGCTGAAGCAGCTGCGACAGGGAAGACTAGACGAGGAGCAGAGAGCTGGAGGGTGTCAGCACTGGCCATGTGCTGGAGGTGTCAGTGAGGCAGACTGGAAGTTGCCCTCCGGATTGAGCTCAGAGCTGAAGATGCAAATGTAGGGTCATTAGAAAATAGGTGCCCTTTAAAGCCGTGAGATTGGGTGAGCTCACTTAGGGGACTCCAGGTTCTGGGGTCGGATGGGAGGAGAAGCTGGGGACACAGCTCGGGAGATGGTGGGAAAGCTGTCCATCTGGACTGAGTCTGCTTTTCCTGTTCCCCTGAGTCAAGGTCGTCAGCTGAGAGGGAGGAGCAGAGGCAGTGGTGTAGTTTGAGAGAGTTAAGGTGTGGGAGAAGGAACATGCCAGGAAATGGTGCAGGATTGCTGGGTGATGTTGAGTGTCCCTTTGCTCTTTGTGATCATGAGTGTCCAGCAAACTACTTAATCATGTCCCTTTCTCCAGCTGCTGGAGTGCCTGCACAGAACAGGTGGATGGTTGGGGATGCACAGAGTTGAAAGCTTGCCCCAAAAATCTCCCTATTTTCCCCAGGACTCTTAAGGGGACAGTAAAGGGAGCAATTTCCAACGAAAGCAGGAGGTGAGCCCCAGATAGGGAGCAGGAGGTAGAAAACTCCTGTCTCAGAGAGGTCTAGCTCTGCAGGGTTGGGTGTCCCCCCCCCCCACACACACACACACACACACTCTGGAGGAACCTAAAGCTGGGGGCAATGATGGCACAATGGTCCGTGGCTGACTGGTATTCTGCCATCATTCCTGATCCGGGTACTCCCTGTTTTCTCATAGCCCCAACTGCTCGGAAGCACTTCTTTTTATTTCTTCACACTTACAAAGTATATACAACACGGGCAGATTCCTAGGGTTGGGCAGGCAGGGCTGCAGCGTCCTGCCAGTTCCTTTCCCAGGAACCCATTACTGGCTTATGACATCTTTTCCCAGGCCCCCCAGTGAAGAGAGAACTGGTCTCCTGCAAGATGTGCCGCATTGACTCGTTCTTCCGCAAGAACGGGGCCTTTGAACTGCTGGACCCCAGGGACCTGGTCCTCTGACCGTGGGCCTGGCAGTGGGCTAAGAGGAGGGACGAAGAAATCGTGCGCCACCTGCTGGGAAGAAGCTGCTGGGCGTGTGGCTCCCAGGCCTGAGGCTGCGGGCTGGCTTTTTGGAAACGACCTCACTTGTAGATCGCCTTCTTGCTTTTTCCTTAATCCCCATCCCTTTGATTATCCTTTGCGGATTCAGCAATGGTTAGAGGGGGCTGGGAAGGGTGAGCGCTGCTCTTTCGGCTCAGGCCCCTCAGCGCCAGGGGACCACAGTAGCTGTCGGAAGTTCTGGGTGTTCCTGAGGAGAGTGGCCTGTCATCCCAGCTGCCAGGGAAAGGGGGCTGCCACCGCCCCCCAGCCTCCCCTCGCCCCCTCACCTGTCCCCGAGGGCCCGGAGCCGTCCAGTCCTCTCCCGGTGCACTTGCTCCAGCTGCTCGCGCAGGGCGCGCCGCTGCCCCGCCGCGTCCTCCTGGGCGGTGCCAAACGCGGAGCGCCCTCGCCTCGCAGCCCTGCCCGACGGCGCCCGCAGAGGGCAGCCCCGGGACTGACCCGTGCGCCCCGCCCTCCCCCGTCGCGCCGCTCCCTCCCCGCCTTGGATCGCTGACACCGCACCTGCGCGATGCATGCACTTCCGAGGAACCCAGGTGGTGCCCAGCTTGGCTCCCGCCACCCACCGCCTTCGTCCGGGCGTCTTACCTGTAACGGGGCCGGGCTGGGTGGGGGCCCCAGAGGGTGCACCTGGCAGTGGCGGTTTCTGGCGATGCGGAGCCGTTCCAGAACCTGGGGGAGGCCGCGGTCAGCGACCAGCGGGCCGCCCTCTGTGCCCCGTCCACCCGTTGGTTCGCCTGGCGCGGTGACGCACCCGGAGCCGCTGCTGCTCGCGGTCCTGTCTCCGCCGACGCTGGGCCGCGCGGTGCAGCTCCAGGAGTCGCTGCAGGGCAGTCGCCTGCTGCGCCGCGCTCACGCCCCCCGGTGCCTCCCTGCCGGGGGCCCCGGACCACGCGGTCTTCCAGGCCTTGGGGGCCTCAGCACTGCCCCTCCGCTTCCCGAGGGCGCCTGGGGGATTCGCAGAGCCGCCCGCCAGCGGCCCCCTCGCCTCGCCCACCTGCTGCTCTGCCCGGCCGGGGCCTTCCCCCGGACCCTGCAGCTGGTGCCAATCGCTCACCAGCCCTGGGAGAACTGTAGGGCGCTCCTGCTGCTCAGAGCCTCCGGTGCTCAGGGCCGCAAGCATCGGGAGCAACGGCCTGGCCGGGGGCCTCGGAGGCAGAAGAGGAGCGGGCACCCCCTCCAGGCGAGAGCCCTCCTCTCCCAAGGCCCGTGCTGACTCTGGTCTCTGGCCATCGTTCTTGTCCTGCATCAGCTGGGTGCTCCTGCCAGGGGGACCTGGGCTCTCCCTTCCCCCAGGCTGTGGCACTTGTTCTCCCAGAGACCTGTAGAAGCCCCCCGGAATTCCCAGCGAGCCGCCTTCCTCTTGGGGCTGTGTAGGTGCCTCTCCCTGAACCACCTCCCAGGCTTGTGAGATCTGGCCTCCGCCTCCAGAAGATTGAAGGATCTTCACTTCCCTGCCCTGAGGGGTCTCCTTCCTCGGTTCCAGGAGGGCCCCCTCTCTCTGGCACTCAGGGCAGTTTCTTCTTTGACCCTGAAGAGCATCTCTGGTCTCACCCTGAGGTGTCTCCCACCCTGGACCCCCAGAGACCTCTTCCATCAGAGCCTGAGTAGCCTCCCCACTCTGACCCTGAGGAATCTCTATCCTCAGCAGCTTCTGAAGTTCAGCTCTGTCCTGGACCAGGCTCCAGCCCAGCCCCTCAGGGGGATTTTGGGGTTCTGGCAGACCCTGGGAGACCAGGCCTGAGGGTCCCGGGGCTTCCTGAGCGACCTTTCTCCCCTGTAGGCTCCCAGATGATGATCGAAGAGGCCTCTGGGTCGTGGGCTCTGCTTGGCCCCTCTCTTCCTTCTGGTCCAGGTCCTGGGAAAGAAAAGCATTCTGTCCCAGGCTTGTGAGGGAATCCCTGTGCCAGGGCTACTTCCCCCAGGGGAGCTTGGAACCCCCAGTGGCTGCCCTGGTGGCCCTCACTTCCATTATGGCTCTTGCCTGTTTCCTAAGTTTGTTAAACCCACGTTATATAGTGAGAAAGGTGCTTCACTGATGGTCCCATCTGGCTATAGGAAGCGGCCCTGCCTCACCCCAGCACTCCTCAGAGGCAGACCCCACCCCCGCTGTCCCCGATCTGAGAGGGCCCTTGCCCAGGACACTTCAGCCTCTTCACCTTGAACTCTGAGCTTCCTGGTTCCCCAAAGCTGCTGCTAGTGGTGGGGCTCAGCTCTTGTAAGGAACCTGAAGAAGAAACATTGGCGTTGGAAGCCTGTGCTCATATCCCAATATGCTCACACACATTCTGCCTGAACTGGAACCAAGAAGCCTAGGGAGTCCCTGACACATAGCGGGAAGGGAATGGTGCCCTGAGAGCTGGTGTTTGAACTTCATCGATCCACCTTTATTTACACAGCCTATTATGTGCCTGCTTGTCAGGTTTGCCTGTCAACAGCCGGCCCCATCTTCCCTATCCTCCCAGCCAAGGCAGACCGCCTCATGGGAACCTGCACGCCCTCTTCCTCCACCATGGGATGCCTGGGAGCAGGAAGGACCTCATAAAGACACCCCCACTTTGTCCTGATGTGCCTTTCCAGGCCCATAAAGACACCCACTGTATGCACCTTCCTTTCCTGCTATTAAGGAAAATCCTCTTTTAGCAATTTCTTGGTTTCTGACAGCCAATCCAAATGAAATTCAAGAAGTGAAATTTTAGGCTAGAGCCAGGCCTCAAAACTGCAAGTCTTCATAATTAACAAAAGGAATCTAAAAAAGGAGCAGAAATGTTGTTGCCCCCTTGCAGCTGTGGGGGAAGGAGCATCACTCAGCATCCATAAAACTAGTTAAAAGAACTTGATTTTATAAGGTTTTAAATGGAGAACTTTCACAAGAACATTTCATCTTGATGCAGTATGGATGCATGAATATTCATAACAGTAAAAAAATGAGTATGTTCTCTTTGAAAATAAATCTCTCTTTTGAAAAGTTTCTGAACAAAGTCATTCTGATAAGATTCCCAAGACTTTAGAAATTATTGCCATGAAGTGTGAAAATAACCCCCAACCTCCTTCCTCTATAATTCTGGTCTGTTGTCTTGTTTCTCTGGTAATAATGTTGCAATTGATATCCCTAAATTCCCCAGCGATTAATATACTTGTACAAACTTCTCTGTCAATCAGAAAATAATCATTGGCACTTTCTTCCTATCTCATATGCATGATGAAACAATTCAAAGCTTACGGACTTGCTGGGTTTATTATTTAACAAATCCTTTGAGAGTCTGTTTCATTTAAATTAACAGGTCCAGGGCTCACAGCATCTCCCACTGGATTCTGATTGACTGTTTATTGTCATGCTCTCTGACTAGGCTGTGGTCTCAGAGAAGACGGAACCAAGACTCTTGTGCTCTGTGTATCCCTAGAATCTGGCATAAGGGTGGCCAGAGCTGCTATTCCATTGTCTCCTCCCCTGGGCAGCCACCGACAGTCAATCATTCCTGTCCTCTCTCCCCTGATCCCCAGCTTGACTTCAGGATCCTCCTGGACACAATGCCTGAGACAGCTGCTACCAATCAGAGGGAACTGGCATATAAAAGAAAAACTACTGTCGTCCCTGGGTGCCCCAACACCCCCCAAAAAGGGTAGGAGACAAAGAATGAGTGAGGAGTGAACTGGGATCCTGGGACTTGGCGGGGACTTCCCTGCCTTTTCCCGATTTAGTCTGGCCACCCCAGCCCAGGGACTCCTGCTGTCCTGGCTACTGACCCTACTGTTAACCTACCAGGCAGGGGCTCTGCAGACATACCAGGGCTCTCCCACCTTGGGTCTGTCTCACTCCTGGCCTTGTCCAGGTCTGGGGCTGATGATGGGTCTGCCTCCTGCCTCCTGCAGGAACACAAAGGCTGCCTCAGATGCACCTCTTGCATCTGGGCTCTGCGGTGGGGGAGCACGGGGGGGGGCAGCCTGTCTGCCAGTCTCCCCACCACCAGCAGGCTAGTAAGCCTTCTCATCCCAACTCCCAACCTCAGTCCAGGGCGGTCTGCCCCAGCCCTAGTACCCGCCATTGGATCCTGGGAACTGGAACTGGGGTTACCCTTTCCAGGGGCTTGGAGTAACCCTATGAGTACAACTGAGTGAGAGCCCCAAAAGGAGCCTGGGGCATGAGGAGGGGGCGCTGGGCAGGGCTGTGGAAGGAGACCAGGAAAGGAGCCAGTCTGTGTGGCAACGTGCAGTGAACAGAATTCCCTGGGAGAAAGACTCACCTCTCTGCAGGGTTCTGGCTCAGAGGGTCCCCAGCCTGGGGCGACGGGCATAGCCTGGAGCTCTGGAAGGTTGGGGGGTGGTCTAGTCCCCAGGACACCATCCCCCAGTGTGGTAGGCAGCCTCTAAGACAGCCCCCATAGACCCCTCATCCTGGCATCCATGCCCTTGGGTAACCCTCTCCCCTTCCCCTCCAGGTGAAGGAGCTTGGAGAAGGGTTCCTCCTGCCCAGTCGAGCCTCAGAGGAGCCTGCAGTCCTGGCTGATGTTGACTGGACAATTCCTTAGTGGTCATCCCATGACACCCCATCCTGCTACAGCTGATGATGCCTCAGCCCAGGGAGGGCTGCCAACCTGCCCAACGTGCCTCAGCAATTGGCTAAGCGGGGACTGGAGGCACAGTCTGAGTTCCCAATCACCATAGCACCCTCCTTCCTAGAGGGGTTGGCCTGTGGCTGGGGCTGCTCAGAGTCTTGTCTCAGGGGCACTCTGGACATCAGATGCCTCTACCTTCTTTCTGCCAGGCCTGCTTTCCTCCCACACTGTGGCCCTGTCTAAAGGCTTCTAGCTATCACTACACAGATGATTTGACTAAGAGCATTGTTAACGGTGGAATGGGAATAGCCTGCGCAGAACAAGCTGGTCCTGTGCTCCAGGCACGGCGCTAAACCTGGTACACGGATGCGTTCACCGGCCTTTCCAGCAGCCACCTGAGAAAGATCTGTTATCTTCCCCCTCTTGTAGCTGAGGAAATAGAGGCTTACAGTCCACAAAGAGCGTCAGAACAGAGATGTGAGCCAGGGCTGTCTGTCTCCAAATCCCACACTCTTTCCACTCCCCTCAGCACGACGATCGCCCAGTGTCACACTGACCCCCTGCTTCAGCCAAGCCCGCTCACCCCACTCGTCAGCTGCTCAGAGACCCCATCCATCCTACCACAGGGCTTGCTGCGCTGGCTCCATGCACACTGGGCCTGGTCCCTCAGACCCCAGGACTGGGCCCGGGGAGGCCAGAAGAGGCCCAGCCCTGCCCCGGTCAGCAGCTCCAAGTCCCACAGGAGCTGCAGAAAGATGGGGTGCCAGGATGTGAGGGGGTACCCACTTTGCACTCTGCCATACCCCTAGCCAGGCCTTACCTGCTCCTGGGCCCTCCGCCTCCGTTCCATCTCCAGCAGCACGGTGGGCAACTCCAGGCCTGAGGGACAGGCCCAGCTGTCCTGTACCTGGGGAGGCAAGGTGGAGTCAGGCCCCATGGAGAGCCTGTCCCTTCAGAGACAGTGCCCTGCCTCCCTTACCTGCCTCAGGGCAGCCCGGAGTTGGCCCAGGCCACCAGGGCACTGGAAGAGGTGCCTGTATAGAGCCAAGGCTTGTTTGGGGCTACAAGGGAGCCCTAGCCCCCCAGGTGTGGCTGCCTGCGCCATGGGGAAGGAGGCTGGAGCAGATATCCCTTCCCCCCTCTCCCTCTGCCACGGGAGCCTCTGCCACCGGAGGACCAGGAGCCGAGCACAGGAGCAGGGAGAAGACAAAGCTCCTGAACTCAATAATGCAGGACCCTGACACCTGAGCCAGGGCTGGACCCCAGCCAAGTCTCAAAGAGACTCAGGCCTGACTCTGAAAAGGATTTCGTGGCCTTAGGGATGGCAGTGTGGGCCAAGGAGTGTGATCTTGCCAGAGAGGGGTGTGTGCACGTGTGTGTTTGGAATCCCGGATGAGTGTCTGTTTTGCATCTACATACGTACATATACAAGAAGTATATAGGTATTATGTAGGCATGTAATATGCCCCACGTGGACAGCAGCCACCAACAGCCGGCGACATGCCAGGACTCAAATGCTCCATGTATGTGACCCTTCCTCACAGCAACTCTATGAGATAGGCGCTATCATTCTTGTTTCCATTTTACAGATCAGAAAACTGGGCCTCACAGAATAAGTTGCCCTAACTAACACGTGGCATTGTCTCCCTCATCTGGAGGCAGATGGCCATGATCAACAGGCCTTGGAAAAACATGGTCCCCGAGTGGGAGCCGTAACAGGCAGGACAATGGCGAGTGCTTCCCTAGTGTTGGCTCCAAGCTGTCCACATGGCAGAGCACTGTTCACGGTTCACTCTGCTGATTCCTTGCAACACACAAGACACGTCAGATGAGGACACAGTTTGTGTAAGTTATAACTGGAGGAGGAAATGAACACACGAGATGGTCTGTAATCTTTGCAGTCTCTGCTGTCCGGAGCAACCTTGCCCGCCTGCTGCTCTATGAGAGGGGGAGCCAGCTCTCCTCTCCTGGCCCCGGACAGGAGCGGGCTGAGCAAACAGGCAGGTGATCTCAGTTCAGCCCAACACTTCCCCCGCTTTGCTCCTGTTGAAATATTAGGAACCCAGCAATGAGAAACAAGGTCCCCCGATCTTTTAGCCAAGGTCCCTAACACACCAAGGTCACACAGCCAATAGGTGGCAAAGAGAATTCAAAATAGAGTTCTCTTTAAAAAGAGGTTAATCTTTTCAAAGAAATAGAGGCTTGTATTTTTTTTATTTTATTTCAAAACCCATGTTCTTTCTCCTACAAGGATGTCTTCGCAAGTTGCATGTGTGTCCCCTGCCTATATGCCCATCAGGAGTGGGTGTGGCTGTGAAGGCACACAGCTGTACACACGTTTATCTGGGTTTCTGGTGTGTGTGTGTGTGTGTGTGTGCGCGCGCGCGCGTGCGCACATGCATGTTTCTGTATTTCATCACGGTCTTGGTCCCCAGCCCAGGCATGGGGTCCCTGTGTCACCAGCTCTCAGGGTGGCCCACAAGGCAACTGAGCACTTGGTATCCCCCAAACCAAGAGGAAAGAAGATGCCATGTAGGGAGTGAGCCTCTTCTCCAGCCCTTGCAGAATTCCACGTAGATCCCCAGAGGGTCCCACATGGGGGCCACAGGCTGTGACTGCTACATGTGAACACAGGGCTGGGACCAGGACACCTAGTCTTCTGCCCACTGCAGGGCAGCACCAGGGTGTGGCAGGTGGGGGGCAGCCCAGGGACGCAGGCACATGGAGTGAGCCAGGCCCAGGGCTGAGTCCCCACAGCTGCTACCACTCTGTCTCTGGGGACACCGACCTCTGGCCCCCATGTTCCAAGCAGCCCATGCTGCCACCCCAGCACCAGGAGGAAGCACACACACGTACACACACAAGGCAGCCTTAGGGCAGGCCCCAAGTTTACTGCTTCTGGCTCAACATGGCTGGGGGCTTTGCGGGACGCAGGTCCAGGCTCCCAGTGCCCAAGTGGGACACGCTGTCTGGAGCTTTGGTCAGGGAGGGAGCTGCTCTCCAAGGGGCAACTTCGGGCCTGATGAGTCCTGGTCGGTGTCGTCCTGGATCAGGGTGCCCCCTGGGGCTCCCTGCTGGGTCTGGGCAGAGTACTGGGTGGCTGGTCCCCAGTGAATAGGACTAGGGGGCAGGCCTCAGGTGGGATACAGTGGGCTTCATGTTCCACCAGGCCTGCGGGACACTGGCAGCCAGGAACGCAGGGCCTCACACAGTGGGCTGCCAGCTCCCCCAGGGGGACATGCTGGTTGAAGCAGGTACGTGGACAGGGCGGGCCACACTCATCGAACACGAATCCACGGTCCAGGGGACAGCCCACCACTGCAGACATAGTGAAGGCAGGGTCACAGTGCTCTAGCCACCCTGCTCACCCCTTGTGGCTTTTTCTGTGCCTACCCTGTCCAGACCTGAGTCCTCTGTTCTGTGCCCACCCCTCCCCCGCCCCCCACTTCCCCATCCCACACTGGGCATTGCCCCCTCACCACAGAGTGTGGGACCCCGCCAGGCAGGTGTCGCCCCTGCCTGGCGACAGTGGCTGGCATAGGCTTCCAGGACGTCACAGAGGCAGGTGTCAGCTGAGGAGCCAGGACCACAGGCACATAGGTCATACACACAGGCAGCAAAGAAGGGCTCTGGTGGCACCACCGCGTGGCAGCGACTGAATGGGGAGGACTTCAGCACCCCACACCGGGCGTTTGCCTCACGCCTGGCACGATAGCCTGCTGTCCGGCACGGATCCACCTCACGGCCCTTGGAACAGGACAGACCAGGTCCTGGCCCCTCTAGAACCTAGATGGGGAAAGCAGCCCAGGTGTGACAGCATCCACTGGCAGCGGACCTTTGTGTACTGTTCTTCAAAACGTTTTCTCAGAAACCTCCCTACAAGAACAGCAAAGAAAGTATCAGCTACTTTTCCTTTGTTCCCATTTTGGGGACAAACCAAGGCCCAGAGCAGGCAAGTAACTTATTCAAGGTCACACAGCCCGTGAGTGGCAAAGCAGGGGTTGGGGAGTCAGATGATGAGGACTCTTTCAACAGGCATCCTGTCTCCTCCAGCTCCACGACAGGCAGGAACCCCCTAGACTACCCGGAAAGCCCCAAAGCCCATCTTGGTTCCACCTGCCAAACCGTTTCCATACCAGAGGGCTGCTCTGAGACATGCTCAGCTGTGCCCTCCCCAACCCCCTGGGGCTTCTGGACACTCACCTGCCAGCTATTCCCAAATGCAGCCTCAGTGGGCAGGAGCAGCCCCTCAGGGCCTTGCAGATCATCCTGGGCAAAGCCATTGAAGTTCCCACAAAGCCCACAAATCTGGCCCCGGTAGGAGCCAGGCACGCTCACTTCGACCTGGGACTGGCCATCCCACAGCACCTATGGGGAGAGGCTGGGGCTGGGGAGTGGGGAAAAAAAAGCAGGGACCCCCAAAAAGCTTCCTGTCCATCCTGGCCGCACGCAATGTGTCAGCACGCCCCCTGGTGTAGGGGAGGAGAATGGGCGGGTGGAGGCTCTCGGTGGAAGCCAGGCCGCTCTGGCCACAGCCAAGATGTGGCACGTGTTATGGGAGCTGTGAAGAGCCAGCCACAGCTCCCAGGAAGGCACCCTCTCCTGTAGGCATCCCTGAACTGGGCCCCCAGGTGAAATGCAACCCACTTCCAGAGTTTCACTATCTCATGGGCATTCAGGCCTTAGAGAGGAAAAAGCACAGTTAGAATCTGGATTGTAAGTGTAGACAAGTTTTATTTTACGAATTTATAAGTTGTGCTTCTTGCTGGAGGCAGGGGAGCAAATTACTCTTTGACATGGAAAGAATCCTGGAACCACCTAGGAAACTTTAGTGGACATCTCCCATACTACTAATCCTTCCCTCATTTTGCTAGGGAGGAAACTGGGGTGCAGAGAAACTGAGGTATGGGCCTAAGAGCCCCAGTGTGTTGGTGGCTGAGTCAAGGTCAGAAAACAGGCTCAGAGCTCCTTTCATTGCACCTGGAAGCCTCTGATTCCTCTCCTCCCCTCGGAATCCAGCAGAACTCTCTCACCTTTGTGACCTCGTTTGGCCCCGGACATAGCTGGCATCCCCACTCCTTCAAGAGATACAGAGGCCTGAGCAGGCCCGCGGGTACCCCGCCCCCACTTGCCCTGGCCGCACCTGGAGCCCCGGCTGGGTGTGCAGGATCACGGTATGTCCCCGCAGTTCCACGTACAGCAGCCCCTCCTGCAGGAAGGGCAAGTCCACAGGGCGTCCATCCACCTGGAAAAGGGAGGCGGGAGGAGGGGTGACATTGGTAGGGAGAGTGGACAGCACGGAAGCAACCTTTCCCTGCGTCCTCGGCTCTGCTCACCGTGACTACCCTGCCCTGCAGCAGTCGCACGGCCACATCTCCCAGCAGCACTGTCACCTCCTGAGTCCAGGCCACACCACTCCAGCCCCGGTCATCATTGGTCACGTGCACGCTGCGATGTGAGAGGCCCAGGTGCAGTGGGCAGCAGGCACGGGTGTAGGGGCTTAGGGAGAAGGCGGAGGGGGCTGCGCACCTGAAGTCCCCTCCATGGCAGTCCCTGGCCAGCACGTAGCTGCAGCTGCCCTGGAAGTGCAGCAGGCGGCCATCGAAGGTGCGGTAATGGGGATCTCCGAAGGCCATGCAGGACGCGGGCCGGGGCAGGCAGCGGGGGCAGCAGCTGCCGGGATTCAGGGCGGGGGCCTCGTCCTGGCCTCAGCCCCAGACACTGTCAGATTCGCTGCATCTCCGGGAGGAACCCGCGGCAGAGCCTTCCTGAGGTCTGAGGCGCTCCTGGGCTCCTGGACTCCCAGAGGGCGGGCTCAGGGCCCCACCCCGTGGCCGCTCCGGGAAGTGCAGGCCCCGGGGTCCACCTTACCGCAGCCCGGGCCCCAGCCCAGCCTCCTCCCTCCCGCTGGGCTGCACCGGGATGCCGGCGCCACGTGCCCACTCACCCCACCGCCCTAGACCGAGGCACTCACTGGGCCACAGGAGAGCGATGGGCAGCGCTGATTCTGGCAGCGCACGGTGCCAGCCACGCAGGAGCAGTTGGTGCAGGCGTCCACGGTCCATAGCTCCCCGGAGGCCACCTCTTGGCCCTGGTGCACACACGACTGGGCAGGGGCTGATAAGACATTGCCCGGGGTGGGGAGGGCGAAGATCAGCTGCCCATCCCTCACACTGCGTCTCCCTCCCCTCCCCCATCATCCTGGCTGGCACCTTGGCATCGCTCACAGCACCTGCCAGCCTCTTGCACCTTCACCCAGCCATGAGGGCAGGAGAGGGCCTGGCACTCCTCAAGGTGGCACTCCACATGGCCCAGCTGAGGACAGACGTCATTGCTCTATGGACCTCCAGCCGGGCTTGGGGCCCCTGACCTCATACTTCTGGGGGTCATCTGGGTCATACTCTGAGGCATTAGCCCCTTCTCTCTGCCCCTGCCCACAAGGGATGCCTCTGCCCTCTCACCCAGTGGGGATGCCCTTTCCTAATTACCTGAAGACCCCCATGTTCTCTGGTCCAGTGTCCTGAGGCCCCACTTCATCCATCTATAAGGTCCTCAAACCCACTCCCACCCTCCCACCCCCAGCTCACATGGCAGGTACAAGTAATGCAGGTATTGCTGGGGTCCCGCCAGCTCTCTCCATCTGCCACCGTCCGGCCCTCGGCCTCCACCACACATTCTGATGGAAAGAAATGGGGCTGGGGGAGCACGGTCCTTCCAACTGCATCTCTCCTCCCTGGAGCACCCCCAGAAGGCTCACAGGAGGGGGAGTCCACCCCATCCAATTAGCGCCCTGACAGTGTTGATTTTTTCAACCAGCATGCAGAGCGGCCTACTAGATGGCAGGCCCTGCACCAGGGCTAGAGACATCTAAAGGGTCCTGAAAGCCCAGAGAGCTAGAGGCTGGAACCCTCCTCTGGTCACCTCCATGACCCCCAAGGCTGCCAGCTCAGCAGTGCAATACCCTGAGAGTGGGCCTGGGGTCCCTCAGCCCACTGACAAGCCTCCGGCCAGGCTTAGAGAACCCAGGCTTCACTTCCTGCCTCACGGGTCTCTGCTTCACCCCAATGAAGAGCCCTCCTTCAGAAGAACGAAGCCTGCAGTCACAGTGCAGACCTGGGCTGCCCGCTAGGCCCAGGGAAGCCACCCCTCCTGCCTCCTTCCTGGGCTCAGGCTCTGCAGGTGCCAAGGTGGGCACTTACCCCGGCACACAGGGCAGCAGCTCCCAGGGAGGGTATGGTGCTCTGATGGGGGACAGCTGAGCTCAGGACAGGCCCGGTGAACACAGAACCAAGTCAGGTCCTATGGAGGGGCAGTGAACACCATGGATAGGGAACAGCAGGGAAGGGGCAGGGCCTTGGAGAAGGTGACATTCAGAACAAGCGGGTGAATGTCAGGGTGACCGGGAACCCTGGAGCTGCTGCAGGAGAGCACAGGGAGGAGGAAGAAGAGGGGGTTCTGGGAGTCCCCAAGGCAGGAGGGCTCACCTGGCACTGGCAGGTATAGCAGGGGTCCGGCGGGGCCAGCTCAGACCCCAACAGGCCCTCTGTGCAGTTACTCAGAGCCTCTGTGGAGACAAGAACACAATGTGGAGGGGACAAGAGGGGAGCAAGGCATGAAGTTGATCCCACTTACCTGCTCTGTCCCCAAACTTCTTGGGCCCAGGGTGTGTCCATATCCTTAGCGCCTTAACCTCAGGAAGAATAAATCCTCTTTCCCTTGGTTTAGCACAGAACAGCTTAGACTTTTGAAAAGGAACTTTGCTTGGCTACTAGGGTGAGGGAGGCAGCCTGCAAACTGATAAAGTGGGGCTTCCTCAGCCTGAGTTCTCCAAGGACCCCCTGGCTGCCTGGCCTTCTTACTCTCCTGCTTCCTTCCTATTGCCTGGCTAAAGGAGCACAAAAAAAGCACAAAGAGCCAGATACCCCAGGTCCCAACCCTGGGCAGCATTCAGTGTCTGTGCCATTTTAGGCAGATCAACCAACCTCTCTGAACCCTCTGTAAAAAGGGAGTAATAGGGCCGGCCGAGTGGCTCAGTTGGTTAAGAGCTCGCTCAAGAGTGCGAGCTGAGCTCTGAGCAACAGCTGTTCGAGGCCAGCCCGAGCTGAGTTGCCGTTGAGCTGCCAACAGGTGGCAGGATGGCTCAGCTAAAAAAAAAAAAAAAAAGAATAATGGGACTTTGGGCCGGCCGAGTGGCGCGGCGGTTAAGCGCTGGCTTTGGAGGCCAGCGGCCCCGGTTCGGGTCCCACTTATGAGGGCCAGTGACACTGACCTCATAAAAAAAAAAAAAAAAAAGGGGAGTAATAATACCTACCTCACTGGGTAATGAGAATTAAATGATACTGTTTATTAAAATCACCTAGTATGGTGCCCAGTGTGCAGTAGGTACTCAATAAATGTTTGTCCTCTTCTCTTTCCCTAAGCACATCCTAGCAAGTGTTGATAAGAAAAGCTCTCCCCATCTCTGTAGCTGGGCCGGCCACACACTACCCCTCTGATCCTGACATCATTGCCCTTGAGAAGCCAGCAGCTGGCACCATTGCCACCCCCAAAGTGCCACCTGCTGGGAAGATGCTCCACAAACTGTAGCCAGCTTCAGAGTCAAGAGGTCCCTGCCAGCTTCCCTAATTCCCTTTGGGGTCATGCGAGCCTCACCCTCCAGGGCATGGGCTTCCAGAACAGTCCACTGGACTCAGCAAAGGGCTAGGGCTGGCTGTGGAGGAGAGCCGGCTGGTTCTCCCAGCATCACTCTGGGTGGCAGCCCTGACCTCTTTATCTATCCCATATCCGGGGACTCACGGGCACAGGTGGGGCAGCAGTGCTGGGGCCCAGGGAGCAGCAGCTGGCTGGCAGGGCAGCCCACGAGGCTGGGACACTGTCGCCGGTGACAGCGAAGGCGAGGAGACCCCTCGGGCTGCAGCTACAACAGGAATGAGTGAGCAGAGCGTGGGTCCCAGGGCATGAATGAAAGCCGGGGGCTACCGTCTTCCAGTAGAGTCCAGGCCCCTCCGGCAGGTCAGACTCCAGTCTGCACAGACTCAGCGTTGCCCCCGACTTGCTCCCTACCCCATGCCCTAATACCCAGAGGTGATGTTTCTCTTTTCTGTGATTTGGGCCTGAACCTTCATGTGACCTCTGACCCTCCTGCACTCTCACGCCACCCTCCTCCCCAACCCCACTACCTAATCTCCGAACCTATGAGACCCTTCCATTGGCCCCCCTGTTATCTTTCAAATGGAATTTCCCCAATATGGCCCCCAACCATTTCCCAGGTGTCTCCCCCACACCACTCTCCGGCCAGAAGGGCCTGCCCACTGCCTCGCCACACCTCCTGTCCCTGATAGTGCCTGCACCACCCAGGCTGTCCCTGCCGCCGCCATGATGCTCTGCCCCTCAGCATGACCCTCACCCACCTCACAGATGCACACTTCACAGGGGTCTGCCCCAGGCTGGAAGCTCTCCCCTGGCTCATACTTCTGGCCCTCGTGCTCACAGTCTTGGGGGGTAGGGGAAGAACAGAACAGGCCCAGGGAGCCGTCAGGCTGGCAGTGGTGCCAGGGGTGAGGCTCTCTGCCCCTCAGGACCCCCAGCCTCAGGATTAGGGTGTATGATAATGAGGGCCACTTCTGGGACAGTGCTTCTCTGCCACCCAGCCCAGTGCAAAGGCAAGAAGCTGCTGAGCAGGGGCTGCCTCTGTGCCGACCCTGCCACGCCCCCCACTCCCAGTACCAGAGCATTGAGGGCAGCAGTCGCCAGGCCCCTGGCGGGGCTGGGCACAGGCGCTGACACACTGGATGTGGGCACAGGTGACGACGCCCTTGTGACACGTGCAGGAGGAGCAGGGGCTGTCAGGAGGCTCCCAGCTACTGCCTTCAGGGTGTTCCTCCCCATGAGCCAGGCAGCCTGTGTCCCAGATGGGCAGGGATGAGCTTTCAGTCTGGCTGGGTTCTATACGTCTGCCCCTGACCACCCACCCTGGGTCCTCAACAGGGCATGTGGGTCTGGCAGGGGAGGGGCTCTGTGGGATGAGGTGGCCTGGGGCAGGACCTCTGTCTGCGATGGAGGGGAAAGATGCTGGGTGGGGCACAGCAGGATCTAATAAATTCATGTGCAATGAATGAAAGGCTCCATCACTAACCCTGGGCCCAACTCAACTTCTGCAAGCCTCAGTCTCCTCAGGGGCTGAGGTATGGGAGAGCCAGATGGGTAGACAGGGAGGTGGGAAAGTTGGAGGGGAGGCAGATGGAGGCGCATGGGGCCCAGGGGCTGAAGCAAGGGGGCAGCCCCACCAGCCAGGCCTACCTCTGCAGCGTGGGCAGCAGCTCCCCTGCTCTGTGACCTGAAGTGGGCAGGGAAGGGGTGGGCACTGCAGCCGCACACAGCTAACCTGGCCGGCCTGCAGGAGATGCAGGGTCAGTGACTTGTTCCCCGGACCCAGCCCCACACCAGCCCCCTCTGCCATCTCCTGACCATACCTGACAGCGGCACCTCTGACAGCTGCCTGGGGGCCCCTCAAACTCCTCCCCATCCTGGTGCTCCCGGCCCTGAGAGAAGCAACCTGTGGGCGACATGCTTCCTAGGTCGGGGGCCGTGTCACTTTGCCCTATCCAACTTCAGGCCTGGCAGAAACGGAGTGGGAAGGGGCGAGGAAGGGCATAGGGGCTGGTGCATGTGGAAGGCAGCTCACTGTGGCACACAGGGCAGAAGCAGGGTCCTGGAGCGGGGTTGGGGCAGAGAGCTGGAGGGCATGGCTTCTTCTGGCAGCGCATGGAGCCTCCCTGTGGGAGAGAGATCACACGGCCACCTCCTGACTCCCACATCATCAAGCCCTCAAACCAAGCTACACATTGTCCCAAGACACCAGACACATGCTCCTGCTGAGCCTGCCAGGCCCAAACACCCCTCCCTTGGCCCCAGATCCTTGACTCCAATCCTGCCCCATTAGATGTCACAGGCAGAATGTACCCCGTGAGTTCTGGGTGGAGGAAACAACCCCTGGCCAGAGAGGAGAGGAAATGCTACCAAGTTCCCAAAGGGCCACCTCACCTGGCAGGTGCAGATGGAACAGGTGGGATCAAGTGGGTCAGGAAGGCTCTCTCCAGGGGCAGCAGTGACCCCATGATAGAGGCATCCTGGCAGAGCGGGAAATGCAATGGAAGAGCCGCCATCAATAGAACCCTCAACTGCCACACACTCACACACGCACACACTCATACACACACTCACACTCACACATATACACACAGAGACAACACACTCATATACACACACTCATGCACACGCTCATATACTCACACACATGCACGCACACACTCACACACAGACAACACACTCATATACACACACTCATACACACACTTGTGTGCATACGCAGCCGGGCCTGGGGACCTCTAACAAAGCTAAGAGAGTCTGAGAGGGAGAGTGAAGTGGCTGGGAAGGTGAGGGTCGGGGGGAAGGACTTCAGCCAGGCTGTAAGAGGTCAGATTTGCACCCATGAAGGCAGTAGAGGACTGGAGGTGGGGTCACAGACTGCTGAGACTGTTCTGTCTGTGTGGGCCAGCGTGGGAAGAGGATGTGAGGGGATGGCCACACCTGGACGGGAAGGTGAGAGATGGGCTGGGCTGGGCTCAGGAGGGTGGGCGAAGGAAGCAGGAGGGAAGGAAGCTGCCCCTCGTGACACACCCAAGGGCAGTGGGAGCCATTGGACGATTTTAAGTCTGCTGATGGAATATTCTAGGAAGTCAGTGAGACAATGTAGGAGCAGGAAGGTCTGGAAGCACAGCGACCAGTTATTTGGTGAGTACAACAGTCAGTGAGAGGTGACAGCAGGATCAGAGAGGAGGGCGTGGATACAGTGTGATGGGTCTGATGAAAACACAGATACACATTATCTGTGTGGCTCTCTCAGGGGAGAGGTGATGGTGTCCAGCCCAGGTGACTCTGGGCTGCTGAGAGTCCAGAAGGGGAAGTGGAAGGGCGGTGCTGTCCTACCCTGGCAGGTGGGGCAGCAGTGTCCAGATGGGGTGAGCGGGTGACTGCAGCCCAGAGGTTCACAGGGCCGGCGGCTGCAGGTCACAAAGCCTCCGAGGCACGTACACAGGTTGCAGGGCTCTCGGGGATCCAGGAACTCCTGGCTGCTCAGGTAAGACACCCCTAGATACTCACAGCCTTGGAGAGAGAACAGAGAGAGGCAGGGTGGGGAGCAGAAAAGGGTGAGAGGACAGCAGTCTTCGGTTCTGACCTTGTGCCTGGCCTGAGTTCAAGACCTCAGAGACCTGGCCATGGTGGGCAGGGAGGGCTCAGTCTAGGCTGGTGGGGAATGGGTGGGGGGAGAAGGGAGGTGGGGGGCGGGGCAGAGAGAAAACTCTGTCTGCCCTTCAACCTGCAAAAAAATCTCCCTGCCCAATCTATAGGGAAAACCCGCATGGAATCTGTCCCTAGGGTTAAATACGCAGCAGGCCAGAAGTCACCAATTTTCCCAACCTGAGGAGAGGAGGCTCAAGGTGACTTAGGCCTGGACCACAGGTCTCGCCTTTCCAATGCTCTTTCAAGCCTTCTGATTAATCAAGGAAGGGTGGCAGCCTGTCCTTAGCAGCTGACACTTGCTGACCTCCTTTTTGAAAGAGAGGGCACTTTGGGTGACAATGATGTGTCAGTGTAGGCTCATCGATTGTAACCAATGTACCATATTGGTGGGGGACACTGATAATGAGGGAGGCTGTGTGTGTGTGTGGCCAGGGAGCACACAGGAAATCTCTCTGTACCTGCCTCTCAATTTTGCTGTGAACCTAAAACTCTTTTAAAAAGTCAATAAAAAAGAGAGAGGGGTGAGTCTCAGGCTCAAAGCCTTGCAGGCAAAAGTATCTGACTTGACTTTAACATTTTACCTTTGTAAATAAATTGTATTCTTTTTTTTTTTTTTTTGGTAATATTCTATTCTTGGCAAACCTAATTTTCCATTTACAGTATGATATAAAGACTCCTGTCTAAATACATTTAAATTGAAAAGTGAGTTAGTTTGAAGAAAAATACTACATAAATAACATGACAGGTGGTGGAGGGTATGCAGAAACAATTGCTAAGATGATCCAAGATTGAGGACTGGGGAATGGGTCTTGTTCAACCCTCACTTTTTTTTGTTTTTTTTTTTTTTTGTTACAGGAGTTAAAATTAGGCCCAGAGTTACACTTACAAATGGTTAAGAGGGTAAATTTTATGTTGTGTGCATTTTATAAAAATCTACATTTAAACATTGAAAAAAAAATGTAGGCCCAGAAAGTTATGTAACTTGTCCAAGATCACATAGCGAAATAGCATCATAGGCAGGAGAAAATCCAGGCTTCTTTTCCTTCTTGTAGTAAGTATTTTGGCTCCACTGCAGGGCAGTGAGAGTGACGCTGACCCAGCCTGTCCACCCCCCACTCCTATACTCCCCTGCCCCTCACCATCACAGTCAGGGCAGCAGTCACCCCTAGCAGGGAAGGGGCACTGTGCAGGCGCACAGGCCCTGGGCTCGCAGCTTACGCTGCCCTCCCAGCAGAGGCAGACGTGGCAGGACGCAGTGAGAGAAGGGAAGCGCTCCCCGCTGGCAAACTCCTTCCCCTGGTACAGGCAGCCTAGCGGGCAGGTGAGGAGAGAAGGGCTGCGGGCTGTGGTGGCTGTCCACCAGGCCACAACCTCCCAGGCCCCGCGAAGTGGGCACTACCTCCCCACATTCTTAGTGAGATGTCCGACTAGGAGGGTCGGGCCGGGAGGATACCGGGGATGGCGCCACTCATGGGGCTGGAGAAAGGGGGACCGCGAGGCGAGGGCGAAGGCGAGGCGAGGGCGAAGGCGAGGCTCCGGGCTGAACCGAAGGAAGCCGGTGGTAGGGGCGCTGCAGGGCTGGGAGGGGACGCGGCCAGGGCGTTACCGTCGCAGGAGGGACAGCAGGGCCCCTGGCGCGGGTGGGCGCAGGGTGCAGGCGGGCAGGGCAGCCGCTGGCAAGACACAGAGCCGTCCAGGCAGAGGCAGCGGCGGCAGGGGTCATCAGGCGCGGAGAAGTGTTCCTGATGGCGCACCGGGACCGAGCCCCCTGGCCGCGGACAGCCAGAGGGAGAGGCTGAAACATGAGAGCCCGCATCAGGGGGTGCTCAAGGCTGCGGAGGGGCCCCCCTGGGGAGCAGCCGCCAAGGGGTGCAGCTCTTACCTGGGCACTGCGGGCAGCACTCTTCGGGCAGCAGGATGGGCTCCGCACAAGGCAGCAGAGGGCAGTGGCGGGACAGGCACTGCACGTTGCCATTCTGCGTGGACAGATGGACCACAGGCAGGCAGGGTTAGTGGTGGGAGGCCAGGCTAACTCCCACCCTTTCCCATCCCACCTGGTGGACCTCTGCTGGCCTCTCCGAGGCCCACCTTTACTCCCCTGGACTCCTCCTCCCATCCGGACTCACCAGACAGTGGCACAGGCGGCAGGGGTCAGAGGGATGGGAGAAGTCTGCTCCATTGGGGTATTCTTTCCCACCGAAGGCACAGCCTAGGGAGGGGGCAGAGATAGGCCTGAGAGCGGCTCTATTTGCCCCAGGTCATGTTGCACCCCCCCAGCCCTAAATATCCATAGATGGGGCCCAACCATGCCAGGAGACCCCTCCCCATTCTGTGCACGTCACCATTGCAGTTATTCAGGCAGCAGGGCCCCGGCAGTGGGTGGGCACACGGGGCCCTGGGACAGGCCCGAGGCTGGCAGCTGGCTCGGCCTTCCTGACACTGGCACTCCTGGCAGGGGTCTCGTGGGTGGGAGAAGCGCTCTCCATCCACAAATACTTGTTTCTCCAGGATGCAGTCTGGACAGGGTGACACAGGAGTGGGGGAAAAGACTGACAGTGCTTGGAACCGGAAAACAGCTCCTCTACCCTAGGAGTCCAGAGCCACTGTGGAAGTGCCACTTGTAAGCTGTCCCCATGGAGGGAGAGGACGGGGGCTGTGAGGCATGCATATTTCTCTGAGCACACATACGTGTGTGTGTGTGTGTGTGTGTGTGTCCCACCACCTGCAGGTAGATGTATGTGTCTCTGAAGGGTGAAAAGCCAAAGAGCTTTGTGCAAGTGCGTGCCTGTGTTTGTGGTACATGACCCAGCACACTCCTCACGTGGGCAGTGGTCAGGGCACACTGCTTCCTGGCACCCAGTCCCCCTCATGGCACACCCAAATGTTTGTTGCATGAACATGTGTTATACAGGTAGATATACGAATATATTTGAATGGCGGGGTATTAGAAGAGGAAATATAGGATGGGAAAGAAGGGTGGCATGGTGACACGAAGGGATAAACAAGTCTCTGCTCTCTTACTCATACTCTGTTTCAAGCTGCATCAGACTGAAAATAATTTGGAAGGCTGTGGCTTTCTAAAGTAACCATTGGGCCCATGGGGCCGGGGGAGGCCAGGGTCTGGGGCCCTCCAAGCCAGGCCGGTACAGTAAACACGTACCTGGGCACCTAGGGCAGCACTGGCCGGGTCCACTCTGGGGCCTGGCACAGGTTGTGGGTGGACAGCCGACCAAGGAGCATCTCACAGTCCCATCCTGGGAACAGGGGATAGGGCAATGGAGGTGGGCCCCGGGAGGGGCTCAGTAGGGCAGCAGTAAGCCTGGCGCGGGGGGGGGGGGGATACCTCGCAGCGGCAGGAGTGGCAAGGGCTGTCTATGTCCGTGAAGTTCTGCCCGTTGGCATACACGTGGCCTTGGTAGGTGCAGCTCTCACAGCTGGGACAGCAGGCACCTGGGTGGGGCAGGTTGATCAGAAGCCCAGCTGATCAGGTTGGGCTGGGCAAGGCAGGGGATGAAAGCTAGACCAGAAAGGCACACTCACCAGGGGGCTGGGTGGAGTGCTGGCAGGGGGCTGGGGAGCAGAGCACAGCTCTGCACGTGGGCACTCCATCTTGACAGGAGCAGGCCGTGCAGGGCTGGCCATCAGGCTCCCACTGGACCCCCTCAGCAAACTCCTCTTCATTGAGCACGCAGGCTACAGCAAGGGGGCTGTCACCATGGCAACCTGGACACTTGACCAATCCCTATCCTTCCTGGACCACAGGACCCTTTCCAGGACTTTAGCCTTGCCATCCCCATGGCAGCCTCTGAATATACTCTGGAAGGGTTGATGGACTTAGCAATCCCCCCCACCCCCCGTTACTGTGAGGGAACACCCATCCATCTCCGGTCACTGGAAGCAGCTCCCCTTTGCAGCTGTTTCTCCCCACCCTCCACACACACACCTGGGCACAGCTGGGGGCCAGAGTCAGGCAGGGTGCAGGGGGCTACTGGGCACTCCTGTTCCTCACAAGAGACCTCGCCAGCCTAGGAGGGAGATTGCATGAGAAGCTCTCAAGGGCAAGACAGATCTAGGATTAGAGACAGCAGGACTGTGTACCTGGCAGGAGCAGCGGACGCAGCGGCCACCCTCTTGGAGTCTGAAGGTCTCCTGACTCTGATACTGGTGTCCTTGGTAGTCACAGCCTGGAAAGGAGGACAGGGCTGGACGCTGACAGGGAGGCCTCCCGCCACTCTGACATCTACCTCCCACCCTGATGAGGACAGCCATCTGTGTCCTCAGGGGTTCCTGCCAGCTCCCCCTCACCCAGGAGCCAGGGCGTCACCACAGTGCCGTTTGCTACGGGAAGGCGAGGTAAGAACTTGTCCCTCACTGGTGGTGACAGGAGCTTAGGTGTATAAGGATTTCCCCTGTACTTTAGATCAAGGGGGCTTCCTGGAGGTCCAAGGGAAGCAACCCCTCCTGCCGAACACTCTCTCTGGCCAGCACAAACTGCACAAGCCCCCACTCACCAGCACAAACTGGGCAGCACTGCCCAGGGATCCTGCCGGGGTGTCTGCAGGGCATGACCGGGCAGGGCAGGGGCTCACACTGGACACTCCCATTCTGACAACAGGGTCTGGTCAGCATTCGAGAGGCAGGCCAGGAAGCCAGGCCCTCCCTGCAGGACAGCCACACTCACAGCACAGCGGCAGTGCGAGCAGGGGTCCCCAGAGCTCACGGGCTCCCCGCTGAGGTACTCCCGCCCGTTTAGGAAACAGCCTGTTGGGAAGAGGGTGCCTTAGACCTTCCTCAGGGGACCCCCACCCCCGTACTGCCCCATGTCCTGTCCTTCGTGGGAGTCCAGGCTGGGCTTCAGTCATCTTTCTGAGCCCCTCCAGGCTTCACCCACGGACTCACCATCACACACAGGGCAGCAGGTGCCCGGGAGGGGCCGGGCAGGGTATGGGCACAGGCTGGCACATTCTCGCTGGCGGCATTGGATGTTGCCCTCCTGGTAGGGGGCAGATTGGGCAGAAGGGGGCCATCAGAGCTCAGCCAAGCAGTAGAAACAGTATTTGAGTCCCAGCTAGTCACTTATTAGATGTTGTTATGAGTTGAATTGTGTCCCCACCCTACCCCAACAAATTCGTATGTTGAAGTCCTAACCCCAGCACCTCAGAATGTGACCGTATTTTGAAATAGGGTCATTGTCGAGGTAATGCGTTAAGATGAGGTCATATTGCCAGTCAACCACTGGAAGCTAGAATAGAGTCTCCCTCACAGCCCTCAGAAGAAATCAATCCTGCCTACACTTTGACCTTGGACTTCTGGCTTCCACAACCATAAGACAACATATTTCTGTTGTTTAAGCCACTCCATTTGTGATACTTTGTTACGGCAGCCCCAGGAAACCAATGCTGGTGTATAACCAAGCTTGTTACTTAAGTTCTCGGTGACTCAGTTTACTCCTCTGAAAACAAAAGAGACAATAATATTCCTGCCCTCACAGCCTTGTTAAGGGGATGAAGTATGGTGTCTGGTATGGCATCTCCTTCTGGAAGCCGGCAGTTAACACACAGTAGCTGCCACTACTCCCCACGGCCTTTCTCGGACAGACCCTAGCCCTGGAATTCACGCCGACGTCTGGGCTCGTGGCTCCAGCTCCCTGTTTGTGTCTGGGGAGCCAGTGACTCTTCTCAAGGTGTGTGTAGGTGTGTGTGTGGGGTCAGTGTGAACAAGGAGGGAAAACACATGGTTGCAAAGGGGCCCCAAGGCCTTCGCAATGGAGTCCTTAGTCTTTGGCAGTCTGTCACTCTGTGGCTGGCTTCAGCTCCCATGAAACACAGCCCTCCTCAGCATGGATCCTGCCTGGATATTAGGCCCCCGTGTCCCCACCTTCTTCTCCCAGGCTCTGCCCTGACTGTCCCATACACCTGGCATCTTAGTCCATTTGGGCTGCTGAAATAAAAGCTCATGGACTGGGTGGCTTATCAAAATCAGACATTTATTCCTCACAGTTCTGGAGGTTGGGAAGTCTAAGATCAAGGTACCACCAGTTTCAGTGTCTGGTGAGAATCGACTTCCTGGTTCATAGTCAGCTGTCTTCTCCCTGTGTCCTCACATTGTGGAAGGGGACAAGGGAGCTCTGAGGGCACTGATCCTATTCAGGACGGCTCCACCCTCATGACTCAATCAACTTCCAAAGGCCCCATATCCTCATACCATGGCCTTGGGGGTTAGGATTTCAACATACGAACAGGGCCAGGGGCAAGGGCATGAACATTCAGTCTATAACACCTAGAATCTTTCCCCATTTCTCCCTGTTCAAAACCTACTCACCCCTTAAGACCCAGGTAAACATTACCACTCCATGAAGATTTCCTAGAGCTGTGCTGCCCACGAGAAATATAACCCAAGCCACATATGTCATTTTAAATTCTCTAGTGGTCAAGGACTGGCCTGAGTGACTCAGTTGGTTAAGAGTGCGAGCTCTGAGCAACAGGGTTGCCAGTTCAATTCCCACACGGGCCAGTGAGCTGTGCCTGAGCTAAGCTGCCACTGAGCTGGCCACGTGCTCTTAGCAGTAAGGTTGCTGATTTGACACCCATAGGGTGGCTGCATGGCTCAGTGTGCAACAAAGTTGCCGGTTCGACTCCCACATGGGATGGTGGACTACGCCCCTCCTTTCTCCCCCACAGCGCAACTAGATTGAAAGCGGCGACTGGGTTTAGAGCTGAGCTTTCGACCTCCACAACTATGGTTGAAGGACAACAACTTGACTTGGAGCTGATGGGCCTGGAAAAACACAATGTTCCCCTTCCTCAATTCCCCGACACTGTTCCCTTCCCCAATTCCCCAGTAAAAATCTAAATAAATAAATAGATTTTCTAGAACTCAAATTTCAAAAAATGAAAAGAAACAGATGAAACTAAATTTTAAGAATAGATTCCAATATATCCCAATATATCCAAAATGTTATTTCAACATGTAATCAACACCAGGTATGAATGAGATAGCTTGCATTCTTTTTGTACTAAATCTTAGAAATCGGTGTGTATTTTATACTTACAGCCCATCTCAAATTGGATGGCCACATATCCACAGCTCAGTGGCCACGTGCAGTTGTGGCTACTGCCCAGACAGCACAGTTCTAGATGGACTAAGTCAACCTGCGTTCCTCCCTCCCTGGAGCTTGTGCCAAGTGTCACATCCTGCCCTGCCTCACTTCTGCAGCCTGTAAGCTCCTTGAATTTCATTCATAAACCTGTGCTGCACAACTGATGTGCTCAGAACTGGACATACAGGTAGGCACGTCCCCACCCTCGTTGTCACATATGTGTGACATCTCCATGTCTCAGTGGGATGTGCTCAGTGGAATGAAGGAATGAATATGGTGGTCCTGGGAGTGGGGGCAGGAGGGGTGGAGGGAGCCCAGGAGCAGCATCGGGGCTCACCAGGCACCGGCAGATCTGGCAGGGATCCCCATGTGCAGTCCACTCTTGGCCATGCTCCCGGTGAGAGCCCCCTTCTGTGCAGCCTGGGGTTGGGGGGGAGATGGGCAGAGAGGAGGCCTGGTGGCAGCCAGCCTGGACCTCAGCTTCAATCTGCCCCCTCCCTCCTCCACATGCCCTCGGACGGCTCTCCAGACCAGGTCATGCCTCTGCCTAGACCCCTGGTTGGCTCCCAATGTCCCAGGCTGGGTAAGGCCAAACTCCTTAGCCTGCTCTTCCAGGCCTCCCAGGACCCAGCATGGCATGCCCACTTCCCCCACCTCTCTACGGCCCCTCCCCACCTCCCACTCTTATTTTTGGCCATTTACCTTCCCACCTAGCATCCACCCACCTCGCACTGTCAGGCCCAAGCCTTTGTTCTAGCTGCCCTCTCTTCCTGGGATGCACTCTGCCTTCTTGCTCCCTTCACCTAGCTAGCTGCTCTTTACCCTTAAGGTTTGCTCAGGACACACTGCCTCCAGGACACTTTCCCTCCTGTGCCCAGACTGGATTAGGTCTCCTTTCTGATTCCATGGTACCTGGCACCTGCTTCTAATTCTTGCTTTTGCTAGTGTTGTTGTGTGACTCAGTGTCACCCTCGAGGGCCCAACTCGAGTCTTAAGGGCACAAAGCAGGTAATAGTCAACATTATTAAGGTAAAATATCATTCTCCACACCTTACAAACAGGGAATCGAGGCACCGAGAGGCCCATAACCACACGATGTGGCAAGGGCAGAATTGGAGCTCAGGCATCACTGGAATGACCAGGCCTCACTCCCCCTGACTGAACCCTGAGGTCTGAGCCAGCAGAGCGGGCTCTGGAGTTGAAGAAACGGTGAGAGAGCCCTGCTGGAGCCCCACCGGGGAAGAGTCAGGCATCACCTTGGCAGGTTGGGCAGCAGTGGCCAGGCCTCAGGACTGGCTCAGGGCAGGGGCTGGGCGGGCACTTCATGGGCACACAGCGAACCAGGCTCCTCTGTAATGCACCGACAGCTGTAAAGCTCCTGGGTCTGGCTCCCAGAGAGAGCAGGGCGCGCAGTGTCAGGCACCCTTGGAGGGGTGGCGCACAGGGGTCAGGACAGAGAGTGAACCTCATGGGTACCAGGGCTTGGAAGGCATGGGAGGGGCTGAAAGGGTGGCCTCAGCATGGCGGGGGGGTGTCCAAGGAGGAGCAGGACCTGGGCAAAGCTGTGGGGGGGACTCACCAGGCAGGAACATTGGAGACACGGGTTGGAGCTGGACAGGAAGTTGGTCCCCTCCTCGTAAAGCTGCCCCTCATACTCACAGCCTGGGGAGGGTTGCCAGGATGACAGGCTTTTAGCAGAGAGCAGGGTGGGTGGATATCACCCAAGAGAAGGCATGACCCCCAATAGGTACTGGACCCTCTGGGGCTGGGGGGATGGAAGGGTGAGGCGGGGTGGGAAGGTCACCTGGCCGGCAGACAGGGCAGCACTCCCCAGGTGGGGTGTAGCTCTCCAGGCAGTTGAGCTCGGAGCATGAGGGCCCCTGGCACCGCACGGTCCCTGCCTGTGGGGCAGACACTGAGCCCTCCCTCCCTCCCCACTACCCATTCCTGTGAGTTACTCTGCTGACCTAGCAGCACGAGCAAGCTTCAGGCCTCAATGCCTGGGTGGCAGCAGCAGCCCTGTCTGGCCCCCAGATTGGGCTTGGCACTGCCAGGCCAGGGGTATGCCGAGCAGCAGGGCCGTGGGCCGTGGCTAGGGTGAGGCTCTGATTCTCTTACCTGGCAGGTGCAGGTGACACAGGGTTCTAGTTGCCATGTTTCCCCAGCCCTGTGACCTCCAGGGCAGCCTGCAAAATCAAGGCCAAGCCCCCAAGTAAGAGACCCAGAGGACTGGGGCAAAAGAACCCAAGGACACCACTTGGAAGGGGCACCATTCAGGTGATAGACGGTTGGGATTTTGGTATTTACTGCAACTTTCCAGCAGGTGGCAGTAAAGTGTGTAACGCTAATGAACAGTAGACTTCCATTATTTTACAATAGATGGAGAAAAGGGTGCCTTTTTTTTTTTTAATTTCCCCAAAGACATCATATAGATTAGCAGTGGCCCTGAGGCACCATGTATCCTACAGACTGTGTGTGTGTGTGTGTGTCCCTTTTCTTTGAGATCCATCAACTCCTAAGACTTCAGTCTTCATCTCTGGCTGACTCAAAGGCTACCTGTCAAAGCCTCACTGTCTCCTGAGCCCCTGTTCCACCTTTCCCACTACCAGGTGAGATTCTTCCTGGGGTAGGTAGAGTAGATAAAATACAGGACGCTCAGTTAAATTTGAATTTCAGGTTGTGGACGGAAAAAGGGGTTCTATGGAGAGTAGCCTCACAGGGTGATCTGATCATTAATTTCTAACTGGGTGGGTCATGGTGGGTGGTCACACCCAGGCATGTACTTTTTGGTAAAAGGTTTATCTTTGCCTTAAGCAAGCCCTGTCCATTATTTCTGTGCATCTAGGTTAACACACCTTTGAAATAACCACTCTCAAGAGAGCACATCATCTTACCTGTCCTGAATCTAGTCCCCGCCTGGCTTTCTCCCACCTTCATGTCATCTGCTTTATGGTCCCTTTAATTCAAATGCATAAAGGAAACTGCAAAACTGTCATGCTCCGGATTCAGCATTTGAGATCTTGCTTTCCGGCAAATGTCAGTTTGGGCTCAAATAAACTCATAAAAATTCTCTGCAGATTCGGACATTTCTTACGTTGACAAGATAGACAACCCACACCTTTTTAGCATGTCTCAGATTGCATGTGTACGCTACAAAAGTATAGGCTGTTTATCTGAAATTCAAGTTTAACAGGGCATCCTCTATTTTTATTTGCAAAATCTGGCAGCCCTGTCTTCCTGACCATGAGCTGGCCACACTCCCAGGAGAGCCTCGCCTCCACCTCTTCCCAGCTCTCTTCATGTCACTGGCACCACTGCCCTCCTAGCTTCTCGCTATTCCATGGGGTCCAACCAGTCAGCAGCTCCTGCCTATCCTTTGGGAGCACCCCTCCTTCTGCAGCCCACTGCCATCCCTGGCTCCGTGGCTAGACAAGTGCTGTAATAGCTATCTAACTGCTCTCTCTGCATTGAGCCCAGACCAGTTGAATATTCCCAAAACACCTCTTTGAACAGGCCACACTCTAGCTCTTCAGCCTTCTATGGCTCCCCATTGCCCACAGAAGAAAGGCCAAACTGCAAGGCTTACAGCAGTTCGTTCCCACTGGCCTTCCCAGACTGATTTTCTGCCACACACCCCCTCCCTACCCTGTCCTTGTGCCTTGAGGGCCCCTAAGGACTGTCTCCTTCAGGTAAAATCCCCACTTTCCCTTAAGATCCAGCCAGTTCTCTGTAAAGCACTCCCTGACACCTAGTTTGGGCGTGCCTCCCCTGCCTTCCTGCCCTTTCCTCTGGTAATTAACCACTTACTGCCTTTCTACATCTCCTCTTCACCTGTTCATTGAATCTTTTTTTTTTTTTTTTTTTTAGCTGAGCCATCCTGCCACCTGTTGGCAGCTCAGCTCGGGCTGGGCATTGAACTGCTGTTGCTCAGAGCTCAGCTCACACTCTTGAGCGAGCTCTTAACCAACTGAGCCACTTGGCCGGCCCTTTGTTCATTGGATATTAAATCTTATATTATATTAGCTAGAAATTTATCTTCTCAACTAGATTAGAAGCTCCCCAAGGGCAGGTAAAAGAGGATCCAGAGCCTCTGGTTCAGTCCCAGGCCAGAGTCCATATTTGCTGAGTGGCTTTGGTTCTGAAATCCCCTAGCCACTGCCAGAGTGAGTGGGCAGGCACCCTGTGGGCATGGCTCTGGGAGCCCCAGAACAAGTGCCAGAGGCAAGGCCGGGGCTGGCAGGGGCTGACCTGGCTCACAGTGTGGGCAGCATGCTCCTGGTTCCAGACAGGGTCCTCGTGGGCATGGCGTCTGGGTACAGGTTATGGCTCCTTCCTGTGGGGAGGCGGACTGGTGGCTGCACAGGCATCAGAACCCTGGCAGGTAGGGCCTCCAGAAACGAAACCTCACCTCAGGCTGGGACATGCCAAGGAGCAAGAGGCTGAATTGGCTCAGGGGACATGAGCCACCCTTGGTCCAAGAGCAGAAAAGAGACACCCTACCCCCACTCCATCATCCCCTGTCACTCTTGACCCCAGAAATCATCTCTTCCAAGTGCCAGCAAATTCCCAGAGTGGAGAGATCCTAGGAAGGGGACCGAGGCCTTCCTCAGTGGAGGGGTGAGGAAGGAAAGGCCAGAAGAAAGTAGATGTGGAGCCAGCTGAGGGAGAACAGGCAGGTAGATGACAGGGAAAGATGAAAGGGCATCCGCAGGTGAGGGGGCAATGCAGGAAGCTGAGCAACGCCATCCTCTTTGCCCTCCCTGCCACTGTTTGCCAGGCCCAAATCAAAGAGGCCTGGGGCCCCCCACCATGTGCATGGGGGTTGAGCTCCAGGAAGCATCTGAAGGCCCTGGGTGGCCAGGCTTGAGGGGAGAGGCAGGCAGACCCCATTACTTAACATTCAGCAGGCATACCAGGCTGCAGCGACGGGGAGCTACACTGAGGCAGACAGGTGAGGGGGACAGGTATGGGATATTCAGGCGGGTCACGGAACTCACCAGGCAGTGGCAGGTGGTACAGGCATCTGGGGAGAAGGTCTCCCTGTTGCCGTACACTTGACCATTGTGGCTGCAGCCTGGGGAGACAGACAGAGCTGTTACTCAGGCACTGAGGCCCCTCTCCAGGCTTGGTGGTCCCAGTGGGTAGATGGGACGGTACTCACCATGGCAGTGGGGCAGGCCAGGCTTCAGGTCACAGCGTGCAGTCCCATCCTGGCAGATGCAGGTTGTACAGGTGTCAGGTTCCCACTGAGCCCCCTCAGGCCAGGCCCGCCCCAGTGCCCAGCACTGGGGAGAAGATGGGCGGCATTCGCAGGACTCCAGCTGCCTCACCCTCACCTGCAGGTCCTTGTTCTGGGGGCAAAAAGGTGTCTGCGTGGGGGTTGGAGGCACTGGCTCAGCTTCCCCCACCATCTCTAGCCGATTTGTGGGGGGCGAAAACTGAGGCAGGATGAGAAGGGAATTTGACAGTTCCAGAGCAGAGGTGGGTCCTCCTCCCCGCACGCGGCTCAGTCACAGCTCTTAGGGGACTTGTCAGGCTCCCAGGGAAACATGGATCCCGCAGGCCTCTCTTTTGGACAGAAGGGGACCCAATCCCCATGCCCCAACAGTTAAAGACCTTTCTCCAGCCCAAATCTTCCCTGATGATGCCTTATATATATATAGCAGTGCTCCATAATGTTTGCAAATACATGAGAGAATATGAAAGTCTGGATTGACAAAACAGATATCGTGGAGGTTCTTCATTTTTATGAAAAAAGAAATGTTGAGAACGTTCAGGTAAGAACTTCTCCGTGTGCATTTAAAACAAAATTCTGTTTTCGGATCTCCTGGCCCCCCGCCCCGAAACCCAACTCTTCTCTCGTTTCCTCCAGCTCACCACAAGGCCTGCCCTACCCCATGCATACAGGCCGCGCCTCCAGTGGTACCTGCTGTCTGAGTTCCTTCACCTCAGCCTCCAGTCGTCCCAGCCGCTCTTCCAGGGGGTGCCACTGCGCCTGGGGGCCCCCAGCAGGGGCTGAGGAGTGGGCTGGACCCTGCTGCTGGTAGCCAGAGATGTCAGCAAGCCCCAGGGACTCCCTGGGGACCACCCCATCTGAAGGCACAAGAATCCAGGGTGGGTCTATGGGTGAGGGGCTAGCAAGGTTTCCTGGGTTCTGTCTTCCCAGAGATGTGCCCCACGCCTGTCCGCCTGCTCCGTCCCCTATCCAGGGAAGGAGATGGAGCTGTGAGGGTGCTGGAGTAAAAATATGGGAGGAGGAGGAGGGAGCCCTGAGTGGACAAAAGTGACCTGACCAGTTTCCCAATTAGCAAAAAGCTTGTAGTCAGGTACCAGCCCCAGGGAGCCTGACCCCTGGGGGCACAGGGCCTCCCTGCAGCTTGACTGACTCTGCAGGGGTCCCCCCAGCCATGGTGGGGGGCATGTTAGGTCATCCATCCTCACTGGGGCCAAGGACTTGGACAGGGGCAGCTTGGGGAAAAGTGGTCAGAAAGGCACCACTTTTGGAGAATGTGTGTGTGTGTGTGTGTGTGCGTGTGTGCGTGCGTGCGTGCGTGCGTGTGTGTGTGTGTGTGTGTGTGTGTGTGTGTGTATTGGGGGCCATGGTGGAGATAAGCCACTGCTCCCTCTTTCCCTGCCCTCAAGCCTGGCCACTATTTCCAGGCCTGTGGCAGAGAGGCAGGGTGGGCTCTGGAAAGTGAGACGTGGGTGCATTTCCTGAAGGGTTTGGGGAAGGTGCTGGAAGGACCCCCATTAACTCTCAAGGTGGTGGGCTGAATGAAGACAGCCTGTCCCTGGTTCTAGGTGACACTAAGTTGAGGAAAGATGGGGGGTTCTGAGCTCAGGCCTGAGGTTGGGGACTGCCACTTTCACCTCACTTTAATCCTTCTCTGGCCATCAGAAAAGTAAAGGCCATGGAGCAGGACAAGCTAACTCCACAAACATCCCACAGACCCTCAGGTAGGGGTGGGCAGGGCAGTGGAAGGTCCGTTGGAGAAGGTGAGTGAGGAGGAGGTAAGTGAAGAGGGAGAAGGGAGGGTCTTTCCCACAGCGGCAGCTCATTATTGAGGCCAGCCTGGGGTGGCTAAAAGGGTTTCTTGCAGACACTAGTTCTATGAGGCAGGGGAACAATGTCACCCACTCCACCCACCACCCCACTACCACCACCCAGGGGGATTGGAGATTCTATTCCAAAACCTAAGTTGTCCTTCTTCCAAACCTACTTTGGCCAGAGTTCCTTGGCTTGGTTAATGCCATCCCCACCTACTCAGAAATCTGGGGCTCAGCCTTCCATGTGTACCCTTCCCAAATCCCATCAGTCTCTGGTCTCAGTCAGTCATCCCCCAGCCCATTCCCCAAGCCTGTCTTCTCCCTCTGTCTCCACTCAGGAGGCTGAAGACACAGCCACCCTCCCAGCCTCCACCTGGCACAGCCTTTCTAAATCACACATCTGAAGGTTTCCAGCAGCAGGTCCAAATGGGCCCTTTCACAAGCGCCACCCATCTTTTCAGCCTGCCCTGTCACCGCCCCCCCCACCTCCACGGTTCTAACAGCCCAACAAATGCAGGCACCCAAACCTCCTGTGCATGTTGCCGTCTCCTTCTCTCGCACAGGGTCACCTGGAATGGCCTCGGTATGGCCCCTGTACCTAGCTTCCTTCCTAGCCCCGAGAAGGGTGGCCAAGGACGGGGTCTCAGGGTCTCACCCTCCACCCCAGCTTGGCTCTCATCCCCCATGATCCTCCTCCAAACCTACTTAAGCAGGAATAATTAGGGGGTCAGGGAGAAGCTGGGGGGTCCTCTGGGACCCTTAGGGAGAAGGCTAGTCCCTTGCCTGGAGAGACCCGCAGAAGGAGACCCTGAGGATCACACGAAGCCTAAGTGCTCACCATGGAACTGTCCTCAGCTCCCCTCTCGGACAGCTCTATTCCTGCCTACCCCGCTGCTGCGAGAACCAGACCCAGAGACTCAAAGTCAGTTCCCGTAGCAGGCCTCCTTTCTTTCCCCTTTCTCATGACAAATAATTAACTTCAGACTCCCGGATTCCAGGGCAGCCTCTCCCCCACTGCTGCCTGCAGGAATTCCTGCAAAGGCCATAGCAAGAAGCCCCCTCCCTCTCCTGGAGCCCAAGCCTCAGCCTCCGAGCTCCCGCACCAAGCTGACACCTCCACCGACGGGAGAACAGAGGCTGGCCACGGCACCCCCAGGCAGGGCCGGGAGAGGCAGCCCTGGCTCCAACTCATCCCCTCAAACTGGTCTGAGCAAGGGCAGGGTCCTGCCCCGGCCGCCCCTCAGCCCTCGGTGCCCCAACTTACCTCTGCCCATTTTCCAGGCTGGAGCCAGGCTCATGAGCGGCAGGACAAGGGCCAGCAGAGCAGCCCTGGACCCCGCCATGCTCGCTCCGCTTGGCTGCTGTCTGCGGTCGTGGCTCAGCAGGCGCTGGGGGAGGCGGGGTGGGGACACACCAGGCCGCCTCCCACCCAGTCTTTGTTCAGGGAAGGCTTCTGGAATCTGTCATCCCTGCGGGGGCGGCGCCTGCCTCCCTGCTGGGCACCTCGACAGGGGTCCCAGCCCCATCCTGATCCAGTGCGGGCTCAGAGGTGCAGCGGCCTTGAGAGCAGCCCCAGCCCCGCAAGAAGCTGGGAGGGGTAGGGGCAACATCTGCATGTGACGCCAGAGGAGACCCTGACAATAAACACAAGTTTGTCCCTCTCGGGCTCTAGGACAGCTGGTCTTCCTGCCCCATTTAGTTACTCCAGCTCCTGTGGTTTCCAGTTCAGCTTTACCCCTTTGTTGCCTGTTTATAGGAAAAGTAGATTGAGCTGGGTTCAAATCCCTGCTCAGCCAGTTCCACATGCCCTTAGATAGATGTCTAACTTCTCTGTGCCTCAGTTTCCCTGTTTGTAAACTACAGGTCATAATATCTATTTTATAGACTTGCAGTGAGGGTTCAGTGGGATTATGCACATAGACAATTGAGGGTAGTGGTTGGCACATGCTAAGTGCTCAGTAAATGACAAATAAAAATAGGTGCTACCCCTGTCTCTGAAATCAGAGGCTCCCAGGCTTCTCCTCCTTTTCCCACCTAATACATTCTTTCCTGGGCTCTATTCCCCACCCCGTCTACCCCAGAAGTCCCAGGTTTGGCCCCAAATGCCAAGGCCTCTTCTTGCTGGCTGGTCCCAGCCCATTTTCCAGTTCCTGAGCTCAGGCCTGGGCTCAGGCTGGGCCCTGGGCTCAGCAGGCAGACGGGGCCACAGGAGGAAGTGAGAAAACTGGCCACATGGGCCCCCCAATCTGGGAAACTCCTCAGTGCAGCTGGGAAGCAGGGAGGTGGGGATGGGCCCCAAGCTCGCAGGCAAAGGGACATTGAGGGTGGAGCCATGAATCCTGCCAATGCAGTCTCCCTCCAGCCATAAAGGCCAGCAAGTCAGAGGCCACCCCTTTCCCCAGCCCAGGCCGGGACAGAGGTCCCCCCAGCACATTATCCATGTACCTTAAAAGAAGGCAGCGTCTCTCCCCGGGAGTGTGGGTACCTAACAAGGCCTGAACAGCTGGCAGCAGCGGGAAAGGGCTGTTGTGAGCCCGTGCTGAGACCTGGCCCCGGCCTGCCTGGAGCGAGGCTCATAGGAGCAGAGGAAAGCCAGGAACAGCAGGCGGAAAAGGAAGAAGGAAATGGCAGCTCTGTTCCCATTGGTCTTAAGGAAAATGATGCCTGTTATAAGGCAGGCATCCTGGGAGGCTGGGTGGAGGAGAGGCCAATCGAATCCTGGGGCTGATGCTTTCTGCTGGGGACCTTAGGCAAGTCATTTAACTTTCAGAAGCTAATTTTTCTTAACTGTGACATGTAGCTCTGCTAGCATCCACCTCATAGGGTGTTTGTGAAGGTTAAGCAGGGTTAAGTTTTCCCAAAGGCTGGAAAGAATGCTCAGCATAGCACTTGGCACATAGACATTAACTTCTTTTTTTTTTAAAGATTTTTATTGGGGAATTGGGGAGGGGAACAGTGTTGGAGAATTGGAGAAGGGGAACAACCAAGTTGTTGTCCTTAGATCTTAGTTGTGGAGGGCGCAGCTAGCTCAGCTCCAAGTCCAGTTGCCATCTCCCCACCCGACGGCAGCTTGTGGCCTCTCAGCTCAAGGTGCTGTGTTCAATCTTAGTTGCAGGTGGGCGTAGCCACCATCCCAAGCAAGAGTCGAACCCTGGAAACCTTGTTGCTAAGAGCGCACACTCTACCCACTGAGCCATCCAGTCGCCTGGCGGCTGCTCAGGGCAGCTCAGCTCAAGGTGCTGTGTTCAATCTTAGTTGCAGGTGGGTGTAGCCCATCATCCCATACAGGAGTCAAACTGGAAACATTGTTGTTAGGAGCACGTGCTCTCACTAGCTGAGCTATCCTGCCACCTGTTGGTAGTTCAGCAGCAGCTCAGCTCATGTGCAGTTCACTGGCCCAAGTGGGGATCGAACCGGTGACCCTGTTGCTCAGAGTTCACGCTCTTAAGCAACTGAGGAATTAACTCTTATTACTTCTCTTGTATGCTCTCTAATGGTCACCCCACACATGCAGGTGGAGGCCTTTCTTCCCCCTGTACAGAAGTGGAACCTGGGAGAAGTGGGAAAAGCAGCTCAGAGTCACTCTGGGAATAAACCATGGAGCCCAGATTCAATGCCAGTTCTTTGGGATCCCAGGGCCTGACCAGGCCTGTCCACATTGGCCCCTGGTCCCACAACCTGGCCTCACCCTCAGCATGACCCTGACCAGACTCTGAGAAAAGAGGCTCATGCTTCCAGCAGCTTTGGGGCTCCTCTTTCCTAGAGTCAAAGATGGAGCACTTGTCAGGAATGGCATCCTCGTACCACTCCTTGTAAACTTCATCACCAGGAGCCCAAGTGCCCCAGCAGTCCCGGTTGCTTACTGTTCTGTGTGTCCCCACAGCACACACCCCTCCCTACAACACCTAATCCAGGCCCCCACCTGCCTTTTCCTGCCTCCATCAGAGCACCTGAGTGCTGCTGCAAAACAACCCACCACTTGGCTGACAGGTTTCACTTCAAATTCATGGCCACAAATCTCAACGGACAGGCAACCCTGCCAGAAATCCTACTACGGATCCCTGGTGAGTCCAACCTCCTGCTCCCTGAGAGGAGAGCCTCATACTCTCTCCTTCCTTCCTGAACATCTCAGTGATTCTGCCCTTACACCCTGTATGATCTTGGTAGGTTATTGAACCTTTCTAAGCCCCAGGTTCCTCCCCCGTGGAACAGGGGCAATAATAGTTCCTCTGTCATGATTGTTATAAAGATCATCTTCGCCTGGATTCCCTGAAAGCAGGGCCTGGAACAAAGCCTTACATGCAACTTCATTTTGGAATATGAGCACAGCGAGCAGGAATGAGGGGCGGGGAGAGCAAAGCAGGGAGGGATAGCGCGCCAGTCCAAGGTGGCCTTGGAGGGGCTGGCCACTGCTTGGGGTGTCTGCACATCCAATCCCAGAGGACCATCTAATCTGTCTGAAAACAGCTCAGGGCAGAAAGTGGAAGCACTGATCCACTGGCATCAGTGTCCCATTGGTCAAGGGTGGCCCCTTGGAGCATTAGCTGCTCCCAGTGATGCATGAGTGAGTGCCCCAGTGGGCTTTCCAGCGTGTCCAATGCGGTGCACCATAGAAATTGCAAAGCAAGAAGGGGGAGGTTTGCAGCCAGGGCCTGAGCTGAGACACTGACTGCTGTACCTGCAGAGTTGCTTGCAGCCTGCGTAGAACTGGAATAAGGTGCAGCTGACAGGATTATTTGCATAAGAGGGCTCCAATGCATGGGACACAAAAATTTTACAGTGCCTGGCACATTTTAGGCCAAAATATATTATTATTTTTATTAACGTAATCATTATCTCCTGCTCAGGCTCAACCTGAAAAGCCAATTTTAATATTAACATTCTTTTTTTATTGGAGAATTGGGGGAGGGGAACAGTGTTGGAGAATTGCAGAAGGAGACCCACCAACTTCTTCAGTCTTTGTCGTTGAGGGTGCCAGTCGCCATCTGGCTGCCTGTCGGCAGCTCGTGGCCTCTAAGCTCAAGGTGCTGTGTTACAATCATAGTTGCAGGTGGGCGTAGCCACCATCCTATACAGGAGTTGAACCTGACAGCCTTGTTGTTAAGAGTGCACACTCTATCCACTGAGTCATCTGGGAGGCAGCTCAGCTCAAGCTGCCAAGTTCAGTCTTAGTTGTGGGTGGGCATAGCACATGCTCTCACCAGCTGATCCATCCTGCCACCTGTTGACAGTTCAGTGACAGCTCAGCTTGGGCTCAGCGTCACTGTCCCATGTGGGAATCGAACCAGGGGCCCTGCTGCTTAGAGTTTGCGCTCCCAAGCCAACTCTTAACCAACTGAGCCACTCTGCCAGCCCAATATTAACATTCTTTATCTGCAACAGAAGGTAAAGAAGCTTCTGGAAAATGTACTCTATGAAATAAAAACCCAGAGCTCTGAGGAAAGGGTGCTTTTGGCAGGGCATTTGAGTTGCACCGTAAGTGATCTCTGTGATCCTCTTTTGTGCCAGCTATCAAGTCAGATAATACAGTGATGCAATACAATGATGAACAAAACATGGTCCTGGTTACAATGCCTCACGCAGGCCAAGGGTAGGGGGCACAGGGGTTCCTGGAAGACAGAAGGGCATAAGAACAGGACCATAGGTGCACACCAACGTCAGGCTGAGAATACAGGGCTTGCATTTCTCTGCTGAGCTAGTGGAACCAGATGCTGAATCATGGGCAAAACCCAGCCCTTGCTTTAGAAGGACATTCTGGCTAGAGAAAGAAGGAATGATTCGGGCCCTGGTTTGAGACCTTACTTGGCAGAATAGCCCCATGTGTGGAGTGCTGTGGGGACCCCGGCGGGGTGTGGGCATAGAGTGTGGTGCTAAGTAGGGAAGCAGACGGGCTCCAGGGTTTAGAATCAGTGCATTCTCAGTTCAACTGCTCCACCACTTACTGTCTGTGCTGGCTGCTCTCTATTTCTCTCCTCTGCTATTCACTCCCCTCTCTCTCAGCCACCTACAGACTGCATTACTCTGGCTTCCTGTTGGGTCAGCCAGTGAGAGGCACGGGTAGGGCTGGAGAACAGGAGGGGAGAGGGGTTGGGGTATTTCTGCCCCCTGCTAGCCTTGGGCTCTGGTGGGATCATTATTCCTTCCCTTTGCCCCTCAACCCAGGGGGTGGCAATGGCTTGCTTCCTTGTTCGGTTACATTTGCTGGAGTTTTTGGAGTGTGTGTGTATTTTTTGTGTCTGTGCAGAGAAACCAATGCAATCAGACTGCGTATCTGAACCCCACAGCAGGGACAAAACTGGGAGAGTGAGCAGATTTTTGGGTGCCCACACAGGGACCTCCACCCTTGGGGTTCTCCAGCCTGGAGGGGACCTTGCCTCTTGTGCCTTGGCTTATCCAGTCTCTTTTCTGACTTTTGTTTCTCCAAGACTGATCCCTGTGGATCGCATTTGGACTTGGAGAAGCTAAGAAGGTGGGAGAAAAAGAGAGGAGATAGGTGTGACTTCCTGCCTGCAATTCCACATTCTCCCCACCCTTTTCTCCTCTTCCTACCCCTCCTGGCCCTGCTCTCAAACTTCAACAAAGCTCCGGTGGTGGCTCCAGGCAGCACCATGACTTAGGCGAGCACAGTTCCACAGAATTTTTTGCAATGATGGAAATGTTTGATATTCATACTGTCCAATACAGTGGCCCATGAGGCTACCGAACACCTGTAACATGGCTAGTGAAATGAACACATTGTGGACCGGTGATGCAGATTTGCGTCTATACATTAAGGGGGAATGTTTCCAGAGGCATCACACCCTCAAGCACTACGAGGGTCTTTGGCATTTCCTGAAAATTTCAGTTCACAAAAATAGTTAGCGAATTTGTTATAAATTTTTAAAGAAACACAGTATAAAAGTTGCTTTCAATGGTTTAAACCCCGGGAACATGCATTTAAACAATTTAAATGCCCTGTCCTCAATGTGTTAAGGACCTGAATTTCTAATTTAATTTTAATAGAAATAGTCATATGTAGCTAGTGGCTACTGTGCTGGGCAGTGCATATTTAGACCATCAGGCAGCTTTGTGCAAATTTGTGAAAAGTGCAGCTTCTCAAGACAGCTTCCTTCCTTCCTTCCATTGGCTGGGAAAGTTCTATAATATAATAGATCCACAGTGGCTGCAATGTGAACGAGGCCACCGGAGTTGTGCAGTGCACAGCTCTGGCTCCAGGGCCCCGCCCCTGAATGGCAGTGACAATGATTGCTGTGCTGGGAGTGCTCAGTGGGAGCCGGTCACATGGATTATCGGAATACATGCTGACAGTGCTCTGGGAAGTAGATGCTATGGCGGCCCCCATTTTACCAGTAAGGAAACTGGGGTTTGGAGAGTTTGAGCAGCTCAACCAAGGTCACACAGCTGGAGGGGAGAGACTCTGCTTTGCATCCCATCTCTGACTTCCAACCACTCTAGAGTCCATGAGCTCCTCTTCCATCGGCCACGACTTTTCTTCACACGGAGAACCACGTCTCCACGCCTTCCTCCCCCAGCAGCACTGGGTCTTCACTCTTACTCTCTCTCCCTTGCTCATGGGGCTGGGAGCACTGGAGGGCAGGTCGACTTCGTCAGCTCTGCCCCGCCCTCCTTTAATCTCAGGGTACGGCCACGAGAATTGGCAGGTACCAGTAGATGGGCACACTCAGGGGTCCCTCCTTCCTTTGCCTCAATCCCACTGCAAAATCCTAGGATTGGGTGTGAGGGCTACAGACTCTCAGAGGTTCCTTTGACCCCTGTCCATGGGATCCTGGTTTGGGCCCCAGGATTCAGATCCCAAACAAAGGCATGGCCTGGGAGGGTGGAGCAGCCTGGCTCTGAGCTGGTCCAGCTTTGTCTGTGCCTCTAAAGGGCTGGGTGAAGCCTGGTGAGTGTATTGTCTACACTTGCCCAGGGCCCTCTGCTTTAGGTTAGCTCAGCCCCCCTCGGGTGTGCCCTTGACTTTCTTGGCAGTCAGGCTCTGAGCTGCCAACGCTTGCCTTCTCACGCAGGCTGGCCAGAGCAGACACTATCCCTCAGGCTCCGGGCAAAGGTAGCCAAAGGGTCCCTGGGCAAGAGCCTGGTCTCATCTAGCACCGTAGCCCCACCCCACAGTTTAGAGACAAACAAGACCTTAGACAGGAGCAGAGGGAGGGGTACTGGTGACTGTTCCTTCCAGGTAATATGAAGGGGGTCAGGTGGCCAGGGGGCAGAAGCTAGTGGATCAAAACCATAGCTGGGGCCGGCCGAGTGGCGCGGTGGTTAAGAGCTGGCTTAGGATGCTGGTGGCCCCAGTTCGGATCCCACATGTGAGGGCCAGTAACACTGCCCTCAAAAACACACACACACACAAAAAAACCTTAGCTGGGGACATCTGTGGTACCAGACGTCCTGGCACCCAGTAGTGACCTCAGGTTTCTTTCTTTCTTTCTTTCTTTCTTTCTTTCTTTCTTTCTTTCTTTCTTTCTTTCTTTCTTTCTTTCTTTCTTTCTTTCTTCCTTTCTTCCTTTCTTTCTTTCTTTCTTTCTTTCTTTCTTTCTTTCTTTCTTTCTTTCTTTCTTTCTTTCTTTCTTTCTTTCTTTCTTTCCTTCCTTCCTTCCTTCCTTCCTTCCTTCCTTCCTTCCTTCCTTCCTTCCTTTTTCTTTCTTTCTTTCTTTCTTTCTTTCTTTCTTTCTTTCTTTCTTTCTTTCTTTCTTTCTTTCTTTCTTTCTTCTTTCTTTCTTTTTTTTAACAGCTTTATTGAGATATAATTCACATGCCATAAATTGAGCCATTTCAGTTCAATAGTTTAGTATATTTACAAAGTTGTGCAACCATCACCACAATCAATTTTAGAACATTTCATTCACTCCCAAAGGAAACCCTGTACCTGTCAACGTTCACCCCTATTTCCCGCCACCACCCATTCCTCAGCCCTAGGCAACCACTTACCTACACATTTTCTCTATGGATTTGCCTATTCTGGGTATTTCCTATCAGTGAGTCATACAACATTTGGTCCTTCGTGTCTGCATCTTTTACTCAGCATAATGTTTTCAAGGTTTGTTCATGTTGTACCATATATCAGCTCTTTATTCCTTATTATTGCCAAATAATATTCCATTGTATGTGTATACTGTATTTTATTTATCCATTCTTCAGTGGATAGACATTTGAGTTGTTTCCACTTTTTGACTATTATAAATAATGCTGTTAGGAATATTGATGTGCAAGTTTTTGTGTGGACATATATTTTAATGCCTCTTGAATATAGAACCAAAAGTGGAATTGCTGCATCATATGGTAACTCTATTTTTTTTTTTGTTTTTTTTTTTTTGAGGGTAGTGTCACTGGCCCTCATATGTGTGACCGAACCGGGGCCGCTAGCTTCCCAAGCCAGCGCTTAACCACTGCGCCACTCGGCCGGCCCGGTAACTCTATTTTTAACCTTTTGAGTAACTGCCAAATTGTTTTCTAAAGTGGATGCAACGTTTTACATTCCCACAGCAATTTCTCCATAACCCTTAACAACACTTATTATTATCTGACTTTTCATTACAGTCATCCAATTGGATGTGAAGTGGTATCTCGTTGTGGTTTTGATTTGTATTTCCCTAATGATTCATGATGTTGAACATTTTTCCACATGCTTATTAGTCATTTACATATCTTCTCTGGAGAAATGTCTATTCAAACCATTGACCCATTTTTTTAATGGGTTATTTGTTTTGAGTTATTTGTCTTCCTACTATTCAGTTGTAAGAGCTTTTTACATATTCTAGATACAAGTCACTTATTGGGTATATGGCTAGCCAATATTTTCTTTTCTTCTGTGGGTTATCTTTTCACTTTTTTTGTTCATTTTTCACTTTGCAGCACAAAAGTTTTACATTTTGATGAAGTCCAATTAATCTTTTTCTTTCGTTGCTTGTACTTTTGGTGTCACATTTAAGGAACCATTGCCTAAACTAAGGTTAGGATGCTGTATCGCTATGTTTTTTTATGAGTTTTATAGTATTAGCTCTTACATATTGGTCTTTGATCCATTTTGAGTTAATTTTTTGTATATGGTGTGAGGTGTTGCTCTGTTATTAGGTGCATATATGTTTATAATTGTCACCTTTCTGATGAATTACTCTTTTATCATTATAAAATGTTCCTCTTTACCGTTAGTACCTGTATTTGTTCTAAAATGTATTTTGTCTGATATTAGTACAGCCCCTCCAGTTTTTGTTTTTGTTTTTTTTTAAAGATTTTATTGGGGAATTGGGGGAGGAGAACAGCGATGGGGAATCGGGGAAGGGGAACAGACAAGTTGCTGTCCTTTTGTTGTTCAGTTTAGTTGTGGAGGACGTTGCTTCACTGGCCCATGTTGGTATTGTCATTGCGCTCTTCCCAGATGAGGCAGATCCGTCACCAGCCTCTGGATGGTCGCTCACTGCGGCTCTTGGCAGCTCACACTGGCTGCCTGCCACTCACTGTAGCCTATGGCAGCCCACTGCAGCAGGGGCTGCAGCCTACACCATCTCCAGGGCTCACAGCCCAGCTCCAGGTGGAGCTGTTGTTAGCTGTAGAGGGCAGTGCCACTGGCCCTCATATGAGGGATCCGAACCGGGGCCGCTGGCATCCCAAGCCAGCTCTTAACCAACACGCCACTCGGCCGGCCCTGATGATCTCTGCTTTTTGATTGACTGTTTAATCCATTCACATTATTGACAGAGTTGTATTTGCATTTGCCATTTTATTTGTTTTCTAAATATCTCATGTCTTTTTGTTCCTCTATTTCTCCCAGACTACTTTCTTTTGTTTCTTTTTTAAAAAAAAGATTTTATTGGGGAATTGGGGGAGGGGAACAACATTGGGGAATCAGGGAAGGGGAACAGACAAGTTGCTGTCCTTTTATTCTTCAGTCTAGTTGTGGAGGATGTCGCTTCACTGGCCCATGTTGGTGTTGTCATTGCGCTCTTCCCTGGTGAGGCAGTTACTCGCCAGCCATTGAATGGCCACTCATGGTAGCTCACAAAAGCTCATGCCCACTGCCTGCCAGCCCCAGAAGGTGCAGTGTCACTGGCCCTCATGTGGGATCCGAACTGGGACCCTGCTGCTCAGAGCTGACATCCCAAGCCAGCTCCTAACCAAAGAGCCACTGGGCCGGCCCCCAGACTGCTGCATCTTTTTTTTTTTTTTTTTTTTTTAGTAATTTTCTTAGTAGCTGCTCTGTGGTTTACCTGTAGACAACTTATGATACTGCCTGCCTGTCCCAATCAGGTAAGCTGTCTCCAAGAAAGGGCCTGAATAGAGTGTGTGGGCAGGAAAGTTGACTGAGGAAGAACAACCTTGGACGAAGGGCCCACACGGTAGCCCCAGTGAGTGATAGAGAGTCTGCAGCTTTAATGGAGCTGTGTGGGGTTTCACCTCGGATTTTATGGGTCAGGACAGGTGTCCAGGTCCAGTAAAACATGTGTCTTAAGATTTGGACACAGCTTATTGATAACCCTGTGATCAGACTGCCCTGGCAACTGTCCCTGCTGCTCCATTCTGCACCTAAATATCTCCTAGTGTGGATTCCAGAGCTTGTCCACATTCCCCTCTGCCCCCAGGGACCAACAGGCTGTGGGAATGGTGGCTGCTCTCCTGCCTAGAGCAACCTGCGGGAGGGCAGACAAAGGGATGGAGTGGAGGGATCTGAAGGTGAGGAAGCACTGGGAGTGGAGGGATGCTGAAGGCTTCTGCCTTCCTGGTTGAGCCAGCGGCCCTACTGGAATCCCACTGTGAGAAAGTACATCTGGAAATCTTTAGTTTTAAACCAAAGAGCAGGTAGAGCACAGAACAAGGTGAAGACCCAAGGTCCCTTACACCCAGTGATCAGTTCACTCACTGAGGATGCAGCCTCCTGCTACTCAATGAGATTTTCATGGGGGCCCACACCAGGGGCTTTGGGGATTAGAGTTCAGTCCCTGGTTGGTGGGAGCAAAGCTGAAGCATAATGAGGGGCGCCCTGCCCTTTAACCCTCATCTCAGGCCCCTTCTCCTCATCCCAGCTGATGCCCACTAGCAGAAGTTTCTTTTGCCTGCTATGCTCTGGTCCAAAGCAGAAGGTACGATGTCTGAGAAGCCCCCGAGAAGAGACACTCAGGAAAGGATCCACCCTAGGCCTCCTGGCCTCCTGTCCCTACCCTGACCCCAGTGCTGACTCTTGGACCTCACGGACTCTGAGGTCCTCATAAGGTCTTCTCCATGAGATTTGGTGCTCCCCGCCTCTCTGCTTCTACACCCTTGGATTCATAACAGCCTTTGCCAGATCCTCAGCCCCACTGAGGAGTGTGCAAGGGCAGGAGGGGTGGTTTACAGCTAGACCAGGCCCCTCGGTGTGAGCCTGCAGGACAGAATGCATACACACAGGGCTACATGTACCCAGCACAGTGCCAGGGCCCTCCTGGCCCTGCCAGTGACTGAGGGGAAAGCCTCCCACTCCCCTTGAGCTGGGACCAGCCCTACCTCCCAGGGCACTCTGAAAACAAAGCTCAGTCCCAAGGCCAGGCTCTGCTCCTCCCACCAGGAGGCCCACACTGGGGAGCAGAGCAGCTGCTCTGCAGATGTGCACACTACACTCATCAGGATGACAGGTCTTTCGGCCTCCACCCTGCTGTCCCTCACCCTCCCCTGCAGCACCAACGCCTGATTGAACCCTGTGAACCCAGCCTATATACCTGAATAGCCCAGATGGAGACAGGGTAGCCTGGAGGGAGCAGCCCCTGAGTAGGTTTCCAGGGATGGGTGAGGAGGAGCCAGGCTTCTTACCTGCAGGACTGTGCAGGTTCCCTAGTGCCTGATGGCTCACCCTGCCCCCATCCTGCCCACCCCATTCTTCTGCTTCTCTTGCGCAGAGTCCTATGTAGTGCCCTAATGTGGGTACTTAAGAACTAGCCCTGAAAGGTCTGGAAGGGTGGAAATCCTGGGGAAAATGAGCCACCTTGTTCTTGGTGCTGGCAGGAACCAGCCCCTCACCATTCATTCTGTGGACGGAAAAGGGGCCACATGTTAACCTGACAAGCTCAGGAGACTGAAAATAACCACATAAGATGGCATGAGCATAAACAAAAAAATTTCATAACTAAGTGGGTGGAAAGTTATATCTTGAGCTTCCTTCGTAAAGTTAATCTGTGCCTTTTCGTGGTTAATCTGTGCCTTTTCGTGGGCCTGTCTATTGCCTTTTTGCACCTAAATAACATCTTTGGAATGTCGTGATCCTTTTTCTGGACCAGAGCTGGAAACTGCAAAATTCCTCATTATTATGCTTGTCTCCTGATTACCTTCTCTATGTGCTGTAAAAAGCGAACTGTTAACTATCTTGCACCCACCTGTGTGGGAGAAGTACTGGTCTCTCCAATTTACTTTTATCCAATCCCAGAGATTTCCCACTTTGCTTTCTCCCACCCCCTTAATCTGTCACCAGTGGATTTCATGTAACCTTCCTCCTTTGATTTTATGTATAAAATAACCTGCAAACCACCATTTCATGGGGCATTTTCTCAATCCTTTGAGATTTTGCTTCCCGGCAATTGTCATCAGTTTGGCTCCAATGAACTCATAAGTTTTCTCTTAGGCTGGTTGTTTTTCGTCGACATTACTGTCACTTATCCATTTTCAAATTCATCATTCATTCATTCATCCAGGAACTCCCAGCCTGGAAGAGGAGCTGGGACACATGGCTGTCCCTGGGGAGAAGACCAAGGTAGCCATGGGCCCATTTTGGCATTCCCCCCCCCCGCCATTTCCCCATGAGAGTCCTTCCTTCCCAGTGACTCGAGTTTCTCTCCGCTTGCCACCTCCTCCCCTATCCATCCTCTGCTTTTTTCTGCCTTACTCCAGGCCCTAAAGCAGCTGACTTCCTGAACCGGCATGACCCTGCCCTTGGCCTCTGGATTCTGGCTGGGTTTGGCTAATGGGAGGCATTGGGAAGAAGAGAGTAGGAGGGTGGAACAGGCAGTATCTCTGACCTTGCTGTGACCACGGGTCCTGGAGGGCAGCCTCTCTGAGGGTGGTAACTGTTCCCTGCTGATACTAAATCCTGGGTGCCTGGAAGTTCCCCAATGGCTTTTGTAACCCTGTTTGCATCTCAGCAAATGTTCTAAACATGACCCCTGTGTCCTACTGGGACCCTGATTCATATACCTCAAACCTGGAGCTGCCCACAAGGAGGGACCCTTTGTCTGGGTCCCTGAGGCAGTTAGGGAGCCTGATAGAAGTTACCAACTGGAGGGAGGATGAAACAGAGGATAGGAGCAAAGCCCCCCTGTCTCTTTGCGAAGGGCCTGTTCTTTCTTTTTTCTTTTCTTTTTCTAATTAGAAGTTTTATTTTAGACTTAAAGAATTTTTTAAGACATATGTATCATATATGAGTATAGTATTGATCTTTTGCTTGGATAAAAAGGAAACAACAAACTAAATACATTTGTTAAGTTATTCCTAAAACTTCTGAACATTTAGAATTTGGATCTTCTGAATCAAGTTTTACATTTTTATTTATTTTTAATTTACATACAATAAATTCACCCTTTTGAGTGTATAGGTCTGAGTTTGGGCAAATGCAGAGAGCTGGGCCGGCCGAGTGGCGCATTGGTTAAGCGCTGGTTTTGGGGTGCCAGCGGCCCCGGTTCGGATCCCACATGAGGGCCAGTGACACTGCCCTCTACAGCTAACAACAGCTCCACCTGGAGCTGGGCTGTGCGAGCCCCAGTGATGGTGTGGGCTGCAGCCCCTGCTGCAGTGGGCTGCCATAGGCTACAGTAAGTGGCCCGCAGCCAGCGTGAGCGGCTGGCAGCCAGCGTGAGCTGCCAATAGCCGCGGTGAGCGACATCCAGAGGCCGGCGACCGATCTGCCTCATCCTGGAAGAGCGCAATGACGATACCAACAGTGAAGCAACATCCTCCGCAACTAAACTGAAGAACAAGAAGATAGCAGCTTGTCTGTTCCCCTTCCCCGATTCCCCAACGCTGTTCCCCTCCACCAATTCCCCAATAAAATCTTAAAAAAAAAAAAATGCAGAAAGCTGTAGAACCACCACCACAAACAAGATAAAGACCCTTCCCATTACCCCATGCTGCGCCTAGTGGTCAATCCCTCCCTGCACCCCAGCCCCTGGGCTGTCCTTTGGTCCTATAGTTTCTAGTGGGCCTGTCCCTAAGGGTGAGACAGCTGGGGAGTGGGCAGCCTCTCTCAGGGGCCAGGACCATTTCCTGGGCACACCAACCACCTTATCTACACAAACACCCCGGGGCCTGAGCACAAGGAAGGAAGCCACCAGCAGGAAAGAGTGAGGGGCATGTCAGGGTGTGGGGGCATCAGGGTGGAGAATAGCCCCAGGGAGCTCTGGGCTGCCAGAGCGGGGAACTTTGTGCCTCCTGGTTCTGCCTGCCCCACGGACCCAAGGAGGGCAGCTGGTCAGTGTGAGGCAGCTGCCCACAGCCAACAGAAGACACAGGATGTGCTCTATGGAGCAGTGACTGCTATGTTTATATTACTATCACTTCTACTGCATGCCCTGCACTGGGCTAGACCCCACCCTGTCTTACTGAACAGCAGTTCTGTGTTACTGACAGTACAGTATTAACTCCAGTATTTATAAATCAGGACACTGAGACTCAGAGAGGCTTACCCAAGGTCATACAGCTAGGACCTGAACCCAGGTCTGTTTGACTCTAAAGTGATCACATGTCACTCATCGTTTAGTCTGATTCAAATACCAGTGCCTCATTTTACCAGTTTGCTGTGTGCCCCTAGGTGACCTGCCTAACCTTTCTGAACTTTAGTATCTTTATCTATAAAAAGAAGGTAATACATAGTCCTGCCTTGTGCAGTTGTTGTGAGAATCAAATGTGATACCAATTTTTGGTGCAGAGTAAGTTACATATTAAATAGTGTTATGGGTTTTATTGTGCCCCCCCCCACTACACCCCTTGCCCCTCCGAATTCATATGTTGACGTCCTAACCTCCAGTACCTCAAAATGTGACCTTATTTGGAAATAGGGTCATTGCAGATGGAATGAGTTAAGATGAAGTAATTAGGGTGGGTCCTAATCCAATATGACTGATATCCTTATAAAAAGAGGAAATTTGGACAGAGAGATATGACAGAAGGGAATCCCTATGTAAAGATGAAGGCAGAGGGCCAGCCGAGTGGCGCGTTGGTTAAGGGTTGGCTTGGGGCTCTCTTTTTCCCTGCCGTTGTAGGGCATGTGGTTGACTCTTCCTCACCATGTCTTCTCACAAGACTTTCAGGATCAAGCGGTTCCTGGCCAAGAAACAAAAGCAGAATCGGCCCATTCCCCCAATGGATTAGGATGAAAACTGGTAATAAAATCAGGTACAACTCCAAGAGGAGACATTGGAGAAGAACCAAGCTGGGTCTATAAGGAATCGCACATGAGATGGTACCATGTATTTATGCTGTGTCGGGGTTGTTTAGATCTTAACCATGGCACTGAAAAGATTGCTACTATCTGAACAGTTGGGTGTGTTTTATTGGGAAATTACGGGAAAAATGAATTTTCTCTTAATATGTTTCTGCATTAATAGGTTGGTTCAGTAATAAATCTGTGAGGCCTTCTTAAAAAAAAAAAAAGTTGGCATGGGGTGCCCGCTCTGAGCAGCAGAGCCCCGGTTTGGATCCCACATAGAGGGCTAGGGATGCTGTACCCTCTGCAGCTGGGATGGTGAACAACAGCTTGACCTGGAGCTGGGCTGCTGTGAGTCGCTGGCAATGGCGTGGGTTGCAGTGGGGGCTGGCCGGCAGCTGGTGTATGTTTTTGTGAGTTGCCTTGAGCGGCCATCCAATGGCCGGTGAGCGACTGCCTCACCCCGGGAAGAATGCAATGATAATACCAACATGGGCCGGTGAAGCATCGTCCTCCACAACTAGACTGAAGAACAAAAGGACAGCAACTTGTCTGTTCCCCTTCCCTGATTCCCCAACACTGTTCCCCTCCCCCAATTCCCCAATAAAGAATCTTTAAAAAAAAAAAAAAAGATGAAGGCAGAGATCAGGGTGATGCTTCTATAAGCCAAGGAACACCAAAGAGAATACTAAGAATACAAAGAAGTATGCTGACTAACTTGTTCAAGTTCAAGAGATTAGCAAGTTACTTAGCTTGCTTCTTTGTAAATGTAATAATGCTCACTTCATAGTGCCTGGTTGTGGCAATTAAATGCAATAACGTATGAAAAATGCTTTGTGGTGTCTAGCACATATTAAGGCCACATTAGTATTATCTGGTTGTATTTGCACCTCTGGTCAGCTCAGCATGTGGCCTGCCCCCTTCAGAACAACACATCCATATCCAATAGGGCCTTAGCCAGCATGGCCTCTCAGCCTTGAGCTGCAGCCTGGCAATCACCACTCCTGACACTTCTCCTCAGTTTGGGATGGGCTGTTTGTCTCCAAGGGTCCTGCTGCCCTAATCTCTCTTTCTTGACCCCCATGACCCCAAACTGCAGTGACAACACAGGATTGAGCCCATTTGCTGTCTAGACAGCTGAGTTCCAGGTGGGACCCAGGACCCCGGGGCTCCCTATTTCCTTCCCAGTCCTTTTGGGAATTCCTGTGACCTGTTCTCACTGAGTTGGGAGCCAGTGAGGAGGCTCCCTGTAAGCTCTTTCCTGCTGAGCAGGTACTCATTTCTCTTTCCTGTCTCGCCCCAACTTCCATCCCCACGATGGCCCCTGGACAAGCTGTCAGGCCATGTCAGTTTTGCAGCTTTGGAAGTGCTATCCCAGGAGAGAGGGAAGAGGATAGGCTGAGAGAAATAGGGGAGACCTGGTCCTCAGACTGGCACAGATCAGCAGAGACCCCTGAATTCCACATGTCTACCAGCACCAACATTGCCCAGTCTCCCAGCATGGGGGCTTGGGTGGGGATCAGTGTTCCAGATGGTTCCTGGCTTGGAGAGCTTCAAAACACTGAAGTTCAAACAGATCCAAGATGGCAGACTAGATAAATGCTGTGCCTGCTTCCTTTCATGAACACATTAAAATTACCAGTAAATTGGGGCTGGCCGAGTGGTGCATTGGTTAAGAGTTGGCTTGGGACCTCAGCTTTGAGCAGCAGGGCCCCCGTTCGGATTCCACATGAGGGCCAGTGATGCTGCGCCCTCTACAGCTAAGATGGTGAACAACAGCTCAACCTGGAGTTGGGCTGCCGGGAGTTGCCTACAACTGCGTAGGCTGCAGTGGGGCTGGCTGGCAGCTGGCATGAAATTCATGAGCTGCTGTGAGTGCCCATCCAATGGCTGGTGAGCGACTGCCTCACCCGGGGAGAGTGCAATGATAATACCAACATGGGCCAGTGAAGCAACGTCCTCCACAACTAGACTAAAAAACAAAAGAACAGCAACCTGTCTGTTCCCCTTCCCTGATTCCCCAGTAAAATCTTTAAAAAATAAATAAATAAATAAAATTACCAGTAAATTATAGAATCATCAACATGGAGAACCATCTAAAGTCTGCCTGAACAGAAGTTTTATAACAAAGGATATAAAGAAGAAGCCATGTCAAGACTGGTAGTGGGGGCAGAGACATGAAATGGGCTGGCTCCAAACCTCTGTGTGCTGGTTAAGAACCAGGAAGGATCTCTGCCACAGACTTTTTTCTGGGAGGAGCAAGAGACCCCGTCTCAGAAGGGCCTTCCTAGCCCAGGGTACTGGTGCTGGAAAGAGGAGCCCCCACAACATCTGGCTGTGAAAAATAGTGAGGATTCCAACCGACTATGTGGGATGGGAGGCTGTGAGACACACAGATTGTTTTCTTAATAAGCCTTCTCACAGGCACTCACCTTGGCTCCAGCAGAGGGATGATGACTCGGGGGGTGTCAGAGGCACACAGGGAGCAGACTGAGGTATACGGCTTCGAGGCCAGGGCTGAAGGACAGCTGGCATTTTCCCTGTCTGGAGTCCTTCTCCTGTACAGCTGGGCAGGCAGCCATCATCTTTAATGTTTTGAGCCAGCCCCCTAAGCTTATGGCCAAATCTGAGTCTGATTGGTCTGGTGAGCTCTAGAGCTCTGCTATGCTGACTCATTCAGATCCCACCCCATCCAACTCCCCCAATGCCAGAGGCACTTTCTCCAGCCTGCATTGCACTCCTTCTCAGAAAACTATCAGAGTCCATGTGCCCCAGGCAGGTGGCGACTAGCCTCGGTGTGCTCTGAGACTTTTGCTGAGTAGCTCCAGGCTCAGCGCTGGCACCAAACCAGAGTTTACAACCTGTTGACCACAACTCTTCCCACTCTAGTGACTCCCCCACCTAACCCAACTTGTATATTGAATGAAGTTTTGTCAGTGGCTAAACCTTAAGGCAGTCGGCAGGTGGTAGCAGGCCTTGGGATGTCCTGACATCTTGAGGAACTACCCCAGGTCCAGTGCTTGTGACAGCCATCCTCTGTTCGCAGCGTGGACATGCACTTCCTGTCCCATGCACTTCCAGGGCTAGAATAGGCAGAGAACAACCACAGATTGCTTTGTAGCTCCTGGCTGGTCACAGGGAGTGGGTGACCTGTGCCTGTACCAGAGTCCCTCCAAAGAGGCCCCAGAACCAAAATAATTGGAGATTAGCTCAGACCACAGCAGAGCACTGCCTAATTAGCCCCACAAGTGGCACACACAAAGGACAGTCTCAACAGGCACCAGAGTCCATTGGGGTGAACCCCCGTCAGTGGGGTAAGTCTCCCTTGCACATCAGGCTGTATGCTGTGAATGTGGCCAAACCCATAGCCAATCAGCCTGAGGGCCAATCCCACCCACTGATGTGCCAGTAACAATTAAGGCTCAACTATAACAGGAAAGCACACACAACCCTCACAACGGACACTCCTGGAGAACCTGAAGCAGGTGACCTGGGAGACTGTGCCAGAGCCCCACAGGGCACCCGGCCAAGACTGGTAGACATAACAGATCTACCTAATACAAAGAAACAAATACAGAGAGGCAGCCAAAATGAGGAAACAAAAAATTCATCCCAAATGAAAGAATAGGAGAAAACCCCAGAAAAAGTACTAAAGAAATGGAGGCAAGCAACCTCAGAGACAAGTTCAAAACAATGGTTATAAGGATGCTCAAGGAACTTAGTGAGAACTTCAACAAAGAGATAGCAAGCACAAAAAAGTCAGAAGTGAAGAATACCTGGGCCGGCTGAGTGGCGCGGTGGTTAAGAGCTGGCTTGGGAAGCCAGCGGCCCCGGTTCAGGTCCCACATAGGAGGGCCAGTGACACTGCCTTCAAAAAAAAAAAAAAAAAAAGAAGTGAAGAGTGCCATACCTGATGCACTAGAAGGAATCACCAGCAGACTAGATGAAGAAGAGGATTGAATCAGTGACCTAGAAGACAAGGTAGCAGAAAACACCCAAATTGAGCAGCAAAAAGAAAAAAAGAATCAAAAAAAAAAAAAAGAAAAGAAAAGAAAAGAAAAAAATGAGGCTAGTTTAAGAGACCTGTGGGACAACATCAAATGTAACAACATTTGCATCATTTGGGGTACCAGAAGCACAAGTGAGAAAGCAAAGGATTGAGAACCTATTTAAAGAAATAATGACAGAAAACTTTCCTAATTTGGTGAAGGAAATAGACATACAAGTCCAGGAAGCACAAAAACTCCCAAACAAGATGAACCCAAACAGGCCCACACCAAGACACATTATAATTAGAATGGCAAAGGTTAAAGGCAAAGAGAGAATCCTAAAAGCAGCAAGAGAAAGGAAGCTAGTAACTTATAAGGGAGCTCCCATAAGATTGTCAGGTGATTTCTCAACAGAAACTTTGCAGGCCAGAAGAGAATGGCACAAAATATTTAATGTGATGAAAAGCAAGAACCTACAGCCAAGATTGCTGTACCCAGCAAAACTATCATTTAGAATCCAAGGGCAGATAAAGAGCTTCCCAGACAAGAAAAAGCTAAAGTGTTCATCACCACCAAACCAGTATTACAAGGAATGTTAGAGGGACTTCTTTAAGATGGAAAGAAAAAAGGTCAAAATTATGAATAATAAAATCGCAATAGATACATATCTATCAACAATTACTTTCAATGTAAATGGATTAAATGCTCCACTCAAAAGACATAGGAGGGCTGAATGCATAAGAAAACAAAACACTTACACATGCTGCCTACAAGACAATCACTTCAGACTGAAAGATGGAAGTAAAGGGATGGAAAAAGATATTTCATGAAAATGGGGGGTGGGGAAGCTTATACCACACAAGATAGACTTGGAAACAAAGACAGTAACAAGAGACAAAGAAAGACCCAGTAATGCCATTTGAGGGTATTTATCTTAAGAATTCCAAAATGCTACTTCAAGGGGACATGTGCATCCGTATGTTCATTGCAGCATTGTTTAAAATGGCCAAATGTGAAGGCAGCCTGGGTGTCTGTTGATGGATGAATGAATAAAAAGGAGGTGGTACATATATACAATTGTTCTTGCCATCTGCGGTGGCATGGATGGACCTGGAGGGTATTCTGCTGGGAGGAGTGTGAGACAGAGAAAGGCAGATGCAATGTGATTTCACTTACATGTGGAATATAAATAACAAAATAAACAAACAGAAACAAATTCATAGATTCAGAAAACATTTTGATGGTTGTCAGATGTGAGGGGAGTTGGGAATGGGTGAAAAAGGGAAAAGGATTAAGAAGTACAAATTGGCTGTTACACAAGAATCATGAGGATGTAGGGTATAGCATAAAGAATATAGTTAATAATATTGTAATAACTATGTATGATGTCATATTGGTATTAGATTTGTTGGGGTGATAGACGGGAGGGGGTTGGGGGCAGGGTGAAAGGTGAAGGGATTAAGAAGTACCAAACTGATAGTTGCAAAATGGCCATGGGAATGTAAAGTAAAGCACAGGGAATATAGTCAATAATATGGTAATAAATATGTGTAGTGCCAGGTGAGTACTAGACTGGTCAGGGATCACGTCTTTTTTTTTTTTTTTTAAGATTTTATTGGGGAATTGGGGGAGGGGTACAGTGTTGGGGAACCAGGGAAGGGGAACACACAAGTTGCTGTCCTTTTGTTCTTCAGTCTAGTTGTGGAGGACATCGCTTAACTGGTCCATGTTGGTATCATCATTGCACTCTTCTCGGGTGAGACACATCAGTCGCCGGCCTCTGGATGGCCGCTCACCGCGGCTATTGGCAGCTCACACTGACTGACAGCTGCTTACGCTGGCTGCCGGCCACTCTCAGTAGCTTATGGCAGCCCACCGCAGCACAGGCTGCAGCCTATGCCATTGCTGGTGACTCAAGGCAGCCCAGCTCCAGGTGGAGCTGTTATTCACCATCTTAGCTGTAGAGGGCAGTGTCACTGGCCCTCATATGTGGGGTCCGAACTGGGGCTGTTGGCATACAAGCCAGCTCTTAACCAAAGCACCGCTCGGCCCAGGGATCACTTCTTAAATCATGCAAATGTCTAACCACTATGCTGTACACCTGAAATTAATATAAAATAATATTGAATGTCAACTGTAACTGAAAAATTATAAAGGGGAGGGAAAAGGTGAAGGGGAATAAGAGTCCAAATTTCCAAGTGTGAAACAGGTAAGTCATGGGGATGTAACATACAGCGTGGGGAATAGAGTCAATAGGATTGTGATAGCGTGGGATGGTGTCAGATAACCATCTGGGCTTATCATGGTGATTACTTCTTTAGGTATATAAATGTTGAACAACTATGGTGTACCCCTGAAACTAATATAATATTGTGTGTTAGCTGTATTTTAATAAAAGTCTTTTTTAAAAATTACAAAAAACTGGACATAACAGCAAACTCACTAAATTGTAAGGATTAACAAAATGACACACATTGAGCATGCCATAGTATTTGGAGAATAATCTATTAATTTTTGTTTTGTTCTTTCCAGAAGAAATGGGAAGGCAAGGTTTGTGTGTTAATATTTGAGTCCTTTAATGACGTTTACATGGCAGGGCCAAAATGTTGCCAACCACCAAAAGCCAAACAAGCCCCATATAAACACCTAGCCTTAGAGAGGGGAATTGGTTCACTCTGTGGAAAAGTGTTGCCGGAAGGGTGGAGGAGTTTCTTAGCCTTAGGGAAAGAATGGAAGCTTATGGCAGACATCTGTGCTACATTCCCATGCAGACCCTCCCCAGAGGTCACAGGACCTTCCTGGGCACTGTTGGGAGGCCACAACTGACCACCAAGAAGTCTGCCTTGAGGGCCGGCCGAGTGGTGCGGTGGTTAAGCGCTGGTTTGGGAAGACAGTGGCCCTCGTTCGGGTCCCACATATGAGGGCCAGTGACACTGCCCTCAAAAAAAAAAAAAAAGAAGTCTGTCTTGAGTGCCATAGTAAAAGTCCTTGTGCCCAGGCTTGTCTTAGAAACTGTGGAGCCTCTTGCCTTCAAGGGACTGAGCCAGCTTAGTGAGGAAGCACAGGTGTGTGAGCCAGTATGAGCTCAAGTTCAGTGCTCTTCCTGGCTCCTTGGGCTGTGAGAGACCTCAAAGGCATGCACAGACAGGGAGCAGAGGCCAGGGGGTGTTGGAATTGAATTTAACAATTGAGATTGAATTTACTAGCTGCCAAGTAAGTGGGGGCATGCAGCAGATGGACTTGATGATGTTGGAGAATAAGAAATATAACATTTATTTTCATCCAAATATTAGGGGGTCTCACACTCTTTACAAAGGGGAAAGGCTTGTTCAGTCAGACAGACTTGAGAGAAACCGATCCATACACCACTGTGATTTAACCCACATATTCAAACACTGTTACTTTCATTTGCAAAATAGAAAAAAATAATGCCTAATTCACAAAGCTTTGGGGAGGATTACATGAGATAACTTATAAGATAGTTCTTAGTGTAGTGTAGTTGCATTTTATATAAATTCGAATTCATTGGTTTTAAAATAGCGCAGTAAAGGGCCGGCCGAGTGGTGCGGTGGTTAAGAGCTGGCATGGGGAGCCAGCGGCCCCAGTTTGGATCCCACCTATGAGGGCCAGTGACCCTGCCCTCTGAAAATAAATAAATAAATAAAACAGTGCAGTAAAAATAAAGCCCCATTTGTTAGATGTACAAATTTCCAGTTATAAAAACAGTCACGGGAGTGTAAAATACAGCATAAGGAATATTGTAATAATTATGTATAGTAACCAGGTGGGTGCTAGACTTATTGGAGGGATCACTTTGTAAGTTATATAAATGTCTAGTCACTGTGCTGTACACTTGAAACTAATATATTGGGTCTTCGGAAAAGTCATGATGTATTTTGTCTGTTTTCCTTTTTTTTTTTTTAAAGATTTTATTGGGGAATTTGGGGAGGGGAACAGCGTTGGGGAATCTGGGAAGGGGAACAGACAAGTTGCTGTCTTTTTGTTCTTCAGTCTAGTTGCAGAGGACGTTGCTTCACTGGCCCATGTTGATATCGTCATTGTGCTCTTCCCGGATGAGGCAGATCGGTCATCGGCTTCTGGATGGTCGCTCACTGTGGCTCTTGGCAGCTCACGCTGGCTGCCGGCCACTCACTGTAGCCTATGGCAGCCCACTGCAGCAGGGGCTGCAGCCAACACCATCGCCGGGGCTCACACAGCCCAGCTCCAGGTGGAGCTGTTGTTAGCTATAGAGGGCAGTGTCACTGGCCCTCATATGTGGGATCCAACCCAGGGTTTCTGGCATCCCAAGCCAGCTCTTAACCAACGCGCCACTCGGCCGGCCCTGTTTTGTCTGTTTTTCAAAGATCATTTATTTTTATATAAAGAACAAAGATCAATTAATGATATATTGCCTGTTTTGTTTGATAACCTTTTGCCATCTTTCAGTGAGCTTCATAATTCCTTATTCATAGAAGGACCTGTCTTTAAATGCGAAAAACTGAACAAGGTGCTGATTTACAGCCTCATCTGAATAGAACGTTATACCACGCAAGGAGTTTTGAAGAGAGCAAAACAAGTAGAAGTCTGACTGCGTAAGGTCAGGCGAGTATAGTGGGTGTGGCAACACATCCCATCCAAGCTCCAATAATTTGTGATCAAACTTGTGTGTGATCTCGCGTTGTCGAGATGGAACACAACTCCTTTACAATTAACAAGCTCTAGACGTTTCTGGATCATGGATTCGTTCAAACTGTCCAATTGCTGACAGTCCACATTCTAATTGATTGTTTTGTTCCTTGGTAGGAGCTGGAAAAACATGACACCTTTAAAATCCCACCACAATGAGAGCATAACATTCCTCTGATGAATGCCTGCTTTCGATGTCGTTTGAGGCGAATCATCATGTGGGGACCAAGACCGTTTGCACACCACATTGTTGTAAACAATCCGCTTCTCATCACTAGTTATCGGTCGCTTCAAAAAGGGATCATTTTCCTCACGTTTAATGAGCATATTGCAGATGTTTATACGCACCGTCAAATGAACTTCTTTGAGTTCATGCGGAACCCAAATATCGAGGTTGCTTATGTATCCCAACTTCTTCAGGTGGTCGTGAACGCTTGAATGATGGATGTTCAATGTTTCTGCAATCTCTTGAATCGTGTAACGTGGGGTTGGCTCGATCAATGCCTTTATTTTTAAATTTTTTTATTTTTTTAGCTGAGCCATTCTGCCACCTGTTGGCAGCTCAGCAGCAGCTCAGCTCTAGCTGGAAATCGAACTGCTGTTGCTCAGAGCTCAGCTCACACTCTTGAGTGAGCTCTTAACCAACTGAGCTACTTGGCCAGCCCCGATCAATGCCTTTATTTTGTCATCATCAACCTCGGTGGGCCTCCCTGACAGAGGAGCGTTGTTGAGATCAAAATCACCAGAACGGAATTTTGTGAACCATAGTTGGCACCGACGTTCTTGTAGAGCATTGTCACCGAAAACTTTATGCAACTTTTCACAAGCTTGATGCGTGTTCTTCCCTTTATGGAAGTAAAACAGTAAAATCTGGCAAAAATACATAGTTTAGTCTTCCATCTTCAACTTGTTGTAAAATCTCCAAAACTCAACCAAATCGCTCAATTTTTTTTTGAATGAAGCTAGAACTGTCAGCTGTCAAATGACACAATAATAACATAGGTGCAAATGGTTCTAGTACATCAAAAAATGAACTAGTGCCATCTGTCGCAAACATGCGTTATGACTTTTCCGAAGACCCACTAATAATATTGTATGTCGACTATAATAATTGGAAAAAAAAATTTTAATCAAAAAAATGATAAAGCCTCACTATATGGCAAAATTTCAAAAAACAAATAAACACTAAGTAAGGTTCCAGGACACTGGCCTGGTAAGAATTCCCCAAAGACTCCCCTCTGTCGAAGGCTTACACCCCCTTTTCCCTGGGTGGGCCCATGAGAGCCGAGTGGGTCCTGCCTTCTGGGCCTCTTAGGGCCCTTTAGCCTCTGGGGTCTTTGCTTTATTGACTGTCCACCTCAGCATCAGAGGCTACAGGGGCAGTAGAACAGCCTGGAGGATACCACACCCAGGGCCCCCAGGCCTGACCCCTACAGGATTGTAGCGTTGGCCCCGGGATGCCTGGCTGGCAGGAACCAAACACCTCTTCCCGCAGCTCTGTTTCGCTACCAGCCCCCAAGAGATCCCACCCCTCCCCCCACCACACACACAGAATGTTCAACCCATGACCCTCACCCAACCCAATCCTTAGGAGATCAGAGAGGGGCAGCTGGGTCATTATCCTCCCACAGTGAAGTGTGGAAAACCCAGGAGGAAAAAATGGCATGCCTCCTTTCCTGCCTCACCTCATGCCTCAGCTACCCCAGGCCACCTTCCTCCAGAGACCCAGAGCAACCCCTGGAGTCCCCTCCCATCCAGGGTGGCTCTGTCATCTCCCTACCACCCTGAGATCTAGGTGTGAGATGAGGAGAGCCCCTTTTGCCCTTGGGCTAACCCTGACATCCAGGACAGAATTGAGTTCCCCCTCTTTCCCTCCGCAGAGGGACAATAGTACTGTCCTAGGGAGGGCCCTGAGCCCTAGTTCTAAGCTATAGGGGTGTAAGATGGATGAGGTTAATGAGTACTCCGGAGCCTGTGGCCTCCTGCACCCCAAATCAATGATGGGTGGGCCTCATGCACCTGGATGGGACCCCACTCCTTGGTGGTGATACCTATAGACTCTGGGCTTCAACCAGGTCTGTTTGGAACATGACAGGACACTGAGGTCCACAGCAGGATCCTGTGGGGTCAGGGTGGCCTCTGTCCCTACACAGCCATTCTGACTGCAGGAGCCCCCCTGGAAGGCTTGGGTTCCCAGGTCAGACTTCCTCCTCTTTCTTTTCCTCATTGTCCTGGTGCCTCATGTGCTATATCAAGTCCTCCAGACAGACAGGAAGGATGGAGGCACTGACCCCTTCTGTGACAGAGCCCAGTGATGGAGAGGGAAGTGGTTTGAGTGAAACGCTGAGCTAAGCAGATTTTAGGAGCACTTGAATCATCCTAAGTGCAGCTGGTGGGGGAAAGGAGGTAATGAAGATGTCTAAATGGAGGATGTGAGTGGGTGCAGTGAGAGGTAGGGCAGGGGAGAGGTGGCCAGGAGTGCGGGAAGGACGCTAAGGCATTGAGCTGAGCTAGGAGTGGAATCCCTGGCAACATGAAAAGTCTCCAGCACAATTACTTAAAGGGGATGGTGAGAAGCCCAGGCAACAGTGAAACCCCAGGATCTGAGAGTTTAAATAAGAAAGACACACACTGGAGTTTCTGAGCCGTTCCTGAGGTTTCAGGGCCTGCAGGAGCTGTGGGTCCAAGGTCCAGAGCAGAATCTATGGAAAAGGGGTGGGGGCCAGGTTGCAGGGGATCAGAGAGAGAAAAAGTGCTACCAGAAAGGAAAAGGGAAGTAGTATTTATTAACAGGGACAAAGGAGCAGAGGGCCAGGGCCTGGGAAGGAAGAAGGTGTCTGTGTAGCTTCCTAGGCTCCAGGCCACGGAAAAAGAGAGGTGCACACTGGGAGAGGTGGAAATATGAGATATAGAGACAGTGTGACCGAGCTGGCCAAGGGAGGGACTTCCAGGCCATGCCCCAGAAAGCTCTGAGGAGGCAGCAGCTAGTCAGAAACGGGCAGGAAGCCCAACTCTGGTACCCTGGACATCAATAATAATAAAGCTACCACTTGTGTGTGTCAGAAACGGCATGTACTTTACAGGAGCCAGAGTAGCCAAGGTAAACCTATGCCAGATCATGTCCACCTCTGCTCAGCCTGCACAACAACTCACGTGGTACCCCCCAGCTCCCCAATTTTGTTACTTAAGCATTTACTGTCTGCCTCACTCCACAGAATGGGAGTTCCAAGAGGGCAGGGGACTTAGACAAAAGAGACATTTAGTTTGCCACTTTATCCTGGCAGGTAGAGATGTTCACTGAGCATCTGTTGAATTTAGGCCTCACTGCCAACCTGTGAAAGTGATGTTATCATTCTCACTTTACAGGTGGGAAATGGGGGTTCCAAGAGTGTCCTTGGTTGGCTCAAGGTCACACAATGCCTGAGTGGTGCAGCCAGAACGTGACTCAGCACTGGGTGCAGCCAACAAGTTTCCAGAAATGCGGATGGAGGGGGTATCTGAGGAAGAGGCCAGCCTGAAGAACCCCGAGAGCTGGGGCCTGAGGGAGGGAGTGAATCTCCCAGAGGGCAGGTTTCAGGCAAAGGCAGCTGTCATCTGCACAGGCCTGCACGGAAGGGGGCAGGTTCAGAGTTGGATGCGAGGTCTTGTTCAGCTGCCCCTTGGATCTGTCTTCCACCCGCCACTCACACTGGGTTTCTTTCGGTTCCCTTTGGTGACACAACTTCCCCACACCCCCATACACACACACACACACACACACGTACACCCTGGCTTCTACCAGAATCAGGCCTCTCACCACACCCTCAATCTGAAGCCTCAGGCAGGGGAAGTGGAGGCAGAGGCCATCTAACCGTTGGGAGTGAGGGGCCTGCACACACATCTCTGTTGAGGCTCCTGGGGCTGTGAAGGCCACATCTCCCTGTTCCCCATGTGCCCTGGGGGTGGACTGGGAGTGATGGCATGGGGGTCGGTGTAGCCTCACTTCCCCTTTGCTTGTGCTTCGCCCTAGGACAGCATTGGGAGGCAAGGCAAAGGGAACCCTTCCATTTTGGAAGCACCTGAATGGTGCTCTCTGGCCCTGCCTCTTCCTCCCTATGCCACGTGTCTTACCCAGAGTGGTTCTTGGCTCAGGTTCCCCTTGTCTGGGCAAAGCAGGTCCTGAGCAGAGCGGGGTCCCTGAGTAGCCCCCATCCCTGGAGCCTCCTCACACCAGAGCTGTGAGCTCCGTGGTATCATCTCCCCTTTACAGACAGGGTATGAGATTCACAGGACCTACCTAAGGACACTTAGCTTGAATGCAACAGAGCTGGATGCAAGTTCAAGTGCAGTGCCCCTTCCTCTACACACAGCCCCTGCATGGTTCATGTTGAAGTTCAGAGCCTTCTCAGGGTGGGGAATCTCACCTGAACAAGGGGCACAGTGTGTGGGGCAGAGTGCAGGATCCTAGTCTCCTGTTCCCTCAAACAGTGTGGGGAGCATTTGACAATCAAAGAAGGCTCATCTTGACTATTGCTCCAGCTATATTTTCTAGTCCAACAAATAATATTTTCTAGTAAGCATGACTGCCCTCCAGTGAAAAAGATTCTCGTTTTGTGAGAGACCACTTTCAATCAAATCGCAGTTTGATTTTTAAAGAAAAAAATACAAAAGAATCTAGTTATCTACCTTTTCCTCATCCACACTTTAAATTTTAAAAATATAAAATAGTAAAATACTCAGCAGATACAAATAGTAAACTATTTATGTATAATTATATTTCCATTTTATATTAGGGCAACAAGGAGTAGGGGAGAGGAAGAAAGAAGAAGAAAAGAAAAAAACAACACAATCTGTGATGATACAGATTCTGGTAAAGACCAAGTCAGGTTTTCCTAAATGGAAGGAGAGGGGAGGAGACGGTCAAAGTTCTGATTCATCAACTGACTAACACCGTATTTGTTAAAAACACAAGCACTAAACTTTACACAAGCACTAAACTTTAAAGGGCAAATAGTACCACCTAGAACTTGGAAATGTGCTTCATTTAAAAATATTTTTATTGAAAATTACTGTAGAAAACAATGAAAACGGAAAGGAAAGTGGTCCCTGAATAAGCTGACATTAAAAGCATCGGTGAAACCGGCTAGGACGAGCTCGGGAGCTCGGGGAAACTGAGCCAGGACGGGACGCTTTCCAGAGGAGGTGATGCGGAAACAAAATTGGAAGCGAAGGATGTTCCACGAAAAGGAACAGATCACGTGAAGCTGGAGGCCAGCGAGCTAGGCCCATTTATGGCACTGAAGAGTGGCTGATGGAGGGTCAAGGTAGCAGTGAGTGAAAGAGGCGGGACGGCTGATTAGGATGCTGACCCTGAGAGGCTCCGAAGGCTACCAGGGAGGAGGAGCTGGGGGCAGGCAGGTCTGGTGGTTGAGAATTAGAAAGAGACAGAGCAGCCTTTGGATCCCTGTCTGCAGGCACGTCTAGGAGGGGGCTGGGATGACCGTCTGAAGGGGAGCGGGCGGGCGGGCGGGCGGGGCGAGGATGGGGGCTGTCTATCGGGCGTCCCATTGCGCCCTCGTCCGCGGCTTGGTTGATGGCCTGTGTCTGCGCGGATCTCCAGCTCCCGCAGGGCGCAGGCTGCGGAAGCTCCGGGGCCCCACTGAGCACGGAGACACGGTGGGGGTTGTCGAATGACTATTTCTGCGGTCCCAGATTGCGGAAGGAGCCCAGCTGTGGGCGCACCGTGCCACGCTCCCCTGCGCCTCCCGGGAGGCCCGGGGACGCAGGGGATCCGGCCTGGCCCGCGGGGGCCCCAGGGTGGCTCTGTGAGGGAGGGCGGGGCGCTGCCCGCGCACCCGGGCTTGGCGGCCGCGGCCCCAGGGCGGGGGCGGGCGACGCGGAAGTGCCGGGGCGGCCGGGGGGAGGCGCGGCTCCGGGAGAGCGCAGTGGCCCCGCCGCGCGGCCCCTGCTCCGGGGCGCAGCCACGCGGGCGCACCGCTGACAGGTAGGTCCCGGTCGCCGCGCGCTCCTCTCCGCACCCGCCGGGCACCTGCCCGCGGCGGGGAGGAGACTGGGGCCGGGCAGGCACGGGGGAGGGGTCGGCGTCCAGCTCGCTTGGCGCCGGAGCTCGGGTGCGAACCTAGCGCAGGGCGCGCCCCGCCGGTCGGGCGGCCTCCAGAGTGTCTCCTACGCCCTGGCTCCCCACAGGGCGTCCCGCAACGGCAGCCTTTGTCCCGCAGGCGCCCGGGGAGCCCCGAGGTGCGCAAGCTGGGCTGCTTCTCTCCCTGCGGCTCTCATCACCTAGGATGGGGAGCGCCCAGGCACCTGGCAGGAGTCAGGCTGGGGCCCTGGAGGGGCGAGTCCCCAATTCTCCTTTCTGTGCTTACCTCTCGGGTAAGAGGATGAGGCTGAAAGAACGCATTCTCCCAGGCCAAGGGCAGGCATTCGGGCCGAGAGTCCAAGGGAAGATGGTGTCACGTAGACGCGCCGTCTTTTGACTCGTCGCGGCGAGAAGGAAGGCGTTGACCTCCTCGCAGAGGAGAGGAACCACAGGGCGCAATACTCCTTGCACTCATTTCTTTACGTCCTTCCCTCGAACTTAAAAAAGGAAACAATGAACAATCTCAAAAGTGGAGGAAAAGAGACTAGCGTGGCCGTGATACGAGGTTGGAGATGGCGAATACCTGCGCCGGCCTCCCGCGCGCGCGTTGATCTCCAGGGCCCCGGAGGGGCGGGAGCAGGTGCCCCCCGGTATCGCGGAAGGGGTTGGGGGGCTTTCCTGATCTGCGGCCACCCCGGGCGCAGCAGGGCTGGGGAGAGGGCAGGGGCACCACCTGCTCAAGGAGCGGTCGGAGAGGCAGACCCTGAGCCGAGGCCCCTCGGGTGGCTCCGCGGGCCATATACCCCGGGAGGTCCCGGGCAGGGTCTGGCCTGGCCTCCCGCGCGTCCAGAGCGAGGAGAAGTGACCAAGAGCAGTAAGGACGCGGGCGGGGCCGATGGAGGAAACTTGAGGCCCTCTGGAGGTGGTAGCCGGGCCAGAGACAGAGTCTCCGACCTCCCCTGAGCTATGGGGCTCCCAGCCAGTCTAGGGAGGCATTGGGAAACCACCTTATCTTACTTTAAGGCACGACTTTGGGGTTTCCCCCTGTGCCTTGGCCTTTCCCCACCGTGCCCCTGGGAGGAAGCCGAGAAAGGCTTCTTCCTGCCGCATCTGCTGCCCGAACCTCCACTTGCCGAACCTCCACCTGGAGAGGGCGGGACTTAGGGTCTTGCAGGTGCAGAAACCCCGGCTTTCTCCCTGAGCTTGGTATGGGGTTTGCAGAGAGACGATGTGAATCAAACTCGGGAGGTGGCAAGGGACTTACTACTCTGCCCACAACCGGGGGCTGCGGTGCTTCCTGCCCTAGGGGGCCTGGTGCCCAGTATTCTAGGCTCCTCAGGTCTCTGGCTCCTGGGACTTCAGGGCCCTGGCATGAGTTGTTGAGCCTCCCCGACCCCAGAGGGGCTCCTGGCTGCTTCACTTATGGAGGCACACTCAAGCCCTCAGCAGCCCACACCTCTTTTGGCGTTTCTATGGAAGTTGATACAGGCGCTGCTGGCCTTTCCCACTTTCCAGGGCTCAAATTCACAAAGCTAGGTCTGAGGCTGCAGAAATCTCACCCCTGAGAAGCTGTCAAAGAGTCAGGCAGACCCCGGGCCAGCCCTGTCCTGTGGTGGAAAGTCAAACCCTCTTCCGAGTGGTGTGTGTGTAGTGGGGTGGGGGTGGGGGCAGGGAATGTAAAGAGACTTTTTGAGAGCTGCCCTATTGCTTCTGGGGTCCCTTGAAAACCTGGATAACTGCTTCCATCTGGAGGGAAAGAGGGATGGGGCACAAAGGCATTGAAATTCGGAGCTGCTGGCATTAGCATGGTCTGAATCAGATCTAACCTGGGGGCAGGAGAAAGCAACCTTGGGAAGCTGATGCTGACCCTGGTCCTGGTGTACCTGGCTGCAGGCAACACCTTCTGAGGCTGAGGACGGGTGTGTGGTGTGCTGGGCAGACCCTCCCTTGACCCTGCCTAGGCTGCTTGAAGCGTCTGTACCTTGCTGACATGAGGCCAGAATTGTAATTTCAAAACCCTTGTGTTGGGGCCGGCCGGCCGTGTGGCGCGGTGGTGAGGCGCTGGCTTGGAAAGCCAGAGGCCCCGGTTCGGGTCCCACATATGAGGGCCAGTGACACTGCCCTCAAAAAACAAACAAACAAACAAACAAACAAACAAACAAACAAACAAACGAAACCCCCTTGTGTTGAACATCAGTGCTGGGCCAGGTCTAGCAGTGGGGCTCACCCCGACTTCTTCCTTACCCTTGGCAGAGGAGTAGGCCTTTTTGGTCTCCCATTGCACCACCCCTGGCACAGCTGCAGGCCCAACTATGTGTGTGTGGGGTCATCAGGGAAGACTGCCTTCCTTCCAAGTCGACAGAGCTTTATTCACTTAGGGCGGAATTGCCTGCTACGAGTGACCATCACCCCTCTATTCTAAGACCAGGCCTTTGGGAAGAGGCTACCCAGTGCTAGAACGACACTAAATGTCCAACCACCGCCAGCAGACTTAGGGATTGGGGGATGGGCTACAGGGTGAGAGATGGATAATTTGGTCTGGGGAACCGAACGAGAATTTTTTCTCCCATGTTCCTTTCCTCCCCCAGCTCACAGTGAGTCAGGTTTCTGAGTTGTCCTCTCTGGTCACTTTCATTTCCCCTAGGGCTGGGTGGAGGCTGGTGAAGAAAGGGGAACTGAGATACCCGTCTTCTGATGCTGGGGGGCAGGGTGGAAGCCTTCCCACCCTCCCTGGCCCAGCCTAGAGCTGGGTACTGCTCTGAGGAGAGGCCTGCAAATGGAGATTTCTTAGCAGGAGGTGGCACTTAGCAGCCACAACCGAAAAAGGTACTGGGCAAGGAATTTCAGGGGAAACTGAGGCACAGTGCTCCAGGGCCAAAGCAGACCTGGACCAACAGAGGGGAGTCAACCTCTCACTCAGGCAGTCCAGAAAGTCCAGTGGGGCAGCAGCCCGGCCTCGGTTGGATGGTTTTAGCTGTTAGAAAGCTCGTCAACCTGGGTCTAGTCTGCCTCAGTGGGAGCTGTCATGGTGTTGACTGAAACCCTATTCCTTTTGTGCACAGTGGTACCTCAAATATTAAAGATAGGTCTCATCCTCATCCCACTGGGCACTCACTTCACCAACCCAGTTACCCCATTTCCTTCAGCCATTCCTTTCCTGACAGGCCTGCCCATCACCTGCATTAGAACCTTAGCATCCTTCCTCTTGGGTCTGGTCTCACTGTCTGAGTCAGAGGATGGTCCTAGAGAGACCAGGGCTGGTAGGGTGAGGCAGCTGGAGAACAGAATGCTTCCAGCATCTGGGGTGTATCAGTTGGTTGCTGTTTCTTAAGTCCTACTTTGGTCCAACAAATGGCAGTGTTCTGGAACGGGGTGGGGAGTGGGGGGGGTAGTTTGTGGAAGGAAAGAGCCAAAGACAGTCCTGCCCTTGAGGAGGTTGTCCAGGTTATCACCTGGAAGGTAAACAAAATGGGAAGGCAGTGCAAGGTAGAGTCCAGGACCACCCACGATGCCATGGAGAATGGAGTGTGAGTCCTGCCATACCCACCCCTCAAGGGCAAGTGTTGGCACCTGTCTGCATGTCACCCTTATTCCAGGCATCAGGCACACCCATCCCTATGCCACCCTCATCGCCACCACCCCCTCTCCTTACTTGTGGAGGGTCTTCTGAGGGAATGGAGGTACCAAGGATGTGGGAGCATTGTGTGCCCTCTTACACACCCACCTACTCATTGTGCTCAGAAACCAGAGACCAGGAGGGAGGCAGCCTGGTTTCTCATCCTGCCCAACACTTTGTTCTTTACTTGCTGAGCGACAGATTCCCCTCGCAGCCTTAGGAGGGGTGGCCCTATGATGGCTCAGCCCTTCCTGCCTCTGATTTTGGGCTTACAGGTTAAGGGCAAGGGCAGGAGAGAAACCACCTGGGGTGGGGAGGAGGCTTAAGACAGTGAAGAGAAGTTTCAGGTCCTGTGTCTGGAGAGCAGCTGGCAGGTGGAGGGGAGGAGGCATGGGTTCCCCGTGGCCAGCTGGCCTCTGACTAGGGAGACAGAGGCTGGCCCGGAGAGGTGGCACTGGCTCCCCACGAGCAGCTGTAGTTCCCGCAGCTCTGGGCAGCACAGGGCCTGGCCCATGTTAGATGCTTACTAATTGCGGAATGAATGAATGAGTGGTCAGGGGAGGAACCAGAGTCTAGGAAGTTGATGGCTTTAGAAGGCTAGAATCTAAGTCTGGTGGCCCCTGTCCTGGTGATACAGAAAGTAGACTGAGCTGGCTGATAGGTTTTCTCTCAGGATGTCCAGGTCGGGGAAGCTTGATCCCCAAGGGAAACTGAGGAAGCAGGGAGGCTCTGAGGACTGGGTGTCCTCCCTCCATTCGCACATCTGCTGCAGTCTTGGGCCAGATTTCCTAGTAGGCAAGGGAGCAGGGTGGGTCAGGGAGAAAGCTAAGCAAGGCTGTGGACTCAGCTGGAGGCTGGCTTTTGCCTGACCCCCCAGGAAGCTCCGGAGTACACATAGCACCAGTTTGCTTCACCTAAAGCAAGGCAACCATCCTTTTGTCCCTCTGTATCAGTTGTTCACTGGCTATGGTCTGTCCCCTAGGAGTGGGCCTAGCCTGGAGTGAGGCAGTGAGGGCAGCTCTGTGCCTCTGTGCTGTGCCAACCTCACGACAGCTGATAAAGGTGGGGCACCCACAGCATCCTCTGTAGCTGTAAACCCCTCCTTCCTTTGCCCCCAAACACAGCAGAGGTCCTGTGACAAGAAAGCTGCAGGAAAAGGGAATTGGCTTTGAGCACCTGGACAGGCTGGAGAGACTCAAGCCCCCGGTGCTGGGAGGAAGGAAAAGCTTTGACAGCCCCTGGCCTGACGCCCCGTGTCCCCTGGCTCCTCTGCCAAAGGAGCGTAGAGCTGCAAGCGTGCTGATGCTCCCCCTCCGGCTCTCTCCTGCAGACTCCTTTGCCATGAACCAGCCTGCCCCTGGGGCCGCCGCTCCGCCCCGCCGCGTGAGGCTGAAGCCCTGGCTGGTGGCCCAGGTGAACAGCTGCCAGTATCCAGGGCTTCAATGGGTCAATGGCGAAAGGAAATTCTTCTACATCCCCTGGCGCCATGCCACGCGGCACGGGCCGAGCCAGGACGGAGATAACACCATCTTCAAGGTAAGTCTTGAGCTATTGGCTGGACGTATGAGGCTTCCGCGCCCTAGGAGAGGACTCCCTGCCCCAATCTCCGCCTGGCCACTTACCCAGCTGCCTTGCTGCTGGGTGACCATAGGCCTGGACGAAGGGGATGCAGGCATAAAACCACAGGGTCTGCTTTTCTAACCTGATCCCCAGAGCAAGGTGGGGACTGATGAGACCCCAGGAGATCTTCCTGTAACTCCTCTTCCTCCCCCTTGCTCTTGTCTCATTCTCATCACACTCAGTACATGTGCACTATGCATGTTTGGTGAACACGTATGCTCAAAGAAGACAACAGAATTCCCCTGTAATCATAACAGCAGAAGGGAACCACTATGATTATTTTTTTGCTTATATTTTCAGTGTTCTGCATATGTGTGTGTGTGTATATATATATATATATATATATATATATATATATATATATATATATGAGATGCAAAGTGTAGAATCAAACTTGACATTCTATTTTGTAACCCACATGTTTCACCTAACATCAGAACCAGCGTTTCTCTCCAACTTGGGCCACAATACTTTTAGACACCACTGAAGGTTCCCTTGGAGGGGTTTAACACAGTTTTATTCCCCTAGTCCCAGTTTTTGGGCACTTCAGTTTGCTTTTGGTGTTTCAGTGTTAAAGACCACATTGCTAGGTACACCCTCTAAACTCTTACCCTTTGCACATCTTAAATGATTTTCTTTGGGGTTCCTAGCATTAAACATTGCTGGGCCAGAGAGAATGCTTATTTTTAAAGCTTTGAATATGTATTTCCTGGTCTTTTTACTTTATATTTACCTTTTCAAGTTTCTTTACAAATCTGTTTCTTATTTTCGAACAGTTAACATGGTCACACAACTGAAAATTTGAAAAGCATAAAATGGTTTGCAGCAAAACGTCTGTCTCCCACCCTGGTCCCCAGCAAGCCATCCCCTCCCTGGAAGCAATTAGTATTATCAGTTTCTTGTTTATCATTCGGGTGATGTTTTTGTGCCTCTACAAACAAACATGTACCCATCCTTTCCCCCACTTTCCACAAAATGATAGACGTATGCATACTCTCCTGTACGTCATATTTCTTGAAGACCACATCGTGTCAGTATATTAAGAGCTTCTTCTGCCTTTTTTTCTTACTGTCTACTCTTTCATTCCTAGGATTGGCCATAATTTAACCAGTCCCTATTGATGGACACTTAGGTTACTTGGAATCTTTTGCTTTTACAAACAGTCCTGCAATGAATTACTTTGTATGTGCAGAATTTTGTGTGGATGCTTCTGTATCTGTAGGATAAATTCCTAGACGCCAAATAGCTGGGTTGTTAAAGGGCGGAAACATTTGTAATCCTGGCATCAACCAAGTTGCCCTCCAAAATAACGATGCCAACACCTAAAGTATATGGAGCCTGTCCTAAGTGCAGGCTCAGTCAGTTCTGAGAGCTTTATGGGCCCTTGAGTCTTCTCCTCTATGAGGTGGGTACTATGATGAGGAGACCAAAGCAAAGAGAGACAAAGTGTCATGCCCCTGGCACACAGCTGGCGGGTGGCAGTTTTTGGATTTAAACCCAGTCCTGCACCAGACCCCAAGCTCTTACCCCCATGTTGCACCAACCTCCTTAGAGATTGTGCCTATTTACCCTCCAGGAACCATGAATGCAATGCCTTTCAAAGCACCTCGATTTCCTTTAGCTTGTTGGAGCCCCAGGGGCTGAAAGCACTGGTGTCATATCTCCCGCCTTGCAGAGGGGCACTCGGTGTGTCCCTAAAGGTCTCCCCACACAGCAGTGACTCCCATCAGCCAGGAGGAGCTGGGCTTTGGTGAGGGGCGAGGTTCTCTGTGGTCGCCTGTCTTCTCTTCCTGCCCCAGGCCTGGGCCAAGGAGACGGGGAAGTACACCGAGGGGGTAGACGAGGCCGATCCGGCCAAGTGGAAGGCCAACCTGCGCTGTGCTCTTAACAAGAGCCGCGACTTCCGCCTCATCTATGACGGGCCCCGGGACACGCCGCCTCAGCCCTACAAGATCTACGCCGTCTGCTCCAACGGCCCTGCTCTCGCAGGTATCGCTCCCGGCCTCGTGGGGCCACCCAGGAAGACCCAGGGCCCTCCAGTGTGCAGCGGCTGGGCATGTGCTGCTAGGCCATTGCGCCCAGGGCTCCCACGGACTGGCCATTTGTGGGGCTCGGAGTGGCTTGGCATGGACCAAGTCTGTCTTCCTCAGCCAGCCAGCCCAGTTCTTGGCTCTCGGCTCCAGTGTAGGTCAGCGGCCCAGGGAGCTGAGTGCCATGGTCCTGGGGAGGCCCGTACTGATTCCTGATGGCTGTGCTGAACCTCAGCTCACTGAGTTTGGGCAGCTCTGGGCAGGGGAAAAGCCACAGTAAGAGCTGCCATGCAGAGTCCCTGGGGCCCTCTCCTCCCCCACTGACGCGCTCCCTGTCTTTCTGTTCTCTCCCTCCATCCGCAGAGTCACAACCCACTGAGGATTACACTTGCGCAGCAGAAGAGGAGGAGGAGGAAGAGGAAGAGGTGAGCGAGGGCCTTTCTCCCAGCACCTGCCTGCCCTGATGGGCCTGGTGGGGGCCGTCTCTGCTCAAGGACCGAGCAGCCCTGTTCCTCTCGAGCCTGCTGCTCTCTCTGCAGCTCTCCTCGAGTTTCTTCTCTGGGATTCTGAGGATAGGAATAAAGCCACCACCTTGAACCCCCTGGGGCTTTGTTGGTACAAAACCTGTTCACACATTGTCTGAATGACCCTCACAGCAGTTGGGGCTTAGTAGGTACTATACCTGTTCGGAAGGCAGATGCGGAAACCGCGGCATTGAGGAGCTGAGCCTGCCTGGGATGGCAGAGCTGGCGCTGGAGGCAGGGTCTGGCCTTGGCTAAGCTGAAGACTGGGGAATTGCCTTGTGGTTCTCATGGGTTATTTCTTTAGTGTCAGATCAATTTAATAACCTGTCCTCCCTTCTCTCTCTCTGGCCTCTTCCCTGCTCCTCTGCCTGTGTCTTCCCTTCAGCTCCAGAGGATGTTACCCAGCCTGAGCATCACAGGTGGGGCAGGGAGGTGGTGTGGTTGGGGGCCTACTATAAGGAGAAGCTTCAGGTACCAGAGGTACCTGGGAGGGGGCTGAAGAGAGGCTCTTGGGGAGGCCCAGGGCTGGGAGTAGGTGGGCCTGGGAGGCAGTTCCTAGAAGTGGCATTAAAGCTCCGTCCACCCCCACCCTCTGTAGAAGCAGTGCAGTCCGGAACCCCCATGGCACCCTATTCTTTACCCAAAGAGGATGTCAAGTGGCCACCCACTCTCCAGCCGCCTGTGGTGGTGGGTCCCCCTGCTCCAGATCCCGGACTCCTGGTCTCTGCCTCTGGCGACACCGCTGCCTTTAGGGAGCTTCTCCCTGAGGTCCTGCCGAGCCTGCCGCCTGGGCCTCTGGCTGCCAGCCTGCCCCCTGCAGGCGAACAGCTGCTGCCTGACCTGCTGATCAGCCCCCACATGCTGCCTCGTAAGGGCCCGCGGTGGGCTGGGGCGGGGTGGGTTTGCAAGGAGGGGAGAGGATGATGAAGAACAAAGACCACCGACCGTGCCGGTCCTTTTTTGGGTGGGGGGAGAGTGGACCGGACCACCCAGCCTCGGGGCAGAGCAAGTCAGTGGTCCGCAGAATGGGGAGGCGTGAGGCTCACAGATGGGGCGCTCCTGCCTCTGTGCCCCACAGTGACCGACCTGGAAATCAAGTTCCAGTACCGGGGGCAGCCACCCCGCGCCCTCACCATCAGCAACCCCCATGGCTGCCGGCTTTTCTACAGCCAGCTGGAGGCCACCCAGGAGCAGGTGGAGCTGTTCGGGCCGGTGAGCCTGGAGCAGGTGCGCTTCCCCAGCCCTGAGAACATCCCCAGCGACAAGCAGCGCTTCTACACGAACCAGCTGCTGGATGTGCTGGACCGCGGGCTCATCCTCCAGCTACAAGGCCAGGATCTGTACGCCATCCGCCTGTGCCAGTGCAAGGTGTTCTGGAGCGGGCCCTGCGCCTCAGCGCACGGCTCACACCCCAACCCCATCCAGCGGGAGGTCAAGACCAAGCTCTTCAGCCTGGAGCATTTTCTCAATGGTGAGGGCCCATTGTGTGTCTCCGGCCTCCTCTCAGCCAGGGGCACGGTTCTAGCCTCTAAGGGTCTTGATCTCACTGCAGAGCTCATCCTGTTCCAGAAGGGGCAGACCAACGCCCCACCACCCTTCGAAATCTTCTTCTGCTTTGGGGAGGAGTGGCCTGACCGCAAACCCCGGGAAAAGAAGCTCATTACTGTACAGGTGTGTCACCATCTCCCAGCACTCCCCACCCTGCCTTGGCTTGAGTATTGGGGAACCCTGAGACAAGCCCGTGTCCCATGGTGGAGGCTCAGGGCTCTCTGGGCAGTGTGAACTTGGCGGCCAGAGGTACTCAAGACCCAGGACTATCCACACATAAGCAGCCTTTGTATGAGGTAGAATTTGGTGCCCCTTCTTCCTGGTAGAGGCATTGCCTTCCCCCCGCCCCCTGGTGGATGCCCTCATGTATAACTGGATTTGACAGCCCTGCCAAGGCTCTCCATGTCCAGTCTCCTCTTTGCTCCCCAGGTGGTGCCCGTAGCAGCTCGGCTGTTGCTGGAGATGTTCTCGGGGGAGCTTTCCTGGTCGGCTGATAGTATCCGGCTACAGATCTCAAACCCAGACCTCAAAGACCGCATGGTGGAGCAGTTCAAGGAGCTCCATCACATCTGGCAGTCCCAGCAGCAGTTGCAGACCGTAGCGCAGGCCTCTCCTGTTGGCCCCGGGCCCTGGCCCATGCACCCAGTTGGCATGCAATGAGGCTGCAGAGTGACTGAACCAGGCTTCTTGGGTGGCTGTGTGGACTGGTGTGGAGATATGACGGCCCCAGTGGACACCTGACTGGCTGCAGGGTCCTATCTGTGGGTCTCCTGGAAATGGATTTGGGCCAAAAAAGAGAGGGGAGAGAGGCCCGAATTCAAGGTTCTCCCTGGACGGAAGGTGAGGCAAACTGGAAGCCAGTTTTGCTTTGGGGACTCTGTCTTCTGGACATGCCTGTTCTGTGTCAGCTGTCATCTACTGGACCTGGAGGAATCAGCCATTAACACCTGTGCAGGGCAGGAACTCCTGTGACCCCAGAGTGCCATTTCCCCTGGCAGAAAGAGCCAAATGTTCTGGGCCAGGTCCCCCTGGCAGGGCCTCTGCAGAGCGTGGACTTGATTTTGGGGTTCCCTAGTTTGAGCCTTGCTTCTTCATCTTCTTCCCGAGATCGATAGGAGCACTTAGGTATTATACCAGATACTAAAGGCTGGCAGCTACCTCCTTTCTTGAGAGTCTGAGAACCTGGGGTAGAAAGTGGAATTTTATGTATTTTTGGATGAATAAATGTTAAAAACAGACTCAGCTATTTCTTAACTTTATCTAGTAGCAGTTGCTTTCATGTTTTTCTATCATCTATTTATTTTTCTTTCTTGTTTTTTAATTGGGCAACAGTGTGTCATCTATTTCTGATGCCAGCTAACCCTCTTTCTCCTAGGACCTGCCCTCTATCTCAGGCCGTTGACACAGGGAGGGCCTGCCTTCCACGCTGATGAGTCAGTAGGGCCTTCATAAGACTCACCTGGCTGGCTGCTTTCCAGAAGGAAGCTGGCTAGCGCAAGGGTGTGGATTTTTAAAGGTGTTCAGAATCGAAAATCCTGTCCAAATCAATTTCCCCATAAGAAATGGTGCAAAAGGTAGGGCTGGTATTTCAACTACACTTAGAGGACCATTACAATCTGTTATTCTCCTATATAGCCATGTGCTATTAACTATATTAGACAATGCATGCAAACCGGTAGCTGATTGTTTGAATGTGGCTCACATTCAATGTAATTGAATGTAATGAATGTAATTTTCTGGCCTGAACCATTTGGTTGTTTATCTTTTTATTAGGAACATTGTAAACAGTTGTGAGTAGGGAGAATGGTATGCAATTCCCATGGAAGTAGCTTCAACAATGATCATCACTTCATAGTTAGTCTTGCTCATTTAAACTACCATCCACACCCTCACCCTGAAATTATTTTGAAGCAAATCCTACACATAACATTTCGTGTGTCGTCGGCGTGTGTCTCTACAAGGACATTCTGGAAAAAAACAAACAAACCACGATATCATCACCCCTAATGGGAAGACATTAATTTCAATCAGATATCTATTGTTTAAAAATTGAAGATACTAGATTTTTCTACTCTTACAATTTAATTGTAGAAGAAACTGAATTGTTTGTTCTGCATATTGCTTTTGCCTGGATGCTAGCTGCTTCTCTGTTGTTAACGTATTTTGTCTCCTGTATTTCCTGTAAATTGGTACTTTGATCTAGACTCTGGTTTCTAGAGGCTCAACGGGGTGCAGCTTTTTCTGTTTTGATTACGTATTTGTGAGCATTTGAGATTCCATCTTTAGTTGTTATACATCACGCTACAGTGAATAGGCTTGTGCATACTTATGTCTTCATATTTTTGCTGGTGTATCTTTGGTATGGAGTCCCAGAAATGGGATTTCTGGGCCAAAGGATAAATGTGTGTCATTTTGCTAGACATTGGCAAAATCCTGTAAATCTGGGTGTGCCTATTTCCCCAGTCTCGCCAACCAACTATATTGTTAATCTTTTGGATTTCTGCCAACCTGACAGGTGAGAAATAGTATCTTAGTGCCATTTCTTGTTATGAACAAGGCTGAGCACCTTCCTATAGTTAAGTAGCTGTGCAGATTGTTTTTTTAATAAGCAATTTTAGAATAGTTTTATTGGGTTGTCAGAAAAGTCATGAAGCATTTTTGCAATGAAAACCAGAAAAAATATGTCATGAGTTTTCTGACAACCCAAAAGATTGAGAGTTATAGATAAGTTACTCATAGAGTTCCTACATACCCCACACCCAGCTTCCCAATTGCTAACACCATATATTATTATGCTATATTTGTCACAACCAATTAAACAATATGAATACACTCTGATTAACTAAATTCCATTTTTTGTTCAGATTTCATTAGTTTTTATCTAATATCCCTTTTCTGTTCCAGGATCCCATCCAAGTGATCACATTACGTTTAGTCATCACGTCTCCTTTGCCTCTATTGGTCTGATGATTTCTCTTTCCTTGTTTTTGACTTTGAGGGTACATTTTGGAAAATCCCCTATTTTGGGTTTATCTGTTGTGTTTCTCATGGTTTTTGTAAGGAAAGCCACAGAGCTGAACTGTCATTCTCACCACATCATACTATGAGGGTACATGCTATCACCATGATCTATCGGTGTTGATGTTGACCTTGACCTGACTAAGGTAGTATTTTTCAGGTTTCTCTATTACAAAGTGACTTCTCTACGCCCTTTTCCATATGGCACATATGTACAGAGGTTTCAGAATTGTTAACCCCTACCCCTTTAAGAAGTTTTACCAACTAGAGTACAGTGCTTATACACAATTCCTTTCATTTTTAGTCATTTACAAATTCTCCCCCGGGTTGTACTGCTGTATTTCCTCCTTAGATTGAAATTAGTTATCAACACTTTAAGATTAGATGTCACATATCAGATTTTCAGCTTCACTCAGAAAATTGGCAAACATGGCAACATTGTCTTACATTCCCAATGGCGGTAATCAGCTGAAACTTTAGCTGGGAAAGTCCTCCCAGTTCAATACAGTCCTCTCAGAGCCTGCTTCACTCCTTTCACTGCCTTGTCCCCGAAGGCATTGGAATTTGCAGCCCTTGATAAACAGTGGAGCAGGGAGACAGAGATGAGATGAATTACAGACACTTGGAAGATCTGCACAAGGCGACCACTTGTGGACAGACGTCGGCAGGCAGCTCAGTGGCTGCCCAAAATCTTCCTTGGGCTTCTACTTACTTCTTAAAAATAAAACAAAAATAGAAACAGCACACCTGGCTGTCATTTCAGAGAGATCTGTGTTGTAGTAACCAGTTGTGGAGGGACACTACCCAAAAGAAGTGACAGACATAACCCATTCCAGAGGTTAAAGGCAGGACAATGCGTGTTGCAATTCACTGCTCCTTAGCGATGCTCGAGTTCCATGTGGTAAGTAGCCTTGGACTGTGCTGCTGGCTTCTGCTAGTGTTGAAGTTGGAATCCATTAGACCACTGATGTCCATGGCCCTGGGATGAACACATACCTCTAGCACCCAGTAGAAAATTTCCCTCCCTTCCTTTCTCCAAGCCTTTCCTCCCAACAAAGATCATCCTTGTATCCAACTAAATATTCCCTTTTAATTCAAGATTGCTTCCTCTAATTCAGCTTTTCATTGACATAAATAACTTTTCAGCATTCATAGAATAGGTGAGGATATTGATGGCTTTTCCATTTTTTCTTAAATTTTTTAGTTTTCAATTAGAGTCGACATACACTATATTAGTTTTAGGTGTACAACATAGTTATTAGACATTTCTATAACTTACAAAGTGATCACCCCGGTAAATCTAATACCAATCTGACACCATATATATAGTTTTTACAATGTTATTGACTATCTTTTTTTATGCTATACTTTACATCCCCATGACTATTTTGTAACAACCAATTTGTACTTAATCCCTTCCCTTTTCTCCCATCCCAACCCCGCTCCCATCTGTATCTATGAGCTTGTTTCTGTTTTTGTTTGTTCATTTATTTTGTTCTTTAGGTTCTATATAGGTGAAATCATATGGTATTTTTCTTTCTCTGACTTACTCCACTCAGCACAATACCTTCTAGGTCCATCCATGTTGTTGCAGATGGCAAGATTTCATTCTTTTTTATGACAGAATAATATTCCATTGTATATATGTGACATCTCTTCTTTATCTAATCATCCACTGATGGACACCCAAGCTGCCTCCACATCTTGGCCATTGTAAACAATGCTACACTGAACATATGGATGCACATGTCCCTTCGAAGTAGTGTTTGGGTTTCTTTGGCTAAATACCCAGAAGTGGGGTTACCAGGTCCTTCTAAGTCTCTTGTGATAGCCTTTGTTTTAAAGTCTATTTTGGGGGGCGGCCGAGTGGCGCGGTGGTTAAGAGCTGGCTTGGGAAGCCAGCGGCCCCAGTTCGGATCCCACCTATGAGGGCCAGTGACACTGCCCTATAAAAAAACAACAACAAATGCAATCAAAGTTTTAAAAATAAATAAATACACAAAGTCTATTTTGTCTGGTATAAGTATATTGCTACCCCAGGTTTTTGGTTTTTTTTCCCATTTCCATTTTCATGAAGTATGTTTTTCCATCCCTTTAGTTCCAGTCTGTGTCTTTTAATCTGAAATGTCTTGTAGGCAGCAAGCGTATGTTAAGGGTCTTGTTTTCTTATCCATTCAGCCACCCTGTCTTTTGATTGTAGTATTTAATCCATTTACATTGAAAGTAATTGTTGATATGTAGTTATTGCCATTTTATTATTCATATTTTTGATCTTTTTCTTTTTATTCTTCTTAAAGTAATGCCTCTAACATTCCTTGTAATACTGGAATACTGTCGTGATGAACTCCTTTAGCTTTTTCTTGTCTGGGAAGATCTTTATTTGTCCTTCGATTCTAAATGGTAGCTTTGCTGGGTCCTAACTTTTCATCACTTGAAATATTTCATGTCAATTCCTTCTGGCCTGCAAAGTTTCCATTAAGAAATCAGCTGACAGTCTTATAGGTGGCTCCCCTGTAGGTAACTAACTGCTTTTCTCCTGCTGCTTTTAAGATTCTTTCTTTGTCTTTAACCTTTGGCATTTTAATTATAATGTGTCTTGGTGTGGGCCTTTTTGGGTTCATTTTGGTTAGGGGAGTTTTCCATCATTATTTCTTCAAATAGGTTTTCAATTCCTTGCTCTCTCTCTTTTTGGAATTTTTTTTCTTTTTGCTGTTCTGATTGGGTGTTTTCTGCTACCCTGTCTTCTAAATTGCTGATTAGATCTCTGATTCATCTAATCTACTGTTGATTCCCTCTAATGTATTCTTTATTTCAGTGATTGTGTTCCTCATGTTTTTTTTAATGTTGTTTATCTCCTTTTTCTTTTTTTTTAAAGATTTTATTGGGGAAGGGGAACTGACAAGTTGCTATCCTTTTATTCTTCAGTCAGTTGTGGAGGACGTTGCTTCACTGGCCTATGTTGGTATTATTGTGCTCTTCCCGGATGAGGCAGTTGCTCACCAGCCATTGGACGGCCACTCACAGTGGCTCATGACAGCTCATGAAAGCTCACGCCAGCTGCTGGCCAGCCCCACTGCAGCCTTGCCGTCGCCAGCAACTCAAAGCAGCCCAGCTCCAGGTCAAGCTGTTGTTCACCATCTTAGCTGTAGAGGGCAGTGTCACTGGCCCTCATATGTGGGATCCGAACCGGGGCCCTGCTGCTCAGAGTTTGCACTCCCAAGCCAACTCCTAATGCGCCTCTCAGCTGGCCCTCTATCTCCATTTTTATGTTTCCTATCTCTGTTGAAGTTCTATCATTGAGCATCTTTAAAGCAGCATTTTGCTCTGTCTAGTAGATTACTTGTCTCTATTTTCTTTAGTTCTTTTTCTGGAGTTCTGTTTTTCTACATTTGTTAACCCATTTTGTTTTTGTTTCTATGTATTAGGTAGAGTTGCTATGTCTCCCAGTCTTAGTAGAGTGGCCTTACGTAGTAGGTGTCCTGTGGTGCCCAGTGGCATACTCGCCCTGGTCACTTGAGCCACGTCCTCCAGGTGTTTCCCTTGTGTGGGTTGTGTGTGCCTTTCTGCTGTAGATGAGCCTTGGTTGCTGTGTGCATGTCAATGAGAGGGATTCACCCTCAGGCTGACTGGTGAGTACTGGCCATGACTACAGTGGAGGAGCTGTTGTGCAGGGGCTGACCCTATCAAGCAGGATTCACTTTAGTAGGGCTCTGGTGACTGGCCAGTCTGCCCTTTGGGTGGTGCTCTAGTGTGGCCTGAAGCTGGCCATTGGGTGTGTTGGTTCTGAGGGCTCTTGGGAAGTGCTCCGTTGCAGGCCAAGGTTAGTTGCTGCCTGTGCCCTGCCCGGAGCAACTTGGTATGAGCTACAAAATGAACTGTAGACGGTTGCCACTTTTGCTGGGCTTGGAGCTGCCTGGGAGAGCCTAAGCCACAAATGGAGCCCGGCTGCCACTAGTACTAGACTTGGGGCTGCTTAGCAAGAGATATGGGGCATGCTGAGGCCAATACTGGTTGCTTGGGGCCTGTGAACCTTTGAGAGATTTTAGGAAAAGTATGCAGCATGAGCCAAGACAGGCTGTTAGTATGGAAAAGCCACTGGAAGCGGCTTGGGTGGGCCCACAAGTTGGGTGGGGCCGAGTCTCAGAGAATCAGCAGGGCGGGGTGAGCGGCGTTATCCAGGTTGATGGAGACTCAGATATGGTGCCTGCCTGCGTCTGCATACTGGGTTGGGTGAGGGCTCAACAAAGGAGTAATGATTCTGCCAGCACTTCTGTCTGGGAGAAAGCTGCCCCTCCAGCCCTTGCCCAGCTGCCAGACAATTCAGTTCCTCTCCATATCTTTGGTGCCTTTTGAGCTGCTGCTCAAATGTCAGTGATTAAGTCCATGTGCGGGCCCTTTAAGAGGAGCCTGTGGGGCTGCAGCAGCCGACCACCTCACTCATTCACGAACTGCTGGTTTTCAGACAGAAGCTGTGGGGACTTCTCTTCCCAACACTGGAACCCTGGGCAGTTGGTGTGGGCTGGGATTCCTCCCTCCTCAGGGGACCTCCGCAGCCAAGATATCCCTCCTGATTTTTTTTTTTGGGGGGGAATAGCGTTGGGGAATTGGGGGAGGAGAACAGCGTTGGGGAATTGGGGAAGGGGAACAGACAAGATGCTGTCCTTTTGTTCTTCAGTCTAGTTGCGGAGGACGTTGCTTCACTGGCCCATGTTGGTATCGTCATTGCGCTCTTCCCAGATGAGGCAGATGGTGGCTGGCCTCTGGATGGTCGCTCACCGCGGTTATTGACCGCTCATGTTGCCTGCCGGCCACTCACTGTAGCCTATGGCAGCCCACTGCAGCAGGGGCTGCAGCCTACACTGTCGCCAGGGCTCATGCAGCCCAGCTCCAGGTGCTGTTGTTAGCTGTAGAGGGCAGTGTTACTGTCCCTCATATGTGGGATCCGAACCAGGGCTGCTGGCATCCCAAACCAACTCTGAACCAATGCGCCACTCGGTCGGCTCATATCCCTCCTGATTTTTAATGGTCACAGGCAGGTGTGGGACCAGCTCATTCTGTCACTGTCCCTCCTACCGGTCTGGACATGGCTTCTTCTGTATGTCCTTAGTTGTAGAACTTTGGTTCATCTATACTTCAGGTGGTTGTTCTGTAGTTTAAATTTTGATATGGTAATGAGAGGAAGCCAGCACAGCTTTTATCATTTTGACTGGAAGCTACGTTGTTTTTTTTAGGGATAATGCAAGTTTCTTAACACTTGAATTTCATTTGCCTGTTGCTGACCTATATGCTTTTGTTGTCCTGTGTGTTTTTGTCAGAGAAATGTTCTTGGAAGCAACTTTCTCATTTGCTGAAAATGTATCCCAAGAAAATCAGGCGCACCTTGTTGCATAATCTTGGATTTTTAACTTCTCTGAATTTTGGCCTTTGCACAACAGTTCACTTAACCCAGGGCCACACAAGGTGGACACATAAACTGCATTCATTAAGTACTGATGCCATTCAAAAGCTCAAGTTCCTTTGTCTTATTTATCTTACTTTCTGTTATTGGTCTTTATAGTACAGGCAAATAAAAATTACAAGTTACTTTTCTTTAGTATAAGCTCACTGAGAATAGCCCCAACGGGTGATCTGTGTTTCACATAATCATGACGAAAATTCCTTGGCTAAGCCATTCAGGGAAATGAGGGAACAGGTGATTCTGTGGGAACTTGATGACTTAGGTTAAGTTCAGGTGCAAGGCTCTCCTTTTCCTTCCACTAGACATCATGCAGGAACACAATTATCTGCCGTAGGGTACCTGATCCCAAACAGTCCCTTTTTAAATTAAAATATAGGTGGGTATCCTTGCTATACCAAAAAGTAATGACTCTTTGTAAGTAGTAGTCTGAAGCAATCTGTAAGACTCACAGTAAGCAGTGGGGCCCTGACACTGTTAATAAGAGTTCTGGTTTCCAAAGCTCTAGCTACGGAGGTGTTCTTGACGGTAATTAGGATATGATTTCCACATGCTATTTTTCAGTGGCCAGGGAGAGCTGTATTAAGTCTTACATGTTTTTTTAGTCCCAGACACAACTTCCTGTGATAAAAGCCAAATTCCTTACACAGGGGAAAGTCAACTAACTGTTGCAAGAAGAAACTAGGATTGGACCAGGCTTTAAAGTATTGTTTACCCAGAAAATGAGAGGGATAACTGGGGTATTATGCTGATCCCCAGAATTCAATAATCTCACTCAACACTGTTTCACATTCACGTTTTTTCCTCCCCTTCCAATGATGCCTCTTTAGAGTAAGATTCTGAGTATAATCGATGTGATGCAGGAAAGTTTGTTTCACCGATTCCAAATACTAGATGCAGCTCTGCAGTCAAGGTTATTAGCTCAAAGCCTAACTACTTTAACATACTATATGATCCCATTTATATAAAACTCAAGAAAATGCAAATTAACCTACAGAAAGCAGATCACTGGCCACTTGGGCATGGGGGAGGATGGGGAGAGGCGTAAGAAAACTTTTGGGAGTAAAGGCTAGGTTCATTATGTTGATTATTAATGATTTCATGGGTGCATCCTGTCGAAGCTTATCAACTATATGTATACCTTAAATATGTGCATCTTATTGTATGTCAGTTATACTTCAATACAGGTTTTTATTTTACAGACCAAGTACTCAGTAGGGTAGGCAATAATCAAGCTACTTGGGTGGCCACTGTGGAGAGAATATACCACATTTCTGTTTAACATGCCCAATGACCCATTCTCTTTTTCACTGAGGTTATATGAAAAGATAAAATGTAGCATGAAGAGTTTTAGGATGGACTAGAAGAGTAAAAAATGCAGAATGAGCCACTCCCCTGAAATATGGCTTGTAGCATTAAGGCTAGGGGCCTGGCCTTTTAAACTCCATTCACAGACCATTAGATAACAGCTACGACTGCTCACTCAAGCGGCCTAGCTGCACCATTTTAAAACTATGAGGCAGTGAAAGGAAGTGAAAACAAACACTGAGTAAATTTTAAAAATTTATTTTTTTTCTTTTTCTTTTTTTTTGTTGTTGTTGATTTGTTCTTGAGATGGCTACAACACCAGACAGAACAGTGCCCTCATATCTAGTGCCTGTGCAGGGCTGCAACTCCTTTAAAACATTAAGATCTGCTTTGGGTTTCCCTCTCCCGCCTCATACCCATGAAGTCAAATAATTTCCACATTTTTTAGTAAAATAGTTAGCCCTGTAAACACTTTTCCCCATATTCCCACCCTCTTTTTTTTTTTGTCTCTTACGTCTGTGGGTGAAACATTAACAACAACAAAAAATCTTAAAAAAACCTAAACCTTAGAATGTACATTTACATCCCACTCACCCCAATTTTGGCTCATCTCCAAGGCTGACGACAACCCAATGTGGATTGGAAGTGGATTCAGAGATTGAATAGGGTGGTCAGAGTTGGGATACACACGAATTTTGGCCCTTGCAGGTCCTAGTATCACTGATGCGACCACCATATAAAAACAAAAACGCTCCTTGCTTACTCCTCCCTGACCAAACAACTCTAAAGGTTGTAAGAAATGGTTTAGGAGGAAGAAATTTCTACTCACTTTGTTAAAAGAGGAGGGGAAATGGGGAAAAAGGGGAGCATGGGAGAAAGAAGAGAGGACAAAACAATACAAAACCTTAAGAGATGATCCTGATCCTTCCAATTGCAGCTATTTAATTCACTTGAATTCCCATTTTCCCTGTTTTATGTTTCACAGAAAGTTTGTATTTTTTCTGTGCGCACACACGTGTTAGCATGTGTGTAGGTGTGTGTATGTATGTGTGCGTTTCGTTTGTTACCAGGCGAATGTTTCAGTTCTGGTTTTAGTTTACTTTTCCTTTTTTTCCTTTTTTATTTCCTTAAATTTAATTTTCCTTTTAGAAACAAGTTCACCAGGAAACCAGCTCCCCTCCCACCACGCCGGACAGGCTGCAGCCATCTTTTTGAAAAGCGCGCTGATTTTCCCTCACACCCCCAAACAGGAACTCCTCAGGGTGGCCTCGGAAGGCTGGAGTCTGTCTCCCTGTCTGGTGGGATGCCCTGGTGGCGGTGAAGGCCCCTCTGCCACAATGGAGGTTTCTGATTGTGGGACACAGTCTGGTTTTTGTTTTCTTCCTGTCTTCTAATTAAAAAAGACATTCCTGACAAAAGAGAGAAGGTGATCAATACTTGTGGTCCAGGAGATGGAACATTTTACACAGTCAAGGCAGCAGTTTATATACTTGTTCAGGACCTCATTCTGGCCTCTGCCATAAGAACTCAGCAAAAAAAAAAAAAACAACAACCCAAAAAACAGTTGGGATTTTTTTCTTGTGATCTGTAGGGAGGCTCCTGCTTTAATGAAATGCTGTCTGCAGTGCTTTTCCAACTCTGAGGGTGCTGTGGAAACTAGGGATGCTATGCAGGGGTAAAGGGTCCAGGCTGCCCACTCCAAACCAACCAGGAAATCTCCACTTCAGTTTTTTTGAACATTGGGGTTTCACGTAAGATTTTATTTTTAAAAAAGCTTTGCCTATTAACAAAAGTTTAAAAACCAAAGATTTAGATTTTCTGGAAAGGGTACTGAAGCAATAATGTAAAACAGAGTAAAGGTGAGGACTGTGGCACCATAGTGTCTGTGTTTGAATTGTGGCTCCATTAATTACTGACTGTGATCTCAAGCAAATGGTTTAGTATCTTGGAACCTCAATTTCTTCCTTTGCAAAATGGGGATAATAACAGTAACTAAGCCAGGGAACTGTATGAGGCTTATCTCAGTCCATACAATAAAGCACTCAGAACAGTACCTATACACAGGAAGGGCCCGTGAATGTTAGCTATGAACACGCACAGCTGCCCACTGGTGTGTATCAATGTCTGCTTTCACAGACATTGCAAAACCTGAGGATCCCAAATGCTATCACTCCTCATCAAAGAACCAAACACAGAAATCATTTCTAGAGTGGCAGGGCGCTGCTAGACAGCACCTTCACCTACTAATGCATTTCGTCACAGAAACTATCAGTGAGTCTGTACATGCATCGAGTACTTGTCTCCTGACAGAAGAAATCCTGCTTCAGGTGTCAAACGGTAGGCTGAGGGGAGAGTCGCTTTTCCTCTCTGTCAGGAAACTGGTACCCAAATACCAATATCCAGTCCTTTCTTTCCTCAGTGAGCTCAGCTCCTTGCTTTGCTTCAGTATCAGGAGGCAGGAAGCACATGGAGCAAACTGACGACCAGGAGCTAGACAGAGATGCCAGCTCCTTTCCTCTATCTCCTGCCTGGGTCAAAACTTGGCATTTCACTGTAAAAGTGATAAGAAGAAGCATCTCTGCTCATAAATCTGAAAGGTCAGTTTTAGGAGACTGGTGCCATGTACCATGCACTATTTTCACCGAAGTAACCAGGTTAGAAAATACTTCTGCAGCAGTAACTCTTATGGGGGTGAAAATGGCGTCCGAAAGAAGCTGACAATTATCTGGCTGCCTTGGCCCTGCGTTTCCCAGCTGTACGGCAGTGTTAAATTGTCAGGTCTCCCTGACTCCAGTTACAGTACTAGTCCCATGATGGGCATTCAAACCTGTGAGCACCCGCAAGCACTCCTGGCAGCCAGGGGGAAGCAGGGACCGCATACCACTCACCTGGGTGACAGGCACGGTGCAGGAGTGCGAGCTATCGAAACAACCTGGTGAAGTCTCGCAAGGCCCAGCAAACTTGTTTACATTCCTCAGCACTAGAAAAGAAAAGGCAGGTTGGTCCCTTACTGATGAGAAAGATGCAATTTGCTGAAAAACAACCGCAACGTTGACTCTGCTTCCGATCTTTCTGTAACTCAAGGATAAATATCAACTACTGAATCTGAGAATAATTATAAGCTGTGTGGTTCTTAAAGAAGGGGCTTTGGAGAAAAACTGTCTAAGTTTGAATCTTGGTTCCACTGTGTCCTTGGGCAAGTTACCAATCTGCCTCAATTTCCTCATCTATTATCTACCTCATAATGTTCTAGGAGTTAAATCAGTTCATATGTGCAAAATGCTTAGACTAATAGATCAATGTACAAAATGGTGTTCAACAAATGTAGGCTGCTATCATAACAACACCTAGTTCAAGTCTTTGACATAAATACAGGTAAGCCAAAAACCCCAAAGTAAAACAAGCAAGCATATTCACCCAAGGCTGATTATTTTAATTCTAGGAGCTGAGCTAACTTAGGTACCCTGGTTTCCTCATTCTCTTCCAAAGATTTTGTTTACAAAGCCCAGTCCAGCAACCAAGTCTCCACCAGCTGTCGATTTTCTAGCTGAACAGGCTGCTCAGGGCCTCCTCTTATGGGAGGCGGAGGGAGGGGAGAGAGGAAAGGGTTAAGGCGTGTAGAAAGGGAGGAGGGGAAGGCAAGCACTGAGAATCCCGCTACTCATCTGACCCTCCTTCAAAGGCCTCCTTTATCCAAACAGTAGAAAAGGAAGCTCTTTTCTTCCGTGGCCTTCTCTGGTTCAGAAAAACTCAGGGCCCACAGCCTACAGCCTAGGATTCAATGTGAACAGAAAGCTCTTTCTCCTTCTTGTAATGGCTAACACCAGGGGAGGGAGCTGCTAACAGCGATCCAAGAGAAAAGAAGGAAAATGAGAGCTATCACCGTAAGTGCCCACACCGGGGCTTCCCCGCCTATTATAAAGTCTAAAACATCAGGAAGAACCTTGATTTAGACTCCAGGACTTGACTCAACAGAATATCCCAGTCATTTTCTTTAAGTCTCTCTCCATCCTAAAAACGTAATGAAAATGAGGAAGGTCTTCGGGTTTATTGGAATCCTGTCATTAGCTCTGTGAATTTAACATGCTTCAATAAAGGTATTATTACATTTCTCAGACTATTTCCAGATCAATACTGACTGTTAAGGAGGAAGCCAGGGTGAGAGTGAGCCCATATCACTCATGGAGGAGGAAAAAATGTAACCCAAGAGAAGCCGCTGTGCAGTGTGTTGTAGGACTAAGACAGCAGGAAGCAGGTCCACTTAGGACAGTGCTGGAGACGTTTTCACTATCCTAGTGCTTTATCCTAATGAATTCTATCCTTCAACCAGAGATCGTGATTTAATCTGGAAGAGAAATGATCACTCCATTCTTAGCCTCTTTTGTGACATACACAAGAGAAAGTATTGAAACCAAAATGCAAGTACAGGACCACTGGGTGAAATGAGGGACGGGCCACAGACATCAGCTCAGCTTCTGCTCCCAATCCTGTCAGCAACTGCTTTAGTCCCTAGAGCTTCAGCCGAATGTTTAATTTAAGTGTCCTTGATGATTAAGCCCAAAGAAGTAGATTTCAAAAATACTCCGAAGAGCTACAACTATGTTTTGCTTTCTGCCTTAGTCCTATCTATCTATCTATCTATCTATCTATCTATCTATCTATCTATCTATCTATCTATCTATCTATCTATCTAAAGCTGCCACTCTTTTTCTAGGTTCTATTTTCTGGCTTCTAGTCCCACAATCCCAATCCAATTACCCCACTCTGATAAGAGTCAGAATAAACACCAAAATAGAGAAATGGGAAATGATGGCAGAATTTCTTTTAGTCATAATTAGTGGTGTTTGGAAAGCAAAAATGATATTTTAGAATGAAAAATCCCAGCTTCCTTCAAGTTAACTAAAAATGCTAAGGAATTAATTAATTACCAGTACCATTTGAAAAACAGGCTTGGACTTGCTGAAATGAAACTGAACCAGTTCACCCTCCCTGCTAGATGGCAAACAAAGCAGCATGTTGAGGCAGGAGTTGCAGGACCTTAAAACCAAAAGGGAGACTGAGTCATGCAGAGAACGGAAGGTTCAAGGGCAGTGCGCACACTAAAGAAAGAATTACTAAGAGGAGGTGAGCAATCTCAAACGCTACTCTAGCACTTCAACATTACCCTATACTCCTGTCCATTTCCCACCACATGGCGCAGCCTACTAGGAGAGGAGTGGCCAAACTCGTTCAGCAGAGATCAGGTAGGCCAGGCAGGCTGGGAGAGCTCCTAATTTTCTCTTATCACAGGGCAAAGGTCACTGGTATTTTTGTTCACAGCACTGCATTATTTTGGTTCCTCTAGCTTGCCCCAAGATTTTACGTAAATTAGGGAATATCCATAACTTTTATTTCAGACTTACTCTACTGTTTTACCTGCCATATATTAGCTTGGATGAGGGAATATGGGCTTGGTGGAGACTTATTCCAGGGTGTGTGGGTGGCTGCCTTAGAGCTGGCAGGAGACGTGCTCCAGCTAGTTTTGCAAGTACATCGTGACATTCTGGCAGGTTCTTTTCCGAGGAGAAAGTTAACATTTACTGATTACCTACTATGTGCCAGATCTTTAGATTTCCAGTTGGCATCTCATAATAACTCTATGAGAGAGGTATTATTAACTCTATTTTACAGATGAATAAACTGAAGTTCAAAGTAATAGCATGTGGCAAGACTCAAACCAACATCCTTGACTCTAAGCCCAGTCCTTTGAGAGTTCTCCTCAGACTTCTATTTGCTCTAAGGAAGCCAGAGCCAATATGATCCTGCCCTTCTACTAAACGACTCGAGATGGAACGGAGCAAAACAAAAGCAGAGAGACGCAACTGTTACACCTCTTTCCCCTGAGTCAGCTTGTAGGTGGAATACTACTTATACTGGGAAGATTCATATATATATAAAAAGAAATAAAATAATTTTGTGAGGTCATCCCAGTCAATATGCTCCTACCTAGTAGAGGAGAAATCCTCTCTTCTGGCAAAATGTGTCACGAAGGTAAAAGTCACATGCTATTTTCCAGTCATGCATGTCACTTAATCTGTGGCCAAAAGTCAGTTATTTCTGGGGCTTTTAAGCCACTTAATAAGCTACCAAATAGCACTCAAAGCTTTTGGATTTTAACATTAACAAAATTATTGGAAATACTCTGGGAGATGAGAAAGTAAACCATTTTGGAAAGTGACATTAAGAAATCAATTCTCAGAAAAGATTTGCTCTTATACCATTGTCTAAAATATATTTTATTTTTCTCTCCCTTTTAAAAACTGGGTCTGGTTTTATTTATATAAGTATACCACATTCTCATGATGAAATGCAAATAGTAAGAGTTTATGAAAAGGGAAAGCCTCTCTCCTCTGCACAAAGTAGCCTGCAAAATATGTATCTGCATATGTGTACCTATCTCTCACATATGCATATTTTTAACATATAATAAAACAGCTCTTAAGAGTACAAACTAATTCATTTATAATAGCATCAAAAAGAATAAAATATTTATTTATTTCCTTATTTTTTTGAGGGCAGTGTCACTGGCCCTCACATGTGGGACCGAACCGGGGCCCCTGGCTTCCCAAGCCAGTGCTTAACCACAGCACCACTCTGCCGGCCCAAGAATAAAATATTTAAACTACAAAATATTGCTGCAATAAATTAAGGAGATCGGTAAATGGAAAGACAATTTATGTTCATGCATTGGAAGACTTAATATTGTTAAGATGTCAATCCAATCCAAAGTGATCTACAGATTCAATGCAATCCCTATCAAAAATCCCAACTGAAATTTTTTTTTGTGTGGAAATAGGAAAATCTATCCGAAAATTCGTATGTATTCTTAAGGGACCCCGAATAGCCAAAATAATCTTGAAAAAGAACAAAGCTGGAGATCTCATACCGCCCAATTTCAAAACTTATTACAAAGCCATAGTAATCAAAACAGTCTGGTACTGACATAAACACAGACAGATAGACCAGTGGAATAGAACAACAGGAGTCCAGAAATAAATCGCTTGCATATATGGTCAAATGATTTTCAATAAGGTACTGTTCAATGCAGAAAGGGGCAATGCTGGGAAAACCGGATGTCCACATGCAAAAAAATGAAGTCTGACCCTTAACATACGTCATATACAAAAACTAACTCAAAATTCACCAAGACCTAAATCTAAGACCTAAACCTATAAAACTCTTAGAAGAAAACAGGGGAAACGCTTCATGACATTAGATTCGGTAATGAATTCTTGAGTACGACACCAAAAGCACAGACAGCAGAAGTAAAAACAGATATGGAGAAATTAGAGCCTTGTGCACTGTTGGTGGGAATGTAAATGGTGCAGACACTGTGGAAAACAGTCTGGGGGTTCTGCCTCAAAAAGTTAAACATAGAATTGCCACATACTCCAGCAATTCCACTTCCAGGTATATATCGAAAAGGATTGAAAGCAGAATCTTGAAGAGATATGTGTACACTCATGTTCTCTGCAGCATTATCCACACTAGCCAAGACATGGAAGCAACCCAACCATCAAGCCCATGAATGCATAAACAAAATATGGTCTATACATAAAATGGCATGTTATTCAGCCTTAAAAAGGAAGGAAACTCTGATACATGCTACAACATAGATGAACCTTAAGGACATGATGCTAAGCAAGCCACAAAAGAACAAATAAATACTGTATGATTTCCCTTACATGTGGTGTCTAGAGTAGTGAAATTCATAAAAACAGAAAGTAGAACCATGCTTGCCAGGGCCAGTGGGGAGTGGGGAATAGGAAGTTGTTGTTTAATGGATAGTTTCAGTTTTGCAAGATGAAAAATTCTGCACATTCACTAAACAGTACACTTAAAAATGGTGAAGATAAATTTTTTGTGTATTTTGCCACCATTAAAAATAAAAAAAGGGCAGGCCGAGTGGCTCAGTTGGTTAAGAGCTCGCTCAAGAGTGTGAGCTCTGAGCAACAGGGTTGCTGGTTGGATTCCCGGCCCGAGCTGAGCAGCCTCTGAGTTGCCAACAGGTGGCAAGGATGGCTCAGCTTAAAAAATTAAAAATAAATAAATAAATAAATAAATACATAAATAAATAAATTTTAAGTACCAGTTGGGTTACAATGATACTGTTATTTTTTCCCTTTATATCTTATATATTTTTCTGTATCATTCATTTTTTTACTTCTTTTTTAGTGCCTACTTACTAGTACAGAATGTCATACTGTTAATTATTTAATTATTCTCTATTGATTAGCAATTAGAATATTTCCAGTTTTTTCTCTATAACCAACCTCATTTACAACACTCATTCTTGGATATATTAAATTGTTCTACAATGGTATGAATATAAGCCATTGCCTAAAATTTAGTCAAAATTCTCAAGACTCCAGATAGAAGAAGGAATATCAGGGCAAAGTAACAGACAGTTACAAAATCCAATTTAAATTGCTGTTGTTAATATTATCAAGGACCATAAAAGGCTCATAACCTTTGATTCAGTGATTTTTTTTTTTTTTTTTTGAGGGCAGTGTCACTGGCCCTCAGATGTGGGACCGAACCGGGGCTCCTGGCTTCCCAAGCCAGCGCTTAACCACCACGCCACTTGGCCGGCCCTTGATTCAGTCATTTTTATAGAAAATAGTCAAAAGAAGAAAAAGGCTAGACTTTATTATCTGTAATATTGAAAAAAAAATGAAAACAAAAACAAAAACAGGCTTTTAAAAAATTACAAAAATACTCGTGAAAGCCTCCTCTTGTCCCCTTAAGTGTATCTCCACTTCTCCCCTCCCCCAGCTCAGTTAACTGCTATTAATGGTTTGATATTTCAGACTCTTTCTGTATGTATATAAAAATGTATGGATGTACACACTTTAAAAAGTAAATAATGGGGGCCGGCCGAGTGGCGCGGTGGTTAAGCGCTGGCTTTGGGAAGCCAGCGGCCCCGGTTTGGTCCCACATATGAGGGCCAGTGACACTGCCCTCAAAAAACAAAAAACAAAAACAAAAACAAAAGTAAATAATGTCTACATCTCTGAGACTAAAAAACAAAACAAAACAAAAAAACAAAAATGAAAACCAAAACCAATGTCTACTAACAGAGGCACTATAAGGAAATCAACCAACAGCTGTATGCAACCATAATTAGGAAGACTATATAGCTATATTTTAAATGTTTATTATGTTTACAGTAAAAAAAGAACACTTACGTACACTTAATGTTTTAACTGAGCTGTAAGCAAGGGGCTCATGAGCCTAATGCATCCCAGAGAGATGTTTTGTACATCACTATATAATGTTTTACAACCAATGCCTCACCTATTCAGGCATCTGTATTCTTGACCCCTGAATATGGATGGAACTGACGGTTTCAAAACAAAAACAAACAAAAAAGAACAGATCTCCTGCAGCGTATTGGCTTGCTCAGTGCATTTTTCTTTTGGAAGAAGTAACACTTCCACTTACCCATTAAGATCTTACACCAGTTAATACATATTCAATAAAACTGACACACACATAGACGCATGGCAGTATTTTCCCCAAGACTGGTTTCTAATGCTAATTTGTGCAATTCAAAGCTACACAGACTCTAAATTGTGAATATACCAAGGCACACAAGAAACACACTCTTGGGCAGAGCTGTAACTAAGATGGTATAAGAAACAAAGACATGTTTTTTTCTATGCACCCCAGCTGTTGTTTACATTCATTAAAAAAAGAAGAAAAAAAAAATCCCGTATCACTCACCTAGTAACTTGCTTGTGGAAATCTGTTAATTGTTTGTGTGTCACTGTGACAGCCCCCACAGTTGTCTCCTTTGGCAAACCTTTCAAGGAATTCTCTAACCATCGACAAAAAGTCTGTACCAAGAAGAAGCGGGATACGAGTTTTAAAAGGAGGAAGGGCTTACTCAACGGGGACTCTATAGGCAATAACAAAACGCCACAGGTTTTCCTTAGTAGCATTAATTCCCCCAGACTTGGAACCAAGTAAAGCAATGAACAAAAGTACTATCTTTAGGCCTTCCAACCCTCTGGGAGTTGGACTAGTTTACAAAGGCATGCCTAGGCTTTCCTTCAAAGGGGCAGGGTAGGTGGCAGGCATCAATTCAGGCAGTGCGCTTCTACCTTGGAAAGGAAATCTCTTCTGGATGAGGCTATTGTCCTGTTCCTGTCATTAAGCTTATGTAATATTTTAAAAATTGAATAGCTGCCAGAAAACTCTTGAGCGTCAAGATAAAGACAATCCAAAGCAAAGATGCAGTTACCAGAAAGAGCAGGACAAAAAATATAATACATAAACATGTCAAAAAGTATATATGTAATATGAATCCAGAATCTTAAGGATTTTAAGGTCATCTCTTTCAGTAGAAGTTATATCAATAAGCTCTTTTGTGATACCTGCCTGTTCTCTGGGTTAGAAATTTTTTTTTGCTGCTCACAGTTGTTGCTATTTAAAAGAATTTATTTATATCCAAGCATAGTCTCTTTTTTTTTGGGGGGGGAAGGGGTAACAGCATTGGGGAATCGGGGGAGGGGAACAGACAAGTTGCTGTCCTTTTGTTCTTCAGTCTAGTTGCGGAGGACGTTGCTTCACTGGCTCATGTAGGTATCATCATTGCGCTCTTCCCGGATGAGGCAGATGGGTTGCCAGCCTCTGGCTGGTCGCTCACCGCGGCTCTTGGCAGCTCATGCTGGCTGCCGGCCACTCACTGTAGCCTATGGCAGCCCACTGCAGCAGGGGCTGCAGCCTACACCGTCCCCAGGGACTCACAGCCCAGCTCCAGGTGGAGCTGTTGTTAGCTGTAGAGAGCAGTGTCACTGGCGCTCATATGTGGGATCCCAAGCCAGCTCTTAACCAATGTGCCACTTGGCACGCCTCAAGCATAGTCTCTTTATATCTTTTATAAGCACAAAACCTGGCTGTCCTCACTTCCCATACTTCCTTCCTCTTCAAACTAAAAATCAAAATTCTAAAGACTTTCTTTTGGTTCTTATTTTCAGCTAAATTGTTCTTTGAATCAGCTCCAATTTTTCTTCATTCCTATCTTAAGGAGGATGCATACTTTGGTCATAGTTTTCAGCTAATTTTTTGACATTATACATTTTCTCACTATGTTAATTTATGATCATAATAGACCAGAGCAAAAGTATATATTCCACTATAAATGCTTAAAAAGTACTGTACAATTCTCCAAATGTTGCCTCTGAGGAAGATGACACTCAGACAAAAACAAGCTGAGACAAGAGTCAGGAAGAACCCTTAATAGACAAAGTGTTAGCATCCAAAAATCACCCATGAGTTAATTATAGAATCCCCCAAAATCAAAACAGTAAGAAACTAAACTAGAAAGCAAAAAATAATTAGCTAGCATATAATGGGCCACATCATCTTCCAGTAAAGGAATCTGAGAAATCTGGTTGAAAATACTGAATACATTTGTCAGACAGGTATCCAATGTATCCAACAAAGAAAGTGGGGTGGGTACAGAATAAAGGGCTTTAATAGTTCATTCAAGTCAAGAGACAAAGCTGATATGTCATCTTCTACTGAAAAATTTGTATGTTGAACTTTGAAACTGGTATGATTAAGAAAGTGTACAAGAACGTAAATTTTCTTTGGACTTAAATCCTTAATTAAAATTTCAATCAGTTTATAGGGTATAGACCCAAATTTATCTAAGGGTGCCTTTACAAAAACTGTGTTCTATAATCATCAACTACACCTATCACTTTAAATTACTCGACAATTCGTGGGTGTACAGTAAACTCTTAAAAACACATGGCTACCTGGTTTCTATTCCTGCCCAAACTTGCTATTCTCATTTTCTTCTTCTGTTAGCATTTAACTACATGTTTACAAATCAAGAATGTTTTTGTAAAATTAAATTTAGGTACTAAGTCTTTGTTACCTGGGAACAAAATATATTTGAAAAAAGTACGGTACTTTTATTTCTCATGTCTAATACTTTTGGGATTAAACTTGTTGGTCTCCAAGGGTTCACACCGTACTTTCTTTAGGAAAACACCAAAATATTACTGTATTAGATTGAAATAGAATGAGTATTAAACAACCAGCAATGGGAACTATTGGTACTACTCATTCCTGAAGCACTTAAACTTATAGGGAAAATCTGCAGAGCTATTTGATGAAACCAAAGTCATAGAGGAGCCTCAAAGAGTTTGATGTGTAAGAATTAAAGTTCATGTGGCTGTTCTGAAGTACAAACCTAAAGAAAATGTTAGAAATCTATGAAAGCATCTGACCCACATGTGACTGTTTTTTGACTGATGAGCCAAGGATCAAGTAAAGCATATGCCCACTAAGCCTATATAAGCATTGAATTTTGGAGATGAACATACAAATCTTGAGACTAGGCAGAACTCCTGGCCCAATCATATTAGGGTTTAGCAGTAAACTGCCATAAATGATATAAAGCAGGCGACACCATCAAGATATATACTGACTTGAAAGTTATAACATACTTATGTATTTTTCCTGTTCTGGAAGACAGCTCACTTTAACTAGGTCCAACTGTGTACTTTTCTGAACTGTTTTTATATTAATATAAAAATTATAAATCCCATTAAAAAATAATTTATATATACTTTACCACTATGCTAAAAACTTTCATGCAAGTGCACATAACCTGATTTGTGATCATGTGGCCCAGTACTGAAATTACTTGGACATTTCTGAATAGCCTAAAAATAGTTTCCATGCTCAGGTGATGAAGAACTGGAAGAACTTGGTTCAAGAACTGAAAACAGGAAGCAAATAAATCCAAAGAGGAAATAAGTCCAAGTATATATTATGGGCTAGTTTTTACCTCTATGCCTCCAAACGCTCTGGCTAGACTTATTACCGGGGAACCATACAGCGCAATCTAAGGAGATTAAAGTGAATTAATACTTCTTTTTTTTTTTTTTGAGGTCAATGTCACTGGCCCTCATATGTGGGACCCGAACCAGGGCTGCTGGCTTCCCAAGCCAGCGCTTAACCACCGCGCCACCAGGCTGGCCCAATACTTCTTGAATAACTTGTAACACTATATAACTGATATATGGCATCTCCACAAGTGAACGAATTTCTCATTGGTCAGCCACACAGCTAAACTCAATGCTTAGTTTTCACTTGTAGTGATATATAAACTACACGACAGTGACACAAACATGCTTTTGCGAACCCAATGATGAATTACTGGCCTCCTATGGGCCCCTTCATCTAACAATTAAACTTAATAATATCCCTAAATTAGGTTCCATGAAGTATGACAGGTCTGGTTTCAAAGTTATAGTCAGCCTCAAGGAACTAAGTGTAGGGCTGGGAGAATGGGTTCCTTGTGAAAATCATCTTACCGGTCTGTCAACCTGCATGATTTCCCAGAGCACTTCGGCCACATCTGGTAGGGTATAGGGAGGGAGACAAAAGCAGCATGTGTGGAGCAGCTGGCTTACAAGCTGCTGTCCAAGCTGGTTCATCACCTGTCCAATCAGTTCTTTCCGTAATTCAAAGTCTTCTTCATGCTGCAGAAAACAAGAGCAATGGAAAACACAAAGTTCTAATTCCAACTTTCCAAAGACCAAGTACTAGCTTCCCTTTAGTCTAGCAATTTCTCTTTAAAAAGTACATATATTATATGTATATATATTATACAGAGGGTGCCAAAAAAAATGTATACACATTTTAAGAAAGGAAGACTATTAAAATTGTAATACTCGGGGCAGCCAGTTAGCTCAGGTGGTTAGAGCACAGTGCTCATGAGACCAAGGTTGCAGGTTCGATCCCACATGGGCCACCGAGATGCGTCCTCCACAACTAGATTGAAACAACTACTTGACTTGGAACTGATGGGTCCTGGAAAAACGCATTGTACCCCTCCCCCCAAAATGGTAGTATAACAAAATTATTAAAAAACAAACAAAAAAACATTGTAATACTCAATATATACTAATAACAATGAATACAAGTTATGTTTGACTTCTGTAATTACAAGAGGTGCTCCAAGTGGTTCCCATCAGCGTCCAGACACTTCTGATTACGGCAAACCGCTGCTTGAGCAATGTTGACCAAAGTGTCCACTAGTATACAATTTTTTTGGTACTCCCAGTATAATAGATCAATAGAACAGAATAGAGATCACAGAAATAAACCTATACCTATATGGTCATTTAATCTATGACAAAGGAGGCAAGAATATACAATGGGGTAAAGACAGTCTATTCAATAAACGGTGTTGGGAAAACAGGACAGATACATGCAAAAAAAAATCAAACTACACAACCTTCTTACACCATAAACAAGAATAAACTCAAAATGGATTAAAGTCTCAGATGTAAGACCTGAAATATAAAACTCACAGAAGAAAACATAAGCAGTAAACTCTCTGATATTGCTTAGTAATTTTTTTTTTTCTGATATAGCTCCTCGGGCAAGAGAAACAAAAGAAACAATAAACAAATGGGACTACATCAAACTAATAAGTTTTTGCACAGCAAAGGAAACCAATGACCAAATGAAATGACAGCCTACTGAATGGGAGAAGATATTTGCCAATGGTATATTTGATAAGGAGTTAATATCCAAAATTTAAAAAGAACTCATACAATTCACCCCCACAAAACAAACAACCTAATTAAAAAATGGGCAGAGGGGCCGGCCGAGTGGCGTGGTGGTTAAGCGCTGGCCTTGGAAGCCAGCGGCCCCGGTTCAGTCCCACATATGAGAGCCAGTGACACTGCCCTCAAAAAAAAAAAAAAAAAGGGTAGAGGACCCGAATAGGCATCTCTCCAAAGAGGACATACAGATGGCCAATACACATATGAAAAGATGTTCAATGTCACTAGTCACCAGAGAAAAGCAAATAGAAACCACAATGAGACATCACCTCACTTCTGTCAGAATGGCCATCATCAATAAATCAACAAACAGTATGTGTTGGCAAGGATGTGGAGAAAAGGGAACCCTTATGCACTGCTTATGAGATTGCAGTCGCTATGGAGAACAGTATGGAGGTTTCTCAAAAATTTAAAAATAGAACTACCTTATGACCCAGCGATCCCACCTCTGGGTATTTATCTGAAGAAATCCAAAACACTAATTTGAAAAGATACACGCACCATTATTTTCACTGCAGCACATTTACAATAGCCCAGATATGGAAGCAACCTAAGTGCCCATCAACAGACGATTAGATAAAAGACGTGGTAGGCACATATATACAATGGACTATTGCTTGGGCATTAAAAAAAACACAAAATCTTACCATTTGCGACAACATGGAGGGACCTAGAGGGTAATATGCTAAACGAAATAAGTCAGAGAAAGACAAACACCGTATGATTTCACTTATATGTGGAATCTAAAGAACAAAGAAAACAGACTCATAGAGAACAAACTGATGGTTGCCAAATGGGAAGGGGGTTGGGAGGTTGGGTGAAAAAGGTGAAGGAATTAAAAAGTATAAATTGGTAGTTACACAATAGTCACTGGGCTATAAAGTACAGCATAGGGAATCTAGTCAGTAATATTGTAATATCTAGGTATAGTGCCAGGTGGGTACTAGACTAATTGGGGGATCACTTCATAAATTATATAAATGTCTAACCACTAAGCTGTACACCTGAATTAATATAAAATAATATTGAATGTCAACTCTAATTGAAAAAAACAAAAGAGTTTAGTATCAAGGAAACGGGCATGGGTCAGCCAAGATTAACCTTAACCACTAGATTTTTCATGAATAGAAGGCAAAAGAGAAATAATGATTAAAAAGGAACGGTAGCAATTTTCTTAATCTTTTTTTCTGTGGAAAAAATAACTAAATATTTTCTTAATCTTTTTTTATGTGAAAAAATAACTGAATATCCCTATTTCCTTTCTAAAAACCAACTGAAATAAGAATTGAAGACTTCTATCAGATATTTAATGTTTTCTATCAAAAACATCTATTTTTCTTCCTTCTAATAGGCTTTGAATACACATATTTCTAACATCTTGAAAAAAATAATTTTTAAACTGCCTTTCACTTTTAGTTATTTTCTTTTTCTCTCTCCTCTTACTGCCAAACTTCTTAATAATAATGAAGCCTCTTCACATACATACTTATTTCTTTACTTCTCTTACCTTCAATTCTATTCCACACCTAGCCAAATCTACCCGTAAAAACTTTATGAGCCACTTTACTGCTCCAGCCAAACAGGTCTCTTAATTGTCTACGAACACACTTCATGCTCTCCTGACTTTCTCTGCTCAGGATTTATACCCCTGGTTAGACTATTCTTCTGGATCCAATCTATCCAAATTCTACCTATAGCTTATGGCCCCATTGAGGTCCCTCCTCTTCCAGAAAGTTATCCCAATCCACTTCTTTCTGAAGAGCTTTCCCTCTTTGATCTCATAGTAATCATGAGTTTTATCACCCATCTGACAATTAAACACTGTCTTCTTATTGTCTTTATAGCTGTTTCTGTCTTGCACTAGAAAACAAATGACTTGGAAGCAGAGATAATTTTAGACTGTTTTTTACAGTCTACAGCACTTAATACAGGCTGCCTTAAATTGAATACTTGATATTTTGGTTAATGAATGATCCATTATGGTACATGTCTACCAATACAGATCAAATAAGGAGACAGACATACGCTTAAGGAAAAGAGGAAGAAATATGAGAAGACAATGAACTGCAAAGCAGAAAAGGTGCAATGTTTATACTTACATCGTTGGCTACCCCTGTGTGGATGAGGTCTCGCAGGAACCTCATTACACTGCAATTGGCATCCCGGTGGTCCAGGGTGGTAGAGGCAATGGCCCACTGTAAGATCGGGATTACTACCTGGCTTCTCAGCAAGGTAACAGGGCTGCGCTGAATAAACCTAGTGTGGAAAGAAAGGCAGGCTTGGTATAAATGACAGGATTAGGCCATAAGAGCATCCAGGATAAAAGGCAAAACTATGGAGATAGTAAAAAGACCAGCGTTTGCTCGAGTTTGGGGTGGGGGACGAAGGGATGAATAGGCAGAGCACAGGAGATTTTAAGGGTAGAAAACTACTCTGTATGGTACTATAATGGTGGATACATATCATTATACATTTGTCTAAATCCACCGAAGGTGCAACACCAAGAGTAAACCCTAACGTAAACCATAGACTTTGGGTGATAGCGATGTGTTCATCAGTTCTAACAAATAAACCGCTCTGATAGGGGATGTTGATAGGAAGGGAGGGGGTGGGGAAAGCAGGGGGTATAAGGAAACTCTATACTTCCAATTTTCCGCAAGGTCTTTCACATCCTTTAATGTGTATGGAGAATGTCCAAGAAAAAGATACAATATTTTTCCAAATTTATTTCACCACGTAACACTTATACAAAGAACATTGCTAGGGATTAGTTTTTCAAGGAACACATCTTGGGGAAAAAAAGGTTGACAATCCACCCAACAATTCTTTTACATCAACTTAAAAAAAAAGTTTTTCTAACTTGTCCAAAAACTAACAAAAAAAGTGTTCAACCTGAGATGAAAATGAAGAACTTTTAATTTTATGTAAATACATATTTTATGTAAATACCACTTTACAGTTGTAACTGATAAAAAATATATATTACATATATAATTATATATATTTAATAATTTAAAAAAATGCTTTTATGTTCACTAACTTATTTGATTTAAATTCCTTAGCTAGGAACTGAGAAGAATTCAAAGGTTTGGCAATAACATCAGTGTGGCTGGCAAAAGGAATTTAAGTATCAAATGGGGTGGCAGGCTAGGGGAAGAGCTGGAAGTGTAGTGCCAGATAACGTCTAATGTACTTTAAAATCCTAATAAACTTTTATTCTGAGATGTAACTGTATTTAAAGGATGCTAAGCTCCTCAAGGAAGAAGGTGAGGTGATGCATGACCCCAAAGCAGCATAAAAAGTTAAAACTAAGACTACCCAGTCAAATGTTTTTCCCAAGCTCATTTTTACTGTCTTGTGCATGTCCCTCCTTTGTGATGGGAACTCAACTACTGTCCTCTGTTTCCATCCAACTCCTCGTCCTCACTAGTGGGGATGTTCTGGTTCAAAATTTAACTTTGGGTTACGCATCAAAAATCTACCTGCTCCACTTACCTCATTTCAGAGGAGGAAACAGTCAAGTGTTAGGTGGTAAGACTAGGCAGTGACGGGGATGAACGGTAAGAGAGGGCCACTCTCTGGAAGGACTGACCTGGTGGCTAGCCGGAACAGGTCGTCCACGGTGTCCGGGTGATTCTGGAGCCCATTTTGCTGTTCTAGGAGCTGAAAGGTGGGCATGCACAGTGCCTACAACGGAAGTGATTTTAAAACAAATGCTTGTTTTAAATGCCACAGCATTCAGGCTTCCTCAGTATTACAACATAAACAAAGGGAAGAAAGAGGGGAAGCACAGACAGAGAAAAGAAAAAGACTATGATAAGAATCAGATCAAGAAAAAGAACACAGGGGCTGGCCGAGTGGCTCAGTTGGTTAAGAGCTTGCCCAAGAGTGCGAGCTGAGCTCTGAGCAACAGCAGTTCGATGCCCAGCCCAAGCTGAGCAGCTGCTGAGCTGCCAACAGGTAGCAGGATGGCTCAGCTAAAAAAAGGAAAAGAAAAAGAAGACAAATCCTTCTCAGTTGACATAGAGTTTTCACATATGAAATCCACATTTCAGAAAGGGTTGAGGGTACAAGTATTGTTGATATGAAAGTGGATAGATATTGTTTTAAAGTTTTAGAAGTTTCTGAGAGTAAAGACTATGCTCATGTCCTAGATATGGTCAGTCCACTAAGGGAGTAGATGTGAAGTTTTAATAATAATGTATGAAATAGTAGATGAAGTTTTAAGGGAAAGACCTTTAGGGAAAAGGAACATCATAATTTAATTCCCTAATATGTTTTGCCCCCTGCAATTAGGAGGGGGAAAAAAGAAACATCAGGAGCCTTTTCCAATGTCTGCTGTTTACCCTAAGACCCCTCCCTGCTAAGTAAACTATTTTACTGGCTGTTCTAGGCAAGAAATTAAAAATAGAATCATGCTTGAGCTTAGAGATCCTTTATTTAAAATCCATTTCCCTACCTCCCTACTCTTCCAAAAAAAAACCCTATCCCTGGAGAGCCTAAATTAGGCAGTAATATCTATAATGATCATTACATTCCTGTGGTCGATCTCTCCCCTTCTCCCAAGCAGGCCTGTCCAGAGAACAACTAGGAAGTTTCTACCTCCCTGTTATTAGGAAATCAACATGCTGGGGGGAGGGAGGAGACATAAAGAAACAACAGAATTAAAGGCATGGTGAAGAACACACTGCTAGGCCTTTGGACCCTCCAGGCCCAACACATTTATACTCCCCAAAGAAAACAGACCTGGAGCATGTCTAGTAGTCCTTGCCGACAGCCCTCTTCCATGCCATACTCATCCACAAGGATGCTGCCAAGGTACAGGAAACAGGAATGCTGATGGACGTGGTATACATTCACCATCTGCCAAGGGAGAAACCAATTAGTTCAATTCTTTACCACTCAATAAATATCAACTTAGAAGGCTGTCTGGAGGAAGAAATCTAGAAATAGATTGGTCTCTTTAAGACAACATAGTTAAGCTTGTTGGCAACGTTTTTTGAAACAGGGCTCAATTCCTCAATCATTTTCAAATCACAAGCGAGTTGTATAATACTTGAAGCTGGAAGCCATTAAAGGAATATTATCCAAGGCTTGTGTAATATTTGTAAAACCATGGCATAGTATACTCAAGTTTTCCAACATCTAGAGGTTGCTCTTATTTGCATTAAAAATAATTCTTTAAAAAAATTAGGACAGCCACAGCAGGGACAAAAATATCAAATGCCCTCATCTTGGAGGAGATTCTGAAAGCATTGTTTAAATTTTGAGTTGCTCCTAAATCCCTCTATTTACTCTTTTAAGTAAAAAATAGTGTTTCCAATGAAATATCTGAATCTCAAAAGAATAGAAATTTTAATACAACATACATGATTAAATGATCTGTTCAGGAATTTTACCCTACTAGCCTATAAAAATTAAGAGGTAATCATCTATTTAAAATGCCATTACAACACACATGTATTGATCTTGTTATATAAATTCAACTCTGAACTTGGTGGGGGCTGAAGGATAGAGTAACTGACTCTTATTTGCATATACAATAGAATGAGCACGAGATGGGAACTATCAATCTGTTCAGTGCTATACACTCAAAAAACTATATACTCTACTTAATGAATAACGATTTAAATCAGGGTTGGCAAACTTTTTCTTAAAGGGCCAGATAGTAAAAATTTTAGGCTTTGCTGGCCATACAATCTTCTTACTACTCAACTTTGCTACTATACCACAAAAATGGCCAACAGATAATAATTAATAAGTATGGCTATCACTCAGTAAAACTTCATGTATAAAAACTCTGTTTACACACTACAGGCCCATTGGTTAGGGTTTACTGATCTCTGATTTATGGAATTTTTAAGAATAATTTTCATTTTTGTCACATGTACTGATTTTAGATAGAACTTAACTGTATAACATGCTACATTCTCTACTGAATTGGTTACATACTTAATTAGCAGGAATAAAAAAACAATATCAAAGTCATGAGGTGTCTTATAATAGCAAAGCGGCATTAAATCAAGTTATACTGGACCCAGAATGCATTTCACCACAGAGGACCCTTGACCAGAGGTGAACACAGCCTAAATGCAAACGTACACAGAGTACAGTAAATGTAGAAAATCACTACTAAAGAAAATTCTGTTAAAATATGCACCTGTGCAAACTTTAATCAAATTCACAATTGAAGGAGGCAAGGAGGAGCAAGTGTCAACTAACACTGTCCGAGCATGACCCTGACTGAGGAGGCTGTGTCCTTGAGAGTGAGTCGCCAGGGTGGGGAACTTAAGGAGACACTCACTGTCAGGGTCAGCTCTTGAGTGTTTGCTTCCTTAAAATCTGTATTGTCTGTGCGCTGCCCAGGCGGAGAAGGGTCACTTCAGGTGGGTGGCTGTGGTCTAGCCTGAAGCCCTGAGTAGTTTTCCTCAGCAAGAGAGTGTAAAATTTAAGAATGCACTTGCTCAGAGTCCTGCAAATGCCAGACTAGCACTTGGCCTTGCCTCCTCCCTCGATTTGTGTCCATGGCACCTCACTTGCCTGTCTAGCTCTGGCTCCGCTTTAGAGCAGGTTAACATCAACACAAACTACTCAGTGAACCAAGTCACTAGGCACAAGTATCCCATATGGAGTAGGTCTAGACATGATCTTAGAGAACTTCATGCAGTGAGTCTCGCCATAATTACACATCAATCTTGGTGACTAAAAGAGTCAAATTTATATCTTGACAAATAAGAGCCTTATGTAAAAAGCCTTATATGATGGTCAAGATACAAGAAAGTCTCTTAGGGCCAAGAAACTGCAAAGTTTGATTTGCCACATTTTTAAAAAGGAAATTAATATAAAAATGTTTAGCACTAATATATAAGAGCTAAGCATTCAAGTCGTTCCCTTTTCTTAATTCTACACTGGAATGTATTGCTATTTAGACTATCACTCACTGTACAGAGTAGACCATGGGCTGTCTCCCTCCTAGGATAACATACCTACCACAAGCACTGCTTAGCTCTTTCCAACATTTTTTCATCTGTGTTAAATGAATATGGAAGTGTTTCACCTCATCAGCAGTTCAGTTCTGACGGCTCCTATTTCGGCCCACACACATCACTTCTCCCATCTCCTGAAGAGAACTTACCTGTGTGACCAGGGGCTGCAGCAGGGCTGCAGAGCCTTTGCCCACACAGCGAACGGCGAAACGGAGGCATCTGCAGCAGCGCTCCACAATCCGGTTATCAGCCCGGTGCTTATTTAGCGTCTCGGATAAAACTGGCCATATCTGAATCATAGAGAGAGAACACAGAAAGAAAATAATGAACAACTAAGAGCTGGCAAAAATGCTCCCAAGTTGGTAACATTTGATTTGGCTTTTAAATAACTTGGAAAAAACTTTCTTTACAGGAACACACATGGCCCGCCTCTGGCTGGTGGGTGTGTATATGTGCAGAGGTTCGATACCTTACCCATCACCAAAACACAACCACTTCGGAAGAGAAGCAGAACATGTCTGCCTTTACCAAAAGACAGATACACATTTTCCTAAACTTTTCATTTCCTGAGTTACAATGGAAAGAATTATGAGTTATAGAGGAAGAGATGTTTCAAGACAGTTTGAGAAGCTGGAAGACCTTGAACAAAAGGACTAGAGTTAAGGAAATAGCATTATTTGATATTGTTGAACACTTGAGGATATTTGGGTTTCCTTCCCCAAATCTGAAAAGCACTTGTCAAAACATACCCTTTGATCCTCACCTTAACCTAAGTGAAAAGAGCATAAGAGAACTATGTTATCAACGGGGAAATAAGGCCATGAAGGTTAACTGGCTTTGTCAAAAATTTTTTGCTAGTATCAATCAGGCCTCCTAGCAACTCTAGGATTTACATAATGTCTCTCTTCTTCTTTTAATGCATTTCCCCACAGCCTGTTTTCTTATAAAATCTAAAATCATTTTTATGAATTCTCACCTCAAAGGCAAGGGAAGTAAAAGCAAAAATAAATGAATGGGACTATATCAAACTAAAAAGTTTCTACACAGCAAAAGAAACTATCAATAAAGAGGCACCCAACGAACGGGAGAAGATATTTATAAACAACACCTCCGATAAGGGGCTAATATCCAAAATATATAAATAACTCGTACAACTCAACTCAACAACAAAAAAACAAACAATCCAATTAAAAATGGACAGAGGACCTGAACAGACACTTTTTCCAAGAAGACAAACAGCCAACAGATATATGAAAAAATGCTCAACTTCACTAGCTATTAGGGAAATGCAAATCAAAACCACAGTGAGATACTGCCTCATGTTAGAATGGCTATTATTAACAAGACAACCAATAACAAGTGTTCGAGAGGTTGTAAAGAAAAAGGAACCCTTGGGAATGTAAAAAACTCATACAGCCACTATGGAAAACAGTATGGAGTTTCCTAAAAAAATTAAGAATAGAACTACCATGGGCCGGCTGAGTGGCTCAGTTGGTTAAGAGCGCGAGATTTGAGCAATGGGGTCGCCAGTGAGCTGCGCCCCAGCTGAGCTGCCGCTGAGCTGTCAACAGGTGGCAGGATGGTGTGAATACATGCTCCTAAGAATGAGGTTGCTGGTTCGATTCCCACATGGGATGGTGGGCTATGCCCACCTGCAACTAAGATTGAACATGGCACCTTGAGCTGAGTGGTTGTGAGCTGTCAACGGGCGGCTGGATGGTGACTGGACTTGGAGCTGAGCTAGCTGCACTCTCCACAACTAAGACTGAAGGATAACAACTTGCCTGTTCCCCTTCCCCAATTCCCCAATAAAATCTTTAAAAAAAAAAGAAAAAACAGAATAGAACTACCATATGACCTAGCAATCCCTTTTCTGGTTATATACCCCAAAACTCTGAAAACATTTATCAATAAATATATATGTAACCTGCTGCCCCCACCCCCACCCTTCATTGCAGCATTATTCACAGTGGCCAAGACCTGGAAACAACCAAAGTGTCCTTCAACAGACGATTGCATAAAGATGTGGTACATATATAGAATGGACTATTACTCAGCCATAAGAAAAGATGAAATACTGCCATTTGTGACAACATGGATAGATCTCCAGATTGTCATGCTAAGCAAAATAAGTCAGAGAAAAAGTTGAGAACATTTGACTTCACTCATATGTGGGATATAAAACTGAAAGCAACAAACGAACAAGACAAACAAAAACGCATAGACACAGACAACAGTTCAGAGGTTCCCAGAGCGTAAAGGGGAAGGGGATTTTAGGAGAGTGGAAAGGGGCTCAAATATATGGTGATGGAAGGAGAACTGACTCTGGGTGGTGAGCACACAATGTGATCCGAAGTCACCACAATAAATTTAATAAAAGTTAAAAAAAAAAAATCTAAAATAAAAAATACTTGGATGGTTCCATTCCTCTTTTTATTGGTATATAAACCATATGAACCAATCGAATCTTTCTCTGAACCTAGAAGGAAGAACCTTCTCACTTCAGTTACGCACAGCACAGCATTGTAAGGAAAAAGGAAGAAGGCCTTGTTCCATCAGCATCTGGTAGTACTTACTTCCTGTATGACTTTTTGGCACGGATGTGTCTGTCCATTTTCCACAATGGGGTTGGTATGTCTGGGGAAAGACAACAGCCCAAATTAGTGAAAGAGCAATTTCATCTAGGATCCAGAGCCCTGTCCTGTTAGTTTACTTAGTTATCATTTTCACCAAATGAAAAAACCAGATAGTAAATGTTTGTTTTTGACTCAACACCTTTTCCTACTATTCCATTCAAACAAACACAAGCACATAGTTTAAACCACCTGTCATTGTTTTGCCCCCCGTAAGCCACTCCCACTAGAACATGTACACTCAATCTAACTCTGGGTACATGGGCTGTGGGTGTGGGGCACTTACAATTATCTTTTGCATTTTTTTCCCTTTATAAACCTGAATGTGTAGTCTCTTCCAAATTAATAAAAAATATATACAGGTTGTCTGAATCCACTATGAGAAACCAAGTACTGCTCCACTCCAAGCATGAAGTCAAAAGCTTTAGGCACTCTAGTCTGCCAAAGACGGTTCTCATGATTCTAATATGAACCCAATGATACACATATGGGTCCACCCACATTACATCAAATCCAACTATTTGTCTAGGTCTGGTATCCACTAATTTGAAGGAAAGCAGGAAAACAAAACAAAAAACTGTTATGATTACCAAACTCTAAAAAAGAAATTCTTTAATTCTGAGAAGCTCAACAGCAATTTAATAAAAAATCTAATTTTCTTTAAATCAGGACATTTCCACTTATTGCGGATTTTCTTTCACTTATTGTGAACTAAGGGTTACTGTTAACAGGCTCTCAGAGTGGCATGTAACAGGACTCTCCTTCTTATACAAGGAAAGCACTGCACCAAGGCAAAAAAAGATACCTTTGGCCAAGAACTAATAAGCTAAAACAATGCTTATTTTAACATATTCAACGTAGGCTTTTATGCAACCATTACTCTGATATTACTCTGATATTTCAGTTACATCTGTGAGTCTCACAAATTATAAATTATGTAACTCAGGATCATTCTTTGACTATTGTCACTCAAATGCTTTTTTAATCACTAGGCTCCTCTTGACTTCAAAGACGGATTAATTTCACCTGGTCACTGAAAAGGCTTCATTATTTTCTTGTACCCACATACTACATAGTGTTTCTGAAAGTGTGGTCCTTGGAATAGCAAGCAGCAGCAGGGGCATCACCTGGGAACTTCGTCGGAATGCAAATTTCTGGGTCCTGCCCAAGATCTAATCAATCCAAATCGGGATGGGACCCAGCAATCTGTGTTTTGATAAGCCCTACAGGGGACAAGGGTGCATGTGAAAGTTTGAGAATCACTTATCTAGAGACCAAGAATTAATTACATTTTAAAGGGTCTTTTGACAAAGGTCTACCAAGAACTTCTTAGAATTTGCCTTTGCCCCAGGGCATCAGGTAATGGCCCTAATTAGTCTCCTGACAGAGGAGATTATAGGAGGTAGTTGGAAGTTTGAGAAACAAAACAAAACACTTGCTTACTTTAAATACATAATGGTCTCATCTGCACTTTTAACCCAAGGCAGGCCTCTGGAGTCTCCTTTCTTACCTAAATATTACTGCAAGACGGTCTAAGAACACAGTGGGGTCTGAGGACATGCCATTGTTGGGCTCCTGAGACAAGAGCTGAAGAGACAGAGACATCAACAGCCAGTTGTTAACACATGTAAACACTGAAACATACACCCTTACACATCAACCTCTGCCTCAACCTTTATTTCTTGCAAGTTACTGAAACGGTGCAAATTTTTTATTCATATTGTCAAATTACTTTCCTCCCTCTTACGACATCCTGACCAAGACTACATCCCTAACATTTTATTATATAATCATTGTAGAGTGGAAAACATCGTTTAATTTTTTTCTATTTACTTATATTACAATCAAGATATTATATACATTATATATTAAAATATAAACTATATATCATATCGTCATATATTATATAATCTATATTATATTCACATTTCATTTTATATTATAAAGCTTTAAAATTATTAGAGCTTCATAATAAATTTTAAGAGATAAGGCACGTTGCCCCTTATTCCTCTTTCCTAAAATTTCTTAAGATACTTCTACTAGCGTATCATTATAGATGAACTTTAGAATCATTTTGTCATGTTCTAAAAATCTCAACGGTGTGTTCACTGTTATAGCACTATAAATGTAATTTGAGAAGAGCTGACATCTTTATAATATTTTTCAAGGAAACTTGGCAGGTTGTGGTTTTGGTTGCTAACGTGAATGGTCTTTTTCCCAATATCTTCTAAATGGTGTTACTGATATAGTGAAAAACCTATTGATTATGTAGATATTTACTCCATGCATACAGCTACTTTGGTAGACTTTTTACTTTTAATAACTTTGCAGTTCACTCTCTGGGCTTTTCAGGTAGATAAAGAATTACCTATAAATAAATGTCTTTCCCTTTCTAACACGTAAACAACTTATATTTGTTCCACTCCCTTACTTAATTGGACTCACCTTTTTCAACGCCATAACCTGAACAGAACATAGTTCACTAAGACATTCAGTAATCTTATCCAAAGGTAATCTGGCTAGGACAAGTGCTGTTCCTAAAAGACAAAGGAAGACACAAATGAAGAAAATAAAGGCTGAATTGAAGTAATTCATTGGCCTACATCAAAAGGTTAACAGAAAAGGCGGACCAGCCCCATTCTTTTAAAATAGATCAGCACTGTTTTTTTTTAATTACAGTATTTTGTTACCAATGGTTGGTTTTTTCTTTATTTGGCTTAGACAACTAACTATACCGACCTTCACATTGAACTTTACAACTGAAGTTAATATTAAATTATTTCTCCTTAGCAGCCTATTGGATTATAGATGTTTAAATACTCTCCTCTTCCAATTCTTTTTTTTGAGGGCAGTTCACTGGCCCTCATATGTGGGACCGAACCGGGGCCGCTGGCTTGCTTAATCACCGTGCCACTTGGCCAGCCCTCCTCTTCCAATTCTTTAAAGCCTTAAAATCTCCTTCACAAAGCCAATGCCAAAGCTATTTTTATATAGCATAGTACAATGGTTCCCAAATTTCCCAGATATTCTGATTTAGTGTTTCGAAGGGGAGTCTTCATTTTTGATAAATACCATCGGCAATTCTTATCATCACAGAAGTTGGAGAAATACGAACATAATTTATTTTTTTTTTTGAAGAACGAGCTGAAATTAGAGATTTAATTATAGTTCTACCATAACACAATCTATGAGCTGGGTAAGGCATTCTCTCTGGGCATCAGTTTCTTTAACTGTAAAATGAGTGCTTTGAACAGAAATAGTTAAGTCTGCATTTTTTGTTCATTTTTAAATAATTGCAAAACCCTCCCTCTCTTAATTTCCCCCAAATAAAATCTTAACTTGGAACGCCAATAAAATAGGTTAAAAAAAAGAGGTAGTTAGGTTAAAGTGGAGATAGAAAGCCCAGACACTTCTCAGCCTCCCTCGCTACAAACCCAATAACTGCTGAAGCACCTCCCCCACAAAAGGATGACCATATAAGACTAGGTTCCTTCTAGATAAAAAATTCCTTACTATGATTTTTCTCATCTCCTGAAATTTCATTCAACAGAATAGTAATCAATCCATAAATCTTCAAATGTGAATGAAAAACTTAACTGATTTTTCCTGACAGTCTATTAGCCATGGTTGTGTAGACTTTTATTTAAACTTGAGGGTTGGGTGGGGTAGGGAATCTAATTTAAATATGATTTTTCCTTTTAATTCATTTCTACAGAAAAGAACGTAACTAAAAATAATTTTGTGTATCTAGAAGATACCACTGAAAACTGGGATGCCACATTATATTACAGGCTAAATTTCACTAGAAAATATTACAGGTTTAATTTCATTAGAAAATGACAAGATGGCAACAATAACCACAGTAGTAGTTACAAAGAACTTCTGACTCTGATTTAATGCCTTATTATCTACGCCTATGGAAGGAAACAAAACCCCATGCTACAAAAAGAAAAACTGACTTGGAAAAATGCAGTTACACTGGCTGGGAAGGATCCTGGTCCCAGAAGTGGGAAGAACAGCTAACTCAGACATAAGGTCATCCAGTCTTGCCAAGGCTGTCTGCCACTCACAGAGGCTTAAGATGCTGCACAGGTCATGTTACCCAATCTTTTATTTGATATACCCAATCCCTTCTCAACTACCAGCTGTAAGGATTTCACTACCTCTTGAGACACCCCAATCTGTTTTCAGCAAGTCTCGTTAGAAAGCATTTTCTTGGGCCGGCCGAGTGGCGCATTGGTTAAGCGCTGGTTTTGGGATGCCAGCGGCCCCGGTTCGGATCCCACATGAGGGCCAGTGACACTGCCCTCTACAGCTAACAACAGCTCTACCTGGAGCTGGGCTGTGTGAGTCCCGGTGATGGTGTGGGCTGCAGCCCCTGCTGAGTGGGCTGCCATAGGCTACAGTGAGTGGCCCGCAGCCAGCGTGAGCGGCTGGCAGCCAAGCGTGAGCTGCCAATAGCCGCGGTGAGCGACATCCAGAGGCCAGCGACCGATCTGCCTCATACGGGAAGAGCGCAATGATGATACCAACAGTGAAGCAACATCCTCCGCAACTAAACTGAAGAACAAAAAGACAGCAACTTGTCTGTTCCCCTTCCCCGATTCCCCAACGCTGTTCCCCTCCGCCAATTCCCCAATAAAATCTTAAAAAAAAAAAAAAGAAAAAAAAAGAAAGCATTTTCTTTCTAGGAGCCATAAATTGTCAAAAGTTGATCATTCATAGACTAAATCTATTCTCTCTTTTATAACATAATATTTCAAATATATAAAAATAGCCATCATGTTTAAAGTCTCTTCTAAGTCTTTTTTCCTAGCCTTAGTATCTCTAGCTCTTCCATTACTCTGAGCTTCATCACCACCCTGGCTGTTTGCCTCTAGACAGGCACTCACTCAGTGTAAGGGGACCAGTAATGGCTAAAGGCCACTAAGAGATCAGGGCTCTTGGCTCCTACTTATAGGACTGATCCAGACACACTACCTTTAAATTTCCACTTACCTCTTTATTTCTTTTTTTTATTTATTTATTTTTTTATTTATTTTTTGAGGCCAGTGTTACTGGCTCTCACATGTGGGACTGAACCGGGGTCGCTGGCTTCCCAAGCCAGCGCTTAACCACCACGCCACTCAGCTGGCCCTCCACTTACCTCTTTAGTATGGCCATGCTTATTTGATCTCCCTTCTTATTCTTCCTCTAACTCAAAAAGGAACTATGCTTAGTTCGAACCTGTTGTTTCCACCCCAAATCTAGGTCTGTGCTATACATACTATAAGTAGCTTGAATTAGTTATATAGCTTTAAAACAGTCTAAAAATGAATGTACACATATTCAACACCCTCCCCACTGAATGGAAACGCCACCTTCCCCATCACTAAGTAAACTGCAACTGAAAAACTGGGATATGACTCATGTAAGACAATCCCCCAAGGTGGCTTGGAGGAGATGGTGCCTGGTTACTAGCCTAAGTAAATACCTTTTAGCAAGCCCACAGCAGCTTCTGGAGACAACATGAAGGAATCAAGGGAACGGGCAATCTCCAGGAGTCCATTAAAGTGCTGAGCCATGTGGTCTCGGCAGACAGAGCAAATGTTATGAATGGCCTTGGCTGCAGCAGAAGCCAGAGGCTTTTCACAAAGGCCTTTCATCAAATAGCCCAACACAGGATCTAAGGAGAAAATCATACAGTAGAGATCACATATTTGAAAGTCAAGGAAAACTTCAAATTTGTTAGAACAGAGGTTTACATTCCCTTTCTTTTTAAAGCAGAAGAACTATATTAAAAAATGAAATGTTTTCAAACCCTAATATATAAAACATAAAAATGGAGCTGATCTCACTGACCTAGTGTCAGGGAGCCCCACCCACGTCCTATCTACGTGTGTATCCTCATTTCTTTCCTCATGGCAGTCAACTGCTGCTTGTTGCTAGGATTTCACAGAGCAGTCTGAAAACCATCGACTCAGTTTGAAAATCACTAGTGGATATGACCATCCAAGTATTAAAAATAGGGTAATGTGAGAAAGGATGTAAAAGCTCAGAGAGCTACCATTATAGGCAGACAAGAATCACTTTGTAAAAACAGCCTACATTAATCAGGACAATGGCAGGTAACTAAAGCTGACACTTTCGTACTTATTTCTTTAGTGACAAAAAGCCTTAAAAACACACAGATGGATCTTTAGCACTTCTAGAAGAATTCATTTATTTTGCTTTACTTTGCTAAATGTAAGTAAATGTTCCAAGAAAATTGATTATAATAAAGATGAATTACTATAAAGCAAATCCTACTTATCTTTTATCTTGCTTTATAAAAATCATAATTTTTTCCTGTGGAAAACCCCTAAGAAAAATCATGTACAGAAACAAACAAAAAAAGGAACACACATCACTTTTTAAGCCATCAATAAAAAAAATCTCATGTAAAATAAAATCAAGTTGAAAGGTGGTACTTAGTGAAGGTAAGTACAGGAAACACTGGAAAACCCTCTCCTAAGCTTTAGCTTTTAAGTTAGAGCCATAGGAAAGTCTGATTAGCTCAAGCACAGTCAAAGGCTAACAAAGACAGAAATGTTCATTCTGAAGCAGTGTGCTGGCAGCAAACTTTGCCCTATCTGGCGATCTAATCTTTCAAAGGTCCTTTCTCCAAAGTGTGATCAGATTACAGATGTTGTATCAACTAAGTAATAACTCAAATATTTACTCTTGGTGTCTAGGAACATTCTACCTATCAATAAAAGAGAAAGCAGGAAAATGAGAGCAAAAATAAGAGAGAGGAAGCAGAAAATCAGAAAAACCAGAAGCAGCAGCACCTGAGGGGAGAGTTCACACATACCAAGGAACTGAGGATTTCGATCAACCACTTCGCTCATCTCTCCAACCAATTCAATGCTGGTGTATCGCACCGCCGTGTGTACAGTCTCTGGGAGACGGACGACTCCTTCCAGAACCTCCACAAGTGTGGGATTGTTCTCCCTGAGGATAGAAGGCAAGCGCTCAGTTACTGACCTCAGAGGTCAGGTTCTGGCCAAGTAACAGGCTGCAATGACACAAATCATTGCTAAACGGCTTCTTTCTAAACAAATAACCATTTGGGAAAAGTGCTTAGCACTTGGCATGAAAGTTTTTTAAATCCTCAAAAAGCGGAAAAAGAAAGAAATGGAAGATATCACTGTTTCAGAAGCATACTGCTTCTTAATTCTGAATGCCAGTGAAGTGTCTGACACACATCCTGCTATCAAATAAGGCTCTTCAAATTGGAGAGGCAGGCATTTGTTGTGAATGAATGACTTCTTTTAAAGAATCTGTTTTATTTATTTCTGTATCTGCAGCACTTAGAACAGTGCCTGGCACATAGTAGGCACTCCATAAATATTGCTGAATGACTATATGAATGAATGAACAGCTCTCACAGACCACTCTCTATTAGCTGTGACTTTCCAGAAAGGTTTCTTATAGCTGGGTACTGGAAACTAAGAACAGGTAAGCATGAGTGGGCCAGCTCACTAACGAAAGGAACAAGAACACAAGCTGCAGGAACGGGTAAAGGTAGCCTGACTTGGAACATAAGGGGAAATCAAAGTAAACCAAATACTTTCCACAGCTCCATGAATTTATTTTCTCCTTTTCCTTCTCTTTGTTCACTCTCAAGAATACTGGCTGAAATTCTTTTAAGTAGAGTGGAGGATGCCCCCAAAGTGGTAGAACATAATCCAGAAATGAGAGATGTTTAAAATATAAATAATATCCTGGATCCGAGCAAGAGCACTCCCTGATAAACTAAGTCTATTAATTCGTTTATATACACTAAAAATTTACAATCATGCAGTTGGCTTTAAATGTAGATAAGCAAAAAAAAAACAAAATAAAATCTCGTCTCATTTATGTTTCCCAGGGACACTAGCTAATTATTGATACTCTCTACCTATCTTTTTTCACACCAACACATATCAGTTAGAATATTAGTGATTTTAATAATCTTCAGGCTGCCGATGAAGGTTCCAAAAGACACCAAAATGGGTTTAACAGCAAACAGTATAGATGTAATTCAGGACCAGAACTTTTTTTTTTTTTTTTTGAGGGCAGTGTCACCGGCCCTCACATGTGGGACCGAACCGGGGCCGCTGGCCTCCCAAGCCAGCGCTTAACCACTGCGCCACTCCGCTGGCCCAGGACCAGAACTTTTTAATTGAGAAAAATGAATCTACTCTTGTGTCCTTGAATATTTACTGGATTAGAAACAATATCAGATTTCATTGACTATGCCCTGTAAGGCAGCTAAGAAAGAAGCACTGTATATTTTACAAATACATGCCTTATTCATCTCTCCAATCAAGGCCCTGGATAGAGCGCTCAACTGCAGGTATCTGATCATAATACAAGAGAATTTGATAGATACTAACGTCCATTTATAAACCCACAGCACAAAGTAAACTCTGTTTTTAGGGATTTATGTTAAAATCATAAATAGAATTTCTACGCTAAGCAATTAGAAATCAAATTCTAATAATTAACATATTTCCAATGGCAATAACAAAAATAACTGCCCTTTAGATTCTGCTATTCTTTTAGGTAAAACAGTGCCTATGCCTTGCCTCTCTAAAACTCACAAATGAATCTCTAAGACAGAAAAAAAGGAGAACAATATTTTTGATTATACCAACTTTCACAAAGGATCCTTGGATGGAAAAATAAATCAGCATTCTTTTCCTAGCATCAAGAACAAAATAATTTTAATTCTAGCAAATGTGGTTTAAACATGATATCAGCAACGCATACTACTTCGGGCTAGACTCTAGAAGTCAGAAGACTAGGTAGCAATTATAGAAGAAGTTCTAAGAGTTTCCAAATATATACCACATGAGAAAAATGGTATAATTTTCCTTCCTTTGATATTTAGAGTTCCCAGCAAAAGACTTATTAGACACTCACGGATCAACACTCTTTGCTATAGCAGCCATGATAAAGAGAACAGCTTCTGTCACCTCCCAGGGTGGGTTGCCTTCTTTCAGAGTAGAATACAACTAGAGAAGAAGAGGTGGATTACGGATCCATTAAAAGGAAAACAGAATAGAATTCCAAAACAAACAAAACAAAAAATCCTGTTAGTTAAAACAAATCCAGCTCCTTGTATCTAAATCTAATTAACTGTCTCTCGGAGCCAGGGGAGAACATTATTTTCATTTTTCACAGCCTCACTAATTATTAATCTATAAGTAACTACTAATTTAATATTTGAGACAAACCCATTTAGGTTTCCAAGAGTATATCAAGATTACTGTCTGGCCCCCACAAAATGAATACTATGGAAAAAACAAAACATATTACATGAGTGTCTTTTCCTGGTCCTGCTAGCAACTGATAAATATATAAACACACTTAAAATTGAGATACAATGTAAATCCTCTATAAATGCATTGGCTTTACATTTCCATTGTTTTAACTACTTCTCTACATCAACACTGGTAGTATAGATTTAATTCCTAAAAAGTAGCTGTCTAAAAGCACCTATTCACAATATCATGTCCAAACAAAGGGGAGAAAAAAGGAAATCAAGCAGAATATTCAGAGATGTCCAGAAATATCCCAGGGTATATCTATCTGTGGAATGTGTCTGGGTGTTAGTCTAAATAAGATTTCTGTAGCAAAATAGCAGAGACAGCTAGGTAAGACAAAATTAAATAATTCTGTTGTTATAGGACTTCACAGAGTCTTTAATATACGACTTAAGTCATTTCCCAATTTTAATTGATAATACAACCTTTTTTGCCAAAGAATATTTCATGGGACTGGTGTTCCACAGAACACATCTTGGATGACACTGATGATTTATGTACATTATAAACCGAGGTCTGGAGAACAAGTAACTGGCTCTAGGCCATAGAGCCAGTGAGAGAAGAAGTGAAATCTGAGCACAGGTCATCTGCCTGTGACCTGGGGATCTCACCGCATCTGTTTTCTAAGAATCTCCAACCCGCTGTAGTTAGGTCAATAAACACACTCTGCTTAATATAAAAAGGAATAGCTATACTTTTATTAACTTTCTAGATCAGATTATGCCCAAAAATGTCTGAGTTACAAAAAATTACATTAGTTCAGGATTGTTGAAAAAGCATCAAAACTCATATTTCAGAGCTCAGAGCATGATCAAGCAACATGAAAACCACTTGAAATTATGCTAATGTTAAGTGATGTGGAATGGTGATGATTGCAACCTTACATAGGTAAAGTGTTACTCACTGATTGTCAGGAAAACCACAGGACTATGAATCTTCTACTCTAGTATAGTCACCTCTGGGATGAAACTGCACGGGAATCTAACCATAAGTGTGGACAAAGGAAATGCCAAATAACTAAAAGAGTTGCCAGGAGTTGGTACATAATTATTAAAGCAGACAAACTTGCTATTTTTCCTGGCTAGGTCCAAGTTCCCTAATAGTATCTTGGGGGCTTTAAGGTTGATCTATGATTTTCCACTCCAACTAGACAAGTGGAACAGCTCTCATTAGCAAGAGTCATAGAGCAAACCATAGCTGAACCAGCAATTGGCTTGTAAAACAGTAAATAAACATAGCTACTATATGCCAGGCAGTGTGCTAGGCACCTGCATATCTAGTGTCCTATTTAGCCATTGAGATTGAAGAAAAAGATGGAACATTTATAGAAGACACAGAAGTGAACACAATTAAATTGATCATTAAAACTGATAAGAATTTCCAAATGGGCTTACCTGAGCAAAACACTCCATAGACCCAATCAGGAAAATCAAGTCTTTCACCAGGTCTGATACCCTCATCCGAAACTCCCCAAAATCATCAGTCTCCTCAGGAACCCCCTCCTGAAATTTCAAATTGAATAACAATTGTTTTAAACTCACTAAGGCTTTCACTGACCTCTATCAAATCAACAAGAAAAAGCCGTTCAGCAGTCTAGTCCCAGTGACAGAAGGTCAATCCCCTAAATCACCAAGATGCCTCACTGTAGCGTATCTCCCCGGCTTCTGGGTATGTCAGGCCAACACAGCCCATACCTGACCACCTGTGCTATGAGAAGCTGTTCTACCTCATTAATTTTTTTCATTTCCAAGCTACACCCTGTTCAGTTATTAGAAAAATTTGGGGTGGTGAGGGTGGGAAATGACCTGAAAGACGTGGTAATTTAAGAATTTATATAAGCTTAACTAGATAAGGTCTAGCTTTTTAGTACTGAATAAGCCTCTGAAGCTTTATGGTTCAAGATCTACTAAAATCAATCATCATCACAATAACTTGCCACCATATCACAGAACAGAATTTTAGGCTTTAAAAAGAATTTTATATAGGTGCATAGACACATAATAAACAAGTATAGTAAAATATTAATGGTAGAATTTAGGTAGTAGGTGTACAGAAATTCACTATAAAATCATTTCACTTTTGCTGTACATTTGAAATTTTTCATTTAAAAAATGTAGAGGTCATTTACATTTTATGCTTCTTAAATATTTATTCCAATATACTCCTATGAGTCAACACAGGCTACATCAAGTTGCTACATCATAAATGAAACAGCTTTTCTTATACTGTTGTACATAGGTTTACCATTGTTTTACTTTTACAGCTAATGCTTTGTACATACAGTAGCTATTTTTTTTCTTTTGCAGTATTATTTAAGATCAATTCCCAGGAGAATAACTGGCTCAGCAGGATTTCTTTCTTTTTAGGTCTAATACACTTCATTATATTGGTATTGATTTCTTCAGTGTAAGTGATAGACTGATAGAAAACCTGCAGATTCCATTAGCTTTTTCTCAAAAGCTCTCTTTCAAATTAGCACTGCAAAGAGGAGGAAATTGAGAGTTAAAGAAGTAGAGAACTTACATGGTCTGGTTCCAGCTGGCAGTGTCGAGCCAAGGCATGAAGCAGCCTCTGAATGTAAGCTTTGAAGATGCCATGAATAACTTCATCATTAGTTTTGTACAAATGCTCGCCTAGTCGGTACCAAAAGTTAAAGGAAATTTCTACTACCTGTTAAATTAAAAGAGAGAAAGAGAAAAAGGAATGTAATAAGACGAGTTTTATTATCACTAGGGCCATATAGGAAACAAGATATACTTAATATGAGTGGAACCAGTTAAGAAGCCACGTTTTCTCTAGCAGATTTATTATCATCCTCCCAAATTATCTTCACATTAGACCCAAAACTCCACTTAGGATGAGTGGTTTTACATTCCTGTTTAGCCCTGAGATAACTTCTCCAACAGTATATTGGATTCTGAATTTAGAAAAGACTGAAAAATGGAAGTCTCCTTTATTTTTATTTTATTTATTTATTTTTTAAAGGTTTTATTGGGGAATTGGGGGAGGGGAACAACGTTGGGGAAATGGGGAGGGGGAACAGACAAGTTGCTGTCTTTTTGTTCTTCAGTCTAGCTGCGGAGGATGTTGCTTCACTGGCCCATGTTGGTATCGTCATTGCGCTCTTCTCGGATGAGGCAGATTGGTCGCTGGCCTCTGGATGGTCACTCACCGTGACTACTGGCAGCTCACGCTGGCTGCCAGCCGCTTATGCTGGCTGCCGGCCACTCACTGTAGCCCATGGCAGTCCACTGCAGCAGGGGGCTGCAGCCTACACCATCGCCGGGGGTTGGAAGCCCAGCTTCAGGTGGAGCTGTTAGCTGTAGAGGGCAGTGTCACTGGCCCTCATATGTGGGATCCAAACTGGGACTGCTGGCGTCCCAAGCCAGTTCTTAACCAATGCACCACTCGGCTGGGCCGGAAGTCTCCTTTAAAGTAGTTTTCCCCAAATTCTGAAATCATTTTTTTTTTTAAATAATTCTTTATTATTTGGGGCCAAGTAGTCATCAACATATTTATTTATTTATTTATTTATTTATTTATTTATTTATTTATTTATTCATTCATTTTTTTTGAGGGCAGTGTCACTGGCCCTCACATGTGGGACACGAACCAGGGCTGTTGGCTTCCCAAGCCAGAGCTTAACCACCACGCCACTCGGCCGGCCCTGAAATCATTTTATGTTTGAGATTAGAACACCTTTAACCAGATAAACCATCTGCAAATCCCTGAACATACCAACTTTGTGTCACTTTTATTTGTGTGCTTTCTTGAATGGAAGAGAAAAGGGAGGAAAAGTCTCGAACTTTACCCACAGCTTATCTTACTTACGACACTGTTTAAAGGAGTGATGATGACTATGCAGTGCTATATTTCCTCCGAAAAATATTTTGAGTTTCATTCAAATCCAGATAGCCTCATGAGATTACATCAAATAAACATTGACTATTCCCCCTTAAGAAGGGCCCTGTATCATTCTTTTCCCCTCAATGATCTAAAATAGAGCTATTTAAAACAATACTCAACTTGGGAGTTCTTTCTCACTTTTTATACTATTAAGAGGAGTCTGAAAATCTAGCAAACTTAAAAGAGGCAGGGTGTCTTACAGATTTTGGAATAAAGGAGACTTTTTATGTCTTCCCATTCCCTTTCTCATTTCCATCCATAATTTGGAGACAAATTTTGGATGTTAAAGCTTGTGGAGATGTAGTTAAGATGTGTTTTTTGAGAGGATTTTTTTTGTTTTGTTTGTTTTTAAGCTGTAGAGATATAAAGAGTAACTGAAGCTGGAGAGGGGGCTCAGTAAAAAGGTAGCAGGCTTTCTTACTAACAGGTTCCTTGAGGTGCATACACCAGTCAGCCCAGCTAACCAGGAAAAAAACAGAAAAGGATTCAAAGCAGGAGCCCAAACATAATTTTTAAAAAATCCAATACAGAGGAAACTCCCCCGCACATTAATTAAAAATAAGACCATGACTTCCCACGAATAAAACCTGCGTGAGAGGCAATGGAGTATAGATAACATGCAACCTAAAATGTGGACAACGGCTTTAACACAGTATAAACACTACCTCATATTGAGGATGTCCTGCACAGATAAGGAGTAGTTCCAGAGTCCGTAGGTCCCCAAGACCTTGGCCAGGAGTACAAACAATTTTTTCAAGAAAAGTTTCACATAATTCAGTGAAAATACGGCAGTAATTCAGAACTCTGTAGATGAAAGAGGAATGCGAGCACCAAGTCAGAAATCTGGGTATTCTATGTACATACTCACTGACACTGTTAATCAAATACAGACAAGGAACTTCAGTTCAGTGGACATGTAGTGATTATTTTGCTACTGTATCACAATCTCCATAACAGCCACCTTTCTTTACATCATATACTTTTATATGCATAAGCAAATGACTCATGAGTCAGTTCAAGTTTTCAACTACTCAACACTCGTATAAAATTTCCATCAAATCACACTTGGAACTTCAAAGTTCATCCCTAATTCTTTAAGCCTTACCTGTTGTAAGTGCAAAAAATTACTACTTTCCATGCTTACAACCTTTCCTTCTGCATTTTTTTTTTTGCCACTCTGGCTTCAGATGAGAATAGCAGAGCATCTTTAGGATGCAGTAGGTATATTTACAGTCACTAATGATAAGTGACTAATAAACAGTGACTTAGAAGGACACCAGGCTGTATTTGTGACCCGAGGACTACTGTCTTAAATACTCACTTGTCTAAATCTTCCCGTGCCACAGCCATATGATAGGCAGTCTCCAAAGTTAGGACTCCTTGAAACAGTTGCATGGCTAACGGCAGGTTAGTCTCCACATTCTCAATGGCATAGAGAGCTGAGCACACACAGTCTGAGGCAGCTTCATGTAGGTTGGATGAGGTCTTATCTTGTTGCTAGGAAATAGCAGGAATAGGGAAGAAGTATGATCATTAAGCTATAATCCAAGCAATATGTAAATCATTAAAGCCTGTGTCTGAACATGTAATTTAAATGCCTAACAGCCTGACAGTCATGGCCTTCGATGAGACAATATCCATCCATTTTCCCAGTGTTATTTCTGACTATTCTTCTATATGCCAGCCAAATCAGCCTTGTCTGTACCTCAGTCATGGTCACATGACTTCTAAAATCCATGTTTGTTTCCATACCAGTCCCTCCAAATGGAATGCCATGTGTTTCCTGCCCTATTTGGTCTCTGGAAATTTCCCCCATCCTTTCCTGACATTCAAGTACTATCTAAAATGAAAGGGTCCAACAAGTATCAAAGGACCCATACATAACACATCAGTGTGATATTTCAGAATATCGAGGTTAAACAGAAGTTCTTAAAGCTTCTGGGGAGGAGAGAAGGTAACTGAGAAAAGAGCAAAATTCAGACAGTTATCCAGCTTCTCATTAGCAATGATGTCTGCCAGCACACAAGAGGCCTTGAAAATTTTGAAGGAAAAGAATACTGAACTTTATGCCTAGCTAAACCATCAATCAAGGATGAAAGCAAAATAAAAACATTTCTTGGGCATGCAAAAACTCAGTTTACTTCCCACATATCCTTTTGAGGAAGGTATCTGAGGAGGCTCAAAAAAGAGTTAATCTAAACCAGAAGCATAGTAAAGAGAAGTCCCAGGATGGCAGCTGGGGAGCAGATCTAAAGAGCAATTGATATAAATTAGAGCAGATCAGAAGGTTCCAGGAGGGAGGCTCCAGGGTTTCTATTTAGGAAGAGTGCAGTTGAGAGGTTGGATTAATTTAGTGAAGGTATATTAGTCTTTTGTGAATAATAAAAAATAAAGACATTCAGAATCTTGGGGTGGGATTGAGTGGTGGATTCAAAAATAATCACTTGTATTACTATGTTTTGAAAGTTAAACAAATGTTCAGATTTATTCTTCTGCATATAGCAAGTATTGTATTTTTTTGAAGTTTTTAAAATAAGAACTATAGGAGAGAACGTGATATAAGAAAGTCATGGTCTAAATACAAAGCCAACTAAAATATGCCATAAATCTGAACCACTGAATGAATGTAAGAATGAGAATGTATTAGACACTGACTCTAGAGAAACTCTTCTTTTAAGTGACAGAGGGCTCCTGTCTCTGGATCAGTAGAGAAGAGAACATAATCCTGGCACATCGCTTAGCTTGTTACTTACCCCAATCTCAACTCCCAGAAGTCACCAGTGTTTTAAGTCTGAAGTGTATTCTAGACTGTCCTCCATTCATATGTAAACATATTTATAAACTTTTTAAACAAAAGTAGGATTTGAATTTATTTATACTGCCTATTCTTCAATTTGGTGAGAGGACAATCAAAATTACCATTACTGAGTTAGGGCACTGACAGACATGGAGACAAAGACAATTACTAGCAAAACAATTAGCATCCTGAGTCTTAGCTTTTGGTGAAAGAATCACAGCAGAAATATACTAACAACAATCAAATGTCAAAAATGTCTCCAAGAATGTGCTTTCCTTTTCTTTCTTTAATCCACTATCAATCTAATATCATGCTACCATCTTCTAAACAATGTACCACCATACAACCGTTATACACAGAGCTTTCATACTAATATGTTTTCATTGAGGGAAACCACGCAAGAGAAAGAGACACAGTCATTCCCACCTGCAAAGACCTGCTCAATATTTGTGCTTGAGATATTGCTGTTTCTTTGTTTAAAACTAGACTTACTCTAAGTACTCACTTACTCCTATCTACCAAAACACAGGAATGTATTACCAGGCACTGTTACTTTCAAAGTTTAAGGAAGAAAGCACAAACATGTAAAAAGATATTACTTCTTATTTGGATAATCTCAAAAACCTAAAATCCTTCCTATACATACCCTGATTTTTAACTATCTCAACTACAAAGATAATATTCTGATCTACAACTGTCTCAAAGACCCAATGAACATTATTAAAAAACACAACTTTATACTTTAAAAACAAGAAATCAATGGTTTCTCGTTACTTGGGTTTTAATATGTAAATCATTGGTCTACATCATTCGTCTGCTTTCCTATGAAACCTAATTATATTCTATTCTGAGTATTAAAACTAATACCTTGATTTGGTACTTGGCAACAGGAAGGGACACTGCTGCTTTCCAATCACTGTGCAGAAATCTGAAAACACTGTTATGTCCCAAAAGGTTAGTTACTATGAACTATGTGGCAGAAATACTTCTATAAACAAAGCCATTACTTACCAAAACCTCAAAAAGGAGTGCTAGTAACTTATTGTTAGCCATAAAGTTACTGTCCAAAACGCCTAAGTTAAACCAACTTCCCAAACAGCGAAAGACCTTCATAAGCATTTTCTCATCTGTTCCTGCTTTTTCTACACAGGTCATCTGAAAAGAAGAAATAAGTCAAAACAATGTCAATCTTTATATTCAAACCATTATTACAATCCCCTTTCAGGTGTAATAATGAGAAGGATGAGAATACTAACAGGTAAGAGTTAAAAGTGCTTTGTAAGTGTCAGATTTTGTTTTCAATACTTTCTTCTTTTTTTTTTTTTAAATTTTATTGGGGAATTGACGGAGGGGAACAGCGTTGGGGAATCGGGGAAGGGGAACAGACAAGCTGCTGTCTTTTTGTTCTTCAGTTTAGTTGCGGAGGATGTTAATTCACTGTTGGTATCGTCATTGCGCTCTTCCCGGATGAGGCAGATCGGTCGCCGGCCTCTGGATGTCGCTCACTGTGGCTATTGGCAGCTCACGCTGGCTGCCAGCCACTCACGCTGGCTGCGGGCCACTCACTGTAGCCTATGGCAGCCCACTGCAGCAGGGGCTGCAGCCCACACCATCACTGGGGCTCACACAGCCCAGCTCCAGGTGGAGCTGTTGTTAGCTGTAGAGGGCAGTGTCACTGGCCCTCATGTGGGATCCGAACCGGGGCCGCTGGCATCCCAAAACCAGCGCTTAACCAATGCGCCACTCGGCCGGCCCTTCAATACTTTCTTAATTCATTTAATCCCCCCTAACACTCTACAGGTAGGTATTTTTCTTATTTCCGCCTTCTCAATTGGGAAGCTGAGGCACAGAGAGGTTATAGACTTGACCCAAAATAGACTGTTTTAGAAATAACTATTTCTTAGATCCCACTTCTGCATTAATGTAATCTTATCAATAGAACTATCTTTAAAGTAACACTCATCTATACAGTTGACTTTATAGAATAGAAATAGAAATAAGCTAGTTATTGAACTCGGCACCTTGAGCCGAGCTGCCACCTGGATGGCTTGGAGGTTAGAGCATGCGCTCTTAACAACAAGGCAGCTGGTTAGACTCCCCCACGGGATGGTGGCTATGCCCACCTGCAACTAAGATTGAACACAGCACCTTGATCTTAGAGGCCACGAGCTGCCAGCGGGCAGCCAGATGGCAACTGGTGACCTTCACAACAAAGACTGAAGAACAACAAGTTGGCTGGTCCCCTTCCCCAATTCCTCAACACTGTCCCCCTCCCCCAATTCCCCAATAAAATCTTAAAAAAAAAAAAAAAAGGAAAGAAGTTAGTCATACTACTGTATATTCCCACATGAAAAGCTGATGTTTCAGCTTCGTCACTTGGCTACTCAAGCAAATGTGCCATTTGCTTACTATAAGTGTGACAGCTTAGAAAGGAGATAAAATGAAGTCAGACTAAAACTCATGATTGTTTCTCTTTGCAAACTGTTTTTGTGATGTACATTTTTCCAAAGAAAAGTGTAATACTTTTTCTGGACAAAAAGTGTTTAAAATAGCTTTTGTAGGCAATGGGTTAGAAACATCATAATTGCCATGGCGTTTGGGAGCATGCAATCCCATAATGATCTAAATGCTGACATCTGTACTTCTGGGTACCCTGTGAGGAGCTCTTGTGCCGCGCCGATGCACAAGCCCTACATGTAGAACTCTAGGGTTGCAAGAGTTCCAAAATTGTAACAGCCCTTCCCTTTGACTTCCTCTTCCCTTCTGAAAAGAACTTCCTGCCTCTTCTTACTTCATTTTGTGCATGTGGCTCACCATGTCTGCATGTACTGGACTGCAATCCTTTGTTTTTTCTGAATAAATCCTTTTTGGGAACAAAATACCTAGCCATCTTTTTATTTACGACCAACGCTGGGAACTATGAATGTGACCTGAGTATATGTTAGATGATATAAAAATTTACTGAAATAGAAAGATAAAGCTGGATGATTGAAAACAGCAGGCTACAGAGGGTAGGTAAAGTATCTCACTTGGATTTTTAAAATCTGTACATATGTTCACAGAGGATATGTACTAAAGGGTTAACAGTATGATCTCCAGATGGTTCGAACCTAATTTGCTTGTCTTATTTTCCAATTTTCTACATTATTATTTCTTTCAAACAAATGGTTAGTTGATAAATACATTTAACTAGCGAATTTCTAATACCAAGCTGAACACAATTTTAAACAAAATTTTGTTTTTTCAAATAAAAAGTTCTATGATGTTGCAGAATTATTGAAACAAATCCCTGGTAAATAATCTACTATAACCACATGATTGAGAAAATTGAGCTGGACTATAAAGACCTAAAAATAAGATGTGGGCTAGATAATTGATTTAATACCATCTAAGTTCAGAAAATATTTTCTACAAAGGGGCAGGTAGTAAATATTTTAGGCTTTGCAGACCATATATGGTCTCTGTAAAAAATAGTGGACATAGGGCCGGCCGAGTGGCACAGTGGTTAAGAGCTGGCTTGGGACCCCAGTGGCCCTGGTTCGGATCCCACGTGAGGGCCGGTGACACTGCCCTCTAAAAAACAAACAAACAAACAAACAAACAAAAATAGTGGACATAGACAATGTGTAAGAGAATGGCCATGACTGTTCTCCAATAAAACTTTATTTATAAAAATAGATGACCAGCCCACAGATCATAAATTTACCCACTCCTGGTGTACGCATTAAAATCTCCATCTAGGGCCGGCCAAGTGGCTCAGTTGGTAAAGAGCTCACTCAAGAGTGCGAGCTGAGCTCTGAGCAACAGCAGTTCGATGCCCAGCCCAAGCTGAGCTGCTGCTGAGCTGCCAACAGATGGCAGGATGGCTCAACTAAAAAAAAAAAAATTCCATCTAACTGAAAAGGAAATGATCACATTTAACTCTTCTTTTTTTTTTGAGGGCAGTGTCACTGCCCCTCATATGTGGGACCCGAACTGGGGCCGCTGGCGTCCCAAGCCAGCTCTTAACCACCGCACCACTCGGCCCACATTTAACTCTTTTTTAAAAGATGGTGAAATATTAGCTAATCTATAATTGTAATATTGCTCAGGTCAAGTAAAGTCCTACCAACTCCCTATCAAAATTTCAGTTCATCCTTAAGAGAGGATACTTTGCTTAAGTAAATTTATACACACTTCCTTTAGCATGGTCCTTTATCAAAAGCTGACTGTAACATGAAGAACAAGGGATATGTAATCAGAAGGCCCAAATTCAAATTCTGAATTAACAGCTGTGTAATGCTAATGCCTGTTTCTCATTCACAAACTGGAGATGACGCCACCCTCTCTCACAGTATTACTTAGAAGCTCAACAGGTATAGTTTCTGAAAGTATTTTTTAATTGTAAAGCATGATATGAATGCCACAGTATTACCACTGCCAAATTTTGCAAAGAAAGCTATTTCACAATAATGCAACTGAATTATAAAATAACACCACTGTTTTTTGCCCCAGGCAGCAACTTAGTATTTCAAACCTACTCACCAATAGAGATACCACTGTACTAGAGTAGAAGGCCAAATCTTCTATAATTTCTGTGCGACGGTTAGCTCCAATTCGTAAGGAACGACTATGTACTTCTTCAGGTAACACTGTAAGAATCTCCAGCAGAAAAGGCAGAGAAGTTACATCATTGCTATATCTGGAAAAGAAAAGGAGAGATGTAAGTTGCTTACAGTCTGAAAAAACACAATCACGTTAAGGTAACAACAGCCATAAGAATAACCTCAAGACAACAAAAGCAGCATTCTCGCCACTATTAAAGAGAAAAAAGATATAATTTTTTAGAAAGGTATCTGAAAATCAAAATTTCAACTTGCATAATCTTTTACCCAACAATGCCTCCAGAAATTTATCTCTCTGGAAAATCTCATATAAGCATATAAAGTATACAAAAATGTGCACTGCAGTTCTTTTTTATAATAGCAAAAATACTGGGAAAATATAAAGGTCCTTCATAACTAAACAGGATAAAAAGAGCGGCTGGATAGCTCAGCTGGTAATAGTGCGAGCTCTGAACAACAGGGCTGCTGGTTTGATTCCCACATGGGCCAGTAAACTGTGCCATAAGCTGCATCCTCTATAGCTAAAATTGTGAATAACAGCTTGACCTGGAGCTGGGCTGCTGTGAGTGGCTGACAGTCTGTGGCCAGCGTGAGCAGCCGCGGGCTGCCATGAGCGGGCGTGAGTGGCCGGTGGCCAGCATGAGTGGCCGGCAGTTGTTGAGAGCTGCCACGAGCTGCAGGCCAAAGGCAAGTGACCAACTGCAGCAGCTGGGTAGAGTGCAATAAACATAATACCAACATGGGCCAGTGAGCAGCGTCCTCCACAACTAGACTGAGAACAACAGCTCAGAGTTGGGTGCGGGGGAGAGGGAAGGATAAAAGCTTACAGTCACACAATGGAACATACATTGCAACTATGAGACATCTATGTCATTAACATGAGAAGATGTCCACAATACATTAAGTGGAAAAAGTGTATGAAACATATTACATGAGTGAAAACAAACATACACAGGTATAGGTATATTAAAATATGTATGTACCTATTTACTATAAAATGCTTAAAGGAAAGGTTAGAGGGCTACATAGCCAATCATTAATAGTGGTTATTTATGAAATACAGGAATATGGAGAGAGAAAGTTGTTCACTTTTACTTTAAAAGTTTCCATATTGTTAGAATTTTTTTCAAGGAGAATACGTTAATTTTCTCAATAAAAATTTTCTTAAAACAAAGAATAAGCTATTCATATAAAGTCTTTAATGACACACTATAGTTGGAGGCAAAAGACTTCCACTTTGTTCAAAAATAATTTCATGACCAAATGCCAAAATGCAAGCAAATATCAAGATTATCTTGCCAAGACCATGAAGAAATGCTTCATTCAAAGTAGGAGGTTCCATCTATCTAAAAATACTGTCTCTTTGATAGACATGAAACAAATCCCACCCTTGGTCTACATAATATCGTACAACCCCAATTTAGATCAAAGAATGTATATTCATAACAATTTTCAATTTAATATGTTATATATTTAGACAATATTTTATAGAACTGCTGTTAATGGGAGTGATCCACAAGGCAACAAAAGATTTTGCTGCAGTTAATTCAAGTGATACGTATGAGTATAAATTATGAGGGTCTTTTATGTCCCACACGACATAATTCTGTAGTATTTAAATTTTAAATGATTTTCTTTTAACCTAGCAAAGGTTAATAATAAATAATTCTATGTGAAGAATTTGGGGAAATAGTCCAAATGTATAACTTACTACTAACAAATTTCTCAGTGTAGGTTAATGGTAACTCCAAATGCTAGTATATAGTCATTACAAGTTACTTACTTTTCCACCAATGTCTGTACACATCCCTTCCAGGAAGGCATCTGTAGGGCAAGGTCTGCTATTGCTAAAGCCAGCTGAAGAAGAAGAGATTAAACAAATGAATAGAATAGATGAACAGCAATAGGGTTTATCATCACTATTAACTGAAATGTAAAGAAACTAGATTTTTTTCCAAACAATATGACAAGTAAGACTGACACCCCCCCACCTCCCCTCACCCACACAGCTATCTATATCAAGTAAACTCTTCTAGGCTAGCTACAAATTGCTAGGATTTAAAAGGTAACCTTTAAAAATGAAAAACAAAACAAAAAAAACAAACAAAAAACAACAACAAAAGGAAGAAGGAACAGACTATAGATTTCCTCAGAATATATTAATACTTACTTTTATTTGGCAATACCATAGAACGTCATGGACAGATAAATTACACTTTGCCAAAAGGCCAAAGCTACTGACAACATCAGTGCATTGACTCACTCCTCAAGTAATGGATTGCCATTTCCCTTCTCTTTCCATTTCTCATCTTGAAGCCTTACGCAAAAGCCTCCTTCCTCTTCAAGGGCACTTCTATGCCAGGCAGAGAACACATGTGAGTATGTATTCACTGAAGCTTTTTCTTTCTAACGTAGTTCCCTGTCTAAGGGGGAAAGGCCAAATGCTCTAGTTCACCATTTCATTCATGTGACTTTTACTAGTCCAGAAAGGATTTTTCTTTCTTTTTTTTTTTTAAAGGAAACTAACTATGTAAACCTCTGACCCAAAACAATACAGTACTTTTATCATCTGCAATTTTAATGGGGGTTGGGGGTAGACACTGCTACCAGTGAAAACCTATACTTACCTCCTCCACTTCTGGTATTTAAGTTAGTTAAAAATCAAATAAACTCTAAGATTAATACAAAAGATTAAAATTTTTCACTTTCTCTATCCACTTAAAAGAATATGAGGTGTGATCAAACAATACAGTGAACACTTTAAAATTAAAAAAAAAATTACATTAAAAACACATTGCCATTAATCCCACCCCCACCCCGCAATATTCCCTCTTGCTTCGAACACACTTATCCCATTGTTCTTGCCACTTTCTGAAGCAGTCCTGGAAGTCCTCTTTTGTGAGTGTCTTTGGTTGTGCTGTTGTGGCTGCCTCAATGTCTTGAATCATTTTGACTTCGGGGGAGAGCCAGAAGTCACACGGTGCCAGATCCAGTGAATAAGGTGGATGAGGACACACCGTGATATTTTTATTTGACAGAAATTGCTGTTTCAGAAACGATGTGTGACACGGATTGTTGTCATGATGGAGGATGATTTATGGCGCACTTTAAAACACACCTTCTTTCAACCGTAGCTCACACCCGACTGACTGCACCGAACAAGTTGAAACTTGTCACACACTGTTACTAAGGTTCGATGCACTGCTTCCCGTATTGAGGATCCCTGCTTTTCTGTTGGATGGCACTCAGCAGCAGCATTCACCGTATTTTGTGATCACGACTCTGGATCACACATGGCTTCTGGTATACAGCGATTTCTGTCAAATAAAAACATTACAGTGTGTCCTCATCCATCTTATTCACCTGATCGGGCATTGTGCAACTTCAGGCTCTTCCCCAAAGTCAAAATGACCATGAAAAGTAAACGTTTTGAATCGATTTTGGACATCGAGGCAGCCATGACAGCGCAACTATAGACACTCATGAAAGAGGACTTTCAGAACTGCTTCAGAAAGTGGCAAGAACAATGGGATAAGTGTGTTCAAAGAGAGAAGGACTATTCTGAGGAGGGTTAATGGCAATGTGTCTTTTATTGTAATATAGTTTTTTTAATTTAGCCATTCACCATAGTTTTTGATCACACCTCATACAGCAATTAGTATAAAATTGTCAACATTACTTCACATAACCTAACAATGTAAATCAAAATTAACCTGAAATCCAAATGGCCTTACAAATTTCCATAATGATACACATAGAATTTACCTGTGTTACAATGACAGGTGACAAGTCTTTCAAGTTCTGGATATGGGTTAGTAATGAATCCCTTAAAGAGGCATGAGAGTCTGTGGGGAGTTCATAAAATGAGGTCTGAATCTTCATTTTCATGGTCTGTGCAGCAAAATAGCATGATTCCACATCCTGTCGAATCTGTAACAACTGGTCTGAAATTTCCCATGCATGAACCTAAAACCAGATCAGACACAATGTCTTAATGACTACTTTTCTAAATAATTTTAATATCATACCACCTTAATATATACAAACATATTTAGACCAAAAGCATAAGGAAAGAAAAATCGGATGGCCAAACTTACCCACTAATTCAGCTAATGCTTCAAATTACATATTTATAGATCCTATTCAAAACATATTACCTAAAATCTTCTGACTCATTCTAGAAAGGCATGAGAGTTATCAATTGAATCAATCAATCTAATCTTGCTGATTAAAATCATTAATTATGTAGGGGATAGATTATGAAGAAAAATGTCCCAAAAGTTCCTACTAAAACTAAAATGTCACTATATAACTTTCCAACCCTAAGGTTGGATGTTTCTTCTCTTTCCATTTAAACTAAATAAGCTTTGTTCACTCTAAGAATTGAGTGTGGAAGCTATTTTAACATTTCTATAACTAGGAGAATCTATTTCATAGTAGTCTCAACAGGCCTACATTTCAATCTTTAGTTCCTGAGTATAACAGTGGTAAAAGTATCTCATCTCACCCCAAGAGACTATTTCACATACTTCAATTATTTTTGATGTATTTAAATTTGGCAGTGTTATACATACTACTAAAATCATTTTTACAGCAGAATGTAAACATATCTATAGAAGTAATAAATAGATCAAAAGCACAGAATTGGGTCTCTAACAGCTAATCATAGTTATAGAAGTGAGTCCTATTTTAAAAGATAACTTTGAGAACAAAGCTGTACAGTACACAATGGGCAACAATTAACAACTGATAAATTTGAAAGCAATTCTACACCAAACTGCCTCTTCATTGGGAGAAGACTAAAATGAACTGGGAATGATGGACTGAAAAGATATTTTCAGTCTCAATTCATGAACAGAGCCAAATGTGAGGAGAGGTCACATAGATTTACCTAGTCAGTTTCTTATGAAGATGGAGCACTTCACAAATAATACACAGTAATTCTTCAAGATCTTTCCAAAGAAGGACAGGAAGTTAAGGACGAGAAACAGAATAAATAGCCTGGACAAGTTACCAAAGCACTAAACTAAAAACATAGACCCTGAAATTAATGACAGGTTTATTGACATGAAACAGCTTTAAATCAGTAAGTTGGTGAAAAAGAAGCATGAACCATTAATGTCTTTCTAGATCAAATGTGTTTTACTACTTTTTTTGGACTTTGTACTCCAATATGTGGCAAAATATCTTCCAACCACATAGTTTTTAGCCATTCATTATCCCACAAGTAACCCAACCACATTTATGATTTAATGTGCCATGAAAATATATTTTGCTCAAACTGATATTTTAAAAAACAGCAAAAAGGTTCTATGAAGCCTTGTAATCTCCATAAATGCACTCATAAAAACAGAAAAATTAAACGGCAAATCCAAACAAAGCACAACGGACATTTACCACAAAACTAGGTGTTACCTAGTTATCTCCAAGAACCCCAAAATATAAGTGGTTAGAAACAAACCAGTGAGGGCTGGCCGAGTGGCTCAGTTGGTTAAGAGCTCGCTCAAGAGTGCAAGCTGACATCTACAAAACTTGTATAATCTCACTTTCAGTAAAAGCAGCAACAGAAGGAAATAACAGGGTGGCTAATGAATCTAAGAGCAGAGGAAACCAAAGGAGCCAACAGGTATTCACTAGAAAGCACAGGAGCCAATTTGAGGGCTGTATTTGGAAAATGGAAGAGGTTTTGGTGAGTAGAAGAGGTCTACATAAGGTCGGAAGAGATGGAACAGTCTAGCCTCTATAAACTCTTGAAACTGAAGAGCCAGGACAGGGCTCCAAATTGAGGAGAAAGTGCTATGAACAGAATCAAAATTGGGCCAGCCGAGTGGCTCAGTTGGTTAAGAGCTTGCTCAAGAGTGCGAGCTCTGAGCAACAGGGCCGCAGGTTCGAGTCCCACATGGGTTGAGTTGTCAACAGGTGGCGGGATGGCTCAGCTGGTGAGAGCATGTGCTCCTAACAACAAGGATGCCTGTTTGAGATGGTGGGCTACGCCCGCCCACAACTAAAGGCTGAACTTGGCACCTTGAGCTGAGCTGCCACCCGGATAACTCAGAGGATAGAGCATGAGCTCTTAACAACAAGGCTGCTGGGTTGGACTCCCTCCCACATGGGATGGTGGCTACGCCCACCTGCAACTAAGACTGAACACAGCACCTTGAGCTTAGAGGCCACGAGCTACCAACAGGAAGCCAGGTGAAGACTGGCGCCCTCCACAACTAAGATTGAAGAACAACAACTTGGCTGGTCCCCTTCCCCAATTTAAAAAAAAAAACCAGAATCAAAGTTATACAGGACAAGTACAAAAGAGCACAAGTGAAGAAAAGGAGGAGGTACTATAACAAAGCTGAGAAATCTTAAAATTAAAACTACCATATTTGTAAATACTATCTGAAAACAACAGAAAAGGAAGCTCCTTGAAGTTAGAAGTACTATCCTTAACCACGCTTCCTAAAAGTTCAGAAAAACTCATTTCACAAAAAATAAGCAACTGAGGTTAAATGCCATATATCACTATAGGGTGGGGGAGGAAAAAATGAACAGAATACTATCCCTACAAGAAAAGTAGGCAGAAAAACACTTTAAAACTAGCCTAAAGTCCAAAGGACGTAGAAACTAATCTGAAATAGCTTCCAATGGCCCAAGCTAGAAAACCTGGAATAACTAAGTTAATTATAATAGTATTGAATTATAACTCAAAATTAAATAAATATCCATGAGTCCTTACTGATGTGAGTAACAACTGAATAAATAATGGGAGAAGTTATATGTAGGATTTAAGCATCTTTTTTACAGAAGAATGCTAGTTAATGAATGTAGAAGGAGTAAGAGAAATAGAAAATCACTATTAGAACACTACAGTAATAACTGCTATAGAGGCAAGGTTCATGGATAAATGATCAAGTTAGCAGGTGAAACTTTAAAGTGAAATATGATATAGCAAAGTATCTCTCCAAAATATTTATTAGTTACTGTGGTGGTTTTACTGTTATGTCCTCAAATTCTTTGACACTTAACATGTAAGAACTCAGACTACTCTGGTAGAGAGACAATGTAAATGAGACCAGAATTCTCTGGAACGTCAAAGAAAACAAGAGGAGCCCAGCTCAGTCTAGCCTTCCCGCCATTCCTACCCGAGTGTCCAGCAAGTAAGTGAAGCCATCTCAGAATCTCTGGACGAGCCCATCAATCAAATGGGTGCCTCATGGAGCACAGAACTGTCTTCCACAGAAACCCGCTCGAATTCATGATCTACAAAGTTATGAGATGCAATGAAATGGTTTTGGTTTTAAGTCACTAGGTATTGAGGTAATTTGTTTCATAGTAGCAGACCATGAGAACAGACAATCAGCATGTGCATCCTGATGAAAGAACAGGATATCACAATGAAAAGAGATTCGATTCTGTCTCATCAAGCCTCTGGATCCAGCTGGCAATTTCCAGAAAATACAGAGGAGAGAACAATATCACAATTATGCAATCAGCAAAATCTAGACTGGAGGGGAATTCAACACATCAAATGGCCCAGATTCCTCAACAGATAAATAACCTACAGAGAGAGAGAACCTAAAGATTAAAAGACATTCAAAAAACATTTAAAAAATAAACAACAAGACTGAAGTGCAATGTGGAAGGATACCCACTTAGATGATAAAACTATAGAGAAATACAAAGGGTTTCCTATGAAACGACAGTGGTCACTTTCAGGAAGAGGAAGCAGTTGCCAAATAGGCACAAGGAAGACTTCCGGAGTGGCCAGTAAAGTTGTATTTCTTGACTTGGGTGGTGGGTATAAGGATACCAGTTTCCAGTATTCACCAAGTTTTACATTTGTTTTGTGTGGTTTTTTAAAAAAATAGAACAAAACAAAAAAAACCCACAATATTGTCCATTAAACTGAACTAGTATGAAATCTGTCTCCTAAGTGAAATCTGTCAACCCACCATACCAGAAGCCTTGTGAAAAAGTTCACTGATTGTGCAGTGCCATGTTATTCTTTAATCTGAACGGCAGACTCTAGCAAAAAATACCAACTGTATCATTCTGGGTTATATACATTTCTGACTTAAACATTTCTATCTTCTTAAAAGGAGAGATTTCAAAAAATGAAGGGCTTCAAAAGTCAAAACAAAACAAAAACAGTATTTCCTTCTGGAGAACTAGTAAACTTGAAGGTAGGGATGATACAAAGATTTATTTTTCAAGCATCTTTAGTATGCCTGAACATTTTTTAACATGTCCTTTGGAGTTGCCTTTAAAAATAAAGATGGATTTCTATAATAATATGGGAAGATCTCCAAAATATACAATTAAAAAACAAAGATGATCTTTTAAGATCCCTTTTACAAAAATTTTAAATTATCCATTGTGTTAAAAAGAGTAGTGAAGCTTTTTAACACACCCGAGCTAGTTTTATGCCCTCCCTATATGATCCTTAAACAATCTGAAGCTATCACTCTCATAGCATTTATTGGTATTTCAACTTTGGTTATAACACACTAGCTGGCATTACACTACTTTCCGAGCCAAAACCAAGACAAATTAAATACCAAAAAGAACCTGTTTGAAGACATCAAAACCACCAAGACAGCTAGCACACGTGGCTACAGATTCCAGAGACAGGGAATGGATGACTTCAGCCCAATATCTGGCCCCACTTTTCCTCTCACGACATTTGCCTATTTGAAAGAGGAAGACAAGCGGCGCAGAAGTGAAGAGCTATGGGCAAGTCTCATTAGACTGGGGGGATGAAAAGGAATTCACGGCTTGCCAAAGAAGAGTAAATACTCCAAGCTTTCAGATGTGACCCAGTGAAGGAAACAGAAGATATACCTCAAAAAGACTGAACCATCTTCAGGAGAGACCAGATGTTAGGCCACAAAACAAGGCTTGATAAATGGAAAAAGATCAAAACCATAGAAAGTATCTTTCCTAATCACAATGAAATGAAACTAGAAATTAATAGCAGAAGGAAAACTGGAAAATTCACACATGCATTCTTAAACAACCAATGTGTTAAAAAAGGAAAATGAGAAAATATTTTAAGACAATTGAAAATGGAAACAATATACCAAAACTTATGAGAAATAGTAAAAACTGTTGTAAAAACTTATACCTATATACACTTACATTAATAGAAAATTTCTCAAGGCTGGCCAAGTGGCTCAATTAGTTAAGAGCTTGCTCAAAGGTGTGAGCTCTGAGCAACAGGGCCGCTGGTTTGATTCCCACATGGGCCAGAGAGCTGTGCTCGAGCTGAGCTGCCACTGAGCAGCCAACAGGTATCAGGATGGCTCAGCCGGTGAGAGCACATGCTCCTAACAAGACTGCCTGTTCGATGGTGGGCTATGCCCACCCGCAACTAAAGACTGAACTCAGGATCTTGAGTTGGGCTGCCGCCAGGTAGGCTCAGTGGCCAGAGCGTGCGTGCGCTCTTAACTACAAGGCTGCCGGGTTCGACTCCTGCATGGGATGGTGGCTACGCTCACCCGCAACAAATTGAACACAGCACCTCGAGCTGAGCGGCCCAACTGCACTTGGGAGTTGAGCTTGCTGCGCCCTCCACAACTAAGACTAAAGGACAACAACTTGGCTGTTCCCTTCCCCCAATTTGCCAACACTGTTCCTCTCCCCCAATAAAATCTTAAACAAAAAAAAAATTTTTCTCAAATCAACAACCTAACTTTAAGGATCTAGAAAAAGAACAAACTAAACGCAAAGCTAACATAAAAATTTTAGAAAATAATAGAGATTACAGAAGAGATATACAAAATAGAGGATAGAGAAACCAAGATTTCATTCTTCAAAAAGATCAACGAGAGGGCCAGTCGAGTTGGCTCAGTTGTTTAAGAGCTCGCTCAAGAGTGCGAGCTGAGCTCTGAGCAACAGCAGTTTGATGCCCAGCCCGAGCTATGCTGCAGCTGAGCTGCTAACAGGTGGCAGGATGGCCCAGCTAAAAAAACAAAAAACAAAAAACAAAAAAAAAGATCAACAAAATTGACAAGCCTTTAGCTAGATTAACTAAGAAAAAAAGAGAGAAACGAAATGACAGTTGGAACATTACTGCCAATTTTATAGAAATAAAAATGATTATAAGAAATACTATGAATAACTGTACACCAACAAATGGATAATCTAGATGAAATGAACAAATTCCTAGAAACAGACAACATACCAAGTCTGAATCAAGAAGGAATAGAAAATCTGAATAGACTACACTTACTATTAAAGAAACTGAATCAGTAATCAAAAACCTCCCAACAAAGAAAAGTCCAGGACTAGATGGCGTTACTAGTGAGTGAATTCTACCAAACAACTAAAGAAGACTTAACACCAATCCTTCTCAAACTCTTCCAAAAAAAATGAAGAGGAGGGAACACTCCCTAATTCATTCTATATGGCCAGCATTATTCTGATATCAAGACCAGACAGATACCACACGAAAACTACAGACCAACATCCCTTATGAATACTGATGCAAAAAAAACCCGAAATCAAAACCAAAATACTACTACCAAACCGAATTCAGTAGTATATTAAAGGACTATAAACCGTGACCAAATGGAATTTATTCATGGAATGCAAAAGTGGTTAAACATGAAAATCAAACAATGTAATACACACTAACAGAATGAAGAAAAAACAAACTTCTCAACTGATACAGAAAAGGCATTTCATAAAATTTAATACCCCTTCATGATAAAGACACTCAACAAACTAGGAAAAGAAGGAAACTATTCCAACATAATAAAGACCATACAGTCATGCACCACATAATGATGCTTCAACAATGGGCTGCATTCACACAGTGGTCCCATAAGATTATAATGAAGCTCAAAAATTGCTATCTCTGAGTCGTAGCTGTCATAACTAACATGCATTACTCACCTGTTTGTGGTGATGCTGGTGTAAACACACCTACTGCACTGCCAATCATATAAAAGTAGAGCACATAGTTATGTACAGTACATAATATTTGATAATGATAATAAACAACTGTTACTAGTTTATGTATTTATTAGGCTATTTATCATTATTTTAGAGTTCAACTTACATAAAAAAAGTTTGCTGTAAAACTGTATGTTGCTATGTAGGTAGCACCCTGATATGAGGTTGGACAATTACGCTCGTGAATTTATCCTAGAAAAAATGCCATACCTCACTGCTGAATATCACTACAGTGACCTTCGAAGTATTCCCCTTGGGAAGCTATGCACCGACACCAGCGCCTAGTCCACCCTTCAAAGCAATTTTGGAACTCTTTTGCAGGAATGGCCATCAGAACTGTTGTCGTATTACCCTTAATGTCCTGAATGTCATCAAAATGTCTCCCTCAATATTTCCTTTACCTTCAGGTAAAGAAAGAAGTCACTGGGGGCCAGGTCAGGTGAGTAGGGAGGGCGTTCCAATACAGTTATTTGTTTACTGGCTAAAATCTCCCACAGACAGTACCGTGTGAGCTGGTGCATTGTCGTGATGCAAGAGCCACAAACTGTTGGAGAAATGTTCAGGTCATCTAACTTTCTCATGCAGTCTTTTGAGCACTTCCAAATAGCAAACTTGGTTAGCTGTGCAAATTCATAATGAATAATCCGTGATAGCAAAAAAGGTTAGCAACATCTTTGCAACAAGTTCACGAACTTAATTGTCTAACCTCGTACATTTCGTGTTTACTGTGTCTCTTGATTGCATCATTTTCTCTTGTGCTTGACTTACTCTCGTACTGTCTTATAAATTCAGTACAGCCTAAGTGTAGAGTATTTATAGTCTATGGTAGGATATAGTCATGTCCTAGACCTTCATATTCACTCACTGACTCACCCACAGCAACTTTCAGTCCTGCAAGCTCTATTCAAGGTTAAGTGCCCTATGATGGGTGTACCATTTTTTACCTTTTATATTGTATTTTTACTGTACTTTTTAAATGTTTATTTTTACTTATTTTTTATTAAAGTACAATTGGCATACAATATTATATTAGTTTCAGGTGTACAACACAGTGACCTTTTCTATGTTTAGATATGTTTATTTATACAAATACTTACCATGTGTTATAATTGCCTATAGTATTCAGTACAGTAACATACTGTGCAGGTTTGTAGCCTAGGAAGAATAGGCTATACCATATAACCTAGTTATGCAGTAGGCTATACCACCTAGGTTTGTATCAGTATACTCTATAATGTTCACACAACAATGAAATCACCTCACGATGAATAATTCAGAACATATCTTCATCATTAAGTGACACATGACTGTATATGAAAACTCACAATGAACATCATACCCAATGGTCAAACACTAACAGCTTTTCAAAACGCTAAGATTAGGAACAAGACAAGGATGCCCAATTTTGCCCCTTCTATTCAACATAATATTAGTTCTAGTCAGACCAATTAGGCAAAGAAAAAATAAATAAGGGCCGGCCAAGTGGCTCGTTGGTTAGGAGTTGGCTTGGCAGAGTGAACTCTGAGCAGCAGGGTGGCCGGTTCAGATCCCACATGGGGCAGTGACACTGCGCCCTCTACAGCTAAGATGGTGAACAACAGTTTGACCTAGAGCTGGGCTGCCTGCCAGTGAGTCACTGGCGATGGCGTAGGCTGCAGCCCCTGTTGCAATGGGCTGCTGTGAACTACCATGAGTGGCCAGCAGTCAGTGTGGGCGGCCAGCAGCCAGTGTGAGCTGCTGCAAGCCGCCATGAGCAGCTGTCCAGAAGCCGGAGACTGACTGTCTCTCCCGGGAAGAGCGCAATGATAATATCAACATGGGTCACGTCTTCCACAACTAGACTGAAGAACAAAAGGACAGCAACTTGTCTGGTCCCCTCCCCCAATTCCCCAACACTGTTCTCTCCCCCAATCCCTCAATAGAATCTTTAAAATAAATAAATAAATAAATAAATAAATAAATAAATAAATAAATGGCATCCAAATTGGAAGGAAGAGGTAAAATGATGCCCACTCACATGACATGATCTTATATGTAGAAAACCCTACAGATACCCCCAAAACCCGTTAGAACTAATAATGAATTCAGCAAAGTTGTAAAATACAAAATCAATACCCCAAAATTAATTGTTTTTATACATTAACAATGAACAATCTGAAAAGGAAATTAAGAAAACAATTGCATTTATAAACATCATCAAAAAGAACAAAATATTCATGAACAAAACAAGGAGGCAAAAAGACTTGTACTATATTGAAAACTACACTATACTATTGGAAGACATTAAAGAAGACACCAATAAATGGAAAGACATCCTGTGTTTACGGACTAGAAGACTTACTACTGTCTTCCAACGGAATCTACAAATTCAGTGAAATCCCTATCAAAATCCCCATGATGGTTTTTGCAGAAATAGAAAAATCCATCAGAAAATCCACATGGAATCCCAAGGAACACCAAATAGCCAAAACAATCTTGGAAAAGAACAACCTTGGAAGTCTCATAGTCCCAATTTCAAAATTTATTACAAGGGCCGGCTGAGTGGCACGCTGGTTAAGAGCTGGCTTCGGACGCCAGCAGCCCCAGTTCGGATCCCACATATGAGGGCCAGTGACACTGCCCTCTACAGCTAAGATGATGAACAACAGCTCCACCTGGAGCTGGGCTGCTGTGAGTCCCCAGGATGGCATAGCTGCAGCCCCCGCTGCAGTGGGCTGCCAGAGGCTACAGTGAGCGGTCAGTAGCCAGCGTGAGCGACCGGCAGCCGAAGTGAGCTACCAATAGCCACGGTGAGCAGCCATCCAGAGGCCGGCGACCGATCTGCCTCATCCCGGAAGAGCGCAATGATGATACCAACATGGACCAGTGAAGTAACATCCTCCACAACTAGACTAAAGAACAAAAAGACAGCAACTTGTCTGTTCCCCTTCCCCAATTCCCCAACTGTTCCCCTCCCCCAATTCCCCAATAAAAATCTTTAAAAAAATGTATTACAAAAACACAGTAATCAAAATAATATGGTACTAGAATATAGACAGATATATAGACCAATGGAACAAAACAGTCTCACAAATATAGTCAAATCATCTTCGACAAGGGTGCCAAAATTATACAATGGGTAAAAGAGTGTCTTTTCAACAAACAATGTTGTAAAAACTGTATACCCATGGCAAAAGAAAGAAGTTAGACCCATATACAAAAATTAACTCAAAATCGATTAAAGACCTAAATGTAAGACAAGAAACTGTAATTCCCAGAAGAAAAAACATAAAGGAGGGAACTTCATGACATTAAATTTGATGATGATTTCATAGATATGACATCAAAACAGAGGAAACAAAAACAGTAATAGACAAACGGGACAACATCAAACTTTAAAAACTTCTATGCAGCAAAGGAAACAACCAACAGAGGGAAAAAGCAGCCTACAGAATGGGAGAAAATATTTGAAAACAGGCAAGACTTGAAAAGACATTTTTCTAAAGATCATATAAAAATGGCCAATAAGCATATGAAAATATGCTCAACACATCACTAGTAATCAGGGAAATGTATATCTAAACCACGATTAGATATCATGTAACACCTGTTATGATGGTCACTATCAGAAAAACAGAAAATAAATATTGGTGAGGATAAGGAGATACTGGAACCCTTGTGCAGTGTTGGTGGGAACGTAAAACAGCGCAGCCACTGTAGAAAACAGTATGGAGGTTCCTCAAAAAATTAAAAATAGAATTCCAACAACTACACCTCTGGGTATACAACCAAAATAATTGAAAACAGGATCTTGAAAAAAGATATTTGCACACCCATGTTCATCACAGCATTATTCACAATAACCAAAAATTGAAAACAACTCACATGTTCCCTAACGGACGGATAAACAAAATGTGGATATATACATACAATGGATAATTATTCAGCCTAAAAGATTAAGTAAGTTCCACTACATGCTACAACATAGATAAACCTTGAGGCCATTATGCTAAGTGAAATAAGCCAGACACAAAAGAACAAATATTGCATGATTCCATTTATATGAGTTACCCAGAGTAGTCAACTTCATAGAGACACTGTTAGAATTTTGCCTGCCAGCGGTTGAAGGGATGGGATAATGGGGAGAGTTACTGTTTAACGGGTACAGAGTTTTCAGATGGAGAAGATGAAAAAGTTCTGGAAATGAACTGTGCTGATAGTGGTACAGCAATGTGAATGTATTTAATGCCACTGAACTGTACACTTTAAAATGGTAAATTTTGTTACATATATTTTTGCCATACACACACACACACAAATAATAATAAGGAACATAGTTTAGAATCTGTTTCACCCCTTCTTAGATTGAAGTGCTCTGGTCCTATCATAAAGACCTGCCTGAAGCAAAAGAAATCATCTCAGGGGAAAAAAAAGCATCATTTATAATCTCTTCAATCTTCCATAAATAATATACCCAGTATTATCAAACAAAAGCAAGACTAAACAATAACAAAAAAGGGGGGGAGGCAATAGAAAATAAACTATCTAGATAATGAAATTATCAGATGAGGATTAAAAAAACTGTAATGTATTAACCAAAGTGATAAACTGTAACATCACCAATAATGGGACAAACACATTTTATGTGACTTGCTGATGTGATTCACGGAAAAACACAAATTATCATCCACGTAGTATTCTTCCAAAAAAATGTTTAACGTGCAATACAATCATAAGAAAACAACCAGACAAATCTAAATAGTGGAGCATATTAAAAGCAAAGACAAAATGGGCCTGGATTTGTTTTTTTAATGTCCTTATCACGAAAGAAAAAAAAAATATCCAGGAACTCAAGAGACATAATAAACTACAAGCAAATGCATTATCCTTGATTGAATCCTGGATTAGGGAAAACAAAACTTGTTGAAAGCGAGGAATCTCTAACAGAAACAATTGGGAAATCTGAATATGGACTGTGTATTAGATAGCACCATTATATTAATGTTCAATTTCGTGAGAGTGACAATGGTTTTAGTTGAGCTTAGAAAAACGTCCTTGTTCTTACCAAATGTGTATCAAAATGTTTAGGGATACAGCATTATGAGGGTTGCAATTTAGTTCCAAAAGGTTCCAAGAAAATACACTCAGAGAGCAAACAGGAACAGAATGAAAGAGGCAAAAAGAAAGCAAATGGGGCACTGTTAAATTAAGGAAAAGGGTATATCAGTATTCATTGTACAATTCTTTCAAGTTATGAATTTTAAAAAATTAATAGGTAGAAAAAAATTAACTGATTAATATATTCAGTGAATCGGGAGACAAACTGGAGACTTTCCAGGAAGAAATGAATCTATTAAAAAGAATCAAATGAAATCTAGAACTGGACAATACAGTAGCTTAAATTAAGAACCAAATGGAAGGGTGAAACAGCAAATCAAACAACTGAAGAAAAGATTACTACAATAGAAAATAAGTTAATATAAAATAACAAAGCCAAAAAAGGGTAAAGATGAGAAGAATCCAAATGACATGTGGGACTCAGTAAAAAAGTCTAACATACATATAACTGAAATTCCAGCAGGAACAGAAAAAAATGGGGCTGAAGCATTATTTAAAGATAATGGCTGAGGAATTTCCAAACTGATAGAAGAGACCAAGCCACAGATTTATGAAGCTCTATAAACCCTAAGGACAGAAAACATCAGACCTAGGCACATCATAATAACACTACTGAAAAACCAAAGACAAAGAAGAAAATCTTAAAGACCAGAGGGGGGAAAAATGTATTATCTTTAAAAGGAACAACAATAAGACTGATAGCTGACTTGTCAACATAAACAATGAGAACTAAACATCTTCAAATTACTGAAAGAAAATAACTGCCAATTGGTTATTTTATACCCAGCAAAAAATCCTTCCAAAATGCAACAAAAATAAGACATTTTAAGACTAAAATAAAATAAAATAGTTCACTAACAATAGATCCACAAAGAAAAAAATACTAAAGGATGTTCTTTATGAAAAAGGAAAATAATTCTGGATGGAACCATGAAAATCAAGAAGGAATGAAAAGTAATGGAAAGGCTAAGTATGTAAGTAAATCTTTTATGAACACTGACTATATGAAACAATATTTTAAACCTGTGGGGTTTAAAATATATGAATAAAAATGCCTGAGAGGAGTACTATATCCACCCATGATGTAGAAAGTTGGAACTAACACTGCTTTCCTCAAGTTAACAACAAACAAAAGCAAATATATTGTTTTCGACTTAACAATATACAAATCAAATAAATTACAAAATAACTTTTCATAAATGCATCAGAAAGCAGAGGTGCCAGGGCAACCAAATGGACTGAAATCTAAAAGCTGTCCAAGGACAAGAGGCAATGACCGGCTCATCTGTGGCAGAACAAAGGAGGAAAAGGTGAAGGGCACCAGACAGCCAGGTAATAAAAATTCAGCTAAAATTATTAACGAACTGATAATGGCTGAGTGTGAGTTAGCATGAGCCTCTAAAACCCCTGGGACTAACACAAGAGGACGTCACCATCACATACAGGCTCTTTTCTACAGATACTCAGAAGGACTGTGAGTGGGGCAGGAAGCCAGAGAAAAAAACCCCCTTGGGTGGTCCAGTCCTGGAGGAGTGGTGCAGCCGCAGCTACAGAAAAGGCACAAGGTCGGACTGGACCCCTCTTCCCTACTGAACAAAAGCCTTAAGCTGGGTGGGAGGGGCAGCACCATGTCACCCCCCCAAGGCACAGGTTAAGACCCACTGCTGTTGTAGTAAGGGTAAAAGAAAAAAACATCTTCCCCTACAGAATACGGCATAAATCAGTCTTGAGCCCATGATACTATACCAATGCCACCAGAGGTCCCCTACCACTGAGGGAAGGGTAAAAAATGTATCCTGCACAAGGCCCACCAGATACAAGCCAGAACATGAATGTCCCAGAGGAGGACAGGGTCACTGAGTAAACCCCACCAATGGGAACAGAGTACGATGGCTAAAGACTATGGTAGACCAGGGCATCAGAGAGCACCCCTGTTCCCCACACCCCCATACCAACCAACCAACCAACCAACCAACCAACCAACCAACCAACCAACCAACAAACAAACACTAAACACATCACACTCAAACTCTTGAAAGCTAGAGATAAGGAGAAAATACTAGAGGCAGGAATCCTTACTGCCTAGATAGCCTTGACTCTGTAACAGCTCAATTGTAAAACTTTGTACTGTAATTACTTGGACCCTTGTTCACCTTTTCTAATAGACTATATAAGCTCTTCAAAAATAAACCTCAATTATCTCTGCAGCTCAAATCCTTTGGCCATAGAAGCACTTAAAAAAAGTATATATTTTTAAAAATAAAAATATAAAGTATTGTCTATTATGTTGCTTTGTACACCTGAAAATAATTATAAATATATATATGTATGTGTGCGCGCACACACATACACACACACACACAAACACACACAGGATTCAGGGGCTGGCCGAGTGGCGTGGTGGTTAAGCGCTGGCTCAGGAAGCCAGCGATCTCGGTTCGGGTCCCACATATGAGGGCCAGTGACACTGCCCTCAAAAAAAAAAAAAAGGTTCAATGTGAAGCAAAATGACAAGATACTATCATCTCCTGAGTCTGTAACCCATCTTTATTTTCCCAAACGTGAAGCCCATCCTTTTGCTAGGTAACTCAGATACTTAATGGATTGGGAGTCAGCTGTAAGAACAGAATCCAAAATGTTGAGAGAGAGAAAGGGCAATAGAGAACAGGCGATCAGTTCTTTACAGATAAGGAAAACAAAGGCCCTGAGAGAATGACATTTTTCATTCAGAATTCTCATTTGTACAACTTTGCTTGCCTTTCCCAGATGTAGCCTTGGTTTGGTTTGGTTTTAAATACATATTTTGTTTTAGCAATAAGAAGCAGCTCAATATTTTCCTCACTAAAATCTGAAGATTTAAAAATTTCAGTGAAGGGAAATAAAAATCTCCCCCAAATGGGAGTCTTTTCTGGAATGAGCTTATTTTCAAATATTACCAATATTTCTGAAAAAGGAAAAAAAGAAAATAGCACTTAGCCCCAGGCAACTAAACCAAATATAAAACTTGAGCTTTCTAATGCCCATTATGTTATTATCAATTTTTTAAAATTTTATAACTAAATTAAAATACAGATGACAGCTACATGAGTTTCCTAGGACAATTCTATGAGCAACTGGACTGAGAAAATTTCCCCAATTGCTCCCTGTGCAAATGTTTCAAGTAGAACCAAAGTGAAAGAGCTGTCTTCTCATTTCAAGCATCCCTATTTATCTTGATTCTGCCTCACGCACTGATCAAATGTGTCTCTTTTCAAATATTTGTCTTTTGGAATAAGAACAAAAGATAAGAGTAACGGCTAAAGAAACCTGGCAAACTTGAATATTACAAACTGCTAAGTAAACAGTCAATGACAAATTACCTGGGATGATACTGCCAGTACTATATATTAAGGAGTCATAATTTATTACTTTAGTTTGAGGAGGGTTTTCAATTGTTGACATCCCAAAACCAGTTATCTTGTGGTTGTCACTGAATCATAAAGAAAATGCAACCAAATCCTGATACCCTGGGCTCTACAGTACAGTGCTCACTGTTCTTCCCCTCTGCTAAGCTGCAGAAAGAAGGAAGAGAAGGAAGGAAAAAGGAATCTTTACAAGGAGAGAATAAAGCACTTACACTTCATAGGACTTTCTAGCCACAGATGCCAGGTGCTACCCACTGAAATCCAGGCTTGGACTAAGCTCCACATTTCTGAAAGGACCATCTCAACCGAAGCCTGGGGCTCAGTCAGCAGGAGGAAGCTGCAGCTCCCACTAACAGCACATTTCAAAGAGGCTGCAACAAGAGAACATTTTCCATTTAAGCATCTAATTCCAATCTTCCATTTCACAAAGCAGTAGCAGAACAGGCCTTTATATCGATTTTTTCAAAAGGTATTTCCATGACTATGTGATGAATATGAAGCAGGCTATGGCCCAGTAATCCTTTCACTAACATACTCCAAGTCTTTCATTGTGCTTCACAGCGGATCCTAAAAGTACTTGTCCCTTTTTTCCTTTAATGGTGCACTGTTGCTCTAAGATTCGCTTCTACACTAACAGTTCTAAAACTGCCGCATCAACTGAAATCACTGAGCAGGCCCTCAACAATGCAAGCACACACCCAGATAGGAGCCCCTAACGATTCATTAGCTGCCAAGAATGAGATGTGGATTAGGGCTGCTAGTTAATCCTACACAAAAACTCCTCAAATTAAGCAGAATTATTTAACACATTTCACTGAGAACAGAAGAGCTTTGGCAAATAGAAAATGAGGTTCTGGAAATACAAATATTTCAGGGAGATTTGAAAAGTAACATAGAAGTGTCAAGTTGCTGTATTTATTAAAGTATTTCAATTAGTAAAATATTAAATAAAAACTTTCAAAGATTTATAATATATTTCTAGTATACACGGTACATATATATAGAAGGGGAACTAGGTCAGAGTACAGAGTGAGAAGAACTCCTTAAAAAAAAAAAAAACATCATCAGCAAAACAACACAATGTTTTAGATATATGCCCTGTAACAATGTGGTAGAGCCCTAGAAAATCAAAATTTTCCACATCAAGAAAAAAAATAATTTTCGTAAGACAGGTAAAGAAAGAACAGGTCTAGTTTACCAGAAACAGAGAGTGATTTTTTTTAAGTCGGTCAACTATCTCAAGTTTTTGTATCTAATTCTTTATAAGAATTTTACAAATTGCCAGATCTGTCACAAGTTACTTTCTCATGGTTTTCTTAGGCAGCAGGGAGAAAAAAATAGCTTGAGGGGATATTAAGAATAATACATAAGCTATGGGGCTCAAAAGATAACCATCACTACCTAAAAATGATATCTTTCAAAAAAACTTGTTTTGCAAGATGACCTGAAATGTAGAAACCATGATGAAATGAAACTTAGCTAATACCTTCACCACAGCAGTGATGAATAAACTATCTCCAAAAGCGGAGTGTAAACAAAAAGTAATCATAAAGCCACTAGCAAGCTCTGAGACCCACAGAATATCCTTGTATGCACAAAAAACTTTTCTAGAGGCAAAAAAGTCATTTATGGAAACAAGTTACATTTTCATAGCCATCTCCATAACAATTGAAAAATTAAAAGGGAGATATTGTTTCCCTTATGAGGGAAGAGATTCCTGGCTAAAAATAATTCTTTAAAACATCATAAGCTATTGAAATTCTAGGAGAAATAAACACTTGTCAAGTAAATTTGGAAGACTAGGGTGCCCATATGCATTGTTCTACCTTGAGCTCAACGAAAGGAATCAAGGCCAAACGGCAGCACCATATACTGTGGGCTCCTCTGTTTCTGATGCAATCCCAGTGTTTCTGGGACAAGAGTTTTCAAACAACCCTATGTCATACTGACCTCAGTCAAATGAATTTTGGCTCAAATCTGTAGCCATTAGGCACACAAAAAATGGTAACTGAAATTCTGGCCAAAATTTTTTCATGACAAGTGTAAAGAATTTCTATCCAAAGTTAAAACCCTCAGTTACCTATGTATGTGAATATTAACCTCAAGAATGGCCGTGGAAAAAAGATAAATAAATTTGGGTACATAAAATCAACTTGGATTGGGAGTGAATGAAGCATGCATTCCTTGATAATAGCTTCACTGTGGGCCTTACTAATTGTATTAGGCAGCCCTGCTTTACAAGTAGAAAATGCCAAGCTTGAAACTATTTCAACTGAAGCAAATGGGTAGCCTATGTGAGGGCTTCCTGAAAACCAAAAATATAGAAAATGTATTCTCTTTAATCACTGGTTTCTATTCCTACCGATCTGAGCAAGTCTGTAACAACTCATATAAACCAGAACAAGGGTATTAACAGCATGTTAACACTGTGCTGAAGAGCCAAGTTTTTCAATCTTATAGAGATGTGAGACATCTAGCTTAAAGTATTGTAAAAATTACATTGAAGTTTAGAAAACTCTGAATGCTTATGTAAAACTGTATATTTTCAAATATGTATATTCTTCTGCTTTAGGGCTATCTGTTGAATTACTATTATTACATCATGGTTGAGACAGAAAATACAACAAGGAAACAATGAATGCAGAGAAAAACTGAAAAGAATTATGCTATGGGCTTGAGAAAACAATAAGTAAAAACCATAATGTAAACTCCATTAGAAAATTTGTTACCATAAGAAAAACAATGCACATTTCATAATATTTTCATTCTAGAAACTCTACCAGAAAGAGGAAAATTATATCAATACTTTTAAAAGGTTCTGCATACCAAACACTACAAAATTATCCCCTGTAGCAAGATTGTGAACTTCTAAAAGAGAAATCAACCTTCTCTCTGGGGCTCTACCTATACAACAGCAAAACACTCTCTGGTAATATTTCAGTACCAGGGTACAAGCTAGAGAAATACGGGAGAGGCAATCTGAGCAATCTCAACTTCCTATGAATTAAATGTGCTTTTAAAATTAACAGAGCTTAAAATTTTGTAAAATCTGGAAAACAGTATGGCAGTTCCTAAACAAAACAAAACAAAATTACCACATGACCCAGCAATTCCCCATATACTCAAAGAACTGAAATCAGGGACTGAACAGATACTTTAACACCCATGTTCATAACAGCATTATTCACAATGGCCAAGTGTTCATCAACAGACGGATGTCGGTAAACAAAATGTGGTACATACATTATTACTCAACCTTAAAAAGGGATGACATTCCGACACATGGATGAACCCTGAGGATACTATGCTTAGTGAAATAAGCCAGTCACAGAAGGACAAATACTGTATCATTCCATTTATATGAGGTACCTAGTCAAATTCAGAGAGACAGAAAGCAGAATGGTGGTTGCTAGGGACTGGAGGTAAGGAGAAATGGGAGTTTAAGGGTACAGAGTTTCAGTTTTACGAGATGCAAGAAGTTCTGGAGATGGATGGGGGTGATGGCGGCCTAACAACATGAATGAATGTACTTAAAGCCACTGAACTGTACACTTAAAATTGGTTAAAATAACCAACTTTGTGATGTATATTTTACCACAATTTTTAAAAAGGAATGAAATTCTCACACATGCTGCAACATGGATGAACCCTCAAAACATTATAAGGGAGATATAAGCCAGATATAAAAGGACAAATATTATATAGTTGATTCTACTTATATAAGGTAGCTGGAGTAGTCAAATTCATAGACAAAAAGTAGAATGGTGGTTGCTGGGGCTGGAGAAAGGAGAGAATGGAGAGTTACTGTTTAATAGGTATAGTTTTAGTCTGGGGAGATGAAAAAGTTCTAGAGATGGGTCATGGTGATGGTTGCACAATAACATGTACTTAATGCCTAAACTGTACACCTAAAAATGATTAAAATGGTAAATAGTGCTACATTTATCACAATAAAAAAAATCTATGAAATACATTTTCCATTTCCCTCATAAACATCAGTGCAATTAACAGGAAAGAACGCTTAAGAAATTATCTGGGAGGCTTTGGAAGAAAACTATTATAATTAGAAAATGTAGCAGTGCCCTGATAATTTTATATCCTGAATCAAACTATCAACTCTAGTCCAAGCCTGGGAAGACAAGAAAGAAACTAATCCAAATGTGGATGAATGCCATCAGGTAACACACGACCATGGCAACAGATATACCACCACAAATTCTCGTCAGTTTTTTTTTTTTTTAGTTGAGCCATCCTGCCACCTGTTGGCAGCTCAACGGCAACTCAGCTCGGGCTGGCCTCGAACCGCTGTTGATCAGAGCTCAGCTCGCACTCTTGAGCGAGCTCTTAACCAACTGAGCCATTAGGCCGGCCCGCACCACAAATTCTCATCACAGGCTCCAATACATCAAAGACATAAATGTCTGTATTTGCACTGTCCACGACCTGATTTTAACTTTTATTTAATTTTAATTAATTTAAAGAGCTACAATAGCCATCTGGTTAATGGCTACCATATTAGACGACACAGCCAGGCTGGTAAATTCTCTGGGTGAAAGGTCTTTGGTTTTTTATCATTTACTTATATATAATTTCCAGCAATGTAAGGCATACAGTACAGTTGACCCTTGAACAACATGGGATTGAATTGCACAGATCTTTTTCAGTAAATACTATAAATGTATTTTCTCTTAAGACCTTATGATTTTTTTCTTTTTTTTTTTTTTTTGAGGGCAGTGTCACTGGCCCTCATATGTGGGACCCGAACCGGGGCCGCTGGCTTCCCAAGCCAGCGCTTAACCACCGCATCGCTCGGCCGGCCCCTTATCATTTTCTTAATGTTTTCTTTCTCTAGCTTACTTTATTGTAAGAATACAGTACATAATACAAATAATATACAAAATATGTGTTAATCAACTTTATTATCGGTAAGACTTCCAGTCAACAGTAGGCTATTAGAGTTAAGTTTCTGTAGAGTCAAAAGTTATACGTGGATTTGAGACTATGCAAGGGGCCAGAGCCCTAACTCCCACGCTATTCAAGGATCAACTGTAGTTCTATGTACACTGACCTAACTGATCCATAGAAGTTGTCTGGGAACATTTTCTATTTTCTAGAAGGCTTTCCTTTCAAAAACATGTTATATTTTAAGGGTCACTTAACAGGAGGAGAGCGTAAGCATAAAAAATGCCTAGATTTCCAAATAAATCAAATCAACAACTGCAATTGACAGAGAAAAACTGAAGACCCTACATTTTAGAACTAGGCTAAGAATCACAAAATTACAGAGGGAAATGATTAGAAAAGAAGTTTAAAGCTGATACTCCATGACCCATGACCTTCCTCATACTCAGAAAAAATTCCCAAGGATGTGTGATAAACCAAACACAATGCCAACTAATTCCATCAAAGCAATATTTCATTTCATTGCATTTATGCTTCGTATGCTTTTCATCATTACTTCTGTTTCCAGATTGAACTATAAAACTTTTGAGGGAAACTCTAACCCACAGATTGTCTCTGTAAAAGTAATCTCCTTATAATACAAATTACAAACTTAGAACAAATGAGTAGCATACATAATTCATCAGCCCTATAAAAAGATGGTCTTTCCTTCCATTGCTTTCTATACTGTCTACTGATTTTGGTTACTGGAGAGCAGACAAAGGAAACAACTAGGGCGTAGATAGGTTTCCTGTGAGACCTGTCTCGGAATAATTTCTTTCTTTTAAAATACTTCGAAGAGGGCAGACCAAGTGGCTCAGTTGGTTAAGAGCTCGCTCAAGAGTGCGAGCTGAGCTATGAGCAACAGCAGTTCAATGCCCAGCCCGAGCTGAGCTACCAACAAGTAGCCGGATGGTTCAGTTAAAAAAAATAAAAATTAAAAAATAAAATAACTCGAGGGCCGGCAGAGTGGCGTGGTGGTTAAGCGCTGGCCTGGGAAGCCAGCGGCTCCAGTTCAGTCCCACATATGAGGGTCAGTGACACTGCCCTCAAAATAAATAAATAAATAAATAAATAAATAAATAAAATAATTCGAAGATATCAGTGGTATGTGCCTATCACATAAAACAAAATCATGGCTAGAGCCGGCCGAGTGGCGCGGTGGTTAAGCACTGGTTTGGGAAGCCGGCGGCCCCAGTTTGGGTCCCACATATGAGGGCCAGTGACACTGCCCTCAAAAAAAAAACAAAAAAACCATGGCTATAGGCTGTTTCCAAGAATTCCGATGGAAAAAAATTAGAGTAATGAATATTGATTCTTCAGAAAATGGCCGTTTTATACAAATATTAATGATAGGGAAAAGATGCTAGCTCAGACAATGGGCTAACTCATATCCAAATTATATCAAATTTATTTTCACCAGGTTATTAGAAGTATATTGAATAACTCTTAAGATTAGTAAATGAGGGATGAAGGGAAGAAAGGATAATAGTTTTTCAAAATGTGTATTCTTCAAAGTGGTTTTGAAACAAACCAGGCAAATTCTGTTCCTTAGCGAATGAAAACTGAAAATTAAAACACTATGCTTGTTACTACATTAAAACAGACTTTTGGTTAAAATGTCACTTAGTGACTACTTTGAAACAGCCCATTGAGTCAAGTTTCTTTCTGTATCCAAATCTTTCAAAGAATAAAATGACAGCAATATAAATATCTCATCAAGGTTGTTTTAAAAAAAGAATGGAGGGCCGGCCGAGTAGCGCAGTGGTTAAGCTCTGGCTTGGGACGCCAGTGGCCCTGGTTCGGATCCCACATGTGAGGGCCAGTGACTCTGCCCTCAAAAAAAAAACAGAATGGGAACACTAAGAACACCAACACAGGAGACTGAATAATATTGTTTATTTTCAATTACTCATGGATATGGTAGAGAGTAGCATAAAAAATAAATGAAATTCATAAAGACAAACTGGAATCATCCAACTGTCCTTTGGAGGTGCCTACAAGCTGCTCGTCATTCAACAACCATTTTTAAGAACTTGTGTGTCAGGCACCTTGATCGTTTCTTTCTCAATAACCATGGTTTATTCCTTCAACTATGGGTAGCAGATCATGTAAACATATAAAAGGATCCCTAGCCTACTAGGAGAGACAAAACACATTTCAAAAAAATAAATAAATAAATAAATAAATAAATAAATAAATAAATGGAATTAAATAAAGTCCTCTAGGTGTTTGGTGGGGGCAGATATGACTTCCAGTGGAAAAGAATCAGTTAAGACTTCAAGGAGAAAGCGGAATTTAGGTTGGGCTTTGAAAAGATGGGTTAGTTTCTTCATTTTGAGAAAGCACTGGGAAAAGAGTAATAGTAAAACCACAGAGGTAAGAAAGAATCAAAGAAATCACAAAATTGGACAAAGGTGACATTTCCACCCCCTTGCCCCCCAAAACTATTTGCTTACTATGGAAGATACTACAGCTATTTAAATGTAAGTGGGAAAGACCCAATAAAGAGGGAGTCTGAAGATGCAAGTGCCACACAGAATAAGGAAAAGATCAAGGTTCCTGAGAATTCAGGAAGTGAGACACAGAGCACCTAGATCACACAGAATGGAGAATGAGTTGGATATACCCATGCTGAAGTTTTACCAAATCAGAGGTGAAGGTTTGATATGTATTTAAGAAAGTGAGGGGCAGGCCAAGTGGCTCAGTTAGTTAAGAGTTGGCTTAGAGTGCAAGCTCTGAGCAACAGGACCGCCAGTTCGATTCCCACATGGGCCAATGACACTGTTCCTGAGCTGAGCTGTCGCTGAGTTGTCAACAGGTGGCAGGATGGCTCAGCTGGTGTAATACGATTGCCTGTTCCATGGTGGGCTACGTCCACCCTCAACTAAGACTGAACTCGGCACCTTGAGCTGAGCTGCCACACAGATGGCTCAGAGGATAGAGCGTGTGCTCTTAACAACAAGGCTGCTGGTTCAACTCCCACATGGGATGGTGGCTATGCCCACCCACAACTAAGATTGAACACAGCACCTTGAGCTTAAAGGCCACAAGCTGATGGGAAGCCAGATGGCGACTGGCGCTCTCCACAACGAAGATTGAAGAACAACAACTTGGCTGGTCCCCTCCCCCAATTCCCCAATAAAATCTTTAAAAAAAAATTTAAAGGGCCGGCAGAGTGGCGCATTGGTTAAGCGCTGGTTTTGGGATGCCAGCGGCCCCGGTTCGGATCCCACATGAGGGCCAGTGGCACTGCCCTCTACAGCTAACAACAGCTCCACCTGGAGCTGGGCTGTGCGAGCCCCGGTGATGGTTTGGGCTGCAGCCCCTGCTGCAGTGGGCTGCCATAGGCTACAGTGAGTGGCCCGCAGACAGCCTGAGTGGCTGGCAGCCAAGCGTGAGCTGCCAATAGCCGCGGTGAGCGACATCCAGAGGCCAGCGACAGATCTGCCTCATCCGGGAAGAGCGCAATGATGATACCAACAGTGAAGCAACATCCTCCGCAACTACACTGAAGAACAAAAAGACAGCAACTTGTCTGTTCCCCTTTCCCGATTCCCCAACGCTGTTCCCCTCCGCCAATTCCCCAATTAAAAAAAAAAAATTAAAAAACATTAAAAAAATATATATAAATAGATATCTATATCTATATCTATAGTGACTACAATGATACACCCTGGAATCCAAAGTGGATAAAGAGGAGTAAAGCCAAGACCTAACAGAAAAAGTAGGGGCCAGTCCAAGGAAAAAGGTTTTGATGAAATTCAAGAAAGAATGCAGGGACTTCTGTTTAACATGACTAAACTGTTTGAACACACCTGTGTGCCCTCAGGTTCCTTCCAAAAAGCCACTAAAATCAGAGTACAGAGATTTAAAAAAAAAAAAAAAAAAAAAAAAAGCTTGGTTGAGGAGTTGAGGGGAACCCACAAGAACAAAGAGACTGATACAGGACTGACAGTAACACAACTGTGGAAACTAGAAAGCTAGTAGATGAGTGTTAACTGTTTTAGCAAGTGTAAGAAAGCTGAAATAAGCCTAGGGGTAGGGAGGAAAGATGGCATGAGAATGCCACCAAGGGGCAAAACTGATTCATTTGCAAAATTCCAGTTAGGCTCAGAAATTAGAAGTTCCAGGTATATCTGAAGGCAGATAGATGCACAGGTAGAACAGAGAACAATGGAGTGGGTTCAAAATCTGTATAAACAGTTAAGACTCCTAGATTTTTTCCCTGTTTCTGAGTGGCCAGGCTACTATCCTCCCACCATCACAGAAGACTCAAGGTTTACTTTGGGAAAGCTGAAGTAGAGGGACTGAGGACTCTTGGACAATAAACTCACCTAAGGACAGGACCATCATACTGAAAATGGAAGATGAAATTAAAACCAACGTACTTAGTGGTGAGATCCATTCCCTGGCTCATTCCCCAACTGGCAGCCTAGTTTATAATACACTGTCAGAATAAAGGACTTCTCTCAAGGTAAAAGCAGTCCAAGAAAAAAAGACAGAAAGTCCACAGAAAGACAATGAGAGAGAAGGGGGTGAAAACTCCTTTCTCAACTGCCCATCAAATGAGGGAGTAATCCAAGAAAAGACCATGGGATCCAGGATTCAGTACATCCAATACAAGAAAGAGGTGAAGGGAATTCCCTCAGTTAGTGTTACATGGAGATCCCATGATAATTATGCAACAGACCTGGAGAACAACCAGGCCAGATTTGAGAAAGGAGGTGGAGGGCTCATAGAAAAGGTTTCATTCCACCAAAAAAGGAAAGAGGTTGCTAGTTTGATCATACTAAGAGGATATTCATACTTAACTGACAAAGTTTGGGATGAATTATTACAGATAGATAGAAAATGAAACAAATGTGAATAAAAAGGTAATGTTTACCATCAGAAAAAAAAGTTGCACAAAAAAGAAAATATTACTATGGTATACAGGCTACACATTTCACAATGTGTACGGATTTAATAAAAAAATGTGATATAATCATGTTAGAGAGATGGGATGAGAGGAAGCGGAGCCTAAATTCTCATCTTTCATAGGAAGTCTATATATAACTGCTCTTTTTTATCCCAGGCCTTTTTCTTGTAAAATTTCCATTTTATAACTTAAAAAAAAAAAAAAGGATTTAAAGTTTATTTTTAAATTTTTTAAGTTTAAAATTCAATTAAAAAGCTTTATTTAAGACTTCAAAAAATAAAAACTATAATATGAGGTTACTTGAGATTCTTGAGCCAGCAAACTGGGAGAGGGTTGTGATCACAGCAGAATGTCTGAGTTAATGATTTGGGGAGCGGGTGACTTTTTAATAATGACAAGATCCAGGGTGTGACAGTGTGACAAGATGGTTGTGTTAGTGAATTGGGGGCTGGTGACATTTCAGTAATGACAAAATTCAAGATGTGACTGTGTGACCAAATGATTGAGAAAAAGAGGTAAAGGAATTAAGTGGCCAAAGTGTTATCTAAATTGTCAATCCTGAGGCTAAAGTTGCCTAAAAATCATGTGTGGCTGTGCTAGGTATTTTTCAGGTCCACTTTTCCACCCTCTCTACCATGTTTTCTGCTCCAGTATGCTGACCTATATGGACTCTATCAACAGGTTCCCATATCCCCTAGCTGCTGGTTGGATTTGCCCAATAGGGAATTGCAGGAGGAGGTTAGGAGAATATGGTCAAGATATTTATTCCTCCAGCTTCCTCCCTGCAGTCACCTCATGCTGGCTGTGTCCCTTCAACTAAAAACTACCACTCTTTCCAAGGTGGCCAACTCCATACTTTTCTTGAACATTCGAGTAACCACATCCTCTCCTATCCCTTCTGGCTCTAGGTTCCATGAACTTTTCTAAGCCCTTTGTAGGTATTAACTCATATATCATTACAAACATCCTATGTGATAAGCAGATTTTATCTGATTCATTTCCACATACCAATGCCTAGCACAGTTGCTGGTACATGGTAAGCACTCAAATACTGATTTAAAATACCCATAACAATAAGCAGGTTTAGTAGAGAAGAGCTGACTTTTGGTATGGTGTAGCATTTCTATTTATACTTTGAAGACTTGTCAGGAACTTGTCGCTAACTTGTCACTCACTTCAGATTACAAAAACTAAACACTAAGTCAAAGTCACAACATTTTAAATATTATGCACTTGCAGCCTAGCAGCTGATTTAAAAGGGCAGAGCACTCTGAAGTGCCAGTTATTTAGTTTTTAAAAAGAAATGAGGGCCAGCCAAGTGGCGCACTGGTTAAGAGCTGGTTTTGGGACGCCAGCGGCCCTGGTTCAGATCCCACATATGAGGGCCAGTGACACTGCCCTCTACAGCTAACAACAGCTCCACCTGGAGCTGGGCTGTGAGCCCCTGCTGCAGTGGGCTGCCACAGGCTACAGTGAGTGGCCTGCAGCCAGCGTGAGCTGCCAATAGCCGTGGTGAGCAACCATCCAGAGGCCAGCGACCGATTTGCCTCAAGATTTGCCTCATCCAGGAAGAGTGCAATGATGATACCAACATGGGCCAGTGAAGCAACGTCCTCCGCAACTAGACTGAAGAACAAAAAAAGACAGCAACTTGTCTGTTCCCTTCCCCCGATTCCCCAACATTCCCCTCTCCCAATTCCCCAATTAAAAAAAAAAAATCTTAAAAAAAAAAAGAAATGAAAGGGGAGGGGCAATTGTTTTAAATGACTGGGAATATAAAATGCAAAAATAAGAAAGGTAAAGTCAGCAAGATCAAGTTCACACACAAACACACAAAGCACAGCAAAGGTGAGTATGAAAACTAGAGAAGAAAGCTTAATAAGACGAGAATCAAAGAATGCAGAAATACAATAGGTACAATAGGTTGCAATTAAACTCTTCACTGGATGCTCACAGTTAAATAATCAAGGCAGTTATGCTATCTTTTTGAGAATAGAAAAGACCAGGTTAGAGAACCAATATACAACAAAATGAGAACGGCAAAGGTTTCTCTGAAACCAACACTGATCTTTTGTCCTTTACATTACGTTCCACTCCAAAACACGGGGGGCAATTCACATGGGTAAGAATCTAGAAACCTGAGAAGTTGCGAGAATAATGAACTCAAGCGAGAGTGAAAAACTCAGCAGGGAACCGTGGGAAGGCATCGCTGAGCGCAACACCTGGCCACCGAGGGGAGATGGATAAAGCATCCTTAGGTGGAAGATGGAGCGAGACTGGGGTTGGATCCGGTTGAAGGAAGACAACACGGAACAGCAGGACCTAAGAAGCAAGCAGCAAGGGTAAAACTTAAAAAGAGGACCATAAGGATGCCACACGAAAGTGCAGGACCTACAGCTCCGAGTCTACGGGGCGGGGAAAGGGCCAGTTCGCGACCGACCAGCCGCGACTCGTTTCCGAAAAGCCGCGTACATGTCGCTCCCAGCCCCACCCCGCGGCAATAGCTCCTCCCCAAGGAGAACTTCACGAGGCCAACCGCCGGGCTTGGGCTCGGGCTCCAGCTCCGGTGCGACCCACGTTCCCTGGCCCTTTCGGGCTGAACGGCCTCTCGGGGCCCCTCACCGAACGCTGCAGCTCTCCAAGCCAAAACGAGGCGCGCTCCTTTCCGCTGGGATCTGGGTCGTGGTAAAGCGCCTGTACTGCCTGGTACACGAGCTGTAATGTCGGCTTTGCCCCTTCCATGGTGGCGGCGGCGGTGGCGGCAGCGACGGCTCTGGCTCTTCTCCCGAGGCTTCTCGGGTTGCTCCGTCTTCGCGCTTCCTTACTGGGTCGACCACAGGCGCTCCCGGACTGGCGCCATCTCCTCTCTGGCCGTTACCAGGGCAGAGGGGTTCCCTGTGGAAGTTGCCCCCTCGGAAACAGAGGTTAGAGCGTATTCAGGTTCCTGGCCTGTTTTTCAGATTCACCCACTAGACTCTAGATTTCTGAGTAGAGAGAGACTCCGATGACCACCTCTTCACCCGCTGACTTGCCCTCAGAAATGGGTCCTGGCACGACACACCACGCAGTGTACCCAAACCGCGAAACCCGGACCGGAAGCGGCCGCACCGATCCCTTTGGCATACTTCCGCCTGGTGCAGTGCAAAAGGCCTCCTCCCCGGCACGCCTCCTCTTGTCTCCCCTCCCTCTCCCGGAAGTGGCCCTGCAAGGCCGGGAGCCGGAAAGAAGTGATCGCATGTGGTTCTCTCGGTTCCTAGCGGCCGGCTGGAGCTTTAGGACCAGTGTGTGTCCCATACCTGCGCTCCTCTCCTTTCTTTGGCAATGGAGCCCAGGTCTTCCCTCCGCCTTCCAACATCTCCATCCCTCTTCAGAGAATCCTTTCTGATCCCCTGGGCCAAAACGTGTATTCAACCATATGTGGAGTGCCCACTGTACTGGAAATCCAAAGATGACCTATGACGGGGTTTCTGTGCTGACTCTAGTGCACAAGACAGACACATAATCAAATAACTGTTGTACAAACCTGAAATATGTGCTACACTGAAATAAATTCAAAATGCCTAGAGCCCCCTATTTCCACTAGGTTCTTACACTCAAAAGGGTGTTTCTGTTGCTCACAACACTGAATTCCAGAGTGCGTGCGTCTCTAGGGTCATTCCCACATTGAATTGTATTTTTGTGTATGCCTTTCTGAATCAAAAACATCAGTGGTCTAGGGCCGGCCGAGTGGTGTGGTGGTTAAGTGCTGGCTTGCGAAGCCGGCGGCCCCAGTTCGGGTCCCACATATGAGGGCCAGTGACACTGCCCTCAAAAAAAAAAATCAGTGGTCTAACAATTCTCAACTCACGAAAGAAAATAGAAGTCCTGAAATCTTTACTACAGCAAAAGGTATGTTAACGGATTTCCCAACATTAATGCAATAAGAAATGCCATTTAATTAATGCTTACAATGTGTAGAGCACTGTCGTTACAAGATCTCAATCTTTTTAACAACTATACCAACTAAATCCCTATTTTACAGAATAAGAAGTAGGTAATGTAATACACAGTTCTTACACAGTCAGCATTTGAATCCAAATCAGTTTCACTCCAGGTGGCGCGGCAGTTAAGCGCTGGCTTGGGAAGCCAGCGGCCCCTGTTCGGTCCCACATGTGAGGGCCAGTGACACTGCCCTCAAAAAAAAACCAAACAATACAAATCAGTTTCACTCCAAAGCCTATGAAATAGTTACAATCCCTGTTATCCGGTGATTTAGCTAAATGGTTCTCAAGGGATTTTCGGTGCCAAAATCACAGTGAAAACAGTGTTACTGCACAGAGTTGATATAATTTCAGAAAAGAAATGAAACTTGATATTTTGGCTACCTAATTCATCCATTATTTAAAAAAGATTTAGTAAGACCAACTTGGTCTCTGCATTTTGTGGCATTTATAGTCTAATTGCAAGAAAAGAAAAGCAGTTCAATACAGTTAAAAAGTTCTATGAATAACCACAAACAAAAGAATGATGTTGAACCTACCATGTGCCACATACTAAATAAAAAAATAAATATCCTAGAACCTAAATGTAAGAAATTCTTAGAAGAACACATCTTCATGACCTCGAATTAGGCAATGGTTTTCTTAGATATGGCACAAAAAGCACACCAATAGATAAATTGTACTTCATCAAAACTAAAGACTTTTGTGTGTCAAAGGACACTTAAGAAAGTGATATGACAACCCACAAAATGAGAGAAGATATTTTCAAGTCATATGTCTGATAAGGAATTCGTATCCAAAATACTTAAAGAACTCTTATAATTCAACAGTTTTGTTTAAAGGGCAAAGAATTTGGGTAGATATTTCTCCAAAGAACATATACAAATACACACGAAAAGATGCCAACATCATTAGTCATCAGGAAATGCAAACCAAAACTATAATGAGATACCACTTCACACTCACTAGAATAGTTAAAATAAGACAGACAATAAATGTTCACTAGGATATGGGAAAATTGGAACCCTCACACACTGCTAGTAGGATTGCAAATTGATGCAGTCACTTTAGAAAACAGTCTGTCAATTACTCCTCTGAAGTTTAAACATAGAGTTACTGAATGACCCAGCAGTTCCATTCCTAGGTAGATACCATGAGAAATGAAAACAAGTGCATCTGTATGTGAATGTTTATAGCAGCATTATTCATAATAGCCAAAGGGTGGAAACAACCCCAAGTCCATCAACTGATGAATGGATAAACAAAGTGTGGTATATCCATACAATGGAGTATTACGTATTAAAGGAATGAAGTACTGATACATGCTACAATGTGGATAAACCTTGATAATATGGTAAGTGAAAGCAGCCAGACAAAAAAGGCCACATGCTGTATGATTCCATTTATATGAAATGTCCAGAAAAGGCAAATCTCTATAGAGACAGAAAGTAAATTAGTGGTTGCCAGAAAAGAGAGGAGAGATGAAATGTTCTAGAATTAGATAGTGGTGGTAGTTGCCCAACTTTGTGAATATACTAAAAACTCTTAGAAGAAAACAGGAATATAACTTCATGTGTGTGAATTACATTTCAATAAAACCATAATTTTAAAAAGTTCTATGATTAGGAATTTTTAAAATACTTCATAGATATTTGGCCAACAGTTACAAAAAAGAAAAATAGCAACAACAAAAACAGTGTCTCACTTATCTTTGTGCCCTCAAGTCATTGTATAATATATAGTGGGCACATAGTAAATGTTTTAAGTGACTTTTCTCTTAGCTCTTTAGTCTTAGAAAAATCATTCCAGCTGCAACACAACTGGATTGAGCAGGGGCTGGGTGACTAGAGCAGAAATAAGAAACTGTTGTAATAATCCTGGTGAGGAGTGAAGGTGGCCAAGAGTGAACTGTTGGCAGATGGAGACAGAGATATCTAAGATTAATTTCAGAAGATTTTAAATGTAGCAATTACTTTGGCTGTAGGATATGAGGAGAGGGAAGAGAAACTGGAAGGAGAAACAGCTTTTATGGTAGTGAGGAGGGGGTTCAGGGGCTAAGATGATCAATTTAATCTTAGGCATGTAGACAGCAGAGCAAGTGTGAGAATGAAGCCAGAGACAGGATTGAAAATACAGATTTGAGAGTCATTGGTTGTAGGTGAAGACAAGGAGATGGTTGAGATGATCCAGGCAGAAAAGGGAGCAAAGCAGGTCTCTACAGGTAAACGCTATTTAAAGCACTGGCAGATGAAGTAGAGCTAGGAAGAAGTAGCCACAGGGGAAAGTGGAGAACCAGAAGAATGTGCTGTGGGCAGATCAGAAAAGTAGAGCAAATGGTGTAGTGAATACCTTTATTTATCTTGAACACATTACTCGTCTGGAAGCAGCATCAAATGCTCCAGAGAGGTCAAATATTGTTAGAATAAAAAATTTGAAATAAAATTTTTGAAATCCCGAAACATCTATAACTCCTAATCCTTAGGTACGGTGGCCACCCTAGGAACACTGAACTCTGATGCAAAGTTGGATGTGCTCAATTCCACTCCACGCCCTCAGGAAAATGAAATACATTTGCTTTAAGCAAGGAGATGATTATCTGAGGGAAAGAAGGACAGATAGAGTTAGTGTTTTTTATTCACTAGTGGTGAGCTTACCCGAAGGTTGAATATGCACATTATACCTCAATAAACAAGATCCTCTCCTGTTTCATATGGTGCTGCCATGAGAACTTCCATAAATGCTTAAATCTGCCATGAGATGGTGCTTGTGACTTGTGGTGAACTTCAGGTTGCACTAAGCGTAGATTGTAGCCCCATACAATCCTCCTTATTTGTCTTCTCTCATCCCCTTATCTGCTTCTCCATCCTTCAAACCCCAAGATGAGGCGAGCCCCTGCACTTTAGGGAGAAGTTGCAAAAGCAGTAAGGTGGAGGCCAGTGGTAGTCCCCCAATATCTATTCCTTTCTTGTTTGGGTTGTTTAAAACCTGCCTAGAGTATTCCTTAAAGGAATACTCTTTTTTCCCCTAACTAATTCAAATTGAGTTTCTGTCATCTGCCATCAAAAAAGTTTTTTTTTAAGATTTTTGTTTTTGTTTTTTGTTTTTTTTTTGAGGGCAGTGTCACTGGCCCTCGTATGTGGGACACGAACCAGGGCCGCTGGCCTCCCAAGCCAGCGCTTAACCACCGTGCCACTCGGCCGGCAAGATTTTTATTAAAAAATATAGCTAACAGGGCCGGCCGAGTGGCATGTTGGTTAGGAGCTGGCTTGTGATGCCAGCTCTGAGCAGCGGGACCCCGGTTTGGATCCCACATACGAGGGCCAGTGACACTGCCCTCTATAGCTAAGATGATGAAAAACAGCTCCACCTGGTTGCCTCTATAGCTAAATGGCCAGCGACAGTGTGGATTGCAGCCTCTGCTGCAGTGGCTGCCATAGGCTACAGTGAGTGGCCAGCAGCCAGTGTGAGCTGCCAACAGCTGCTGTGAGTGGCCATCCAGAGGCTGGTGACTGATTTGCCTCATCCAGGAAGAGCGCAATGATCACAATACCAACATGGGCCAGTGAAGTAACGTCCTTCACAACTAGACTGAAGAACAAAAGGACAGCAACTTGTCTGTTCCCCTCCCCAATTCCCTTCCCAATTTATATATATATATATATATATATATATATATATATATATATATATATATATATATATAAAACGTACATTATATCAGTTTCAGGTGTACACCATAGTTGTTCAACATTTACATACCTAAAGACATGATCACGATGGTAAGTCCAGCAACCATCTGACACAATACCACACTATCACAATATTCTTGACTATATCCCCTATGCTGTACATGACATCCCCATGACTTATTTGTTTTATATCTGGAAATTTGAACCTCTTATTCCCCTTCACCTTTCCCTTCATTTTTAATTTTTTAATTACAGTTACATTTAATATTATTTTATATTAATTTCAGGTGTACAACACAGTGGTTAGACATTTGTATAATTTAAGAAGTGATCTCACTAACTAGCCTATTATTCACCTGGCGTTATACATAATTACCACATTATTGACTATGACTATATTCCCTGTGCTTTACTTTACATCCCCATGACTATTTTGAAACTACTAATTTGTACTTCTTTTTTTTTTAAAGGTTTTATTGGGGAATTGGTGGAGGGGAACAGCGTTGGGGAATCGGGGAAGGGGAACAGACAAGTTGCTGTCTTTTGCTCTTCAGTCTAGTTGTGGAGGACGTTGCTTCACTGGCCCATGTTGGTATCGTCATTGTGCTCTTCTCCGATGAGGCAGATCAGTCGCCGGCCTCTGGCTGGTTGCTCATCGCGGCTATTGGCAGCTCACATTGGCTGCCGGCCACTCACTGTAGCCCATGGCAGCCCACTGCAGCAGGGGCTGCAGCCTACATCGTCACCGGGGCTCGCACAGCCCAGTTCCAGGTGGAGCTGTTGTTAGCTGTAGAGGGCAGTGTCACTGGCCCTCATATGTGGGATCCGAACCGGGGCTGTTGGCATCCCAAACCAGCTCTGAACCAATGAGCCACTCGGCCGGCACTGTACTTCTTAATCCCTTCACCTTTTTCACCCTGTCTCCCAACCTCCCTCCTGTCTATCACCCCGATAAATTTAGTACCCATCTGATACCATACATAGTTATTACAATATTATTGACTATATTCCTTGTGCTATACCCTATAGCCCCATGACTACTATGTAACAACCAATTTGTACTTCTTAATCTCTTCCCATTTTTCACCCACCCTCTAAAACCCCCTCCATCTGGCAACTATCAAAATGTTCTCTGAGGCCAGCCGAGTGGCTCAGTTGGTTAAGAGCTCGCTCAAGAGTGCAAGCTGAGCTCTGAGCAACAGCGGTTCTAAAAAAAATGTTCTCTGGGGGCCGGCCGAGTGGCGCATTGGTTAAGCGCTGGTTTTGGGATGCCAGCGGCCCCGGTTCGGATCCCACATGAGGGCCAGTGGCACTGCCCTCTACAGCTGGCGGCGGCTCCACCTGGAGCTGGGCTGTGCGAGCCCCGGTGATGGTGTGGGCTGCGGCCCCTGCTGCGGTGGGCTGCCGTGGGCTGCAGTGGGTGGCCCGCAGCCAGCGTGAGCGGCTGGCAGCCAAGAGTGAGCTGCCAATAGCCGCGGTGAGCGACATCCGGAGGCCAGCGGCCGGTCTGCCTCATCCGGGAGGAGCGCAATGACGGTGCCAATGGTGGAGCAACGTCCTCCGCAACTAAACTGAGGAACAAAAGGACAGCAACTTGTCTATTCCCCTTCCCCGATTTCCCGGCGCTGTTCCCCTCCGCCAATTCCCCAATAGAATCTTAAAAAAAAAAAAATGTTCTCTGCATCTCCGTGTTTTGTTTTGTTTGTTTATTTATTTTGTTCTTTAGATTCCATATATAAGCAAAATCACATTGCATCTGTCTTTTTCTGTCTGACATACTGCACTCAGCACAAAGCTGCAGATGTCAAGAACGCATTCACTTCCATGGCCAAGCAATATCCCACTATATATATGTACCACCTCCTCTTTATCCATTCTTCCATCAACAGACATCCAGGCTGCCTCCACATCTAGGCCATTGTAAACAATGCTGCAATGAACATATGGATGCACATGTCCCCTTGAGGTAGTCCGAAGTTGTATCACTGGGTCCTTTGTCTCTTGTTATAGTCTTTGTTTTCAAGTCTATTTTGTTTGGTATGAGTTTGCTACCCAGCTTTTTACTTTTTTTTTTTTAATTTCCATTTTCATGAAATATCTTATTCCATCCCTTTACTTTCCATCTCTGTGCATCTATCAGTCAAAAGTGATTCTCTTGTAGGCAGCATATGTAAGTGTTTTGTTTTCTTATCAGCCCTCCTATGTCTTTTGAGTGGAGAATTTAATCCATTTACATTGAAAGTAATCGTTGATAGATATGTCATTATTGCCATTTTATTATTCATAATTTTGATTTAAAAAAATTTTTTCCATTTAAAAAAAACCCCTCTAACATTCTTTGTAATAATGGTTTGGTGGTGATGAACTCCTTTAGCTTTTTCTTGTCTGGGAAGCTCCTTATTGGTCCTTTGATTCTAAATGATAGCTTTGCTGGGTACAGTAATCTTGGTTGTGGGTACTTGGTTTTCATAACGTTAAATATTTTGTGCCTATTTCTTCTGGCCAGCAAAGTTTCTGTGGAGAAATCATCTGACATTCTTATGGGAGCTCCCTTATAAGTTAGTAGTTGCCTTTCTGTTGCTGCTTTTAGGATTTTCTCTTTGTCTTTAACCTTTACCATTTTAATTATCAAGTGTCTTTGTGTGAGCCTCTTTGGGTTCATCTTGTTTGGGATTCTGTGCACTTCCTGGGCTTGTTTGTCTATTTCCTTCAAGAGGTTAGGAAAGTTTTCAGTAATTATTTCTTCAAATATGTTCTCAATATGTTGCTTTCTCTCTTCTCTTTCTGGTACCCCTATAATGTGAGTATTGTTATGCTTTATGTTGTCCCAAAAGTCTCTTAAACTATACTCATTTTTTTAAATTTTTTTTTCTTTTTCTTTTTTTTTTTTTGAAGGCAGTGTCACTGGCCCTCATGTGTGGGACCCGAACCAGGGCCACTGGCGTCCCAAGCCAGCTCTTAACCATCGCGCCACCCGGCTCTAAATTTCTTTTTTCTTTTTGCTCTACTCAGTTTGGGTGTTTCTGCTACCTTGTTTTCCAAGTCACTGATTCAATCCTCTTCTTCATCCAGTCTGCTGGTGATTCCTTCTAGTGCATTCTTCATTTCAGATATGGTATTCTTCACTTCTGACTGGTTCTTTTTTTATGGTTTCTATGTCTTTTTTTATGCTTGCTATCTCTTTGTTGAAGTTATTGCTAAGTTCCTTGAGCTTCCTTATAACCAGTGTTTTGAACTCTGTCTCCAGTAGGTTGCTTGCCTCTATTTCATTTAATTTTTTTTTTCCTGGAGTTTTCTCCTATTCTTTCATTTGGGATGTATTTCTTTGTTTTTTCATTTTAGCTACCTCTCTGTGTTTGTTTCTATGTATTAGGTAAATTATGTATTAGGTAGCTATTTCTCCCAGTCTTGTTGGGTGGCCTTATGTAGTAGATGCTCTGTGGGCCCACTGGCACAGTCTCCCTGGTCATCTGCCCTGGGTGCTCCAGGAGTGTCCCTTGTGAGGGTTGTGTGTGCCTTCTGTTATAATTGAGCCTTGATTACTATGGGCATATCAGTTGGTTTGATTGACACTCAGGCTAACTGACAGTGGGGTTTGGCTATGTCCAAAACTTCTGGGCTGCTGTGAGGGGGCTGCTTACCACACAGAGAAGGATTCCCCCCGGCAGGCTTTGGTGCCTATTGAGATCACTCTTTGGGTGTGACTCTTGTGGGGCTAATTAGGTGGTGCTCTGCTGTGGTCTGAAGCCAGCTTCCAAGTATGTTGGTTCTGGGTCCTTTGGGAGGGGTTCCAGTGCAGATCTAGGTAATACACTGCCTGTGACTGGCCATGAACTGCCTGGTAGGAGCTACAAAACAATCCATGGTTGGTTGCTGTCTGTGCTGCACCTGGAGGTGTGTGGGAGAGGACACTGCTGCCAGTACCAGTTCTAGTATAGCTCCACAAAAAGCCAGAACATTCCAAAGTCTGCTGCCACCTGCTGGCTCCCATAAGTTTCAGCCACTGAAAAAACCTGAGGTGGTATGGAATTGGGTGTGGTGGGGGTCTCAATGAGTCCCCAGGTGGAGCGAGCAGGGTTCTCCAACAAATCAGATTCAGATTTGGTCCGTGAGTGGTGAGCTCAACACAGGAAAGATGGCACCTGCCTGCCGGGTGCACAGGAGAAGACCTCACACAGGGAAAATGGCAATTATCTCTCTAGTCCTCACCTGCAGCTACACGACTCAGTCTTTCCCCATATATCTCCGACGCCCCCTCAAGTCACTGTCCCTCTGCTGAAGCCAGGATGAATGCCTGTGAGCGAGTCTGTGTGGGCCCTTTAAGAGAACGTCTGTGTTTCCCTGAAGTCCTCTGTCCCACCCAGTCGGTCAGAATCCCTGCTGTTTTTCACAACCAGATGTTGCTGGGGCTCCTCTTCCCAGTACCTGCACTCCTGGCTGGGTGTGAGGCTGGGATCTCTTGCTCCTAAGTGAGGAACCTCTGTGGCTGAGATATCCCTCCTAATTTTCATTCACCACACAGAAGTTTGGGGACAGCTCGTTTTGCATCTCCACCCCTCCTATCAGTCTCAATGTGGCTTCTTCTATATACCCTTAGTTATAAAACTTCTGTTCAGCTAGACTTCAGATGGTTCTCCAGGTTGATTGTTCTGTAATGGTTGTAGTTTTGATGTTTTCAAGGGATGAGGCAAGCACAGCATTCATCTACTCTGCCATCTTGGATCTCTCTCCCAAAAGAGTTTTAATGAATATTCTGCTGTCTTTGTTCAGGCTGCCATAACAAAACACCAAAGACTGGGTAACTTAAGTGACAGAAATTTATTTTCTCACAGTTCTAAGATCAGGGTGCCACCATGGTCACGTTCTGGTGAGAGCTCTCCTCCTGGCTTGCAGATGGCCACGTTCTCACTGTGTGCTTACATGGCAGAGACAAAAAGAGAGATCTCTCTTCCTCTTATAAAGCCACAGTTCTATTGGGATAGGGCACCACTCTCATGACCTCATTTAACCTTAATTACCTGATAAAAACCCTCTCTCCAGATACTGTCTCATGATGGAGGGGGAGTTAGGACTTCAACATATAGATTTGGGGTAGGGGGAGGATGCAATTCAGTCCATAACATCTGCCATTTACCTCCACTGGCCTTGGAGAGCTAGGAAGTGGCCCTCATCTTCACCCAAAATAATCAAATAACATCAGGCTTTTTTTGGCACACAGATGATAGTAAAACTCAGGAACAGCTAGGCTGACTGCTACAGGGGTAGGCATATGCTATGTTCGCTAGAAGACAATACCCTTAGGTTGGATTTCACAGCTCCCTGCTGGAAACAAGCAGTGACAAATTTTTCAAGTAGTAAAAGGACACTTGTAGGGTTAAAAAGATATATGTATAAGAATGTTCACCCCAGTGTGGTTTGTCTTAGTGACAAATGGAAATATCCTGAATGTTTATCAATAAGGAGCTGAATGTTAGGGTGTATGCATATGCATACATTAGATAGATAGTGGATAACTATTGAAAATCAAGTCAGACTATTGTTAATTTTGTTACATATGATAGTAGTATTTTGATTACATAGAAAAATGTCCTTATTTATTTAGAGATACATACTAAAGTATTTAGGGGTGATGTGGTATAATAAAGGAAATAGCTGGTCTTTACCCCCCAGTTTCTGGCATAGAGCTTCAAAAACTCTTGGCTTTTCCTAAGTGACAAGAATGTCTTTGTTATTGTAATAAAGTGACTCAAGGTGGGCCCCTAGATAGTTTCAGGATGGAGGCTGATCAATAGAAAGACCAATTAGAAGGCTGTAACTTTGGGCCAGACTGACCTCCCAGGAGGAGAGGAGTTGGAGATTGAGTTTAATCACAATTTACTCAATTGTTCCTAATAATGAGACCCTGATCAAAATTCTGAACATTGAGGTTCAGTGGAGCTTCCTGGTAGATGAACACATTGATGTGCCAGGAGGGTATCACACCTTAACTCCATCAAGCGAGGACAAGGGAACTCTGCCTTCCTCCTAGAACTCACGCTATGTAATAGCCTTTATATGAAAACCTTAATCATATTTATAGCACTTTCCTGAGTTCTGTGAATTGTTCTAGCAAATTATTGAACCTGTGGGGGTTGTGGGAACCCCTAAAGTTGTAGCCAGTTGGCCAGGAATGCAGGTGGCCTGGGGATCTCTGAAATGAGACTGACATCTAAAGTGAGGGCAGTCTTGAGGGGGACTGATCCCTTAAGCCTGTGGAGTCTGATACTAACTTCAGGTAGTTACTGTCAGCATTGAATTGCAGTTCACCCACTTGGGGTAGAAATGAAACAGGTAAGATGTTCATAAAGTCTGGAATTTAGTTTAATAGATATAAGTTTCATTATCCCCCTGGATATGAAGCAAATGTGGCAAAATGCTAACAATTGTTAAATGTAGGGGATAAATAAATGTGTTCACTATATCATTCTCTCTACTTTTCTATACGTTTGAAATTTTCCAAATTGAATAAAAGTTAAAACTGGAAAAAAAAAGTCAATTTTTATTTATTGACATGAAAATACGTCAGAAAATATTACTGGAAAAAGATACAGGTTATGACTCAGCATGTGAAAATGCCTACTGATATGAAATTCTATCTATATTTATATATAGGCGAAGAAAGATGTCTGGAAGGATGTTGGACAAAATGTTAACAATGGTTATCTCTGGTGACAGGATACTGAGGGATTTATACTGAGGTATTTTTTTTTAAAAGATTTTATTAGGGAATTGGGGGAGGGGAACAGCATTGGGGAACCGGGGAAGGGGAACAGACAAGTTGCTGTCTTTTTGTTCTTCAGTCTAGTTGTGGAGGATGTTGCTTCACTGTCCCATGTTGGTATCGTCATTGCACTCTTTCCGGATGAGGCAGATCAGTCGCTGGCCTCTGGACGGCCGCTCACCGCGGCTGTTGACAGCTCACGCTGGCTGCCGGCCACTCACTGTAGCCTATGGCAGCCCACTGCAGCAGGGGCTGCAGCCCACACCATCGCCGGAGCTCACAGCCCAGCTCCAGGTGGAGCTGTTGTTCACCATCTTAGCTGTGGAGGGCAGTGTCACTGGCCCTCATATGTGGGATCCGAACTGGGGCCACAGGCATCCCAAGCAGTGGCGATTAACCAATGTGCCACTCGGCTGGCCCAATATACTGTAATTTTTTGTGTGTTTCCTCCTAGCACTTATCCCCACTTGACATATTCCATATTTTTTTATTTTCTGGCTATTCCCTCCATTAACATGTAGGCTCTACGCAGACAGGGCTTGTTTTAGTCACTGTTGTACCCACAGTGCTTTGAATGGTGCCTGGTGTGTGGCAGACACATAATAAATATTTGTTAAATGCATTAATATTTATATTATTTGACTTTTATTTATAATGATTATTTACATTTTTAGGAAACACAGTTTATTAAAAACAGCACAGCTAATTTCCCGTCCACCCCCCCCCCCCAAATAATGACTTCATAAACTTGAAGAAATCCTAAACTTCAGGGATAAGTATTGACTGAATCTTGATTGCTGTTTTCCAAGAAAAGGCTCTCCTGGCTCAGCTTCTCCTGACTACTCAACTCTTAGGGCACATATCCTAGACTGAATTCCAGCTGCACAACTGGAGCCAGCCCTAAACCCAGCACCAAACAAATCTCTTTTCCCTCAGTTAAACCCACATTCAGGTCCAGCGCTGAGGACAGCATCTGCCTTTGTTTGGCTCTCCAGCTCAGAACTGCCCTCACTGGTGGCTTGCTTTTCACCCGATTTCACTTGCAAAGCAAATTCAAACTGGTGGGAGGGACTGGGAGAGGAAGATGGTGAACAGAGATCACAAATTTCTATGGGATATGAGAGCACAAATGAGCTCCCCGTAGTCAAAAGAAGCCTTGTTTAAAGATGTACTGAAGGACACTCTGCTATGCTGGAGTGGGAATGTGCTGAATACTACTGAATTTTTCTGAGCACTAGCAAGGTGAGGTTCATTTCAGAAAAGGAAATACAGTACAGAGAAAGCAGGGACAATGGAAGGAAAAAAACACACACATGTCAGTAAAAGTCCACCAAGCTGCCCCCTGACTCCTCCTTTTATCCCTCACAAAATCTCTCTTCCTCTGTTGGGTTCTTCTCTTTAGAGGAGGAGGAAAGTATCTTTCTTCCAAAAGGATTTCTTTTTATATCATATTATATCCACAGTTTATTGACTCTTAAGCCAGTTTCACCGCAGGGTATTAAGCAATGCACTCGGACTGGTATATATATAATTCGGGCCAAACTGTTGCCCAAGCAGGGCGCCGACCGTGCTTCCCTCACAAGTGCAGAAGACTCCACTTGTCTGCAGAGAGAAAGAAATAACTCTCTTATATGGTGTGGTGGGAAGAGTGCTGTCCTAAAAATCAGACCAGTCCCAGCACCACTTCTTTCTGGTCATGTGACTCTAGCCAAATAACTACCTTCCTTGGCTGGATTCACCTGCCAAAAGGGATCATGGTACCTACCTATCCCACACACAAAAAGGACCAAGTATGATCAGCGAAAGTGCCTTGAAATTGGCTCAGTGTAAACACATAAAGTAATTAAATACACTTTTACAAATATATGGAGTCCAACAGTCACTTCTGGTCTTATCGAGATACGTGGAAATCATGGGTTGTTACCCAAAACCAACAGGCTTTTCAAATACTGGAGCAACGGTGTATTTGAGGCACTGAGGCAGTAAATAAGCCAAGCACTTGTAACTACTGTCACACCTGTCCCACTGCTTGCATCTCTGTTTCCCAGGGTCAAAGTGCTCACCAGCCAGCTCCTGCTTCCTGAAGAATTTACGTATTTAGATCCAGTATGACTCTCACCTTCCCTGCCACTCTGCCTAGTAGACACTGAGCACATACCTGCTCTGGTTTCATGCTGCTAGATCAGGCCTCCAGGACCTCCCTCCCTGAACAAGCCTCAAGCCCTCATCATCGTCCTCCAGCCATCTAGACCGCTTTACAGCCTCAGACGGTCCAACTTCCCTCTTCCCTCATTTCCTCAATACTTCACCTCCCAGGACTCTAACTTCTGTGGTTCATCCCTCTCTGAATGTCACTTTGATTCTCAGTGGTGCCCAGCAACCCAGTTGCACATTAAAATCACCTGAGGAGGACCTTTTAAAAATACCAATGCTTGGGAACCTCCCTAGACCAGCTAAGTCAGAAACACGAGGCCTAGGTTTAGAGCTCAATCTAGGTACTTTAAAGCTTCCAGATGATTCTAATATGCAACTAGGTTATCAGCCACGCCTTTTTTGATGACAGAAGAGTTTCCCAGCAGGAGAGCTACTTGTGCAGGTCTGATCCAAGCATGTGAAATGTCACTAGCACCCTCCAGTCATGGTGAGAACCAAAAATGCACCAAACGTCTCCAAACGCCCTACTTGAGAATCTTACCAACTCTTTCTCTTCCTTTTGTGCACCACTCCCCAAAGTGAAAGCCCCTGCTTTCCCGCCACACACACACCCCCTTCAGTTCTCAGTTGACCCATGCTCTAGTTTGCTCAGGCCTGAGGTGTTTTCCAGGACATGCAACCTTCAGTGCTGAAACTAGGAAAGTCCCAGACAAACTGGGGTGGTTAATAACCCTAGATTTTCTTCTATTGCTGCCCATAAATGATGCCTCATTGTTTTTTCTGCCTTCCTTTTTTCTGGGAACCAGCCCTTCCTAACCCCGACCTTCCTCCATTCAAGGCTTACATTGAGAACAGCCTTGAGGAGGTTGCTGACCTGAGCTGGTTCCCCTGAGTTCCTCCCCCAGAATTTGCATTTAGGACTGGATGCCAACCTCAATTTGCCTAGTGCAATGAAAGAGATTAAAGTTAGAAATGGTTGCCGGCCTTTTTCTACTGCCCTTTTTCTACTGCGAAGACTACTTGTGGGGTTTGGGGGAGGGTGAGCCATGCAGAAAGCCTGTCTGTAGCAACTGAGAAAAAGCATGCCCAGAAAGAGCAGAGCGAGATGGCATCTTCTTGGCTTCCCCTCAGCGCTCTAAGCCAGCGATTCTTAAACCTGAGCGGGCATCATCACCCATCGCCTAGAGGGTTAGTTAAAACTGGGCTGCACCCTCAGAGTTTCTGATTTTGTAGGTCTGGGTGTGGCTTGAGGATTTGCTTTTCTAAGGAGTTCCAAGGTGGTGTTGATGGGGCAAGTTAAGGACAACTGTGAGGACCCCTGCTCTGAGTTTCAGGGCCTGTGAGGGCCCAATAGGCCCAGTCCTGCCTTTAGGTTACAAGAATCTGTGTCTTTCTAATAAATTCCCTTTTTACTGCTAAACAGAATTTTGTAGATATAATGCACATGCCATACAATTCACCCATTTAAAGTGTACTATTCAATGATTTTTAGCAGATTTGCAGATATGTACAACCATCCCCACAGCTAGTGGTCATCACCACAATTTCTCATAAGAAACCTTATACCTCTGAATGATCACATTTCTCCCCTTGCACTAGCCCTAAACAACCACTAATCTATTTTCTCTTTCTATAGATTTCCTTTTTGTGCACATTTTATAGGAATGGAATCATATAATATGTAGTCTTTTGTGACTGGCTTCTTTCACTTAGCATAATGTTTTCAATATTTATCCACATTGTAGCATGGTACTTCATTTTTATTCAGATCCTTTGCCCATTTTTAATTGGATTAGTATCTCTTTATTACTGAGTTGCAACAGTTCTTCATATATTCTCAATAAAATTCCCTTACCAGATATATGATTTACAAATATTTTCTCCCTTTCTGTACCTTGTCTTTTCACTTTCTTTTTTCTTTCTTACTTTTTTTTTTTCTTTAAAGATTTTATTGGGGAATTGGGGAAGGGAACAGTGTTGGGACTTGGGGAAGGGGATCATTATGTTTTTCCAGGACTCATCAACTCCAAGTTAAGTTGTTGTCCTTCAATATTAGTTGTGGAGGGCATAAGCTCAGCTCCAAGTCCAGTTGCCACTTTCAATTTAGTTGCAGGAGGCACAGCTTACCATCCCATGCGGGAGTTGAGCCGGCAACCTTGTTGTTAAGAGCACACGCTCTCACCAGCTGAACTGTCTGAGTGCCCACTGGCAGCTCAGGGGCAGCTCAGCCCGGCTGGACCAACAATTTTTTTTTTTAATTTTGGTAAAGTCCAATTTATCTATTTTGCTGTTATTACTCATGCTTTTGGTCACACCTAAGAATCTATTGCAAAATCCAAGGCCATGAAGATTTATTTGTGTTTCCTTTTAAGAGTTTTATAATTTTAGACCTTCCATTCATTTTGAGTTAATTTTTGCATGTGGTGTGAGAACTTTATTCTTTGCATGTGGATATCCAGTTTCCCCAGCACTATTTATTGAGAAGACTATTTTTCCCCACTAAATGATCTTGGCACTCTTGTTGAATGTCAGTTGACCATAGATGTATGGGTTTCTTTCTGGACTCTCAATTCTATTCCATGGATCTATACATCTATCCTTGTGCTAAGACCACACTGTCTTGATTGCCTTTGCTTTGTTCTAAGTTTTGAAACTGGGAAGTGTGTTCTCCTATTTTCTTCTTTTTCAAGATTGTTTTGACTCTTCTGGGTCCCTTGCAATTGAGTATGAATTTTAGAATCAGTTTGTCAATTTCTACAAAAAAGTCAGCTGGGTTTCTGATAGGTATTGCACTGAATCAGTTGATTAGTTTAGGGAAAAATGCCATCTTAACAATGTTAAGTCTTCCAATCCATAAACATGGGAAGTTCTTCCAATTATTTAGATCTTTAATTTCTTTCAACAATGTTTTTCAGTTTTTAGAATATAAGTTTTGCATTTTTTTGTTGTTTATTCCTAAGTAGTATTTTTTTGATACAATTGTAAATGGAATTGTTCTCTTAATTTCATTTTTTGACTGTTCATTGCAAGTGTATAAAAATACAATTGATTTTGTATATTGATCTTGTATTCTGCAAACTTGCTGAACTCATTTATTAGTTCTAATAGTTTTTTAGTGTATTCTTTAGGATTTTCTGTATGTAAGATCATGTCATCTGCAAACAGAGACAGCTTTACCTCTTCCTTTACACTCTAGGTGCTTTTATTTTTTTTCTGGCATCACTGCGAAAATAAATGAATGAATGGTAAGGATCTAGAAGAGCCCATTCCTACCTGGAATGAAAGAAGGAAAGGACCTAGCACTGGATGTATGTATTATTTAGGAAAACCAAGAGTTTAGTTAGGTATAGGTACATATTATCAGATATGTGTTTTGCAGATGTTTTCTCCCAGTCTGTGACTTGTCTTCTCATTCTTCTCTCAGTGTCTTTTCAAGAACAGAAGTTTTAAGTTTTTTTTTTTTTTTTGTTGGGGAATCGGGGAAGGGGAACAGACAAGTTGCCGTCTTCTTGTTCTTCAGTTTAGTTGCGGAGGATGTTGCTTCACTGTTGGTATCGTCATTGCGCTCTTCCCGGATGAGGCAGATCTGTCGCTGGCCTCTGGATGTCGCTCATCGCGGCTATTGGCAGCTCACGCTTGGCTGCCAGCCGCTCACGCTGGCTGCGGGCCACTCACTGTAGCCTACGGCAGCCCACTGCAGCAGGGGCTGCAGCCCACACCATCACCGGGGCTCGCACAGCCCAGCTCCAGGTGGAGCTGTTGTCAGCTGTAGAGGGCAGCGTCACTGGCCCTTATGTGGGATCCGAACCAGGGCCGCTGGCATCCCAAAACCAGCGCTTAACCAATGCGCCACTTGGCCGGCCAAGTTTTAAGTTTTGATGAAGTTCAATTTGTCAAATTTTTCTTTTCTTGATTGTACTGTTGGTGTCATACTGCAAACTCTTTGTATAATCAAAAGTCACAGAGATTTTATCCTATGTTTTCTTCCAGTAATTTTACAGTTTTAGATTTTACATTTAGGTTTATTTTGACTTAATTTTTGTATACGGTATAATGTATGGATTGAAGTTCATTTTTTTTTTTGTATACATATATCCAATTGTTCCAGCCTTATTCATTGAAACAATGATCCTTCTCCTTTGAATTATCTTTGGGTCTATTTTAAAAAATCCATTTTTTTTTCCCCCGAGGGCAGTGTCACTGGCCCTCATATATGGGACCCGAACCGGGGCCGCTGGCTTCACCAAACCAGCGCTTAACCACCGCGCCACTCGGCCGGCCCAAAAAATCCATTTTTTTATTATATATATCTGTATATCTCTGGACTGTCTATTTAGTTCTTTTTTCTATCTTGTTGTCAATAGCACACTATTTTGTTGTTGTCATTATTGTTGTTGTTTTTGAGTTTTTATAAGAGTTTATTTGAGCCAAATTGAGGACATATGGCCGGGAGCAAGGGCTTGAATGCTCCCAAGAATAACAGTTTTGCAGTTTCTTTTTCTTTTTCTTTTTTGATGGCAGTGTCACTGGCCCTCATATGTGGGACCCGAACCGGGGCCACTGGCATCCCAAGCCAGCGCTTCACCAATGCACCACTAAGCTGGCCCCTTTCTTCCTTTTTTTTAAATTGGGGAACAGCCATGGTCATTGGTTCCACATTGCTTTCATGCTACAGTGGCATAGTTGACTCTTTTAGGGAGAGCGCAGCTCACAGTGGCCCATGCAGGGATCCAACAGGCAACCTTGGTGTTATCAGCATCTCGCTCTAACCCACTGAGCTAACCAGTGACCCTCTGCAGTTTCTTTTATGCATTTGAAATTAAGGAGGGAAAGCAAGGAAGATAACAGAGGTCAGAGAAAACAAGAAGGGGATTGGATTACAGGATCATTAATAAGATTATGTGCTCTCTAAAAGGTGTTAACCTGGATGCACAGAAACAATGGACAAGACTTGCTTAAGGCAAAGATAATCCTTTTGGTAAAGACGTACATGCCAGGCCTGCCAAATGGCATGTTGGTTAAGAGTTGGCTTGGGAAGACAGCTCTGAGAAGCAGGGCTCTGGTTCGGATCCCCCATATAGAGGGCCAGTGATGCTGTGCCCTTTACAGCTAAGATGGTGAACAACGGCTCAACCTGGAGCTGGGATGCTGTGAGTCACCAGTGTAGGCTGCAGTGGGGCTGCAGTGGGACTGCCGTGAGCTACCGTGAGTGGCCAGCAGCCAGCATGAGCTACTGTGAGCCTCCATGAGCGGCCATCCAGTGGCCAGCAAGCGACTGCCGCACCTGGGAAGAACTCAATGATAATACCAACATGGGCCAGTGAAGCAACATCCTCCACAACTAGACTGAAGAACAAAAGGACAGCAACTTGTCTGTTCCCCGTCCCCAATTCCCCAATGCTGTTCCCCTCCCCCAATTCCCCAATAAAATCTTAAAAAATAAAAATAAAAAAAGAAGTTATATGCCTGGGGCAGGACTACCTACCATGACCTGCCTGGTTGGGAATTTATGATCAAATCACCCTATGAAGTTACTCTCCCTAGAACCTCATTTTTCATCCACAGTCTCCCCTTTTGGTGATAAATCAATCCAAAGGATGCATTGATGACCAAACTTTTGGTCAGATAGTGCAGCCTTCCTATGATAGAAAGGCTCATTCCTAAGAAGTCTTAGTGTCAACATAGTCTTGTTGACTATTGTGGGTGGGGCAATACCACCACCATGGGATCTGAGTTGAGGCTGAATTTTCCCAAAAAAGGAAAGGCAGGCAAATGATAGGCAGTCAGGTCTTATGGACTTCATTGCAAAAAAAACCAACCAAACAAAAAACACTCGGGATCATTTCTATCCTGTGAACTATCATGATCCGAGTTTTGCCTTCTGTCTCATTTTTCTGTATTTGGCATCTACTTTAACATTTACATAAATGATGAAAAGAGTATTAATAGTTACTTATATATATATTCAGTAATCAAAAACAGTTGGGCTATATGGAAAAACCCAAAGAACAAGTATAACTATTATTATAACTAATATCATTAGCAGACGGGTAAAGTCAACCAAACAAAAATGGATTCTGGGTTCAATATCAATCCATAGGTATACAGGCTTTGTCAATGTCTTGAGATAGCTTTCTACCTGTGGTGTCAGCGGCTTCTCATCCTCAAGGAGTCCTTGATGTCTCTAGACAGAGGATCTGTCCATTTGCCTGATAAGGCCCCTTTCAATAAGGTTGGAGAGTGTCTTTTATTTGATGTTCTCCCCAATACACAAAACCTTCAGGTGTCAGTCAATGATCTTTAAAGACTTTGTCTCGTGGGAGCTCGCCGAATAGCAAGCACACTATCTTGATTATGATGGTTTTATAAGAAGTCTTAAAATCCAGTAATGTTGGCCCTCCAATTTTGTTATTCTCTTTAAAGTTGCTTTGGCTATTTTAGGTCTTGCCTTTTCATATGAATTTTAGAGAGGTTGGCAATTTCTACAATTTTTTTTTCCCCTGTAGGGCAGAGAGATAAATACAGCATATTAATGAAAAACCTAGTGCTCAGAGGTCAATCTACCTAGGTTCAAGACCCACTCTACCTCTTCATAGCTGTTTGACTTTGGACAAGTTCCCTACTCACTACTTTGCATCTCCATTTCTCATTCACAAAGTTGAGATAATATTAACACTCTCATGGAGTTGTGATGGGGCTTAAATGAAACTGCATATAATGCTGAAAGCCTGAAAATAGAGACAATGGCCAGAACATATATGACAATACAACTCTGACTCACAGCCTTGCAGCAAACAGTTCAGGAAGTCAAACCACAACCTGCAAGCAACTGGCTCAGAACAGACAGCACTTCACTGAGTCAATAAATAATTTTTGCCCCTACTTACAACTCAGGACCAAGCAGAGAAAACCAAATATTCTCTCCAAACCATAGGATGCCCTCTTTCTAGTCAGCCCACCTTCAGCTTTCCCATGCTAACACCCATCAGAGAATACCTGACGGTTTGCCTTTTTTCTCTATAAAACTTTTTGATTCCTCTGCCTGCCTTTGAATCTCTTGCTTAATGCAAGTAATGGTGGCTGATTCCTTGGCTATAGCAAAGCTCTGAATAAATAGCTTCATTTCTTCTCGTTTGGGTAATCTCTGTTTATTTCCACAGTGCTTAACACCTTGGTCTTGGAGTTGATACCTGCTCAATACATTTTATGAAGAGAAGCAGCATTGTTTTGTCAAATGAAATTTGAAACAGAATCCCAATATATAAAACAGATAAAAGTGGTTTTCAATTTTATTTTATTTAAGTCAGTCAGTACTAATGTTGTCGGAGAGTGGGCCTTTCTCGGCGCAAAGTCCAGGTCCTTGGCAACTCGAGCAAAGAATTGAATGAGATACCAGAGTAAAGCAGTAGAATAAGTAGTTTATTAGAAAAAGATAGTACATTTAGAAATAGAAGTAGACCTGAGTACTAGAGGATGGCTCAAGGGCCCATTACCAAAGAGTGTGGAGGGGGCACATGCAAAGGTGAGGCTCAAAGGGAAGAAGCAGTAAAAAGAAACAGGGAAAAAGCAGCAGCAGCAGTAGCTGTAGCAACCATGCTTCCCTCCCAGGACTTGGGGTTTTTATCCTTTTTCTCCACGATGGGCTGTTCTTCCTGGGCGTAGGACCACTTGATTGGTACCTGTGATTAACAAGAGGTACTGTGTAGGTGTGTGTGACTGGTCTGATCTAGTTGGATATTTTGTGCCCATTTGCTCTTCCCGCAGGGGTAGGTAATTACAATACAAAGGGGAGTTTTGGGTGGAGAGGGGATGTCCCCCAGGCTGTCACACTGTGGGACTTGTAGGAATGCAGAGACCCAATGCCTACCTCTAACTGCCTGCCTAGTTGCTCCTTGAGAGACGTGATCCCCATAAAATCTCTATGGGAAGCTGAGGGACAGGAAGTCTCTTCTTTTGTATCTGCCTCTTGCTGGGCAGGGGTGTAGAGCGTCCCTTCCTATTGAGGTTCACGGAACTCTCACCCTAGCAGGTCTCAGATGAGAGGAAGGGGTCTCAAGCTCCACCTGGAAGACCGTGTTGGCTTCTTTGCTTGTTGGGGTATCCCCTGCATCCTCAAGGCTCCTGAATGAGGACAAAAATATAAATCTGTTAGGTTATAGAACTTGTGGCTATTCAGTCCATCACTCAGGTGGTCAGTTGTCTGGACACAGAATGGGTTTGACATTTAGCTTCCTGGCCTGGGGGATATTAGGAAGTCTCAGGCTTTCAAATAGTTATCTGAAGCAGGGGTAGGAGACATATAGTTTCAGATTCAGGAACTAATTTACAAAGCAATTAAGAAGCAAGGGGCATCTTCAGTCCAAGATTCACAAACTGGTCAGAAAAGCAATCAAAGCCCAAGAGCTAAGAAACTAAAGAACTAGGGAGGAGACTTAACATTTTTATACTTAACATTTTTATGGAAAAGAAAATATTACAGTTTTTCAGTGGTGGGATTTGATGCTGCTCAGTTGGCCGGTAACACTAACAGTGGGACTTTTGTGGTAATCGCAGTAATATCATAGTGGGGCTAAATGGAAGACACAATATTTTTTTTAAATCCTGATTCTCACCATAAGAAGTTGCAATGCTAAGTTTTCTTTTAAGCAGGTTACCTTACAATATAATATTGCTATACCCCTTCAAGCACCTCTTCAATACTCTGGGGCTCTCAGAAACATAGAGTAAAAGCTATTGGTATGAGGTCAGTGTTCAGGGTTTTGATCTAAGTGATAGGAATGCTGCCAACTAGCTGGGTAACCTTGGACAAGTCACTTGATCTTTGAGTTTTTTTTTTTTCCCTTTGCAAATCAAGGAGGCTGAACTAAACAGGAACTTCTCCATATTTAGTGTGCACCACCACCAGTGATGAACGGGGAAGCGGTGTGTGTGCCTGTTAAAAAAAAAGTTCTGGCCCACCCAGTGGTTCTAACTCAGTAAGTCTAACGTCTGGCCGGAGAATCTCCATTTGAAACAAGCCCCCAGCTGATTTTGATGCTGGTGATCCCCATGCATGATTTGAGAAATACAAGAGTAAACAAGTCTTTTAGGTCCCTCCTGGCTCTGGCCTGTGTAATTCAGGTGGAGTTGGTGAAGTCACAGGGCTGGAGCATGGGGAGAGAATAAGTAGAGAGGGAAGCTGCCCCATGGGGAAAATGTTGATGGAAGGTGTCTTTAAAAGTAGATTGTATCAGTGACACAAAATAAAGGCCTACAACCACGATTGCTCTACCCAGCACGGCTATAACTTAAAATTGAAGGAGAAATAAAGAGCTTCTCAGAAAAGAATAAGCTTAAGGAATTCATTACTGTTGTCGGAGAGTGGGCCTTTCTCGGCGGCGCAGAGTCCAGGTCCTTGGCAACTCGAGCAAAGAATTGAACGAGATACCAGAGTAAAGCAGTAAAATAAGTAGTTTATTAGAAAAGACAGTACATCCAGACTAGAGGATGGCCCAAGGGCCCATTACCAAAGAGTGTGGAGGGGGCATATACAAAGGTGAGGCTAAAAGGAAGAAGCAGCAGCAGAAGTAGCAGTAGCAGCCGCGCGCTTCCCTCCCAGGACTTGGGGTTTTTATCCTTTTTCTCCACGATGGGCTGTTCTTCCTGGGCGTAGGACCACTTGATTGGCCCCTGTGATTAACAAGAGGTACTGTGTAGGTGTGAGTGAGTGGTCTGATCTAGTTGGATATTTTGCACCCATTTGCTCTTCCCGAAGGGGTAGGTAATTACAATACAAAGGGGAGTTTTGGGTGGAGAGGGGATGTCCCCAGGTGGTCACACTGTGGGATGTGCAGGAATGCAGAGACCCAACAATGCCTGCCTCTAACTACCTGCCTAGGTTTTCCTTGAGAGACGTGATCCCCGTAAAATCTCTATGGGAAGCTGAGGGACAGGAGGTCTCTTCTTCTGTATCTGCTTCGTGCTGGGCAGGGGCGTAGAGCTGTCCCTGCCTATTGGGGTTCACGGAACTCTCGCCCTAGCTGATCTCAGATGAGAGGAAGGGGTCTCAAGCTCCACCTGGAAGACCGTGTTGGCTTCTTTGCTTGTTGGGGTACCCCTGTATCCTCAAGGCTCTTGAATGAGGACAAAAATATGAATCTGTTAGTTCTTATGAAACTTGTGGCTATTCAGTCCATCACTCAGGTGGTGTCAGTTGTCCGGACACAAAATGGGTTTGACAATTAGCTTCCCTGCCTGGGGGATATTAGGAAGTCTCAGGCTTTCAAATAGTTATCTGAAGCAGGGGTAGGAGATTTCTATTGTTTCAGATTCAGGAACTAATTTACAAAGCAATTAAGAAGCAAGGGGGATCTTCCAGTCAGAAAAGCAATCAAGGCCCAAGAGCTAAGAAACTAAAGAACTAGGGAGGAGACTTAACATTTTTATACTTAACATTTCTATAGAAAAGAAAACATTAAAGTTTTTCAGTGGTGGGGGTTGGTGCTGCTCAGTTGGCCGGTAACATTACCACCAAGCCAGCATTGCAAGAAATGTTAAAAGGGCTTTTTTAAACAAAAGAAAGGGGTAAAAGCTAACCCAGAAAGACCAGGAATACAAATAACAAAATGGCAATACATATGCACCTATCAATAATCATTTTACTTTTTTGTTTTTTTGTTTTGTTGTTTTTTGAGGGCAGTGTCACTGGCCCTCACATGTGGGACCGAACTGGGTCTGCTGGCTTCCCAAGCCAGCGCTTAACCACCGCACCACTCAGCCGGCCCAATAATCATTTTAAATGTGAATGGGCTAAATGCTCCAATCAAAAGACAGGGAATGGTTGAGTGGCTAAGAAAACAGGACACACGTATATGCTGTTTACAGATGGAATAAGGTATTTCATGCAAATGGAAATGAGAAAAAAAAAAGCTGGAGTACCAATACTGATTTTGGACAAAATAGACTTTAAAATGACTACAATAAAAGACAAAGAAGGGCACTATAAGCCTAATAAACATCTATGCACCCAACATAGGAACTCCTAATTACATATAACAGATTTTGACAGACATAAAGACAGAGATCAACAGTAACACTATCATAGTAGGGGACTTCAACACCCCATAGTCACCAATGGAAGACCTATTACACAGAAAATCAACACAGAAAGAGGGGCCTTAAATGACACTTTAGACCAGCTGGACTTCGTTGATATTTTTAGAGCATTTCACCCTAAAAAAACAGAATATACATTCTTCTCAAGTACACATGGGACATTTTCCAAGATAGACCACGTTAGGCCACAAAACAAGTCTCAGTAAATTTAAGAAGATTGAAGTCATATCAAGCAGATATAAAGGAAAAACTGATGGTTGCTGGCTGGGAGGGAGTGGGGATGAGGGAGAGGGGGAAGGTTTTGGACAGCTAGGTGGGTGATTACAATGTTGCTGCAGGCATATGGGGGCAGTTCTGGGAATGTAATTGATCATGTTGTGAAGAGACTATTATGTTAGGTGAAATGGGTCAGTTGGAGAAAGACAAGTACCATATGATCTCACTTATATGTGGAATCTGAAAAACTGAATGAACAATCAAAGTAAACAGACTCATAAATATAGAGGAAAAACTGAGGGTTGCTAGTTGGAAGGGGGGTGGGGATGAAGGGGAAGAGGAAGGGATTAGACAGCATAAATGGAGAGCTACAGTATTGCCACAGGGATATGGGACACAGTTCGGGGAATATAATAACGTTGCAAAAATTTTGGATGGAGTAGAGGCTAGATCACTGCACTATACACCTGAAGCTGATATTGTATAATATTGTATGCCAACTGTAACTGAATATATAGATAGTCACGGGATGTGGAGTATACTGTGGAAGGAAGTCAAAGGAATTGTAATAGATATGTATGATATGGGGGGGAGTGGGGTGGCGAACTGGGGGAGGGGGGTTGTCACTTTGGGGGGTAAAGAGTGTAACTGTTGCATTGTGTTGTACACCTGAAACTAATAAAAAAAATATTTAAAAAAAAAAAAGTAGATTGTATCAATAATCCCCTTTTAAGAACCCCCCACAATTCTACTCAGTTGGCTTGGAAGGACCGGCAGAGTGGCTCAGTTGGTTAAGAGCACGAGCTCTGAGCAACAAGGTCGCCAGTTCAATTCCCACACGGGCCAGTGAGCTGCACCCAAGCTGAGCTGCCACTGAGCTGGTGAGAGAGCACGCTCTTAGCAGCAAGGTTGCCAGTTAGACATCTGCATGGGATGGTGGCTGCGCCCCTCACAACTAAGATTGAACACAGCACCTTGAGCTAAGCAGCCGCGAGCTGGGCTGCTGGATGGCTCAGTGTGCAACAAGTTTGCCAGTTTGACTTCCGTATGGGATGGTGGGCTGAGACCCCTGCAACTATATTGAAAACAGCAATTGGACCGAGAGCTGAGCTTGCACCCTCCACAACTAAAATTGAAGGACAACAACCTGACTTGGAGCTGATGGGTCCTGGAAAACCACAATGTTCCCCTTCCCCAATTCCCCAACACTTCCCCTCCCCAATTCCCCAATAAAAATCTTGGCAAAAAAAAGAGAGACTTGGATTCCTGTTGTTGGTCTCCCAGCTCTTCGCAAAGACAATGCACATTTTATTCCTCACCAGCCCACAGAAGAAAGTATTCCCAAACTTCCACAACCCATACCCCAGATTTGAATACACAGGAGATAAAATGAGAGGTGCAAATGTTCTTCTGCTCCACAGTTTCTCCATGGGTCACTTGGAGCAGGAGAGGACAAATGAGGATTTAACTAGTCTGGAATCCAGTCCTCAAAACCAGATTAAACCGAGGCCACTCCCCCAGTAGGTGGGGCAGAATCCTCAGTTCTGCAGTTGAGGGCCCAGCTCAGTGTTGCCATACCGCCCTCTTGCGGCGGAGAAAGGGACTCTTCCTGGCAAGGAGAACAAAACGTCAGCGGGCGGGGCGGAAAGAGCCCACAACGACTTCAAACTCTTCTGTGATCCAAAAAGGGGCAAGAGACAGAAGGGAAAAAAATTACCACCAGAGGAACACTCATTGTTTTCTACCTTATCTTTCTTTTCTGCCTCCGAAAGCCGGTCCTCCTACATATCCTTGTCCTCATTAATAATTTTTTCATAATGCCTTACATCTTACAAGGTGTTTTTACAAACATCATTGCATGTGACTCATTCTCATTCTCTTTTCATATCACCTCTCTTTCCCTTCAAGAATGACAAGGAAAAATTGAAAAATAACAGACTATGTAAATGCCTTTCTTGTGTTTTGCATAAAGGTAGACCTGACCACACTCTTATTCTTGGTATATAGGACTTTGGAGCTGAGGTCATGACCTTGACCCCTGTAGGGGCCTATTAACTTTATTCTGCTCTGTGGTCACAAATAGAGCCTTAAACTTGCCAGGGCTTGTTCACTAAAAGAAGAGAGAGCAAAGCATATGATCAAAGCTGTACAGGCCTGTATAAACAATTGTGTTTGTTTAATCAACTTTTCAAAAATTGATTGAATTATAATAAGAATAGAAAATGCACAAGTCATAAATGCACAGTTCAATTAATTTTAGAATTCAGCACATCCATGTAACCAGCATCCAGATCAAGAAACAGGACATTATCAGCACCTCTAATGCCTCCTCGTAACCCCCTTCCAGTCACAACTCACCCCTAAGATTACTGCTACTCTGACTTTTAACACCATAGATTAATTTTATCTGCTTTTGAATTTCATATAAATGGAATCAAACAATATGTATTCCTGCATATGACTTTTACTTAATATTGTGAAACTAATCTGTGTTGTTGCATATGGTTCATTCTCATTACTATAGTATACCACTGTAGAAATATACCACAATTTATCCATTTTATGAATGGTAGACATTTGGGGTATTTCCAGTTTGCGACTACTGTAAGAATGCTTCTATAAACCTTGTAGATAGCTTTTGGGAATATATCTACACATTTCAGTTGGCTTTGTTACCGGCCAACTGAGCAGCACCAACCCCCACCACTGAAAAACTTTAATATTTTCTTTTCTATAGAAATGTTAAGTATAAAAATGTTGTTTCCTCCCTAGTTCTTTGGTTTCTTAGCTCTTGGGCTTTGATTGCTTTTCTGACCAGTTTGTGAATCTTGGACTGAAGATCCCCCTTGCTTCTTAATTGCTTTGTAAATCAGTTCCTGAATCTGAAACAATATAAGTCTCCTACCCCTGCTTCTGATAACTAGTTGAAAGCCTGAGACTTCCTAATATCCCCCAGGCCAGGAAGCTAAATGTCAAACCCCATTTTGTGTCCAGACAACTGACTCCACCTGAGTGATGGACTGAATAATCACAAATTTCATAACCTAACAGATTTATATTTTTGTCCTCATTCAGGAGCCTTGAGGATGCAGGGGATACCCAAACAAAGAAGCCAACGTGGTCTTCCAGGTAGAGCTTGAGACCCTTTCCTCTCTGATACCAGCTAGGATGAGAGTTCCGTGAACCCCAATAGGCAGGGACAGCTCTACGCCCCTGCCCAGCAGGAATCAGATACAGAAGAAGAGACCTCCTGTCCCTCAGCTTCCCATAGAGATTCTTTGGGGATCAAGTCTCTCAAGGAAAACTAGGCGGGCAGTTAGAGGCAGGCATTGGGTCTCTGCATTCCTACACATCCCACAGAGTGCAACTGCCTGAGGCACTTCCCCTCTCCACCCAAAACTCCCCTTTGTATTGTAATTACCTACCCCTTCGGGAAGAGCAAATGGGTGCAAAATATCCAACTAGATCAGACCAGTCACTCACACCTACACAGTACCTCTTGTTAATCACAGGGGCCAATCAAGTGGTCCTACACCCCGGAAGAACAGCCCATCCTGGAGAAAAAGGATACAAACCCCAAGTCCTGGGAGGGAAGCACGGTTGCTACAGCTACTGCTGCTGCTGCTTTTTCCCTGCTTCTTTTTACTGCTTCTTCCCTTTAAGCCTCACCTTTGCATGTGCCCCCTCCGCACTCTTTGGTAATGGGCCCTTGAGCCATCCTCTAGTACTCAGGTCTACTTCTATTTCTAAATGTACTATCTTTTTTAATAAACTACTTATTCTACTGCTTTACTCTGGTATCTCATTCAATTCTTTGCTCGAGTTGCCAAGGACCTGGACTCCGTGCTGAGAAAGGCCCCCTCTCCGACAACAGCTTTATAACTAGGAGTGGAATTACTGGGTCATGGGATTGCTTTAATTGATACTGCCAAACAGATTTCCAAAGTGGTGTACGAATTAACATTCTCATCAGCAATGTGTGAGAGTTTTCTTATAAATTGTTTTTCATTTTAGTCATCCCGATGGGTGGGTAATGGTATTACCTTTCAGTTTTAATTTACATTTCCCTGATAACTAATGAAGTTGAGTATCTTTTCATGAGCTTATCAGCCTTTGGTTTGGATATCTTTTGTGGAGTGTCTATTCAAGGCTTTAAGGCAAACAATTTAAACTCTACATTTACCCACCATGAGTGATAAAAGCCTTGTTCAGTATTAAATTCAATCCCAAATAAACATGTTCTATTCATGCTCTACATTGAGGGCTATTCATTATACTTGTGCATTAGTTACATGATATCATTTGGTTAATGCAACAAGTACTCTAGAAATAGAAGGTGTAAACCATGTTTGTTTTACAGAGAAGCAGGCAGTCTTGGGAAGATTGCAACATGCTCAAAATAAGTGGTGGAACCAAGATCCTCAATCAGAGTTTTACTGTTTCTTAGTCAAGTGCTCATTCTACTACGGTAGTCCTCAAACCCATTTAATCTTTCCACCTTTTATAACAAATATTTTGGATCACTCTACTTTTACCTACAATGAAATTAAACCTGTAGATAATTTCAAAAGATAATCAATAAGTTGCCCCTAGGTCAAAAAGAAGAATTAAAAGAATAGTGATTTATAATAAATAATCCTATAATTACAAATAAAATAATCTAATAATAGTATGATTACAAATAAAATAATAACAAATGCTTAAGCACAATTATACTAGAACATGTAATAAAATAATAGGTGCTTGTTCCTAAAAGCAGACTCACTATAAATCTGAACAGCCACAAGTACAGACAAATACAAGTGGTTGTACTGACAACTCTAATCCCATCCCTGACATGATTTTCCAAGTTGGTGAACAACTTTAACTAAAATCATGAACAAAACAAAGTACAATCATCTCTTCACTTACACAATAGTTGTATTCCTGAGAAAGTCACTATCTTTCTAAACCACGTAAAAGTATTTTGTGTTTATATACAAAAAGGAATTCAGTTTTAGGCTCAGATAATTATGGACAGTTTTTCATCTACGTGAATATCTGAGGGCACATTCAAAAGTTGGAAGGGATGCAAGACAGTTCATTTTGAGGATTGTCATGTTCATTGCAGGACAACTTAGCAGGCCTGGCCCATGTCCTCTAAATGGCGATAGTGTCCCCCAATCATTGTGACAACCTAAAAACTCCTTGGGACAGTACTGCTCCTACTGAGCACACTACGTGCTCTGTACCCTGCCTGAAATATGGAACGTGGCCAAAAAACTGGGCTTCAGACTGGGAAAGACCTGAGTTTGGCCCTCGACCAAACTTGCTTTGTGAGATCCTGAGCAAGTCACTTTACATTGCTGAGCCTCAATGTCTCCAGTTGTGAGGCTGACCTCTGTACTGCTTAGCAGCAGCAGCAGCAGCAGCAATTACTTTGTTTCCCTGTACTGGTCATAGGCCACATGGAGAGAGCCTTTGTCTCTCACACACCAGTCACTCTGCGTACCAGTCTACTATTCCCTGCCCTGCCCTGCCCCCTGTTGGCAGCGCCTTGCAAGGTTGACCAGTTACTCCTGCACAAAGTGCCTTTAATCTTCCCAGTCCCTGTTGATAAATATGTTCAGCAGCATATCACATGGAAGATATTAGCATAAACTGTGAGAAAAAAAGTCTATTCCCTTTGTAGAAAATACTCTGTAAGGCCTTCGCTATTGAAAAAATACACTATTTGACATGTTCTCAAAGCTGAAGGAATTATATCATGGTCAAAATCTTGGTAGCTTCAGGGCCGGCCGAGTGGCACATTGGTTAAGCACTGGTTTTGGGATGCCAGTGTCCCCGGTTCGGATCCCACATGAGGGCCAGTGACACTGCCCTCTACAGCTAACAACAGCTCCACCTGGAGCTGGGCTGTGCAGCCACGTGTGAGCTGCCAATAGCCACAGTGAGCGACATCCAGAGGCCAGCGACCGATCTGCCTCATCCGGGAAGAGCGCAATGACGATACCAACAGTGAAGCAACATCCTCCGCAACTAAACTGAAGAACAAAAAGACAGCAACTTGTCTGTTCCCCTTTCCTGATTCTCCAACGCTGTTCCCCTCCGCCAATTCCCCAATAAAAAAAAATCTAAAAAAAAAAAAAAAATCTTGGTAGATTTAACACCTTCCCATTGGGATCCCAACTTCAGGCCTCACCAACACGTGCCTTTTTGAAGTTGGTGATAATTGCTTGAAAAATAGAAATCAAATTAGCAAGTGATATCACAATGGATCCAAAAGTATTAATAGAACTTAAATTCAAAGGCACTGAGGTGCAGAATATGAACATAACATGAACATATATGAACTATACTAATGTATAGTTTTTTAATAACATGAACTTATGCAAATGTAACATTAACATGTTTAGAAGATTTTATTCAACTCTTAATTAATGAAGGAAACAATAAGATCTTAAAAGCAGTTCAAATGAGAATTTGACATACTGGACAATGTATTTGTACAGTTCTAAGAAGAGACACCATTTGCATTACTATGGACACGAAGCATTTATATTGCTATCAGTTTTCTACAACTTAATTTTTACCACTACACGTTGTCAAACAACCTGGTATTAGTTTCCTATTGCTGCTATAACAAATTATCTCAAACTTGGTAGATTAAAACAACACACATTTATTATCTTACAGTTCAATTGGAGTGTCTTACGGTTAGTTGTAGGTCCGAAGTCCAAAATGGGTTTCACCTGGCTAAAATCAAAGTGTCATCAGCTCTGTCTTCCTTTTGAAGTCTCTAGGGCAGATGTCTACAAACTGCGGCTCGCAAGCCACATGCAGCTCTTTGGGTACGTTCCATCTCAAAAGTTTGCTGACCTCTGCTCTAGGGGAGAATCATTTCTTTGTTTTCCCCACCTTCTAGAGGCCACTTCCATTCCTTGGCTCATGGCCCGCTTCCTCCATCTTCAAAGTCAGTAATGGTCGGTTGAGTCGTTTTCACTCTGCACCACCCTGGCTTCTCTGATTTTATTGTCACGTCTTCTTCTCTGACTCTCATTTTCCTTCCTCCCTCTTTCACTTATAAGGATCCCTGTGATTATATTATGTCCACCTGGATAATACAAGATCATCTCCCCTGATTATCCATCAAAGGAAAAACTCCTATAGAATCACATAATCCCTGAAGAGTCCAGGAGATACTCTACAATCCACTGGAAGGACACCCACTAATCTCTTTTGCTTTTTTCCCAGTCTCAGACAATTTTTCTTGATGATTCCAAGGCTCATAACAGGGTTACTGTGCAAAACACAAGATCAGGCAGCCCTGGAATTGTGGTCCTGGAGCAGAGAAGCAGCTGCCCCTTTAATCGGGCCATGGTTACCACCCCTGCCCAACTAACTTGGCTTGTTTCCCTTGGCCTCTACTAGCATTTGAGTTTTCCAGACCTGGTTACTGATTGATCAAACTCCTTTTCCTCCAACTGGGAGGAATGAAAACAGAGCAGAAACATTTAGTTCATAAACTGGGAAAAAATTAGAAGAAGACCAAGAGGGAGAAGAGGCATACAGGTAGGGCACAGACAAAGCCAAAGTTTAATTATTATGATTGTGTGTGAACCTGGCTTTGTCCCAGGGCTGGAGCAGAGAGTGGGGGCTATAGAGAGTGAGGTGGAGATGTCTCTCCACATTTCCTTTTTCTCCCACCATTGACTTTCATGCAATAAGGGGGGAGCCAAGAGCTCCCTTGTCACAAGTCCAGAACAGCTTCATGCTAGCAACTAAATGGCCACAGTGAACTGGGAAGTAGTTAGCCACTTGATCAATCCAACAATTTTCAAATTACTCCCACTGAAAACCTTACTTAACACTGAATTTTCACATTGCTTAGTTAAGTTATTCATCTCACCTCTCCTCTTAAATAAATGGCAATTAACCAAGACATAATGAGGGACTGCCTGACAGAGGCCAGAAGTCACATTAGTCAAAGTGAAAGTAACTCATTCCTTCCCTGAGCAAACACTGATGGAGCCTCTGCTGAGTACAAGGCACCAGGTCAGGCTCTGCTGGAAATACAAGCAAGTCCTGTCTTCAAGGAGCTTCCAGTCCAGGGGGTGGAGAGATAGGACTAAAGTCATCTGTCCAAAAGCAAAGAGAGGGAAGAAGAGAATTCTAGAGCGATGGCACAGCGGTGGAGAAAGCACAAAGATATGGACAGAGAGGATGTGTTCTTGGGTGGAGACTTGAGATAGAAAGAAGTGCAACCTATTGGGTTATCGGAAACGTCATGATGCACTTTTGCAATGAAAAACATAGAAAAAATACGTTATGATTTTTCTGACAGTCCAATATTAGTTCAAACTCAGGATAAATGGAACATTGCTATGGGAGACGAGACTAGAGAAGGGGAGGAGGACCAGATTAATATGTATGTGCCTTCAGTCTTGGGCTGAGTCCTTCGTTCACTAGGTATTTATTTCACACTTTTTACTCACCTAATACTGAGTCAAGCACTGCTAACACAAATAAAAATGAATCAGAAATGGCTCTACCTTCAATGGCCAACAGTATAGGGAGGGGAAAGAGGTACACAAATGAACACTTTCAGTAGAGTGAGATAAGTGCAAAAAGAGGTGTGCTTAAGTGCTGAGCAGGAGACCCATGAACTCTGCTCACAGCAATGGGAGAGGAAGAAAGGCCACTCAGAAGGTTTTGCAAAGAAGCCATATAATATTTAACATATTTCCTGGGTAGCAAGTAGAAGATAAGAGGAATTACAAGATGACAACTCGTAGTCTACCCCAAGGGCTTATGCCTATATAGATACACGAAAGGCACAAAACGCATCGTGTCCAGCAGTCTGGTTGGGTCATTCCTTGATGGCTTGGCTCCCATTGTGTCAAGATAATCTGAGGCTAGATTTAAATATTGCACAAATTTTCTTCTCTTCTGTTCCATTCATTTGCCTCCTGCATTACATGCCTTGCACTGCTTTCTCTCAGCCTTGCAGCTCTGCAATTTAGCCCAGGGTTTGGTTTCTCCCAGCTTTTGACCTTGGACTCACTGTCTGGCTGCAGCTTTTTAAACTGCTGATTCTATGAAAGGCTTTAGGGTCACATCAACTGCCTCTACTGGTTACTCAATAACTAACTCACAAACGCTGAGATTCCCAGTCAGGCGAGAAGGAAAGGCTCTCTGCGTTCGCTCCACTTGGCTAACTTGGCATTGTAAAGCAAGTTTCTCCTTCCAGAGGTGAATTTCAGCTTCTACAGCCAGTGGAGCCAATGGTTCTGAGCCTGTAAGTGCCATTGTCATCCTCCCCCTGTGCTGGACAAATCTTCAGTGTCTTCCCTCTACTTTTCCAACGACATTAAAGACCCTGCAGTTTTGTGGCATCTTGTTGAGACCACATATTTTTTTGACCCTCCAGGGTCTATGTTTTTTTGGGCAAAGGAAAATCAGAATGATTTCTGTTTTCCTGCCATACTGGGAAACCTTGAAATGGCTTGTGCTCCTCATGTAGCCAGAAAGACCCTGTGTAGTCTCCACTTCGCTGGATTCCTCATGGGACCATTTGGGTCCCATGACAAGACCCTGAGAAGGTATGGGCCAATGGCCACTTTAGCAAAGGAGGGGTTAATGCACCTCTCTTTTATGGAATTCAGATTCCTGGCTCTGGATTTGACCTGTGTGTAAATTTCCAGGAAAGACTGAACATAATGATGCTATGAATCAGCTTAGATGCTAAGGGAAGTGGCCTTAAAGAAATGGTGGCCCTAAGGGTATGACTTGAACAGTAGGCTGGCTGGCTGCCTACATCTGCTCACCAGTCTGGCCAAGTTTGGAACCTGCCTGGGGTCATTCCACAGCACAGAGGCCCACAGGGATGACTATAGCTGTGTGTGCACGACCATAGAGAAGTGTCATTTATGTTGGGAGTGGAATTTGCTGTATGCCCTCCTCCAATAACCTGCCAGTTCCAATCCTATTTATACCTTCCCCTCTTCCTTCATGCCTCGCCATTTATCTGCAGGAATTTATGTTTCAAGCCACAAAAGTTTCTAGGTATTGAGCTACCTTATCAATCAGGGCCAGCCAGTGGGCCCAGATACCAACACACCCAGACTTCTGGTCTTGGTGAATGTCAATACCAGGTGTGCTCTAATGGAGATGAAAGGTACGAAAGGAGTTTGTCTCACATGAGTCCCCATGACAGCTGGCCATTTGTGAAGCCATTGGCATTTTTATCACCTGCTTTTCATGATGATACTGGCACTTAACTATTTCAAGATGCCAAGGTAGTGTCCTGAGACCTCAGGTGGCAGCCTTTCCTCAGCTACCTGCTACTTGGCAGCACTACTCACAGGCCTCATAGTCAGGTGCACAACCACCAATGAGAGGAACGATCTTAGAATACAGATGGGACAGGCCGGGGGCCACCTTCCTCATACCGTTGGTCAGATTGTAAGGGCACAAGAGTGAGTGGGTGGTTGACCCAGTTCATGTTCTGCTTGTTAAGCCATTGGCTCTGACATGGAGCTACATTTGAGGGGATGAATGGGAACCTTTTGAACTCACACAAAAGCATTGTATGAACCAAGAAAGCCCTGAAATTGAATTCAAAAGACCTAGGGATTTATATTTTAAATAGTTCCAGTGAAATATAAAACCTTTACTCCTAAATAGCTACATTTCCATCTCTCTCTTTTGTGTGCTATTACTGTTAGACATACTAGTTCTAGGTATATTAGAAACCCAATGATACATTGTTATAATTATTACTTTTAAAGAAGCTTCGAGAAGAACAAGGATATATTTACAGGATTTGTTGTATTAACCTTCTGACTTACCCTTCCTGTTTCTCTTTATTTCTTCCTGTGGATTTTAGCTATCATCTGGTATCATTTCTTCCCAACACAGCTTTGCTCCCACCTGCCTCCAAATAGCATTTTTACACAATACAGCCCCAACAGTATAATTCCACACATTATTTTAGGCCACTGATTTTTAAAAAAAATGAGATATAACTCAATACCATAAAATTCACCCTTTGATGACTAGTGGTGACTAGAGTGTATTGGCCATTTGTATATCTTCTGTGGAGAAATGTCTATTTGAATTCTTTGCTCATTTTTGAATTAGGTTATTCATCTTTTTATTATTGAGTTGTAGGAGTTCTTTAAATATTCTAAATATAAGTTCTCTATCAGATACATGATTTGGAAATACTTACTCCCATTCCACAAATTGTCGTTTCACTTTCTTGATGGTGTTCTTTAAAGCACACATTTTCTAATTTTAAAAAAGTTTTAAATTTTGACGATTCCAATTTATCTATTTCTTTCTCTTGTTGCTTGTACTTTTGGTGTCATAGCTAAGAAATCATTGCCTCATCAATGTCATGAAGATTTACTTCCATGTTTTCTTATAAGAGTTTTATAATTTAGCTCTTATATTTAGGTCTGTGATCTGGTTTGAGTTAATTTTTGTATGTGCTGTGAGGTTGGGGTCAAACTTCATTCATTTACATGTAAGTATACAGTTGTCTCAGCACCATTTGTTGAAAAGGCTATTCTTTCCCCAATGAATGGTCTTGGCATTTGCATTCATTTCCTAGTGCCACCGCTATAACAAATTACCACAAACTGAGTGGCTTAAAACAACAGAAAATTTTTTCTCTCACAGCTCAGGAGGCCAGAAGTTCAAAATCCAGGTATCAGCTGGGCTGGTTCCTTTTGGAGGCTCTAAGGGAGAAACCATCCCATGTCTCTCTCCTAGCTTCTGGTGGTTGCTGGCAGTCCTTGGTGTCCCTTGGCTTGTAGACGCATTATTCGTCTCTGCTTCCATTGTCACATTGCATTCTCCCTACGTATCTGTGTCTCTGTGTGCCCTTTCCTCATCTTATAAGGACACTAGTCATTTGGTTTAGGACTCATCCTAATCCCGTATGACTTCATCTTAACTAATTACATCTTCAAAGACCCTATTGTACTCCCTCCTTATCTGCGAGGGATACATTCCAAGACCCCCAGTAGATGACTGAAACCATGAATGATACCGAACCCTATATATACTGTGTGTTTTCCTATACATACATATCTTCTCAATTAAAGGAAGCACTTCTCTTTGGCATATCTGTATTGCCAGCATGACTATTCTTGTAATGATGGTTTTAGTGATGTAATAATGGCTTTGGGGCCATTATTAAGTGAAATAAGTGTTACTTGCACATAAGCACTGTAATACCACCATAGTTAATCTGGTAACCCAGGCAGCTACTAAGTGACTAGTGGACTGGTAGTACATGCAGCATGGTTATGCTAAATGAAGGGATTTACATCCTGGGTGGGATGGAGCAGGATGGTGTGAGATTTTATCACCTGACTCAGAACTGTATGTAATTTAAAACATGAATTGTTTATTCCTGGAATTTTCCATTTAATGTTTTTGAACCACAGTTGATTGCAGGCAACTGAAACCATGGAAAGCAAAACTGCAGATAAGGTGGGGATGACTGTATTTCCAAATAAGGCCATGTTCTGAAGTTCCGGGTGGGCATGAATTTTGAGGGGACACTGTTCAATCCAGCAGAGCTCACTCTCTGGTCCCCCAAATTCACATCCATCCCATGTACAAAATACATTCTTGTCATCCCAAGGCCCCCTAAAGTCTTAACCCATTCCAGCATCAAATCTAAGTCCCAAGTCTCATCTAAATATCAACTTAAAAAAACCCAAATCACTCCATCTCAATTAACTAAACAAGTATGGGTAAGACTCTAGGTATGGTCCATCCAGATAAAATTGTTCTCAAACATGCTAAACCTAGAAAAGAAGTTACCTGCTTTCAAAATACAGTGGTAGGACCGGCATACAATAGACATTCCCATTCTGAAAGGGAGAAACAAATGGAAGGAATAAAAAGGTTATTGGTCTAATGCAAATTCGCAACCCAGAAGGCAAATTCCATTAGATTTCAAAACCTGAGAGTAATCTTCTGTGGCTCGATCCTCTGTCCTTGGGGTCCTCAAGGGTGACCCTACCGTCGCTGGTCTCTGCCTCCACAGTGCAGCCCTTACAGTCATTCTTTCTCTATATCATTCCATCTGTGTCTCTTTCAGTCCAGGCTGGGAGTACTTCTGCTGGTGTAAAAGTCTCAAAAACCTTGTCAGCCTTCTGTGATGTCAAGGAGATCGACACCATTAGACACAATTGTTCTCCTGGAAAGCCCATCTCTATTCCTGGCTGCTGCTGAGATGGTTGATTGGATCCATAAATCACATGCCTAATCTCTTTAGCAAATGGTTGTCCAAGCTCCACTGGCGTTCTCTCCAGAGCATGTTTTCTCATCTTTTGCAATATGGACAGGCTGAGAGTTTTCCAAATCATTAAGCTCCGGTTATTTTTTGCTTAACAGTTCCTTTTTCAATTTATCTCTTTCATTTTGCATTTTACTATAAGCCACAAGGAGAAACCAGGCCATGCCTTGGATAGTAGATTAATAGATTACTGCTTTTCATCAAATTTGGGAACTTTTCAGCCATTAATTCTTTGAATATTGTTTTGCCTTTTTCTCTCTCCTCTCCTTCTAGTACCATCATTACACATATATTGATGCACTTAATGGTTCCCACATTTCTCTGAGGCTCTGTTCGTTTTTATTCATTTTTTTCTCTTTGTTCTTAGAATTGCATCATCTCTATCCATCTATCTTCAAGTTCACTGATTCTTACTTTTGACTGATCAAATCTATTCTTGAGACCCTCTAGTGAATATTTCATTTTGGTTATTGTACTTTTTGACTCCAGAATTTCCATTTGATTTTTATAGTTTCTATTTCTTTACTGATATTCTCTATTTGTGAGAAACTGTCATCATAAATCCTTTACATCTTTAGGCATGGTTTCCTTTCATTCTTTGAACATATTTATAATAAATGCTTTGGAGTTTCTGTCTGCTAAGTGTACCTTCTGAGCCCTTTAGGCAATTTCTATTGCCTACTTTTTTCCCTGTGTATGGGTCACATTTTCCTAGTTCTTTGCATGCCTCATAATTTTTTATTGAAAAATAGACATTTTAGATAATAGATTGTAGCAACTGTAGGTGCTGATTTCCCACCCAGGGGGCTGAGGCTATTGTTATTTGCTTCATTGTTTACTTGTTTAATGACTTGGCTGAACTAATTTTGCAAAATCTATTTCCCCTGGGTTGTGCAGCCTCTGATGTTCCTGCTGAGATATTTTCCCCTTGTTTTTATCTTTTTGCCTGGCTACCTAGATGTAGCCCTTGGTTGGCATAAGCTACTTTTGGTCAAAGGTTGTATTTAAAGCCCTTAGCCAGTTGTATTTTTACTGTTGTTGTTAGATATGTGTTTGGCTTAGACACTGCTATAGCAGTTCAGGAAATTTGCTTTTGTGCCCCATATTTATCCAGGACCTGGTAACTTGGATATTCCCTTTCTGCTCATTCCTGAAAAGGTGCAGCCTTGGACGTGCCCACAGTTGTCTCGAGTGCCGTGGATGAATGTGATTTTAGTTTTAAACCTGATTTCCTAGGAGTGGCCACCTGGTCAGGGTAGCATCTTGTTTGGTCAGTTTGGTTAGAGGTTGCATTTAAGTTCCTTGTGCCGTGAGAAGCCCTGTGTTAAGAAGCCTGTGTGTAGGTTGGGGGCTGTTTTCAAGCCTGCCCCTGCCCTGCTCTGATTGTCCCTGAGTGGGTGCAGCCAGGCATGTTGGGAACAGCCTTCTGATCCAGAGAGCTGAAAGGGCTTCGAGGAGGGTTTTCTTGGCTTTCTCTTCCCCTGGTTCTTTATTAAATTTCTAGCTGCACTGCCACTTTTCTTATGTCATAGAGCTACCAGCCTCCTCTTAATTACTCTACATCAAGAACTCTGTTGTTTTCCATACCATCTTTAGGCCGAGTTTTCCAGGCTCTGTTCCAACAAAATCAGTGTCTCAAGCAGAGCTCTAAAGGCCTATGTCCTTATTGTGTACAAGTGTTTGTGTGGAAATGTTTTCATTTCTCTTGGGGATTTTCCTTTCCTCCTGGGCAGAATACCTGTGCCACTCCATCAGAGCTGGGGGTGGGGTCCCACTTTTCTCTAAGTGACACCCTGCTCTGTGAGTTGGTGGAGGTGTGGAACGGAAGCTCCTGATCTCTGCTTGTTCCTCCAGGTGTAGACTCTCTACTCTACAAACCATCTTAAGGGAAGGATGACATGATGGGGCCATGGTATTCTCAGCCTGCCATGCCTATTGTAGAGTTTCTGCAACAGAGCACTTGGGGGACAAGAAACCCTGACAGTCTGCCTCTCAACTGTAGCCACAGACTGGGAGCTGGGAGGCCTTTTCTTATTGAGAACAGAGCTTTTGGGTAGAACTTCCACAGTGAGGAGCTGGGGAAGAAGGCCTCAGGAAATAATGGGTCATGGCTCAAATGCCACAGACTCGTGTTGTTCTTCCTAAGATTTAGGTTTCTTCATATAATATTCCTCCATTTATTCTATGCCCTTAGAACAATTTCAGGGATTTTAAATGATTATGTTGCATTTTGTTTTATAATTTTTACCAGTTAAGTTGTTGCTTTCATAGGTAGAGGATCCACTTAAATCCTTACTCTGCCATTCTGGAAGCCCCAACCTCTTCATACTGTATTTAGAACACTGCCCATCAGGATAAGTTCTCAACAAGTGACAACTGTGTTATGTTTTTGTTTCTTCCACTTATCCTTCAAGAGTCAGTCAATGGCTTCCATCTCCTCAATGAGACTTTCTTAGGGTGGACAGCCTGTGACAGCCAGCCTGCCTCTGAAGCCAGTAGATTTAGTATGTGCTGCTTTGCCCAGTTACTTACCTTCTGTGTGTGGGTGCTGACTCCTTGGCTGGGCATTGTGATGCTCTTCTGCTTTAAAATTTTCCCAACACATCTGATGTTCAGTTAATATTTGTTTTTTTTGTTTTTTTTAAAGATTTTATTGGGGAATTGGGGGAGGGGAACAGACAAGTTGCTGTCCTTTTGTTCTTCAGTCTAGTTGTGGAGGACGTTGCTTCACTGGCCCATGTTGGTATAATCATTGCGCTCTTCCCGGATGAGGCAGATCGGTCGCTGGCCTCTGGATGGCCACTCATGGCAGCTATTGGCAGCTCACACTGGCTGCCAGCCTCTCACGCTGGCTGCCGGCCACTCACTGTAGCCTATGGCAGCCCACTGCAGCAGGGGCTGCAGCTTACACCATCGCCGGGACTCGCGCAGCCCAGCTCCAGGTGGAGCTGTTGTTCACCATCTTAGCTGTAGAGGGCAGTGTCATTGGCCCTAATATGTGGGATCCGAACTGGGGCCGCTGGCATCCCAAGCCAGCTCTTAACCAACATGCCGCTCAGCCGGCCCAAGACTTACTTTTTATTATGTAAGTGAATTACTCTTTTTTAATGTAAAACAAAATGAACCTTTAATGTTTAGAAGGAAAAAAAGGCAGATAGGAGAAAAGATGAGAAGGAAAACCTGTGAATATGTTAGAAGGTGACAGATGCATTAAGAGGATAGAATCGTGTATGATTGTTTTCTTTTTCCAATTATTTTTTCCAAATTTTTTGGTAAAGTGATTATATGATTTTACACCAAAAATAACCTTAAAAAACAAAACAGAACCATACAAAAGCTGAGAAAAACCCTTTAGTGATGCTTTTGTAAAACAAAAATGGAATTAATTAATTAATTAAAAATACATAATCACCTCCCAAATTAATTATTTGGGGTAAAGCCTGGATTTCCATGTTTCAGTTTTGCATAAAGGAGAGTCACTCTGCCATATTGGTGTTGGCTGCCGTGACTATTGCAGGCAAGTGTGTGAGTCGGAAAACTGAGCAAAGACCCTTTTCTATAGCCCATGTTAGTTCAAGTCTGGGACAGTAAGCTGGGAAACAGTGGTGAGGTTTTAGAAGCCTAGAGGAGATGATAAAACTCCTTCACTGTAAGAGAAGTGGGGTTAGGAACAAAGTCGGTTTGGGTACTCCAGTTTGGCTGCTGGGCAAGGTCCACCTAGAACCACCTAACTGCAAGAATCTGTCGAGCACAGACCAGCTGCAGAGATGGCCTTGAAATGTGCTTCGCTGGTTAGTGGATTTCCTTCAGCCTAAGCCCTAGCCTCTCTCTTTCTCCTTCTTTCTTTTCAGTAATGTCTCTTCTTATAAGGCCCTCATAAGTCTCTCAATCATTAATCATTGATGAGACTTAATTACTAATCTCTAAATTAGGACCTAACAATGGGTTCAGATGCTTCCCGAGGGTTTGCTGTGTCGTCCACCAAATCAAAATCATGGCATGGAAAAGGCAAGATGGCCAAACAGATCACTAAAGTGACCACATCTCTAAACAGTGAGTTTAGGTGTGGATCGGGCAGAGCCAGGTAGGATGAATCAGGGGCTGGAACGGAGCCTCTGTTTCCCGTCTTTCCAGCTCCCAGATTCAGCCCCAAGCTGTGGGAGTGGGACAGGGCAGTGTATGGGTGGTATTGGGTTTCCAGTGGAACCTTCTGTGTCATTTTAGAGTTCCAAACTGAAGAGCGACTTTAACCTTCTATTTGTTTATTCGCATTATTATTTTAGCTTGGCCTCCATTTACACATCACTGCAAATCCCTTTCTTTACCTATGTTTGCATGTGAACACCAGTACAGGCTAGCAAAAAACCAGAGCTTCTGGTCATTGAAGGATGTCCTAGAGCTGGGTCTGACGCGTCTAACCTTTCCCCTTAAAGAATCAAGTGGACTTCCAAATTGGAGAACTGGGCCAGTTCCTGTTCACAGGGACATGCTTAACCTTGTTGTGGGGAGTCGGGTGGGACAAGGTGAGGGGTAGAGAGTACTGGTCGGGGATCAAAATTCAGAGTGGGCAAACTACTGGAATAGAAAGTTGCTCCCTTGTAACATAGATACGGAAGCTCCAGAGACTCAGCCAGTCTCCTGGTATTAATACAAATTTGGTTGTATGAGTACTTTATGGAACTGTAGTCCCCTTCTCTGGTCCTATTTAAAGCTCATGCCATGATGTCCTGGGCCTAGGGTTTGGGGAGTGGGAGACCCTATAAGGGGCATAGGAATGGTGTGTTGGAGGGGTGCAGAGCAGGGAAATTGAGGAGTTCTCAGAGGATGCCAAGATCCCATCTCCCAGAATCAGGCAGTACAGCCCATACAGAGCCAGGGGCTTCTGAGGCTCAGCCAGGATTTAAGGAGGAAGAGAGAAGATTCCCAGAAGGAACAAAATAACCTTTGAAATGCAGGGAGGCTGGCAAATGCAATGTGGCAGATTTTGTGCTGGGTGTGAAAACTGCAGGTCTAATTATGCATAGGATGGCACTGCTGGTGCAGGGCAAGGCCTGATTGGCCAGGCTGCTCTCCAATAGCTCTGACCTCACCAGTACCCAGCCTCTTCTGGGTAACTGGAGGAACTGAAAAGGTCCTTTTTTAAGGATAAAAATATCTTCCATTATGTCTGATGCTATTCCTTTACTGGGAGTGTTTCTGCCAAACTGGATCCAAAATAAACCTTGGCAGCTATCATCACTTTAGCATGAATGAGTTCAGGAACAAAGAAAATTTTCTTAAGAGAATAAGATACATAGTGGGGTGGTGAGGGGTTTTGTTATTGTTAATGGTGGTGGTAATTGGTGGTTTTGATTTTTTTTTTTTTTTTGGTGATGCGGAGGGGTCAGGTTGAAGGAAAGCTCAGAGCCAAAGCAGTGCTGAGTAAGGTAGGAGGCAGTCTGACACATAGCCCTTGCTCTCAATAATTCAGGCTCCAGTGAGACAAGAGAAACCCCTGACATATTAGTTTTTCAAAGTAGTCACTGGAAATGAAAGGAAGAGCCAGGATACATTGGAGGGTATAGTTATACATGGGAGTGAGGAATCCATTCACCTCTCCACTGGCCAGAGAGTGCTTGCTTCAGGAAAGAGTTGTAAAAAGAAGGTTGAACTCAGCAAGAAAAATTCTTGGGCCAGTCTCTGTTTGCTAAGGAGGGCCACCTACCCTGGCTGCCAAGACCTACACAGGCCACGTCTCCAGGAAAATGCCTGGGTCAACTTCCTTTCTGTTCCAAGAACCAACCTGACATCTGCGGTCCCACAGACCACAGGGTTTCCTGATCTATCAAGAGGCTAGCACTTTGTGAGCGGTCAGGCACTCACCCTTCACTTACCCAACTAACCACTACCAACCAACCACTATTCTCAGAGGTGGTCCTGAGGAACAGGCTTGGAGTCTCAGGGAAATCAGCCATGCTGAACTCTATGTCCCCCTGTGCCGGCTTCTGGCTAGGGAAGATAGGGCTGGATAGGGGCTCTCTTCTGCACACCCCAAAATAGCATCTGGACTTATTTAAATGTGCCAACTGGCTTATAAATTAGTCCCATAGGGCTCTACAATTCCCCAAGCTATAAACCCTCAGAGCTTTAAAGGGCTTCAGAGAATATCAAGGCCAATCTCCCCAGGGAACCTCAATGCCACCATTTGACAAAGGAAGCAACTGACACACAGAGAGATTAAGGGGCTTGTCCAATTCACACAGCTGCTTAGTGGCAGATTTGGAACTAGAACACAGGTTTCAATTCCCACTCAAGTTTCTTTCCTCTAGAATCAAGCCTCTGCCCCTTTATGATTTCTGGCATATGATGGAAGGATTATATTTGAGGCTCTAGGAAAGCTTCATTCTTGGATTGAATTCTGATTTTCTTCTCTCAAGGCTCATTGAAAGCCACATAAAAATTTTCTCTGCTGAATTTGAGTTTTCAAAAAAATGAATGTGAAGAAAAAAATAGCAAATCTGGTATCCTAATGAGGTAATGAATGCACAAGTACTTTGAAAGAGGTACGGCACTCCAGTGCCTTTCAAATATAAGGTATTATTATGCCCTTGAAAGAAATGCCTAGGCCTTATTGGTGTGGGGGTGGGGGCCTAGGAGAGACAGTGAATCACAGGCTGTGGGAAGGAGGGTTTTCTCCAGGAAGCTGACTCATTTCTGGGTTGTCCCAAGCTTAGAGAGCCCAACTTCTTGGGGTTATTTCCCCTTGCATATTTCCCCTCATTAAGGAATTGGTGGTGGGTTCTTTCTGAGTTTAGCACTGCAGGAAAACTGCCCACAGTATAGGGGTGGATCATCTGCCTCAGGACTGCCCAGGCCAGTTGTGGCTACCACAGTTAACTGTGGTTAGCTGTTGGCATAGCTAGCCTTTGGGATCCAGCTTTGAAAGAGCCCTACTGTGCTTCTCTCTGCTGGAGCTGCTGAAAGGAGGTCATCAGGCAATTACCAGAGGCAAAGACGTCGATGGCTAAGCTATAAAAACAGGCATCCTAGATCTCACTACATCATGGTGATTTTGCAGATAGGGTGAATTTCTAAGAAAAGGTGAACATTGTTAATGATCACAGTTGTTGGGAAAATTTCCCAAGGGATACTGGAACCAATCTCCAAAGGAAGATGGGGCCAAGGGACCAAAAAGAGGCTGACAACTCCAGAATTAAATCAAAAGCTTAGTAAGGGAACTTACAGACAGAAGCAGAGTCTTGGGTGGTAGTAAGGCGGTAAAATCTCCACACAGAGATGGGAGCTTAATATATAGTGCTTCCAGCACCACAGGTGACTTGTAGCCAAGAGGCACATGCTTGTTAAGAGTTATATATTCCTGGACCTGCCGAGTGGCACATTAGTTAAGTGCTGGCTTGGGACGCCAGCAGCCCCGGTTTGGATCCCACATATGAGAGCCAGTGACACTGCCCTCTACAGCTAACAACAGCTGCACTTGAAGCTGGGCTGCAGCGCCTGCTGCAGTGGGCTGCCATAAGCTACAGTGAGTGGCCGGCAGCCAGCATGAGCTGCCAATAGCCGCGGTGAGCGACCATCCAGAGGCCGGCGACCGATCTGCCTCATCCAGGAAGAGCACAATGACGGTACCAACATGGGCCAGTGAAGCAATGTCCTCCGCAACTAGACTGAAGAACAAAAAGACAGCAACTTGTCTGTTCCCCTCCCCCAATTCCCCAATAAAATCTTAGAAAAAAAGAAAAAGAAAAAAAGAGTTATATATTCCAAAACAGTAAACAACTTAATGGGCCTTCTTATTTATGTAAGAACATACTTTTCAGGTGATACAGCCTACTCCTCTCGGGGTGAATGGTTGGTCACTGACAGCAACTTACCTAAGATGTCCTCAGTCATATCAAGCACCAGAAACCGTTTTGCCTAACAATAGCACACAGCTGGGTGGAATGTTGTGCCAGTCGGTACTTGTCTTAGTCTGTTTAGCTGTTATAACAAAATACCACAGACAGGGTAGTGTATAAACAACAGAAATTTATTTCTCACAGGGGAAGCCAAAATCAAGGCACCCAGCAGATTCAGTGAGAATCTACCTCCTAGTTCATAAACAACTCTCTTTTCCCGATGTCCTTAGATGACGGAAGGGGCTAGGGAGCTCTGAGGTCTCTTTTTTAAGGACACGAATCCCATTCATGAGGGCTCCACCCTCATGACCTTCCAAAGGCCTCAGCCACAAATACCATCACATTGGGCATTACGTTTCCACATATGAATTTGTGGAAATAGACAAACACAGTCTATAACAGTATTTTTCTGACTCAAGTAGAACAACTAAATGTATTGACTCACATAACTGAAAAGTCTAAGGACAGGGCTAATTTCAGGCACTGTTGGATCTTGGGGCTCAATGTCCTCAGGCATCAATTTCACCCCATCTCTCAGGTATGCCTCCCTTCAGTGTTACCTTTGACTGTGTTGTGGCCCTCAACATCAGCAGGTCACCTGTAATGCTAGGGATCACAGGAAAATAGAGAAGGAATCTTAGTACTGTTCTTCTTTCTTACCAAATTCCAGGATTCATTCTAATTGGACCAACTTGGATCACATGTCCATCCCTGCGTTCTGATTGGCCAGAACCAAGTCATATGCTCTAGCTCCAGGGCCCAAGAGTAGATGTCCCTCTTATTATACACTTAGCCTGAGAGGAAAGGTGGGTGGTTTCCCAAAGGAAGTCTAGAATGCTGGTATCAGCACGGGGGATGGATGCTGGGCTTGGAGAAATAAGGGACAGGGATTCAGTTCTACTCATTTAAGTGTTTACAACTATTTCTTCCCAAAGAATGACCAAATTTCAAACTTATGAGATTCTTTCTAAGCTCTAATCATCCTTTGATTTCTGGGTGGCTTGAATGGAGGGTATACAGAATAAATGTTTTCTTAAATGGATGACTTCTATGGTATGAAGTGTAGAGATTGGGCTGGGTATCTCTCCAAGGAATAAGTGATTCAACACTTATTCTAAAGGGATTCAACTGTATTCTAAAATGAGATTAGATTATAGTTATATTAGAGAGTAATGGGAATTTCAGGCAAGCTGGTAAGGGTGAGAAGTAAGAGAAGGGAAGCTTTATGTAGCCTCTCAAAGTGCTCTACCCCTACAAAGGTGTTAGGCTGCTCCTGGTAGGAAATGTTCCCACCCTCCTTGTTTGCAGTCCATACCCTCAGTCCCAACCACAGAATTATGCCTCCCTGAGGTCATCACTGGGTTGACCAGTTATCTCCCTGACCAGACCCTCCTCTAACAAAGGCCAACCTTCCTCTGGATGTGTTACTTTGGTTTCCTTGGTCCCCTTCTTCCACATCTGCAGCTGCTGTTCTGACCTCTCAGACAGTCTCCATTTCCAGGTATCCCCCCAAGCCTCCAGGGTTCCCGATTCCAAACCTTATTTGTTTCCCACTCATATAACCTCAGCAATTCTGCCCATCTTTCAAACCCTCCACAAGCGGCCCCAAAGTATTTCTCACTCCTCAATACAGTCTGTTCTGATTTTCAAGGTCCCTCTATTTCTTTTGCTCTTCCTCCCTCCAAATGGCACACACAGTCTCACCCCTTCACCTTTGCCCATGATGCCCTTCCCTGCTGCCTCACTGAGTTCTATGTGTTATTTTCTCCTCCACCTGCTGTAATCTAGGATGATGTCATTGTCCAGTTAAGCACAACTGGAATTTCTCAATGGATTCTAAAGGACCTCAGTGCTTTTGATTTCTTGAGTGAATATAAAAGAACCTGAAACTTCTCCACTCATATACTAGTTTTTCTGCTTAAAAAAGAACTCCAAAATCTCCCAGGGCCTTTTGACCAAGTCACATGTTCATCAGAATCATTCCTACATGTTAGATTTTTTTTTTTTTTTAGTTTTCTCTGTAACATGTTCCTGTCCTATAGACAGAACTACCTTTCACTAGTCTTATCCCATTAACAATGCATCCCTAGTTACTTTGCATCCTTCTTCAGTGGCTTCTCATTGGCTGTATCACTCTAGCAGCACAAATTCTCTCTACCTCTCTTTGCATCCTGTTCTTCCTTAGCAAGGTATGGTTCTAGCATTGAAGCTATAATCTTAAATGCCTACTAGGAGATCATGCAAGGTTTGAAGCTGGCTAAAGGTATGATTAGGAGTGGTAGACACTGTGGCTAATTGGAGAGGGTTCGTCAAAGTTAATGGTGTTCAAATTCAAAACTTTTAAGACACCGTGGGACAAAGAAAACTCACTTACTGTCCAAAGAAGCTAACGTGCAAACCACTGTTTAGACTTGTGTTGAAGTTTTTGTTTTGTAGGGCTCTTCCTAAGCAAAACATTACCTTCTCACCTGGTAGGGTTGGGAGGTATTGTTTAAAACTCTTGCAGAAAATAGCAGTAATTAGAAATGGAGACTGAGGAGGAGGTGTATGCAAATATTAGAATACCATTTTTTAGCAGTTTTCACTAGTAACATATTCTGTAATCATAAGTGAGTTATCCGAAACCTTCAGTACAACCTGGAAATTTTGCATATTTAATATCACCTTCCTTTCCCTTTTTCAGAATCAGACTTTGGATCCTGCATGGACTCAGTCAGTTCCAAGGACCTACTTCTTCAGACACTTTCTTGGTAAGAAGAAGTAAGATTCAGTTGTTATGAGAACGGATCAAGAGCTAGTCTACGTGGGTTTAAACCCAGACTACAGCTTCCTGGCCGTGTCTGCCTGAATAACCTTGAACAAATTAGGCAACCTCTCTATGCCTCAGTTTCCTTGTTTGTGAAGTAAGGATAACAGTACCTACCTCATGTCATCACTGAAAGGATAAAATGAATTAAATATATATAAAGTACAGGGTATATGAAAAGTTGAAGAACATAGGCTAAACTTGTTTTTAAACAATATGTTAGCTTTTCAAGTAATATCATTAGTATTTTTTTATTCAACCCCTGGACTGCCCCCCAATTTAAAGGAATGAGTCCAATTTTAATCTGTGAAAAGTACAATAAATACATTAGAAAGTATAGGAAAAATTATATATATGTTTTATATATAAAATATATATGTGAAATAAACTTTTTTCACATTAGCACGTGTATCCATTGCTTCAAACTTAGAGGCATTTCATTGAAAACATATCTTGGGATTTAAAGAAACCAGAACATATTACTTGTAAAGCTAAATACCATATGATTTAAAAATTAGTTTATCTTAAGTTTCCTAACTTTTTGTTTTGCTTTGTTTTGTTTTTAGCTGAGCCTTCCTGCCACGTGTTGGCAACTCAGTGGCAGCTCAGCTCAGGGCTGGGCATCGAACTGCTGTTGCTCAGAGCTCAGCTCACACTCTTGAAGGAGCTCTTAACCAACTGAGCCACTCAGCCAGCCCAAGTTTCCTAACTTTTTAGATACCCTGTGTTAAGTAAGCACTGTTGTAAATATAATTTCCCTCTGACTGATTGAGTCCCATTACCTTTACAGGAAAGGTCCCCTCTTCAGGCTGAACCATTCATTGTCTGGTCTAACATCACCACTTTGGAAACTCTTAAAATAGCACGTCTCCAAAGAGTTTGGGCTGCCTACGCTCTTCCTTGCTGTTCCTGGAGGGTAACAGATATGTGTAGAAAGACTATTATAGACATGGCCACAAAGAGTAAGTGAACTGATACTGGAACCACTGATTTTATAAATAACCAATAAGCTTAACTATAGCAGTACCCAGAGGCCCTAAATTAATGCTGACCAGTTTTTTTTCCAATAATTTACTGTATTAACTTTTTTGCATAGGTAATACATTCATATTCATAGTCAAAAGATGCAAAAGCATATGTGATGAAAACTCTCCCTTCTACCCCTGCCCTCCAGCCACCTGTTTTCCTCCTGGGGGAGGGAGATTTGACCTATTGCTTGAGTCTCCTTCCAGAGGTAAGCTGTGTACATGCAGGTCCACAGTCCTTTGTTCCAAATCCTTGGGGACAGATGGGTTTCAGAATCTAGAACTTTTGAGATTTTAGGCTGTAATAAGGTGTGTATCGCATGTATCCTGTAGCTCCCCCAGGTTCTGTCTAGGATGATCAGACTTCCTGGTTTGCCCCCAGACTGTCCTGTTTTCAGCACTGTTAAGTCTCATGTCCCAGGAACCCCCTCAGTCCCAGGCAAACAAGGCCAAGCTGACCATTTTTTATTTTAACCAAGTTTTTATAATGGCTTCTTTGCCTTCACTGCTTCTTAACATCCATTCAATTATTTTAAGATTATTTTATTCTTGGGCTGGCCGAGTGGCGCATTTGTTAAGAGCTGGCTTGGGTCGCCGGCGGCCCCAGTTCGGATCCCACATATGAGGGCCAATGACACTGCCCCTCTATAGCTAACAACAGCTCCACCTGGAGCTGGGCTGCGAGCCCCCGGCAACGGTGTAGACTGCAGCCCCTGCTGCAGTGGGCTGCCATAGGCTACAGTGAGTGGCCAGCAGCCAGCATGAGCGGCTGGCAGCCAGCTGAGAGCTGCCAATAGCCGTGGTGAGCGACCATCCAGAGGCTGGCGGCTGATCTGCCTCATCCGGGAAGAGTGCAATGATGATATCAACATGGGACAGTGAGGCAACAACATCCTCTGCAACTAGACTGAAGAACAAAAAGATGGCAACGTCTCTGTTCCCCTTCCCCAATTCCCCAATAAAATCTTAAAAAAAAAAGATTATTTTATTCTTCCTTTTCCTTTGTTTCTCAGATTCAATCTCTCTTTCAAACCTCTAGGCAAAAAATATACGCTGACAAACATCAAATTCCACATCAAAGTGGACACACAAACAATTTTTGCACTTGCTAAGAATTAATCCCCAAATAGTTTATAAATAAAATAAGCAGGATTATCAGGGGACATTCAAAAGACAATCACAGAGGGCCGGCCAAGTGGCTCAGCTGGTTAAGAGCTCGCTCAAGAGTGCAAGCTGAGCCCTGAGCAACAGCAATTTGATGCCCAGCCCAAGCTGAGTTGCCCCTAAGCCACCAACAGGTGGCAAGATGGCTCAGCTATTAAAAAAAAATTCAAAAGATAATCACAGAATTCTTCCTTGTTTTTAAAAAAATTTCAAATATTCTCCATGATGTTGTCTAGGTCTCTGGAAAGCAATAAATATCAGACTTATTTCTGTGAAAAATATGCATTTGGAGCAGTGCATGCAGGTGCTCAGAGAAAACTCTGGAAGAACTTATGGATGATTTTTATTTTCTTCTTTTTTATTGTTTGTATTTTTTAATAATGAATGTGTTCTAATTGTATACAGTTTGAGGTACTTTTTTTTTTAAAGAGATTCTGGTATGGTGTTTCCAGAATTATCCTGATTGTTTTCAAATTTATTTTCTGTCTCCGTTGCTAAAGCAGAGTCCAATTTTCTGTTTTGAGCCTAATCAATTTAGCTAAGCTTGCAGGTAGATAGTGTGTTCCTTAGTTTATGCCTAAGGCTAATTTTTATTATGTCTTAATTTGTATCCCAGCACAACTCCTGACATATAATGGGTGCCCACGGCATATTTACTATACTGTGTTTGAACTCCTATAACTTCATTCTGGATATAAGGATCCAAATTCTTTTCACAGATTTATTTAAAAAAATAGTTTAAATCTATTATCACAGGTTTTCACTCATGGTGAGTGCCCATAAAATGTACCACAGAGAACAGTATCCTATTACAAATGCATCACCTTGAAAAAGTGAGTCACAACTCTCTTTTAATCAAGGTGACATAAAATCCATGACTAATAGTGACCAAAATTGCCAGAGGTAATTTCTATCCTAGCAATCACTGTCACAAATGTGTGGATTTCATAATAGAATGGATGTAGTCTATGAAACCCAATGTGCATCCAACCTCTCTTTCCAAAAGAGACAAATTCCATCTGTTTTCATGTAATGAAATCATATCTTTAAAGAATTGATCATGCTTGAAAGGAAAATTCAATTATACTTCACTATTTTTATTTGTTTCTTTCTATGTCACCCTATCAAGAATTTGCGATAGACTCTCCTTGCCTAAAGAACTCATAATGATTGCTTGTATATCTGTAACTAATAAAAAAAAAAAGAACTCATAATGACCTCCCCCTTGGGATTGCAGTCTTCCTAAGGACCCATCCCTACTACTTCTCATTGCTCCTAGCCAACAAGATTTAACTTACAGCATGCCCCCACAGGATGAGGTACAGAATATAACCTGTGAAGAGGAGAGATACATACTGAAGAATTGCATTATTTTACCAGTTTATATCAACCAACCAACCAACCAACTCCCAAACTAGAACAAGTTCACAGACCAGAGCCCCTTGCATGAAGGGGAATTGAGGTCCCCTTGAAGAAGGAACCCGCTACATAGTCAAAAATGTATTCTGTAATTCTTTTTCTAATTAATTAATTAGGCTTTCTCTAGTAGGAACTGCAGCCATTTTCCTGGATGACAGTGCCTTGGGAAAGGAGAAATAATCACTTTAAGGAAAACTGGACACAAGCTCTGAACTGATACTAATGCCTGAACACCCAAAATGCCACTGTAGTCTGCTAGTCAGAAGAAACGTTTATGTTTGTCAGGTGATCAATGGAATTCTGCCTCTGGTTTATCTCTCAGTGGGCCCAGTGGGTTCCCACAACCATCCTTAGGTTATTTTCCCACGTCTGTAATGTATCATTGGCACGGGCATACTCAGCAACTGGCAGAGTTCCCACAGTGGTTTCTTAATTCATGGAGTGAGAGCTATTATGGTAGGAATGGCCAAGCGGAAGGCTTTAAAACTGCTTCTACCCACCAGTATAGTAATCTAAAAGCAATACCACATTCCTGAGATTAGTGTCTCCATCAAAGGCTTGAGCAATGCAGTGGTGATGACTCCCAATACATTCCCACTCAACTTGCTCATTTGGCCTATGAAGACAAGCGGGTCTTGGAGAAGGAAAGCAGTTTCATATAAACTCAATCATGTGCTGACTTACATCGTAGCTGCTCTTCCAGCTGTGGTTTCTTTGCTGAAGGTTTCTTTGCTCTTCTTTGGCACCTGGCAGATAGCTACTGACCTGGTGAATCCTTTCCCCTCTATACCTGTTAGTAAGGGCCATCGAGAAGCCGTGAGCTGTCAGCCAGCAGGACCAGTATACACCTTCATTGTTCTACCTCAGGGCTATATCGGTTCCCCAGCACTATGTCATGATTTAGTCTGCATGGACCTTGGTTACCTTTTCATTCCACAGAACATCGTACTGGTCCATTACGTGGATGATAGCATGTTGTTTGTACCCAATGAGCAGGACGTAGCAGCCATATAGACACATTGGTGACACTCATATATGCCAGAGGGTTGAAAATAAATCCCACAAACATTCAGGAGCCTTCCACTTCAGTAAAATGTCCAGGGGTCTGGTGGTCTGCAGCATTAGAGATAACCCTTTCAAGATAATGAACAGATTGTTCTACTTGGCCCGTCCTATCTCTAAGAAAGAGGCACAATACCGAGTGAACCTCCACAGATTTTGGAGGTAACATATACCTCATTGGGAATGCTATTCTGACCCATTTATTGAGTGCCCTGAAAATCAGCCTATTTTGAGTGGGACTCAGGACATGAGAAGGATCTCCAGTAGGTCCAGACTACCACACAAGCTGCTTTGCTACTTGTTGGAAGACCAAGCAAGATGGTGTTCGAAGTGTCCATGGCAGCCAGAAATGCTGTGTGAAGCCTTTGGCAGACCCCTATAGGTGATTCATGGTATAGACTTGGGATTTTGGAGTAAGGCCATGCTAGTGTCTGAAGATTACTCTCCTTTGCAGAAATAGCTTTGACTTGCTACTGGGTCTCAGTAAAAAATAAATGCTGGATCATTAACCACCTGACCTATCCTGAGCTGTCCATCCACCAAGCCATGAACTTGGGCGTGCATAGCCATAGTGCATCAGCAATTGGAAGTGGTATATATAAGATTGGGAAATTGAGCTCAAACAGGCCCTGAAGATACAAGTAGTTTATTAATACATGAGCAAGTAGCACCGATGTCTATGCCCATACTCCTACCACATTGCCTCCTTTCTCTCTGGCTGTATCTATGGCTTCATGGAGAGTTCCCTCTGACCAGTTGACTAAAGAATAAAACAATTTAGAGTTAGTTTACAAATGGTCCTGTATGATAGGCTGGCACTATTCCAAAGTGGATAGCTGTTAGCTCTTGATAGGCTGGCACTCTTCCAAGGTGGATGGCTGTTAGCTCTGTAGCCCACTGCAAGGTGGCTCTAAGGATAGCGTGAAGGAGATCCCTCCCAGGGGCAGAACTTCTAGCAGCATACTTAGTTGTTCATTGTGCCTGAAAAGAGAGATTGTCAGAGGTACATCTATAGACTAACTCATGGATAGAGGCTACTGATGTGGCTGGATGGTCAGGGACACCGAAGTAACATGATTGGAAAACGTGACAAGGAGGTCAGGGGAAATGCTATGTGGTTAGAGGTATATGAATGGCCACAGAAGGTGAAAAGATATCCCTGTTCCATGTGAATGCTTACAAAGAGCAACCTCAGTAGAAGTGGATATTAATAATCAAATCAGCAAGAAGGCCTGTCCTGTGGCTATTAGTCAGCTCTTTCTCCATCCATTCCTGTTCTTGCCCAGTGAGCTTATGAATAAAGTGGCCATAGCCAGTGACTCAATAGGCAAAGAAAGGGGTTATTGTCCTGGCTGTGGTGATTGATCCTGACTGATAAGGCAAAACTGAGAAGCTATTATACAATGGAAGTAAAGAGGAGTATGTCTGGAATGCAGGTGGTCTCCTGGGAGCATCCCTTAGACACCCAGTATCACAATGCGATTAGTCAGTGAAAAACTACCATAACCCATAGAGGCAGGTCTGTTAAAGGGCCAGACCCTTCAGGAACAGAGGCTTGGGCCTTCCCACCAGATCACAACTAGCTGATATCACTGAGAAAATCCAGGGTTGGATCACATTTGTGGTTGCTTTTCTTTTCCTATCATCCTCAGCATGACCATTAGCAATTTCTCAAAGTGTAGTCCATAGGCGATCTACATCAGAATTACACAGGCCGCTTGTTTGTGAAGATTAACTTTCCATGTGCTCATTTGCCCAACCTGCCCTCCCAACCAACAATCAGAATAAATGGGGCTAGGGCCTGGGAATCTGCCTTTTTAACAAACTCCTCAGGTGATCCCTGTGCTCAGGAAATCTTGAAAACCACTGCCAAATAATCCACACAAAAAAGCTTGAGTCATTTGCTGGGCAGCAAGGTAAATATAGCTAGTTTTTTGTTTTTTGTTTTCAGTTCTGCACCAATCCCCATACCTACTAACCTTAACTTGAATACACCAAAGAGGGTCCAACCTCCTCCTGTAAGGGGGATGAACTGCCAAGCTTCAGGAAGAGTATAGTAAGTGGCTTTCAGCAAATGTTCTGCTTTCTTTATTAAGTTTATTTTAACTAGATTTGCTAACACTGCCAATCATATTCCCATATCGCATGTGCATTTGTACTCAGTATCATATTTCAATTGTCTAGTAAATTTGAAATGAACACAATCCAATATAATTCTGATTTAATATTCCCTTCGTTTAGGCTTTCTTGAGTTATTAATTCTTCTTAGTCTCAGAATAATCTTGTCCAATTTTGCCTTTCTTATTGTACTAAAAGTTCTTCTTATATGAAAGAACATAAGTAGATACAATTTTTAACACCCCCAATCTTGAATTCAAGGATGACCAGAGGTCATTTATTAAATAACAGCAGAGAACCTTAACCAATATTAGAGCCCCTAAACCATTCCTGACCTTATCTTTTGGAATCTCATTTCTCAAAGCACCCCAAAGTACATTCTCCTCACTTGTCATTTCGCTGTCCTTGACTCATTTCTGACTCACTGTTTCCCCACCTAGTTTAGCCAAGAACCACCTCCTCTGCAAAGCCTTCATCAATTACTCCAACCCGTTTAGCTAGCTAGCTCTCTTCTCTAAACTCTTATTCTACTCACCATCATTACCAACCAGTTTTCTGAATCTTTCCAAAGGCGATCTTTAGCATGTTGATCTCCAACTAAAAACCCTTCAATGGCACCATGTTTGCAACAATGAATACACTCTGAGCATCCCACAAGGTGTGCTCTGCTAGGTGCCAGGGATACACAGATGTATAAAACACAGCCTCTGTCCTGCAGGTGTTATGGACTGATGGATTATTCACATCTGGGGCACACTTAAATTCTCAAGTGCTTTGCAGAGTGTGCTGGAAATAACTTCAAGGCCCTCCACGATCTGTCTCCAATTTATTTTGTCTATTTTCTCCCCCATTATTCCCTTCCTTTTGAATCAAATAAACTGGGCTACATACCACTCGTCAAACACATCTGTTACCTGTATTATCTGTCTCTCTTACGTTTTCTTACTTTGATTTCTGTTCTTGAAATGACCTCCTCACTTCTCTATCCATGTCAATTTTGACATGTCCTTAAGGACCCAGTTTCAAATGACGCCTTCTTCATGAAACGTTGTTTTAATTGCTCATGAAGTTCCAGTTAAGTTAGGTTTCTTAAAAAAGAACCCCACATAACACCAAATACAAGGACTGGTTCTTGATTAAATCCTGATTTGAACAAACCAGCTCTAAGAGATATTTTGGAGTAAATTAGGTAAATTTGAGTATGAACTAGGTACAAAATGATATTTGGGAATTATTGTTAAATTTGTCAGAAATTATAATGTTATTGTAGTTATGTTTTAAAAAGTCATTTTTTAAATATATGAAAACTAAATTAATTACGATGGCTATGGCTTATGACAGCGGGCTCTCCAGGCTACCACCTATTTTTTTGAGGTAATCACCAGCCTGGCTAACGGGGATCACTGTGGTTCTCAGCCACCCCAGAGGGGCTATCGCTGATGCTGAACCATCTTGCCTCCTGTCCTGTTTTACTTCAAACTCCTTCTTCCTAAAGCTCCTAACTAATCCATACCTTCTCTTCTTGTCACCGTTGTTTCTTCACACATCTTCTCGCCAATGTTAGCTCCAGCCACGTGACTTTTTTTTGTTTTGCTTTACAGAAATATCATTCACGTATTTTAATTCTTTTAATAACCATATATAATAACATTGAAAGTTAGAAATGGCTACACATCCCACCGCATCAATGCATCTAATTTTACCTTTACATTTTCTTTGGTTCATCTCTATTGATATTGACACATATTTCATTCTGTGAATATACTGTTTAGAATTTTTCACTTATATTATAAAAATGTTACATATTATTACATAATCTTTGTGATTTTTTTCTTTTTTAAAGACCAGATCATATATATTCATTCCAAGGACTTCAAATGTCTTCCAAGGACCTGAAATAAATTGAAACCATTTCCTGGTTATTGGATACTTTATATACTTAATTCTACAATCTGCTTTTTACACTTCCTATATCATGGACCTCTCCCCAAGTCAGTACTTATATTTTCTCCATTATTTGAAATGGCTGCATAGCATTCCATAATAAGGATATAATTTTTTAAATTTAACGCTTTAAATAATGTTTTTTAAAACACCCCATGTTTCAAAAATCAGAAAAAATAAAATGGCACACACTGTAAAGTTTCTCTTCTCACTTATCAGTTTTCACCCCCACCCCAATAGGCAACCTCCTTTCTTAGTATCTTTTGTATCGTTCCAGAATTTAGGTAGATGCAAGCGAATGAAAAATGTAATTTCTTATTTTTGTCACTCTCTTTTTTGTTTCAACCAGAGTGTAATATATTATATACACCTTTACTCACTTTGCTTTTTTCACTTTATAGTTTATCTTGGAGATTGTTTCAACTCAATACATGGAGCATTTCATTATTCTTTGTTCTCCAGCTCCATGGCTCCTACTGTACGGGTACCATCCCTAACTTCTGCATGATGCACATTGTGGTTATTCCATTGACTTCTGATGCCACCTCTACCCATGAACTCCAAAATCTTGTCCCATCCATTATCCACTTCGATCCTTTTGCACTGGCTTGTTTTGCCTCCAAGCATGTCAAGTCTTCTGTTTGCTAAAAGAGAACTTTCCCTTCATTCTAAGGTCTCTTAAATCTCCTGTAACTTTCAAACCTGTTGGTAGGGGTGTCTACTGTTTTCATCCACAGCTTCCTTTTCACACACACACCCCCATTCCCTCCTTACCCCCTGTAATCTGCCCTTTTCTTCCTGTCTGTACTAAAACTGATCTTTGGACAGTCACCTAATAGAAACATTCAGCAGCTGGGTCTTTTTCTGAGTCCTTAGTCCTCTAACATCTGTAAATGGGTACCCACCCTTTGCTTACCCATTCACTCCTTAACCTCATGTAAAATGACTTCTGCCCACCCCACCCCCTTCATACTAAAACTGATCTCCAAGTAGGCACCTCGCCTGTTAATGGCCAGTCTCCCAATAACCTGGCCTTGGCTCACCTCTTTTACCCCACCTCTGGTGCTTCTGCCACCCCACCCCCACTATAGCCTAGTCCTAGAGATTCTGTCTTCCCAGTGGCTTCAATCCTATGCTTTCCTATCAATTCCATCCATTACCTCTACATCAGATCCTAATATCTGATTATCTAGACCAGGGGTCAGCAAACGGCAGCTCGTGAATCGTGGCTCTTAAGTAAAATTGAAAATGAAAATAAGGGCCGGCCGAGTGGCGCATTGGTTAAGCGCTGGTTTTGGGATGCCAGCGGCCCCGGTTCGGATCCCACATGAGGGCCAGTGACACTGCCCTCTACAGCTAACAACAGCTCCACCTGGGGCTGGGCTGTGCGAGCCCCGGTGATGGTGTGGGTTGCAGCCCCTGCTGCAGTGGGCTGCCATAGGCTACAGTGAGTGGCCCGCAGCCAGCGTGAGCTGCCAATAGCTGCGGTGAGCGACATCCAGAGGCCAGCAACCGATCTGCCTTATCCGGGAAGAGCGCAATGAGGATACCAACAGTGAAGCAACATCCTCCGCAACTAAACTGAAGAACAAAAAGACAGCAACTTGTCTGTTCCCCTTCCCCGATTCCCCAACGCTGTTCCCCTCCTCCAATTCCCAATAAAATCTTTAAAAAAAAAAAAAAAAAAAAAGAAAATGAAAATAAAACTATCATAGTTTCATTTATAAAATTTTTAAAGGATATTATTCATATAATGGTGATTATGTAAAAATATATTTATGGCTGTCCATTACTTTTTAAATTGTTGTGAGGGACAGGATTGGCTCTTTCAGGGGTCGGCAAACTTTTGAGACAGAACGTACCCAAAGAGCTGCATATAGCTCGCGAGCTGCAGTTTGCCAACCCCTGACCAAGGCTATTAATCGTGGTTTACTAACAAACCTTTCTCTCTGCAGCCTCTTTCCCATTCCAAGTGAGAAATAAAGTAGGTCTTACGTCATTTCCTTCATCTTATTTCCAAATCAATTAAGCACTAACTCCCCAATCTGATATTCAAGTCCTTCCACGATTTTAACGCAATTCAATTTGTATTGGCATCAGCCGGTTTTATCTTCCACTGCTATACTAAGAATGTCCTCTGCTCCAGCCAAACCAGTGTGCTTATTTTTCACTCAATATACTCAATACAGTGTGCTTTTGTACTTCCAGACTTTGTTCACCCTTTTGTTCACCTGGATTACCTTTCCCTTCACCTTTCTAAATCTCTTCTAAATCTTCACGATTCCAAATCTCTTTCTCTCAACTAATTCCACCCATCATGATATCTTCACTAACCCTCCACCAAATGTGTTATGGTTATTTGTGCAGTTAATGTATTTTCCTACTGGATTCTAAATTCTGTTAAAACAAAACTCTGTATTTAGTGAGCCCTTCTATATGTCAACCTGTGCTAAGTGATTTGCATGCATTATCTCATTTAATCCTCATGTCAACGTTGTTTAGGGCAGGACTCTCCCCAATTAATGTTAAAGAAACTGTAGTTCAGGGAAGTTAAGCCGCTCGCCCAGGTCTTGCAATTGATGAGGGTGGAATCAGATTCCTCCCTCACACCCATTGTCTTAGTCTGTTCAGGCCACTATAACAAAAATACCATAAAGTAGATGGCTTATAAACAAAAGAAATTTATTGCTCACAGTTCCGGAAACTGGCAAGTCCAAGATCAAGGCACCCACAGACCCGCAGATTCAGTGTCTGGTAAGAGTCCACTTCCTGGTTATAGGCAGCTGTCTTTTTGCTGTGTCCTCACATGGGGGACAGAGCTAGGGAGCTCTCTGGGGTCTCTTTCATCCCATTCATGAGGGCTCCATTCTCAGGACCTAAGCACCGCCCAAAGGCCCCATCTCCTAATACCATCACCTTGGGGGTTAGGATTTAACATATGAATTTAGGGGAGGGAGTAGGATACAAACACAGTCTACAGCATTCATGTTTGTATTGGTTATGGTAGCCAGCACATTGTCCACCACTTACACTGCACTGAACCTATGTATTCAGATCAGCGTGTTAAAAAACGATGTCTGCGTGAGAACCAAGACTCTAAGGAAACAGGGAGTGGGAATTGAAACAGTAATGAATTTGGATGCCAGGACTGTTGGTGATGTTTCCAAATGTCCACTATTGGGTGATAGTGCTTTTGAAATAAGCATTACTAAACAGAATTGCAGCTACTCTTAAATATTTCCTAATTGTTATGCGTAGGTTAGTTTTGTCTTCCTGATTTTATTGTCATCCCCTCGGGATTATCTCTGTATTCTCTCGTATTCCTCCGGCACATTGCTCAACACATGGTACCCGTACTTGTTGATTTTAATGTACGTGTTTGTATATGTGCATAGCAACCGGGTAGAGGACGTGGGTGTGTGATGCAGTGTGCATTTTTTTCCCATCCCTTTCCCCTTGAGCAGCTGCCGCCTGGATGCTTTCCTTCTCAAGGGAGAAGGCAGAACCGCTGACCCTTGAGCAAGTTGTCCCTCACAGAACAGGTGTCTCCCCCGCCTCTCCGAGGAGAGGGAAGGCTGGACACTTAGTGACATCAGCGACCGACCAACGAGAAGTCCAACTTGGGCTGCTGCGCCAATAGGCGGCCGGGGGCGGGCCCGAGTGCCTGGGAGCCGGGCGGGCCAAGCTGCTCCTCCAGCCGCCGCCGAGTCTTCGGCGCTCACGTTGCCGGCTGCGGCTCCCGCGGCTCCCCGCGGCTCCGGTGGTGGCGGCGGCGTCCCCCTGCCCGCGCTTCTCCTGCACGCGGGGCGCGGGCACCTCCCGCGGCGGCGCAGCTCCCCGTGGCCCGTGCGCCCCATGCCCCCGGGCGCGCAGCGCGCAGGTGGGCCAGTCGCCGCGGGGAGGTAGGCCCCCGGGGGCGGCGGCGGCGGGGCCATGGCCCGCAGACCCGGGGCGCCGGCTTTCCACGCAGAGGAGTTCTCCTTCGTCAGTCCGCTGGTGAAATACCTGCTCTTCTTTTTCAACATGCTCTTCTGGGTGAGTCCTGGGGGTCGCGGCGGCACTTGGGCTGCAGGGCACCCGCGGAGGGTGGAGGGGGCTGCCCGCCACGGAGGAGGGGCGTCCGGAGATGCTCGATTCAAGGCGAGCGTGGTGAGCGGCGCTACCTAGTTTTCTGGAATTATGGCACTTTGGGGTAATTTATCCTGGGGAGGGACACCACAGTGGCGCCGTGTCTAGAGGGGTTTTGGGAAGGGGTATGCAAGAGATTCAGTAAACACTTACGGGTATTCTCTGGGCATCGGATGAGGGTCTGTGTCAGGCCAGAAAGGTAGGTTTGAGCGGAAGGAGTGGGTTTTCCTGCTGGCCCAAAGCAGACCCACTGGTACATTCATGACTGGGGGACTTTCAGGCCTGAGGACTGGGAGGCCATGCTAGCAAAGAAAAAAGAGGAAGTGGGGAAACCCAGACCTTCCTCCCCCTTACCTTAGAGGGGATGGGTTAAGCGGCTTTCATCTCCTCCTTTTGCAGGCCTCTGGTGCCCCCTCTTCCCAAAGGCTGAGAAGGGACAGGAATGGCCTCCAGGTGTGGATGTCTTTCCTAGCACTGTCCCAAACGTTGCCCCACCTTTCTGAGGACCAGACTGTATTCCGTGGGGTCTGACAGCCTTCAGCTTCTTTAAATAGGAGCGTATGTTGGGCTGGAAGGCTAGGGGTCCTTTCAGAATCTTCTGGTTGGGGGTGGAAAAGTGGAAAAAATATTGGACTGGGGCTACCAGGATTCTCATCCCCACTCTGCCATTAATTACTGACTGACCCCAGCAATATGTTCACCCCTGTAGGCCTTAGTCTCCTCCTCCGTAAAATTAAACCCAGTCTGATCAAGGATGGCAGAAAAACTCTGCGGGAACTGAGAATCCAGCTGGACCAGATCATGAAATGCGAGCTCAATCCTGTTTCACGTCTAAAGAGTCCCTGGGCCCCTGGGGTTGGAGAATGTAGGGAGGTTCCCCTCCCCCTCCCCCACCATCCCCCTTTTCTCTTTCAGCTCCAACTACACAGGAGCTGCTGCTCTAGATGCCCACCTCTGCCTGAGACCTAAAGTTCAGACTTGCAGGAGGAAAGAGTCTAAAATATGTTTCTGAGGAGAGGGAGCAGAACAGGCATCTAAGCCGCTTCTGTAAAGGTTTCACAGGGGCCATGGTATGAAGAACAGATACAGGGTACATAAGTGCTAGCCTGATGGGACAAATGAGAAAAATCTCAGAGGGTGGCAATGACAGCTCACTCTCAGCCATTGTGTTGAGAAAAATGAAGTTCAAGCTCCTAACAAAGTCTCAGTTTTAGAACTGGAAAAATAAATTTAGAAGACAGCTTTATCTAGCACCTGCATTTTCTATATGCGTATGAGAAAGCTAAAGCACAGAGATGTTCATTGTTTCATCCAGGGTCCAACAGCTGCTTACTAGGCTTGTTCTGGTGGTTTTTCTGCCGAACCACAGCGCCACTAGGGAAAGTCCTTCACCCAGATGGCTGCTACTGTAGCTGGGGTGGGTGTTAGCAGTATTAGTAGTTAACCAGTTAATCCAAATTCCCCCATGGTCTAGGTTCTGCTTCAGCTGGAGGTTGTGGAAGAACAGAAGAAAATCTCACTACCACTCTGGCAGGGCTGGGGGATGTCCTAAGGGGAACTTCCTACCTAAGGCAAGTCCCTACAAATCCATCTACATGCTCACTGAGTGTGCCAGGCTAGTGACATACCATCCTGGAGGATGACATGCCATCTTCAGAGCTAGCACTAACATCGCAGGGACCTCAGGTCCTCGGGCTGACGTCCTCTATCAGCCAAGACTGCGTCTTCTTTGGAGCCTCTGGCGCTGCACCCTTATCTGTGCTCCCCAGTGACAACAGCTGGGTGCATCTGTTGCACTTGTGTTCATGGTCATTTTCTTGGACTTCCCCACTCCACCCCACCCCCTCCTTTTACCAGAAAAATAACTTTGGGAGGCTGCAGCCCCGCAGAGGGTTTGGTGAAAATGCTTCCTTCGAGGTCAGAGGATCTGACTAACCAAGCTGGCACCACCCCAAATAAGAGAAGAGCCCCTTCTCGGCCCTACTTTAGACTCATAAAAAGTCAGAGGCTCTAGAAATAGCACACGGAGAGACAAGAGGCCCAGTTTCTTTCTGGCACCAACTTACTGTGTGACCCAAAGCCAATATATCTGTCTCTCTGTCCTCAATCTTTCTCCTCTAAAGGAGAACATTTTTCTGCCTCTGTGAACTATTTAAAGATGAAGGCATCATTTTGGGAACTGTTTTCTTTCTTCAAGACCTGGAGTTGGATCTAAGGATGTACCTTTCTGTGCCCTGGAATTCCCTGGATATTGACCTTCCCAGGGGACAGTACTTTTGGGGCATTCCTGAGTATCACTTCTCCCCCAGGCCCAGAGCTACAGAGTGACATTCCACCCAAGTACAGCTGGGGATGAAGGCTGCTTCTCCAGATAGGGTCATCTTTCTTCCCATCCCCACTTCAGGGACTGATTATTGGGTTTTCTTTGTTGCAGGCTTCCATCATCCTAATCAAATTCCCCTCTTCTGCCCAGGAGGCACCCATACTTGGGACTGTCAGCCCACTCCTTTTCCACGCAGAATGCGTGTTCTGGTCAGCTTCCGGGGGGAGCTGTGGATGGGTGGTGTTTGTGTCTGTGCCTAAAAGACACTGGGGAGGTTGCCAGCATCATCTGGGCCCATACTCGGTGGTGGCGCTGGTGGCCGTGGCTACCTCTCTGCTGCTGCTCTAGGAGTCCTGACCCTTGGGGCTTTTGGAGCCTGACTTAGAAGACTCCTTTGGGACCAAGACCAATTGCTCCGCTTTGATGTTTCGAATCTCACTTTTCCTTTCGCCTGGGATTTTTTATTTTCTCCCCAGAATCATGCTGCTGGGTTACTGATCATTGGGATCCCATGGCTTGGAGCAGTTGCCCCAAGACCCCAAAAGTTGTATTTCAACCTTTCTGTTAAGAAGTAGCTGACTTTCCTCACCTCCCTGTATTGGACAGCTCTGTGCAGAGGGAAGACAGTGGGGTGGTGCCTGCTTTATCAGCCATGGGCATAGGTTGGCATGAACATTATCAGTGCTGCCCACAGCAGCCATCTCCTTCCTTGCTGGTCCTTTTCCCACTCAAGGCAGCAGTTAGGGTGGCTTTTGAGTCAGGCAGAGCCCAACAGCTCAAACCTCCAGCCCCTATGTTTCGGTCCAGCCTTCCTTGACAGCCATGCTTCAGGGCTCCCATAGCACCTTGTACATACTTTGATTGTCACATCGCTTATCTGTGCTGCAGTTATGCCAGTTATGTGTTCATTTATGTCTCCACCTCCACGCCCTGGACTTCAGGCTCCTGAGGGTAGAGACTGCCTTTTCACTTCTGGATTCTCAGTGCCCAGCTGCGTTTGGTGACGAGTGGGATGCTTATTGAATGTTTATGGGGTGGCAAATGACAGAGCAGACCCTGTAGGGTGGGGGCCCGATGTCCTTCCCCCTTCTCTCAGGGACCCTAGACTGTCAATATGCAGCAGAACCTTAAGTCTTCAAGCATGCCTGGTGGTGGGTGTCCAACATGTTCTCCTCACAG